>OZ010787.1:577033262-578246309 GCA_963932465.1 Maratus speciosus
ATTTACTGATCCCTGTTACATTCTAAGAAATGCACCATGCTTCGTAATTGTCAGTGTGTAACTCCTGTAACAATTGATTGATTTAATATTTCGTAGATGCATTTATGTTTAGTGTTTGTATTTTATTATAAATTTTTTTGCTGTTCTAAATATTAATAAAGCAACAATTTGAATTAAAACTCCAGGTTCCTTTAAGGTGAATTAATCAAGATAAGCGCCGAATATTAAATACTTTCTATCTTCTTGCTGTAAGATATTTAACTGTGTTTAAATAAATCTTTTTAATGACATCTTTATAAAGATAACCAATTAACATATTTTCTGAGATATTTTTAAAAATGTGGCTTGCATATTTCGGCAAACTCGGTGCAGTATTTTTAGATGTGGTCCCGTTTTAGTCCCCTTTTTAAATAAAAATGGTCCCTTCCCTCCTTTTGGGGGATAATAGTAAAAAAAAAAATTATATCCAAGCCAAGTCATTAAATTTTTTTATAAAGTAAGGTAGCTTTGTATTGATTTTTTTTCAAATTGCAAATAATGCAGTCAGTGGATAATCATCAGTAAATAAGCTCTTGAAATATTTATTTTTATAATGTAATAAACTTGCCTTCGTCTAGAATATATAAATATTCATTTAAACGTAATTTTTCATTGTCTAAGAATTACCCTAGGTAGGCTACATTACCCCAGCATAAAACAATGCCTTTTTGAGAGGCCTTTACTTATTTCAGTTTATGAGTCTTGGAATTTTCTGTAAGAAATTTTTATACAATGAGAAAAGGGATTTAAATACACGAAGCACATTCAAACACATGGAGCAAATAAAGTTAACAGTTTTAAAACATTAAGTGGGTCTAAAATTATCCTGAAATTTTGTCTCAAAATTACCCAGTTACCCTTACAATGTCACCATTTAAACTGGCACTAGGAAGTTTTGAGATTTGTGAAGAGCATATCATCATAACAGCAAGTGTTTATTAGATATCAATACCTTCATTAGTTCTTCAAACCTTGGGTCCGAACTTGCCTATTGGCATTTTTTTTTTCAAGATTTACTGTATCAAAAAAGAGGGCTACCCTGGAGTTTGCATTAGGAATTCTATGTTTGTAAGGATCACAAGGGCAGACCTCGAGGACTATAGTTTGAGAAATGCTGTATTAGAATGATGTAGAAGAAAATTTTGTGATAGCCACAACATGGTAGTTTATATTGAATGTATGATGTTTCTTTCAATGGCATTGTCTATAACGTATGTAAAAACATTTGCTTATTATTAATTTTAGTTAATATTTCATCACTTTTACATTACATGCATTTATTTTATTTTATTTATAGTGATATTGATTTAGTTGTGATTGAAAAAAAAGAAGTTTCCTTCCGAGCTTTAGAGAATGCTCTAATAGAAACAAATATTGCTGCAGCAAAATCTCTAAAGGTGCTTGATAAGGCTTCCGTAAGTAAAATTGTCTGCTTAAATATAATGTTACATTCTATTTTATTTATCTAAGTATCCACCTATATCATTCTCTTTAATTTTAGGTCCCCATAGTTAAACTTACCGATGCCAAAACAGACACTAAAATTGACATAAGTTTCAACATGAATAATGGTGTTAAAAGTGCTAACTTAATTAAAGTAAGCTTTTTGATATGGTTAAAATGTACTTATTTAGTGAATTAGAATTTCTGTGTTTTAATGCTTTCTTTTTTCTATTAAGTACTTGTAATTTCAGCAATGGTGGCAGAGAACAAAATAAGAGAGGAGGATGAGATCAACAATCCCCCCCCCCCTTCCCATTTTCTTCCTACACACACATTAATACCACCTTTCTATCTTGAACCTCGATTTAGTTTTCGAAACTAGCAGTTGTAATTTAAAGATATGTGTTATTGAAATTGTTATGTATACAATATACATGGTTTATTTGTAAAGTGTATTTTAAAAACAAAGTGGCACTTGAATATGAAAACTGATTACATATTTATATTATTCTTTTTAACAAAACATATAAAAATATGTTTAAATGAAAATATCTAGAAAGATACAATGTGTGTGTGAATTAACAACTGTATAGTTGTACAGTAAATCTTACTTGACATAAAACTTTTAAATATGAAATCTTGGATTGAAGCTTATACCAATTCTTCTCAATAAACCAAAAACATTCAATCCAATTTACAAAGATTTATTTACTCAATATTAAAGGCAAGAGGAGGAATATAAAATTTGATAAGAACAATTTATAAAGATTCTCTGGTTATGAAAGGATACAAAAAATATACTTTTAAAAACAAATGAAATTAAGTTCTCTAAATGAATATTATTATGTTGAGAAAGTAATTCTATGTAAAGAACAATAATTTAAACATTTTACTAATCTATCCAAGTACAATAGATATATTCATACAGCAAGAAATTTTCAAATAAGAAAATGGTCTGTATCGTATTGAAAGAATGAAGAATTATAATTTTGTTAAATACTTTTAATTTATCAACATTCACCTACATTTAAGACTTTTAAAGGAAAATGCTATAAAATTCAATAAGTATTTTAAAATTTTGTGCATTTTATAATTTACAAACATTAAAACAATTTTTGAATACATGCCTAGTTTTTTCCATGAAAATATAACATTTAAAGCAAGTCTTTATTGATGCATAAGATTTTGCACATCCTGCCCTTCTGTCCATGAATTTGTTCACTTGTAATAGTAATTACAAGTGGCTGAAACATTTTCAGCCTCTCTCTGAAAAAGATATACAAGTAATTGTTATTTGTTATAGACTAATGGTGCAATTTTTTAAAGTATTATCTTGATGAACAGTTCGAAATTGTGATCTTAAATTTAATTTATGTTAGAACTATTTTAATTTGACTTTTGTATATTTTAAAGAATTTTACAAAGTAGGCTTAGCCTCTTTTGCTTCTGATGAGCTGTACTCAATGTTGTAAGTTAAAGCTGTTTCAGTGTTATAACTAATTGTGTGTATTAAGTAATTTTTTATATGAATTGTATAATTTCCATTGACATTATATTTAAGAATGAGGAATGCTCATAGTAAGTTGTTTTATATTACCAGAGACAATGCTACAAAGTCAAGGACACTTCCTATTAAACATCTGAAAGGAAAAGTAAATTAACTCAAAAAACAAATTTAAAAACTAGATTAACATATAAAGTAATTATTATTCATTACAACTAGAAACACATACAAGCAACTTTAACTTTCATTAGTTAATTTACAAAAACATACATATGGAACTTCTTAAAGTTTCTATATAATTCAGCAATCTCATCTTTGCATGGAATATTAAAGTAATCCATATAATTAGTCTGAATTGGATTGTGGAATATAAATAAAACAAGAACTTTGCCTATAGGGTCATTCCATGTCAAATCAACGTGGGGTCTGGACCTCAACATCTCAGATTTCCATAATTTTTGGTTTATAGTTTGTAACCATGAAGTATATGAAAAATCTAATTTTTTTTATTTTTTTTCCCTAGCGGATTTTTTTTTTTTTTTTTTTACGGAATTTTAAAAATTACCAAAAATACCAAATTTAACCAAACTCTCAATCACAAAATCCTTTACAATTCTTTAACAAATTGGGCTAGAGAGTTAAGTTATATCTCATTTGAAAGCTCTTTTTATGGGCTTTAATATGATATGCAACACTAACAATTTTGTGTAAAATAAATTTTTTGACAAATTTTTGAAATTTAAATTTTTCAAAAACACCATCTTTAATTTTTTTCAAAAAAATATATGTTAATCTTTGACTTTTTGGCTACAAGTATGCCAAATTTCAAGATGGAGAAATGATAGGGTTTTGAACTATTAATTTTTAAATATGAGTTATACATGAAAAATTTCAAGTATCAGGGGAAAATTAACAATTGTACAATTTCTTTTCATATATAATTCACACTTCTTTTTCATTAAAAATTTCAGAGTTTGATGCTAAGCAAATTTAGTTCTAAGGCATAAAAATTTTCTAAAGCATATTTCTCAAAATATAATTATATAATTTGCCCTTAAGGGGACTCTTCATTCACTTGAAAGCACCTGATCGGTAAAGTTAGTATGGGCAGGTTGTTTTCGAATTTTTCGTTTAAATTTGAATATTTTTAAATGATTTTTTTAAATAGGATAGTTGATGTCGATCTCTCATATGTCTATTTTTTTATTTTTCGATTTCGGTTGCAGATTTTTTAATAAAGGTACTTTCACTTTCGAACCGGTTTCGAAAGTTACAGTACCTTTATTAAAAAAAATCTGCAACCGAAAAATTAAAAAAATTCCCTATTAAAGATTGACCTGAGCTATCCTATGAAAAAAAAATCGTTTAAAAATATTCAAATTTAAACGAGAAATTTGAAAACAGCCTGCCCATAGGTTTAGCATTACCAAGCACATGTTTTCAAGTAAGTGAAGAGTGTTTTCACCTGGCACTTCTATCTTTTGATAGTTTAATTCTACAGCCATCACATATTTTCATGCCCTTTTGAATATTAAATCTTAAACTGCACTACCAACTTGTTACATTCCTAAGTTTGCCTGATTTTGAATGAATTGTTTCTTTATAGGGATTGATCTGGATGGGTTACCTCATCTATATAGCTTTTCTATTTTCATTTTAACTCGTTTAATTATGTCTTTTTCTTAAACTCACTTTTCTTTTGTTTTATTCTTTGTTTGTCACAGCATGTCCCTAAAGGGATTTTGTGCAATAAAACTCAATACAACCAACCTTTATAGGGATTGTAGCATTTAACAGAAAATAATGCCCAGTCTTTCTTATCTTCTGACATCATTAAAAGTAGTAATTGAAGACTTCTCTGTTAAAGCGTTCGATTAAAGTGAAATGAAGCTTGTTTATTAAATAGTTATCCTTCTATATGTAAAAAATAATAATAACGATTTGGGAATGTGTGAAACAATTTTGAAATGAACCAATGAAAATCTGCATAGATACCTCAAAATGCATCTGATTAGTCAGAGCTTTCTGACTTTTCTTAACAGAAGTTGTGCTTGGCGAAAACCATGAAAGTAGAGAGGATGGGTGGGGAAAGGGAAGAATCTTCTGCATTTTGATAGACTTATTTAAGGGGACGATGGCAAAAGTGATTTTTACAGAAAGAAGATAATTTACATTAACTAATGAGAAGGGGGGGGGGGGGGTCATCTGCATTTCGATTGCCTTCTGCTATTTTTTATGAGGGAGGGTATGTAGATTATTTAATTATTATTACTATAAAAAAAGATAGAAGGAAATATTTATATATATATAATTTTACACATATATGTTGGTGGCGAAGTGAAAATTTCAGAGGAGAGGAGATTTATATGATAAGATTATTTACTGTAACTACAAATTATCGACTTCATTACAAAGATAAGAAAAAAAAAATTCCAATTATTTTAATAAAGTTGTTGCTTTTTAAATTTAACATACTTTTTAAATTTTCTATTAATTTATAATTTTATTTAATTATAAATTTATTTAATTTGTAATCATTCAAATAAATTATAAATTTTACCTTTTTTTAATGATTTTATATTTAATAATTCTTATAATTATGAAACTCAGTAAGCTCTAATGATTATGTGCTCAGAGATAGGAAAAAAAATTGTCAGGAGTTGGGGAGGAGCGTATTTTTACCAAGTGGAATCTAAAAATTGAATGCATAGGAAATAAGGGATCGCAAAGCAATCCAGAATGGAAACACGAAACAATTGCATATGGGGTTGGCTAGAAGATAGGGATGGCTTTGCAATACCGAAGTGATTACAAAGGGGGTTGATGATGCATAGCGAGCAGGGGGGCTGAGCCCCTCCCCCCTAGTTAAAAGATAATTAATGTAGAACATACTTTTACAAAAACTGTTTAAATGCAGAATTTATATCACTGAGTGCACAAGTAAAAAAATTGCAGTGCAGTTGTAATGCAAACCTAAACTAAAAAAGAAAACTGCTCTCTGATTGGCTGGTCTGATTAAACTAAATAAAAAGCCTCTCCACCTGAACGGCTACAGTCAACTAAAACCAAAACTAAAAACAAGAGAGTAAAATTGTAATTAAGTAAGACATCCAAATATATTAGAATTTCAAGTAAATAAGAACTGAAAAATCTTATTAAAACATCATTATTATTTTTTTAATTGTTTAATGGTGTTTTAAGAAGATATTTTAGTTTTTATTGTTTCACGCCAGTTTCAATTTATATTCTTTCAATTACTTATAAAAAGAGTAGAAATATAGAACTCCTTATATCCAGGTATAAGGTACCAGTTAACCCTGAAAAGTTTCAATAAACCATCTTATTCAAAAATTAATAGCTGGAAATCCCATCATTTCTCCATCTTGAAATTTTGCATACTTGTAACCAAAAAGTCAAAGATTAACATATATTTTTTTGAAAAAAATCAAAAATGGTGTTTTTGAAAAATATAAATTCAAAAATTTTGAAAATCTGTCAAAAAAATTTATTTTATTCAAAATAGTTAGTGTTGCATATCATATTAAAGCCCATAAAAAGAGCTTTCAAATAAGATATAACTTAACTTTCTAGCCCAATTTGTTAAAGAATTATAGAGGATTTTGTGGTTGAGAATTTGGTTAAATTTGGTACTTTTGACCATATTTAAAATTCCGTAAAAAATAAACCGCTAAGAAAAAAAAAATAAATAAATTAGATTTTTCATATACTCCATGGATACAAACTATAAACCAAAAATTATAGAAATCTGAGATGTCGAGGTCCAAAAATTGCATTTTTCTCGTTGATTTGACATGGAATGACCCTATATCCTAACTAGAGATGGGAGATAGTTACGTTTGGTTAACAGGTTGCATCGTTCCACACTTGCATATGTAAGAGGTTCCAACCTGTTATTTTTGTGATGTATAACTAATCGCTGTGTATCTGTCAATAGTTGTTTTATTTAGAAGGCTTTTAAACAAAATGTTTAAAATAATTTTGGGATGTAAGTATAGGTGCTGTTTTCAATTGAGATGGATCCACACCATTAAAATCAGTTTGTGGTTAAAAACTTATGCTAGGCAAAAATTTACCTAGTTATGGTACTTTGATTTTCATACATTTTCAGCATGTTCTGGTACTAAAAACACTTTTTTCCATTTATGGTGACTAAAATGTTGAAAATTCATAAAATTCTAAGTATCAGTATCAGTAAGTATTGCCCATAGAAGAATAAATTTTTGCTGTTTTACTTGTTGGAACACAGAGAAACTTTTTCTTAATAACTTATAGGACCCAGACATTGTATAAAGTTATTAATTTCTTAACTATTTACACAGTAGTTATTTTAACATAAATCTATCTTTATATAATGCAGAACAAAATTTGAAAGATTTTTGCTAATGGAACTATGCTTCTAAAACTAACAGTTTAGAAATTAACTATTTGTAAACTATAATACGAAATACCTTGCATAAAAATACATTTTTAACATGATTTGTAAAAAAGAGAAATTTGATCCCCAACTTCATTGCAGTCATATCTATCAATGCATAAATCCCACAAGAACCCGAAAATATTATTTATACACTTTTAATCAAATACTATTCATCTAAACAAATTTCATACATTTTTCTAATTATTTTCAATTAAGTGTCCTCGGAAGTTATACAATGTTTTTTTTTCAGTAACAACAACAACAACAAAAAAAAAATCACGGGAAATAAAAATGTTTTCCAGCTCTCATTTTTTAAAAACGCAATAACCTCCTGAGACCCAAGCAAAATGTAATGCATAAATTTTTTGAAATATGAGTTTTTTTCAACAAATAGGCATCAAAAATGACGTTTTTAAAGAAATTAATAAATTTCGATTTTTTAATTCTGTTTTACAGCACATCCATCTAAATGGATGTTCAGGCCATAACTCGCTTTAAAGTAATTTAAAAAAATGCAAGAAGTATGGGAAAGAATAGAATTTATTATAAAGAACATAAGGCAAGTATTAACAGCTGATTTAAAATTGCAAAATAAAAATAGTTTAAACAAATTAAAATAACATAAAAATGAAAATTACCAGCAGAACGTAGAATTCCAACTTGACTCATTTATTACTCCATTTTGTAAACAAAGTAGTTACCATTGCCAAAATCCAAAAGCTGAATGTTGATTTTTGATTCATACATTACCAAAACCAACTGGTTTTAGATTGCTACAATGAAATTTAACGCAATAGAAGGGGAAAGCAAAACATCCATTTAAATGGATGTCAGGTCTCAGGAAGATAATGCCAAAAAATTATAATAATAATAAAAACACTTGGCCAGACAAAATTTTAGCGCCAGAAACCCCCCTCCTCCTCCCCTGCAAACTCTGTGTGAGTATATAGCAATATCCCTTTTAAAATTCAAAGAAACTGCCACCTGCCAAGCCAATTTTGTCAAAATGTAAAACTCGCTTTATGAATAGATTAAACTATGAAACATTCAATTGACCGAAAAAACACCTTTTCTAATCAGCAACCAAATCCATAGATCTCTTTAATTCAATCCTTCCAATATAAACAGATAAAATCATTTCCTATTCCTCCCCATAATAATTACTCTGCATCGTTATTTTCTGCAAAACACATTTTTCATTCCTTCCCAAAGACGTGAAAAGAGTTAATAAACAATTTTAATCAAATGTTTTTGACTCAAACAAAATTATCCTTTCAGTTATGTGTATGGCTCAGCTTTTTTTATTTTTATTTAAAACATTGTACCAAAATGTTTCAAAATAAACAAAAGATAAATTAACCACAGAAAACTCGAACAGATAAATAATTGCAAAGGTATGCTATTATCTATATTTATTCAAAGTTTTCAAAGTGATAAAATAATCATTTTGTATGTTTATATCAGAACTCCATTTACTGTGGTAATGAAATGTATAAAAGTAAATAGAGGCAAGATAAAATGAGAAGTCTGTGGTGATTGGTTGCTCATGAAGTGTACTCTTTAGCTGGCAAGGTTTGTGATTTTTCTTTCATTCTCGTGAAAACCGAAGTACTTGAAACCATTTAATGACACTTGAAAGGATATATTTTTGTTTGTGGCTTCGGTTGTTTATGATTAATCATTTTATCTTTGAACTTTCATAGGCACTTTAAATTTGACTTTATATTCAGAAATACATTTTTTAGGCCTTTAAAAAAAAATTAATATAGAAAACAAATTTCAGACATTTTATTTTTATTATAAGTTAGATATAAATTTCTAACACACAAAAAATCAACTTTTTTTTTTGTTGTGACTTGTTAGTATAGGCAAAGTTCTTTAATCTGCACAAGTTGGGACTAAAAGTTGTGTGGATTATAGTATAGAGTATTGTGTGGATTATGAGACTTTTTTTTTTGACAGCATTTTAATACCATATTTGGTCACAAGATAGCATATTAAATTTCATATTTATCTCAAACATGCAATTTTTTAAGTTTTTTTTTATTAAAGAAATTATATAATTTATAGAGTAATAAATAGGGATAAGTAAAAATTCTCTTTTACTTAGAAGTAGAATAAGCTTAATAATGAGTTTTAATATTGTGTGCATGAGTTCATAGTTCAGCTGCACAATAAAAAACAAGCTAAAAAAAATATATATATTAAGGAAGATGGGCATCTTTCCCTTATCATTTAATTTTAATGATGAAATGTGCCAGTGGTGGATTTTCACTTCCCCCCACCTGTTATAACCTTTTGGAAAATTTGCTGTGAATTTCAGAATTTTTTTTTTTTTTTTTTTGTTACTTGCTGAACGCTGTTTATTTTAACACTTATAATGTTTGACCATATAAGAAAATATAACACGCTACTCCTGCAGACAATTTTCATCCCACAAAACTGCTGTCGCAGACATAACCATAACTTTCTGCTACTGGGCCACGAGTACAGATAAATATTTCGGATCCCGTTTCTTAGAATTTCTTTGAATTTAACTTGTGCACCCGTAAACTGCGGAGTGAACTAGAACACAGTAAGAGGAAGGACAACCGGAATGTGTGACTGTAGTCTAGCAGGCGAAGAAAATGAACAAATTAGCAATTCTGAAGCTTTTGAATGTTCACAATAGGTTTAGCATAGCTGGGGCAGCAGAAGACTGATACTGTTGAAGCAATAGTAAAAAAAAATTCGTGATAGAGCTGAAAATTGACAAACAAAACTTTGTGAAATATGCAAAAAGTACTTAATTTAAAATTCAGGAAATTTATTCTTGTAGTAAGCACTTGTTATCATAATAAGAAAGACCGCATATATTTGTTCTTGATCTTAAAATTGAAGCACTCTCGATTATCTGAAAATTTTAATTTTCCGAAAGATCGTCGATCCCGGATAATCGAGGTTCTACTGTAATTAGAGAATCAGTAAATCAGCTTTGACAACATTGTTTCTTTTTATTTGAATGAACTTTTGTTTTTCTGACAATTCTTATCCTTAATAATAGCCTGAATAGTTTAATATTTTCATAGGTTATTTTGGGTATTGACTAGTGATAAAATAATAAAAAATAAGTGATGGGTTAATGAATTTGAGTGGAAAGAAGCCATTAAATTTTTTTGTGTAAATGGATTTAAGAATAAAATGTAATTTAATTAAATTATTAAGAATTTAATGTTAATTAAACTTTTTATTAAAAAAGCTAATATATGCAAAAATGTGTATTAAAAAATTTTAAGTATTCGGTTGCCGAATACCGAATATTCGGTATACACTTTGACCGAAGCTTCGGTATTCAGCAAAATTGTTGCTTCGGTCAATCTCTAGTAATAAATACATTGATAATTTGATATATTATAAGAAATAAGTCCCCCCCCCCCTTTTTTTTTTTTGTTAAAGGAGCATTTTCAGGAAGTATAATAGGAATTCTTAAAAAGAAGTTGCACACAAAATTATTAAAAATAAAATACAAAAAATTATATTAATGTAAAAGTATAGTACAATTTTATTACAGATACTGATTAGCAGAAAGATAATGAACTAAAAAGGGGGGAGGATATATGGCAATCTTTTGATATTCAGAAAAGGAACATTGTTTCAATCTTATTGCCTGATGCAGTAAATTTTGTTCTTTGTGATTTTTGAATTATTCATAATTTTCTAGGCAAATTTTAGTCTTTTTACGTTCCAAGCTATAACTATTGATATTGTCCTTGTGCGGATTACATTATTTGTAACAGATTGAATTTCACGATATTTCTTCTGCGATGATTTGGAAAAGATTCGTGATATTTTTTTTTTTTTTTTCCCCAGTGATCGTTTAGAGAAATTCGTGATTCCCCCCCCCCCCCCCAAGATTGTTTACCGATTTTTTTTTTTTTTTTTTTACTTTATCAATTGACAAAATTCGCAATTTTATTTTGTGACCATTTGTCGAAGTTCGCGATACTTTTCCGAGACCGATTGACATTCATGATTCATTGATATTCATGATATTTTTCCTCGATAGATTGACAAAATTCACAATTTTATTCCACGACCATTTGTCAAAGTTTGCAATATTTTTCAGTGACAGATTGGAAAAAATTCACTGTTTTTCTGTGACCGATTAAGAAAATTATCTGTGTTTCCACAATCTTTTTATGAAATTCGCTGTGTGTTTCTACGATATGATGAAAACTGCGGCATTTTTCCTTGATTATTTATTGAAATTTGCATTTTTTCCCATCATTGACAAAATTCATATTTTTCCAGAACCATTTGTCGAAGTTCACTATATTTTAATAGATTGGCAAAATTCTCGGTATTTTTTCACGACAATTGTCACAATTCGTGATACAGTAGACTCCTTCGAATCTGCACATCTTGGGACCAAAAGTTATGCGGATTTTAGAATTTTGCAGATTTCTGGTCATTGCTTTGTTCACATTTTTTAAACAGTAATTTGGATGTAATAATGCAATCTAAATTATAATGAATGCTTACAATATCATGAAATATTAAAATAAGTAATAAACTAAAATAACAAAAATGAAGATAATTTTTAAAAGAATTAAAATATTAAAAGTAAAGGTCAGGTAAATAATTAATAAAGTATAATTAAATATGCATAATAAAGATGAGATACATTTTCCCTAAATTATTCAATGAAACTTGTCTCGTAAAGGTACCTTACCAATTCACATCAAAATCATAAAATAAGGAAGTTTTATTTCAGGTTTAGTCAGACTTAATAACCAAAAAAGCTTGATTAATACATAAATATATTTGGTAAAAAGATTGTGATATCAGCCATATCTTGAATTTTTTCAGAAATAAATATATCTTTCATGAAAAAGCATGAGTTATATTATGAGTAATATTAATGAGTATATTAAAATACATACAGAATTGATATAAAAATAAAAAAAAGTTCAATTTTTTCCCCTACATCTGAACTGAAAGTTTCATTGTTTACATCTGCGATGATGTGCGGATTTTAGACGTCTGTGAATTTGAGGGACTCTATTGCATTTACTTTTTCTAAGCAACACGGATTATGGGTGCATGGATTTTTGATCCTTGACTGTACTTTGCAAGTAATGCATTCTAAATTTAACAGTGACTTTCTGGTAATCTGTTACTGAATAATAAACTATAAAGCAAAAATACTGCTATTTATTGTAATATGTTAAATAACGCCCATCTCTAATCCTAACACAAGTTCTTTAGAAATCCAATTTCAATTTAATCAACCAGAAAATATGAGGTATTTATGTGTGGACGCTGGCAGAAAGAAAGGTCAGAAGGGGTAGGATTTTAAAACAGATGTGCCTATAGTTAGCAGCATAACCTACATTTTAAAATGGAGAATACAGTAGACTCCCTTAAATCCACAAATGCCTAAAATCTGCACATCATCATAGGTGTAAACAATGAAACTTTCAGTTCAGATGTAGACAAAGTTAGACTTTTTTAAAAATTTTATATCATTCTGTAGGTATTTTAATATGTGGTTCTTGTTAATATGACTGAACTCATGCTTTTTTATGAAGGAAGTATAAATTAATTTCTGAAAAAATTCAAGATATTGTTGATATCACTGGTAATCACAATCTTTTTACCAAATATATTTATCTGTTAATCAAGCTTTTTTGGTTCTTAAGTCTGGCTAAATCTGAAATAAAATTTCCTTATTTTACGATTTTGAGGTGAATTTGTAGGGTACCTTTATGAGGCAAGTTTCATTGAATAATTCTCTCATCTTTATTATGCATATCTAATTATACATTATTTATTTGACCTTCAATTTTAATAATTTCATCATTTAAAAAATTATCTTAATTTATATTATTTTAGTTTATTACTTTACTTATTTTTAATATTTTACTATATTGTAAGCATTCATTATAATTTTGATTTCATTATTACATTGAAAATACTGTTTAAAAATGTAAACAAAGCAATGACCAGAAATCTGCAAAATTCTAAAATCCGCACAAATTCTGTTCCCAAGCAGTGTGGATTTGGGGGAGTCTACTGTATAAAAGTGATATAAGCTAAAGAATTTTTTTTGTCAGAACTGTTCATGCAAGACAATATTTAAACATATCAGTATAAAAGGCAATGCAGAAAAATTAAGAAATAATTATTTAAAAGTAAATTTTAGCCAGTTTTTTCGAAGTGGATAATTGAAACTAACCAATTGGAACTTTATCAATTGGAATAATTGTGTTAAATTAATGAAGTAATATTCTCTTGAGCTGTTTCAGATAAGTCCAAATCCCATTATCAATAAGGTTGACTGGGTAAATTGTCTGCCAGATTTATCCAGAATAGCTAAGTTAGTAGATCATTGGCAGCTTATGGCAAATGTCACTGGTTTGAATCCTGGCCTGGACACTTTTTCACTCAGTTGGAAAAATTACAACTTGTATGATTCATTTACTAATTGAAATAATTGTGTTAAGTTAATGAAGAATTGAAAGTGTTCAGGATTTTTGTGAGGGGACGCTGTCCTCCCTCCCAATTTAAGATAAATTTAAAACACAGAAACCTAATTAGACACAGAAAAACCTAATTAAAGTTTGTCACAAAAAAGGGGGGGAAAATTAGCTCTTCTTTTTCTTATTTATTTCTTTTATGTTACTTGCATAGAATAAATTTTACCTTTTTTAAATAATCGGAGGTAAAGAAAATTTAGTTAATCAAATTTCAAAATCCAGACAGGGGCAGAGATTATCCTCTATCTTCCTTCCCCCTTCTGTGCTGATAGAAATATAGCACAGTTCTCCACCAGAAAAGATATGAAACACTCAGCAAATGAAATGGCACAAACCGCTCTTAATATATCTAAAAGGCACAAACTGCTCTTAATATATCTAAAATAATCACTAATCTAAAGGATGGCGGTCACATAATTCAAATTATCTTTACATTCACACTTATTCAATCATGAAATCTTCCTGATGTTAGGTCTTTTTTTTAAAAAAACCTTTTTTTGTTGTTGTTGGGTCCTGAAATATTTATTTCATATGCAGCCCTAGATACCTATAATTCCAATTGTTAATTACCCCGATTGTCTTTTGATGTGTGAAACATAATTTAATAATACGTATATAGCCCTTTGCGTGGAATCACGAATTTGCATGCAAAAGCTCCCTCAGATAATTAAAATATATATAACACCAAAATAATGAATTCATCATCATCATCATCATCAACCGTTTTCAATCCACTGCTGGATGTAGGTCTCCCCCAGATTTTTCCAATGTTTCCTGTCTAGTGCTTTAGTCATCCAATTTACACCGGCTACTTTTCTGATTTCATCACTCCATCTTACTTCAGGTCCTCTTCTTGGCCATTTTACATCCCTGGGATACCACTGTAGGGTGTTTGTGCTCCATCTATTGTCTTGTCTTCTTGCGATGTGCCCAGCCCATTTCCATTTTAGCCGTTTAATTCTTTCAATGATGTCAAAAACTTTCTTCTGACCTCTTATCCAGGTTATTCTTATTCTGTCTCTTCTAGTTATACCTAGCATACATCTTTCCATATTTCTCTGTGTTGTTTGTAATCTTTGTACCATCTGTTTTGTTAGCGTCCATGTTTCTGCTCCATAAGTTAGGACAGGCAAAACACATTGGTTAAATACCTTTCTTTTCAAACACAGGGGCATGCTACTCTTCAGAATAATATTGTTCTTCCCAAAAGCACTCCATCCATTTCTTATTCTTCTATTGATTTCATTCATGATACTATTATCAGATGATATTTCTTGCCCAAGGTACACATAACTTTGCACTTCTTTAATTTCAGTGTTGTTGTAGACGATTTTCTTTTTTGATGCAAATGAATTGAGCATCACCTTAGTCTTTTCCAAGTTTATTTTTAATCCCACATTAATGCTAGCTTCTGCCAAATCTTTTAGCATATTTTCCAATTCTTCAGGACTGTTACTGAAAATTAAAATGTCGTCAGCGAATCGGAGATGACTTAAATATTCCCCATTTATTCTAATCCCTTTGTTTTCACAATCCAGCTTCTTGAAAATATTTTCTAAGACAGCAGTAAAAAGCTTAGGTGAAATGGTGTCTCCTTGTCTTACCCCTCTTCCAAGCTTGATCTTTGCTTTTCCTTTGTCCAAGCGGATGGTTGCTGTTGCTTTCTTGTAAATCTTCTTTATAATATTGATGTAAGGTTTGTCTATACCAATGTCCTCCAGAGATTCTACTACTGCCGATGTGTAGACCAAATCAAATGCTTTTTCATAATCAATAAAGGCAAGGCAAAGAGGTAAATTATATTCCTTATGTTTTTCTATGAGTTCCCTTACCGTTTGGATATGATCCATTGTGTTGAATCCACTTCGGAATCCTGCTTGTTCTCTAGGTCGAGCTGAGTCCAGAGCTGATTCAAGTCTTGTCGTTAAAACTTTGGTGAAAATTTTATAAATCACTGACAGTAAGCTGATTGGACCTTAGTTTCTAATGTTTTCCTTCTCTCCTTTCTTGTAAAGTAGCACCATCACAGCATTATTCCAATCTTCTGGTACATCTGACTTCTGGAGACATTTGGAAAACAGTAAGGATAGCATTTTTGTAAATTCTTCTCCTGCTTCTTTGATAAGGTCGATTGTAATTCCATCTTCTCCGGGCATTTACCTTTTTTCATAAATTTAATGGCTTATAAAACTTCGTCTGTCGTCACTGGGATTATGGCATCGGTTTCTGTTAAGTTTTCTCGTGGATCACATAAGTTGATTTCCCTCTGATCTTCACATTTATATAAATCGTTATAGAATTTTTCGACAATGTGTACTATTTCTTTATTGATTTTGGTGATTGTTCCATCTGCCCTCTTTAGTGCAAAAATACTTTTTCTTCCAACACAAAGTTTTCGCCTAGCTGATTTTAAACTTTTGTTATCTTCTAGAATTTTCTTGACAAGATCAGAGTTAAATTTTCTGATATCTTCTGTAACACATTTTCTTACTGTTTTACATAATTCAGCATATTCAACTCTTGATTTAGGATCGTTTTTCTTCATTTTAAATTCTCTGCGTTTCTTCATCAATCTTCTTGTTTCTTCTGTTATTTTCTTTGTCTGCTTTACTTGTGCATCGCCGGCTATCTTCTTTGCAATATCTTGTAGAGTACTGGTTAGTTTCTTGTTCACTACTGTAACATCTTGCTCTTCTTCTAAAGCTGATTGAAGTACTTGGAAACGGTTTTTAAGTTCCAAATGGAATTCTTCTTTATGTTTCTGGAGATTTATTATATCGATTGATTTCTTTGAGTGTTGCAAAAGCTTCATTCTTTCCACTTTAGTATTTAACAGCAGTTTGCATCTAACCAACCTGTGATCACTTCCTGTATTGAAGTTATTGAGAACGCTGCAATCCTGAATAAGATGCTTTTTGTTTGTTAAGATGTAGTCGATTTCACTTGTTGAGCCATTTGCACAACGCCGTGTCCATTTTCTTTGTGGCTTTTTCTTGAAAAATGAATTCATGATATACAACTGTTCACATTCTGCAAACTCAATCAATCTGTTTCCTCTTTCATTTCACACCCCATATCCATGATTTCCTACTGATAACTCACCTTTCTCTTTTTCCCCAATTCTAGCATTCCAGTCTCCCATTATTAATTTTATGTAGCATTTTCCCTTTTGATGCATTGAAGCTACTTCTTCATAGAAATCCTCAACTTCTTCATCAGTATAGCTTACTGTTGGTGCATAAACTTGGGTAATTTGCAGCTTGTATCTTCTGGACACTTGTAGAATTAGGGCATTAAATTTATAATCCTCTATCCTAATGAAGACAGTCAGGATAATTAATTGACCCAATCATTCCTATGAGAACCTGACATAACATAATACTACCACACTAAGAATGATGAATGGTATTCATCAAATATTCTTTTAAATTTTGACTAAGTTAAACTGGTACCTGACATTAGTTTAAAGGAAATTATTTTAAAGGGGTAGGTATATAATTAACAAAAATGAATGTCAAGCTCTCATCATAACTATATGACCGTATAAATTTATTTCTCTATCTTATGAATTGCGTTGTGTTTGTTATAAAATATTATTATTATTTAATTTATCCATGTTAACAATTAAAGATTATCTAGTTTCTGACATTCCCTTTAAATTTCAAATAGCAGCTAACACATTACATTAACATTCTCTTTATTTATGTAGAGAAAAATTATTGACTCAATATATTTATTAATCTTTTACTAATTGTAAAAGACAATCAAGTCAATGAAATTACTTCAATTAAACAAAATACTAAATTTATTCAAGGAAAGTAATCCAACAATCAACAATATTTCAATTTGCAATTAACCCCCACATCTAAATCATATTAGCATAATACCATACCTTATAACTCTAGTGCTACTTCACTTTGCAATAAACTTTACTATTTAAATCATATTAGCATAATACAACATATTTTAATATGTATAATAATAGGGTAAATAAAAATTTCCCTGACAGATATTAACCTCCGTGCAAAGTCTAAGCATTAATTATCATTAACAATTGACTATTATTCATATTATTGTTAAAACAGTTAAATGTATTATTTCATATAAGAAGAATAGTCAAATTAAATTTCACTCACCGATTCACCAAGAAAATTGCTGAATATTCCACAACAGTTGTATGAGGAAATCAGTTTTTATAAATATTAATTGTTTAAAGTTCACAAAAAATCACTCCTAAAACCACACTAATAGTTCTCCATTCCTAGCTTTTCGTGCAACACATTTCACTCACCGATTTCTCCAAGAAAATTGCTGAATATTCCACAACAGTTGTATGAGGAAGTCACAGTTTTTATAAATATTAATTGTTTAAAGTTCACAAAAGTCACTCCTAAAACCACACTGTTAACTCTCTATTCCTCGCTTTTCGTGCAACACTCACTTGTACTACCAGCTTACTCTTTAGCGTCCCAAGTCTGAATTTTAGCAGGGACGCGTGTGCATGGCTTCCATTACTCTTGAATTCTGTTAAACTTCCTGGGCGACGAGAGCTGACCAGACGGGTCCTGAATCAGAAGCATCATGCATAAGTTCATCACTCGTTTTCTCCACGGTTCTTCTTTCTGACATCTTACTGCTCCATAACCATCCCGGCATCCGTTACATATTCCTCTCTATCTCCACAGCTCGCCTTTGCTATAGCATTCGGATTCTCGATTAGGCTAGGTCCGGTATATTAAGTTTTCTTTTGTTCCCTATGTGATTCACAAAAGGGAATTAAGCACGAGAAGGGCATCATCTCAGGAATTGATGGAAGAAACAAGACTGAGATCTCTAGGTCCCCTGCTTTCCGTTCCAGATAGGCATTCCGGCTCCTCTTGAGCGATGAATCTCCTCCGCATATCAACAACTTTAGGCGGTGACTAATAAAAATAGTCGTCCCATACTACCGATCTTCATGACTCCACAACCTCGAAATGGAGGACTGACTAACTTCTGAAAACTTCTTAATCTCCCGAGCTCTAGATCTCATCTCACCACTCACTCTTATTTTCTTAAGTTTTCACATTTTTTTTTCTCCGCCCTTTGACGTAAAACACCTAATTTAAATATTATAGTAATGCTATGCCGGACCCAGGCTTCCTGTTTTCTGAAACCAATACCTGTAACAGATATCATTGCTAATTTTTACAGTGTCAACTCTTATCCCGCTCCCGCCAAAATTACAACTGTCCAGGTTAAAGGTAATGTCAAGAACTTGAAAATTATTTCTCAAAGGGTGAGAGGTTTTTCCTTTTTCCGCTGAGATAGAACTTTCTGTTGACTGGTTCAAATATCGCATAGGGGACTTTTCCCGCAACGATCCCATATCCGCTCTTTCTCTCTGTGAAACCTCCGAACAGAAACGAGAAAGCTCTTGTTACACTTGACTAGTATTAGACATAATTCTGTAAGGTAAAATTAACTTTGCTCTCACGTTAACCGTTTGTCTTATTATTCGTATAATTGCCCTTAATTTTAATTAATTTTTCTTTATTTTAGCTTAAAATGTCAATTTAAATGGTACTGCTTTACCAAATTATATGTAAATATATTCGTACCATTAATGATGTAACACTGATAGAAATTTCCTTTTCATGGAATCTGCTGAATTCATCAATGACCACCATTTAGTTAACACAATGTAGTTCAAATGAAATATATATCTACCATTTTTCATCACCTGAGTTCTGTGGAACTTGCAGAAAGAAAATAAGATTTATGATTATTAGAAACAGAATAGCTCTTCTTTTCAATCACTAGAAAAGTCACATGAGACTTGTGAACTCCTTGAATCATGGAAAGGAATAATTGACTGGGAATGACTTATAATTATTCATTGAAGATTTCATTTTCGAAATTTTTAGCAATATAGTAGTTATTATTTACATTTACTGGAAAAAACATTGAAAAAATTATTGAAACTGATAGCAGTAACATAATGCATAGGAATAATACAGTCAACTCTGTGAAATCTGCATACTTAGGGACTGAGGGTTTTGTGGATTATACATTTTAGCGGATTATAGATCATCCCTTTGTTTACATTTTATTTTTTAAAGTCTGACTATAAATTAGGAACAACTATACAAGAATTACAATTACAATGGACAAGAAAAACATAATGCAACATTGGTTTAACATATTTAATAATCAAGATTAAAGAAAAGTTAAATTATATAGAATTTTTACTGATTATTCATGTTTTGCTTTGATGTCAATAATTTTTTTCTGTAGTCTATGAACACTTATTACTTCTTGCTCCAAGATAACATTTTGTAACTAAAGGAAATTTAAATATTTATATCCAATTTATATTTAAATATTTATTCATTGGAAAATTGATAGCTGAAAAAAATATGTACCAAATTTAGATTTGAGTTAAAATTTTACTAACAATTTAACTGTTTACATTCCAACATGTAGTGCGGATAACAGATATTTGCAGATTATACATCGGCGAATTTCACAGAGTTGACTGTATAAGAATAATGATAAGAAAAATTGTAGGAAGTAATAGGATTCTAAAAATTATGGAGACACAAATCTTGGAAGATTTCTCAGTTTAAATAAATGCATATTTATTAAGATATAGTTGAAATGGTATTTATATTTTATATCATATTAATGTATACAAGAGCGGTAAATTTAAATATTTAGTACACTGGGAAATTTTATATTTAAAATAATTTCTTCTTTTCTTGTATTTAAAATTTAAAAAAATCATTAAGATGGAAATCTTAATGATTTTTTTTAATTTAATTTAAAAAGATCTACTTTGCATGCCACTCAATTCAACTTAAAGAGGAACCCTGATAATGAAAAAAGGGACAGGCATCCCAGTTATTGTAAGGAGGCAAAGAAATATTGCAAAGAGATTGTCAGTTGAAAACATGAAACACCTGCCTCATTTACAGATTTTATTTACGCACTACCAGAAAAAAATATAGCTTTTAAAACTAAAATTATAAAATATTTAAGTTTAACAAAATTAATAAACCATAAATAATCTTGTTCTTTCCATTCTTTAAACAGTTTATCAAAAATGCATATCTATATGCAGTGGAACTTCCCTTTAACGAAGTTCCTATTTAATGAAGTTTTCTACTTAACAAAATTTTCTGCTGAAGCTTGACTTTGGACACCACTAACATGTAAATTAATTTCTATATTATGAAAAATATATTCTATATAACGAAGTTTATTCCACTTATGTGCGTGTGCAGCATTCAAACGGAGAGGTTGCTTTTGCGATGGATGTATGAATTTATTTCCGTGGATTGTGTGAAAATGAAATTATGTAACCTCCATTTATATCGTTATATTGATGACATAATTTTAATTGCCACTGATCGATCTAAAATTTCTCAATTTCCAGTTGATTATCCCACTAATTTAGAATTAACGGAAAACCTCTTATCTAACAATACAATTAACTTCTTAGATGTTAAAATTACAATAAAAGACAACAAAACAATAACAGATTTATATGATAAACGTAAAGAATGTAAATTCAAAGTTAATACATTTACAAATTTTAAATCTTGTCTTCATCATTCTGTATATCGAAATATATTATTTAATCATTTATATAGAATAAAATGTTTATGTTCTTCTCATCTAATTAACAATAATATTAAACTAATTTATGATGCATTAAATCATGGTTTTCCAAAAAAATTAATATATTCATTAATATACAATTAGTACTTACATGATCTTAAAAAAAAAAAAAAAAAAAAAAAAACACATGCGTAAACAAAATTACAAAAAAATTTATAAAATTAAAAATTGTAAAATAATAATAAACAATTTCTATAATATGGTTGGGTGGGTAGATGTTAGAGTATGGAGGAGGGTGGTGTTGTCTGGATAATATGCAATGGTTAATTTAAAAAAAAAAATGGGGCTTTAGTATTATAACTACATTTCTAATACATATTTTATATGGATGTTGATTTGATGTTTTATATGTAATTGGTGACTTTTCTTTTGTATTTCAATTCAAATTAAATTTAACTTATTTAATCAAATTCAATATTAACTTGTTTTTTAAAATTTAGTCTACTCAGGACAATGTCATATTAATTAATAATAGTATACCATCTTTTTAGTGATTATTATGCATATAAGTTTGATATAACTTATGTTATACTGTATGTATTAAAATTGGGTAAATAGTTTTATTATTATTCCTCTATACTTTTTAATATTGTTTTATTTTCAACATTGTATTCCATGATTAATTATCGGTTTAATTTGTTTGATTGTCACAATCATATTTTTTAGCTTTTTTATGGCTAATATGAAGATAATTCACACACTATATTTGTGATCTTTAGGATATTGCGAATTTTAGAATCTGACAATCTTCTATAAACACCCATTTTTTATTTATTTATTTTCTTTCTTGTTCATTTTTTATATGTAGTGGTAATTATTAAAGTTTTTTATATTATTATTATATATAATTTATTTTATTTTATAGCATATAGCTGTATTCTATATATTATCAATGTTAATTTATTTATTTATTTTTATTATTTCTCATTGTAGATTAAATGGGTTTGGTAATAGAATTTATTGAAAACATTTTATTAACATTTAATTTATTAAAATTTTTTTTTTAATAATGATATATAGTATGGTATTTTTATATTAGGATTTGTGTAGTAATGCAGTTGATATGTTTTTATTTCTTTAGCTTTTATTAGGTTCTTCTTTTTGTGACATTTGAATAATAATAATAGCTTTAAAATAAAATAATGAATTACAGCATCAAAAATTTTGTCTTTTTAAAGCTTCTATTAAAATAATAATTTTAATTTTTTTACACCAGGTGGTATTTAACGCTGAATATTGGCAATATTGTAAAATTGATATTAAACAATTTAAAATTGTTTTTAGGTATTTTAAATGTAATTATTTTCTATTTATATTATATTAATTGTATTTATCACGGTATTTCAAAATGTATTAACTGAATCCATGGGTTTTAATTTCTGTGTTAACTTAACTGTTTTATTCAACTTAATTTTGTCGTGCATGTGGATTCCATGTGTGGGAGTGTATTTTGAAAATCTACTGGGAATTTATTCGGTGGGTTGTGTAAGATTTCTATTGCTATGGATTGGATATTTAATGGGTTGTAGTGTTTTTTTTTCCCATTTCATGCCATTTGATAGTGTTCTGTTTTCGTCTTGGGACTATTCTTTTGGTTCTATTGGTTGTTCGAGTACAGGAGAGAAAAATTTTTCAGCTTTTAGCTGTTTTCTCACAGAAAACAACCAATTTGCTTATATCATTGAATTCTGCACTCTTGAAAATGTAGTTCAATATATAAGCTTTTCAATTTTTTCAGAATCCATATTCTTCTTTTTTCGGAATCCATGTTCTTCTTTATTTTATTCTTCCTTGTTGGTTCTTGTAGTTAGGTGTAAGGTACTTTGTTTTATACATACAGTTCTATATTATAGGTTTGTGACATCCATTTTTGTCAATTCATTCACAATAATGCGGTTTTTGATGATGGTGGGTAATGTTTAATTAATGGTTATATATATATATATATATATATATATATATATATATATATATATATATATATATATATATATATATATAATTTAATAATTCTTTTTGGTGCTAAACAAGAAATTTTTTTTGACAGTAAGATAAACACTTGCTATTGCCATTCTCTCACACAGAGACACTCTGGCGCTGACAGTGAGTGGAAGTCTTTGATACAAAAAGCGGGGGATTTCAGTTTTACAAAAATGTTACTGATGAATTGTTTGGATATGTGAAAATTTTAATGAAGTAATTTTTTTTTTTTTAATAAGAAACCTGCACAAAGTAATATTACAGACTTTTTAATTAAGGATTTGCAATACTGAGAAAAAATAGAAAAGGTTTACCTTTTCTCAAATGAAGCATGATAACTTAATCTTCTGTTTTTGTTTACCTTCCTTTATTGTGTGGCCCATCAGTGGCCAAGAGGTGCTGCTCTCGAAGCTGGTAGACGGGAGGTGCTGGGTTCGAACCCCATCGGCCTAATCGTTCAGAGTTTTCCGTGGTTTACTTCGAACCTTGGATTTTCTTCCCTTAGAAAGACCCCCATGAAGGGCTCTCCACCCCCTTTGGGCCTATATCCCTCGTGCTGATAATTGGCCATCATAAACACAACCAACCCTTTATTGTGTTTTTTTTTTAAAACATTATTCTAATTAAAATTTCCTCATGGCTACATTGCATAAAAAAAAAATACTGCCTGAATTAAAATACATTTTCCAATATTTCCATTTTATGTACATTTTTAATTTTATGTGTATTTTATTACACAAATTTCATGAATTTAAGTTTATTTCTGTTTACAAAATTTTCTTCATAACGAAGTGTTTAGGTGTAATGAAGAGATTTCGTTAAACGGAAGTTTCACTTTATATACAGTGGTGGCCAAAATTGTGGACATTTTTTGAAATTTTCATGTTTTATAATTTTGTGTGCTTGAAGAATATAATAAATTTTACTTAAATACAAATGTTTATGTATCAGATTCAAGAAAATTTAATGTAGAATTTAATTAAAAAAAGTAATTAAAATATCTGCATTACAAAATAGTTACGCTTACAAAAACAAGATCTGTCTTAGATTTCATTGTATTTTAAAGTTACACTTACACATTCAATATTTAGTAGTATAACTTTTGTTTTTTATTACAGCTTCACAGAGTCTAGTGTTTGGAGTTCATCCTTTTTAACCTATTTTCGGCCGAAGATGCGTAAACGCACCATTTCAATAAATATATTTTTATTAACACTTTGATGAATATTTTTCACTAAATTTATTTTTCTGTTATTTTTTAAGGGTTCTGGAGACATCTATAAAATATCAGTAATTCAATTGGAGTAAACACTTCCTGTTGAGAAGTTTTCAAAATATGCTAGTCTGTTAACCCTTAAATGCCTGATTTTTCAAAAATCATTGTAATAATGTTTTTCGGCTTTCATTTTTTAAATAAATCATGGGAAAAATACTTAAAAAATTCATTTTGTTTTAAGTATGGTTTACGGCTAAAAAACAGTTTGTTACTAATCGGCAATACTGGTCTTTAATTGAAAAAATAATTTTCCTTGATAAAATTCTATAATATTAAACACACAAGAATTTTAGGAACTGCAATAAGAAATAAATTTTACTTGCTCACTGCAGAACAAAATAGGGTATTTCACAAGCTTCCAAACAAAACAAAAAGATCAAGTAGCAACAATTGAAAAAATAAATCTATCTTTATTCTTAAACAGCACAAGTGTTGCCATCTACATGTTGAAAATCAATTTAATATTTTCAGAATGTATTTTATTGGCAACATTAGGCATCATAGCTTCAATATTATTCTAATAGTATTTTAGAGCCTAAATTGGGTATGTTGCCAAAAAGCAACACCCGTCATTTAAGGGTTAAAATTGAAACACTTATTGACAAATTAGACTTTTTGAAAATGTATAATTATTCCACTTGAGATTAATCGTATGTTTTTATAATGGATTAAAGTTTTAAGTTTTGTAAATAAAATAATAAAACAAATGTCTTAAAAAATTAAGTTTAAATTAAATGGTGCATTAACACACCATTGACTGGATGCATGAAAATGCCGAATGCATTTTATTTCTCAAATAAAATTTTCTTTTGTCTTAATGAATGCAATTTAAGCATATTTCAATGAAAATAATACCACATTTTATAAAATTTCAATGCTTGGCCTAAAATGGGTTAATCACATGATGCCAGGAATCAATTATAGCTTTAATAAGTTGTGTTTTATTAGATAGACTTTTTTTTTGTACAAGGATTTTCAAACGTCGCCACAAATTTTCTATAGGATTCAGATCAGGGCTGCTTCTGGCCAAGGTAACTGTATGCTTTTATTTTTAAACCATTCTTTGCATATTTTTGCCATATGGCATGGAGCTGAATCCTGCAGAAAAATAAATGGTGCTTTATTGGGAAAGAGATCCCTGATGGAAGGCATCAATTTTAGTTCCAGGACAGTTTTGATGTATTTTTTTTTAATATTCAGAATGCCATGAATCTCTTGAATGCAGGATACACCATCTGCAGACATAATGGCCCAAATCATGAAATTTGTTGGGTTCTTTGTAGTTGCTTCAATGCAATCAGGATGCAGCTCTTCCCCTACACTAGGTCTCACATATTTTCACCCATCATTACCAAAGGGCGGTATTTTACTGTCATCGCTCCAGATTATTTGCTTCCACTGATTTTCTGACCAATTAATGTGTTCTTTTGCCCACTGAACTTGTTTCTTGCATTGTTGAAGATTTAAAAATGTTTTTTTCCTCAGAATTCTACCTTTCAGTCCAAAACCTGCTAATCTTCTCCTTATTGTTTTTGAACTAATTGAAATACCCATTGCATTCATTTCACATCTAACAGCATCTGATGAAATTCTTCTATCTTTGAGGCATATCCTTTTTATCTTTCCATTGTCAGAAGCATGTGTGCAATTTTTTTTTTTTGTTGCCTGATCTTGCCTGAGTTATCACTGATTTAGTTTCTTCATAACATAAGCACAACTTTCGTACGCCAGATAAAGTGACTGATCCACCAACTTGTCTTGCACTTTCAGCATAAGAGAGATCATTTCCTCTCAATATCACAATTCTGCTTCTTTTTGTAGGTGTCCAATCAGTTCTTGTTGTAGATGACATTATTTTTAATTATTTGCATTAAGAAAGAAAGAAAAATATTTAAACATTATTCTATTTAGTTACACTAGTATTCATTTCTGCAAAATACCGCTTTTACAAATCAAAACATACTACAGTCAACATGCATTCAAATACGGGTATTCATCATTTCTGGTTAAATCTATCTTAAACATATAATGTAACTTGTATTTGTAATTATGGATGTTACGATACATCTCATTATAAGTTCAATACCAAAAATAAGTTTTAGTTACTAATATATTTATTTTAGGGTAGGGGGTGCACAGTGAGACATGGTACACAGTGAGACAGCGGCCACTTTGACATTGCCCCCCCCCCCCCCCCCCCCGACACACACACATCCCCCAACCACAAAAAAAAAAGTTTAAAATTTTTAGAAGTTCCATCATTTTTATATTATACTCTATTTGTTATTTCGAATCTTTGATATTAATGACCCCCCCCCCCCCCCCACCAAAAAGTAAGGACTTTCTTTAAAATAAGATATTTGTTAATATTTTTTACATGCTCTTAAACATGTAAGTATGCGATCAATTTTTGCTTATTGTTTACTTTAATTAAATAGCAAGAATCTTTCTTCTAAAAAATAAAAATAAATGAATAACTGCATTAATAATATACATTCTTAAGAGTGCATTACTCAGCAAATGTAGATGGAAACATTACTTTACCAAGGTCAATATTCCAAATAAATAAATATTTATTAAACGGTGTTAATGACTAATTATTGGAAAATGACAATTTCAAAGTTTTTCACAGACGTAAAATGCTTTAAATGCTTAAAAATAAATAGATTAAATTCTTCTTAAAAAAAAATTCTTTTAAGCAAATCTTAATTTTTTTTTCATATAATTTTCGGAATAATATATTTTAAGAATAATATATATTTTCATAATAATATGTAGGCTTGGTATGCGCTCGACATTTTAATAAAAAACAGAAATACTAGAAATTTTTTTACTAAATGAACTAAACGTTACATCGAAGTTGTACTAAATAGTTTTAAAAGTATCTAACAAATTACATTACAAATAAGGATGTAAATATTCATATAAGATATTCCACTGTCTTTCCAGACAATTTTAAGCAATAATATGCATATATTTAATTAAAACAAACAGAACGAAAACATCGCAATACTCTGATATCCACTATGTATTGCTACTGTAGTATCACAAGATCCACTTCCAAGTCTGCCACTCTAATGGATGTTGCCACCGAGCCGCTGCGGAATCAAGAAATAATGGGGGAATAACACTGAGTGGTTAATCTTAGTGATGGGCGATTCTCGAGATTTTACCAATCGAGAAAAATCACCATCGTAAAAAAATACAATCGATACAGTCATCGATTACTTCCCGGAATCTACAATCGAGATGTTTTTACAATCGATTATTGATTATTTTACAAGCTTATAGAGTAATTTTTAAGTTTTTAGTAAATACGTGGCAACTAAAGATAGATGGAGTAAAACAACATACCAAGAAATCGATGTAAATTTAACACTGAGATGCTCTGAAAAAAGATCTTCCTTTGAAGCTAAATGAAAGGTTGTGAAAAAACAGAAGCAGTAATGTAGTTTGCTGCTATCGTTTTCATTAACTCTTTCATTCAACTTCAATTGATGGAGGGGCACCTGATATGAAGCCTTTAGAAAGCTGTATTCTAACATTTGTTAATAATCTTAATACAACTTGTTATGTAATACATCTTATCAGTTTTTAAGCCTTCTGAAAGAAATGTTAATCCCTAAACCTACCCCCTTTTCTGTACTAATAGTTTATGACAATTAACAAATTGTTAGAAATGCGTTTAAGAAATTAACTTTAATGTTACAACATCTCCGCTATAGTATTTATCTTTCGAATATTATGTGCCATTCTATATTTTAATACAGGCCAATAAACTCTAAATGATTAATATTTTTAAGATATGTTCCGTATAAATTTCTTTAATAAAGTGTGCATACTAATGTTTCGATAAAACACTGTAAAACATTTTAAGTTTGTAATGTTTGAGCATATTAATAATAAGTATCATGGATTTTCATATCAAATTTTATTTTATGTATGGCAGTGTGTATTTATGTATGCAAGTCTAGTAAATTGAGAGTACTACAGATGAACCAGATGCCAGCAAAATGAGTTGAACACGTTAATCCCAACCCCTCAGAATTTTTCAAAACAGTCTTTTCAAACAAGTTTTTCAAATATAAGATCAATATGTTATCAAGAAATATGTTCAAAGTTTTTAATGGTAAGAACAACGCTATTTTGGAACGCTAAATAACTTAAGAAAATACTTTCAGTTCATTTACCTACTTTTAAAAATATTATTTAAATTATTCAAGGATTGTAATATCTTTTTGCTAATTTTTTTTTATAAGTTCCCTTTTATTTTTAATGAAAGTGCAATGTCTATATTGCGTAATTATGGCGCATTCGATAGAATTGAATAGCTTTTTCACATTTTCGATAAAGGCAAAAATTTGATACAAGTTAAAGTTCCCCTAAATATCTAATGCTGTAAGATTTCCCGTTGATCGAAAAAAAAAGAGCTTTATCGAAAAAGGGGAAGAAAAACCAGACACATATACTTTCTAAAAATGAACCTGTGTAAACCGGAAACTGCTTACTACTCCCTATCGATGCCAAAATGATTCTTTAAATTTGCATTCCAATTAAAAATAGTTACTTTCTGACACATTAACAAACTTATTTTTATTCTCAAGCGTATTAGCTAGGATCGAATTTTTTCCTTTTTCGCTAAAGGCAAATGTTTCAAATTTTCGTAAATGCGAACCTAATATTGGGGAATTTCACCATTAATCGAAAACAAAAGAACTTTACCGAAAAACAGAAGGATAACCGGACTCGTATACCAGCTAAGTGGGAACCTACCTAAGATGGAAACCGGTTTCCATTCCCTAATGATTCCAAAATATTTTTTTCTGTTTGTACTTGTACTTAAATCCAAAGTAGTTACTTTTTGATTCATTTAAAAACTCAATTTTATTCTCAGGTGCATTGTATCCAAAAATGGAAGGATAACCGCATAAAGATACCAGCTAAGAGGAAAACTGTCTAAAACGGAATTGGTCTTTGGTCCCTAGTGATTGAAACATAACTCTTCGTTGTCTGTACCCAAATCTAAAGTAGCGCCTTTCTAACTCATTTCTATTCTTAGGTGCATTAGCTAGAATCGATTTGCATTTTCACATTTTCGATAAAAGTAAAAGGTTTGATTGAGGAAAAGTTCCTAAATGTTGAATGCGTGTCTATATTCTGTGGAATTTTCTGGTTGGTCAAAAGAAAAAGAGCTTTATCAAAAAATGGGAGGATAACTAGACAAACCAGCTAAGATGGAATCTGTCTAAAACGGAATTGATTTCCATGTTCTAAATGGGCCCCTAACATGACTGTTGCCCATCTGTACCTAAATCCAAAGTAGTATCTTTCTGAGACATTCACGAACTCATTAGAATCGAACAGCATTTTCCTTTTTTCGGTAAAGGCAAACGATTTAATACAGATCAAAGTTACCTTAAATGTCTAATGCTGTAGAATTTCAAAGTTGATTGAAAACAAGAGCTTTATCGGAAAGGGAACCAGACAAATATATTTGCTAAGAGTGAACCTGTCTAACAAGGAATTGGTTCCAATCTCTAGCAATAGCTAATGAAGTTTGATTAAATTCCGTGCATTAGTTTTTGAAATATAGCAGCGTTACCTGTTGGGCTATTTGCACAACAAACAAATCAACACCATTTTACATCTAGGTCTAACTGAATATGAAGTATTATTGAATTTTGCGTATTACTTCATGAGATAGAGCGTTATCAAAATTTTTGTCACATAAAAGACAGATATTTTCTAAAAACTGACCAATTTATCATGAATCCAATACTTCCTTCTTGTAAAGATAGATGAACATAAAAATGGAAAAATGCCCCACACAAACTGAATTAAACACTTTTCAACTTAAGTATATGTAACAAAATCACATGCCTCCTAATCTGTATCCTTCTTTGAGAAACTATGACTTAAACCAAAAACGCACCAAGTGTCAATCTGACTGTGAAAGCTAAATAAATACTCAAAGAACTTCTAACTCATAAGAAAGGGCTCCATTACTGTTTTTCTAAGCTGGGATTTACATCACATTCATTTCGGTGACTTCCCTCCTTTACGCTAGCCAACCCAGCCTACGTAATCATGACGTAGAGGGAATATGCTCATTTATTTCTCTCTCGCACCTCAACTAAAGTCTGCTCGATGCAAACCTTTCGTCGAGCCTTTCGTTTATCTCGAGAGATACCTCTCCTCCATGAAAACCTCTCGCTTACCTCGAGAGATACCTCTCCTCGATGAAAACCTCTCGCTTACCTCGAGATATGTCTTCTCGGTTCTAACTAAGGCCGAGAATGGGAAATCACTTTTCTTCCATTCTCGACATGTTACTCTCGATGATTGTCAAGAAAACTGATTTCTCATTCTCGGTCAAGAAGGGCGGAGAAGAGATATCGAGGGGAGAGCTGGGAAGAGAGATAGGTATGACAATGAGCAGTGAAATGATGGAGCCTTCCGATAAATATTATGTATTAAATAAAAAAAATTCAAAGACAGAGATTGGTGAGTTTCGGGGGGCGCAAGAGTGGACACACGGGGGGGGGGGGGGGGGGGGAATTTTCAAATTTTTACCGAACACATCATGTGATACATCATCGGAATTTGACAACCCTTTCATATTATGAACCTTTCTCCCATTCACAGTTGAATTTCAGGATGCGGGGGGTGAGGGTGTGCGCAGACAAATCTTTAAAACTGTAGCAATATCTAGAATAATTATCATTTAAATGGGTTTTTTGTCGGAGCCTTCAGAAAAATAATACTTATTAAATATAAAAATATTAAGAGTTGGGGGAATTCCGGGAGTATTCAAGGGGCGTGAGAGTGGACCCACAGGGGTGCAATTTTCAAACGTTTATGAAACCTCTCATGTGATATATCTTCGGAAATCTTTCTGACTACTCTTTCATATTATGAACCTTTCTTCCCCAAAATTGAATTTTGGGGGTGGGGAGGGGCGAACAAATTTTTAAAACCGTAGCGATTTCTATGATAAATAGCATTTTAGATGTGAATTTTTTTTATGGGGTCTTCCGGTATTTATTATTTATTAAACATAAAAATTTTGAAAGTGGGGGCTGCATCAATTCCGGGACGAAAGAGTGGACCCACTGGGGAGAGGGGTCGGGGAAGCAATTTTCAGACATTTTTTGAACCCGTCATGTGACATATCATAGGAAAACTCTTGGATAACTCTTTCATATTATGAGACTTTTGTCTCCCCCTCCCCAATTTTGCTCTCACTGTGAGGGGGGGGGGGGGTAGTTTTCAAACTTTTTTGCATTCTCATCATTTTAGATCGGATTTTTTTACGGAGCCACCCGGTATTATTTATAATACATGAAATTTCAAAAAGTTGGGTTGTATTCCGGGGAGTGCGGTAGTTGGCCCCTTGGGGTGGGGGAGGAAGCACTTTCCTAACTTTTGTCGACACTCTTCATGTGATACATCATTAGAAAATCCACTTATTCATATTATGCACCTACCTGCCCCTTTCCCCACTTTACCACCGGGGCATTTTTAGGGTTTCGTTCATCTGACGAAACTCTATTCGTCTCGCTCCTCTGTCGGTCGGTCTGTCTGTCCGTCCGTCCATCTGTCTGTCATAGAGCCCGTTCTCAGAAACTATACATGTTGGAGACTTGAAATTTTGCATACTTATAGATGAACACCACACATCATATGCAAATCGTAAAATTTTGAAAAAGTCGTACATTTAACCCTTTGGGCTCCCACATGTATATTTTAAACAGTTCTTTCTATGTAAGCCTCTAATTAGATTGGAGGCGTGAAATTTTGCATATAGCTGAATACCTCACATCAAACGACAAATCATAAAATTTTGAAAAAGTCGTACATTTAACCTTTTGGGCTCCCACATGTGTATTTTAAACAATTCTTTCTAAGTGAGGCCCTATTTAGATTGGAGGCATGAAATTTTGCATACTTATAGCTCAACATCCCAGATTACGCGTCAAATAATAAATTTTGAAAAAGTTTTATGTTTAACCCTTTCAACTCCAGCTCGTGTATTTTAAGCAATTCTTTCTAACTGAGCCCCCAATTAAATTGGAGATTTTAAATTTTGCATACTTATAGCAGAACACCTGAGGCCAAGCGACAAATCATAAAATCTTGAAAAAGTCTTACGTTTAACCCTTTGAGCTACCACACATGTATTTGAAGCAATTCTTACTAAGAGAGCCCCTAATTAAGTTGGAGACATGAAATTTTACATACGTATAGTTGAATACCTCAGACCACACGACAAATCATAAAATCTTTAAAAAGTTTTATATAATAATTAACCCCTCTGGGCTCTAACTTGTGTATTTTAAGTAATTTTTCTAACCTCCGCCCTTTTAACCCGGGGAGAAATTTTCCAACTTTTGCCGACACTTGAACCTTCTTTCATATTATGCACCATAGCCTTACATATTTTAGTTCCATTTTTTACTGCCAGGTGCGCCTACTGATCTCGGGTGCTATGGGCTCAATCCCCTCGACTAATATATCTACGGATAGTATGTAAAACGGGTTTTCGTTCGGATAGATGTTTGTTTAGAATCGAGTGTGCCCCCTGGTTGCGAAATTTGGAACTAACAGATTTTTCAAAAAGAAAAAGTGCTTTGAAAGGAATATTAAACGAAACCCTTTGTGCGATCTGTGATCACACTTACACACTTGTTCTAAATTTTGCTGACACTCCTCATGTTACATATTGGAAAGGCCTGTGACCACTTATTCATGTTATGCACCCCCCCACTTTGCCCCCACGGGGAACTTTTCTAAATTTAGCCAAGACCCCTCATGTGACATATCGTTGGAAAGGTCTGTGACAACTTATTGATATTATGCACCTCTGGTGTCCACCCTCCCCATTTTGCTCCCACGGGTGTACTTTTCTATATTTAGCCAAGACCCCTCATGTGACATATCGTTGAAAAGGTCTGAGACTACTTATTGATGTTATGCACCTCCGGTAACCGCCCCCCCCCCCCCCCACACACACACACACTTTGCCTCCATGGGGATATTTTTCTAAATTTAACCGAGACCCTTCATGTGACATATTGTTGGAAAGGTCTGTGACCACTTACTCATTTTATGCCCCTCCCGCGGTCCTATCCCCCCAACTTTGTCCCACGGGGGCTATTTTTATAAATTTAGCCAGGAACTTTCATGTGACTTTTCTAAATTTACCAGAGACCCCCTTGTGATATATTGTCGGAAAGGTCTGCGACCACTTACCCACGTTATGCACCTCCCGTGCCCCTCCCCCACTTTCCCCCCACTGGGAGGGCATTTTTATAAATTCAGATCGAGATCCCTCATGTGCCATGTGACATATAGTTGGAAAGGCCTAATGCCCCATGACGACTTATTCCTATTATGCTGCTGCTGTGCTCCTCCCCTCACCTTGACCCCTTCCCCAGGGATCCGGTTTGAGATTATTTTTTTACAACATTTTATGGTCCGTGCACACCACGCCTGCTATACAGTGCCTTATATAGCAGGAAGCCAGTTCGAGATCTCATATTACAAGATTACGTATAAATTAGAGGCCCCGACTAAAAGATGGGCCCGCTAGCGGGCGAAACCACTTAGTCCTTATTAACGCCGACTCATTCCAGTTTACCTGCAGACGATTCTTGATAAATTTATGAAGTATAAAAGCAGTTGGCAAACTGGAGTCATCGCGAAAATATTTACACAATCGAAAACTATCGAGATGTCCATACAATCGAGAGAATCGAGAAAAACATCTCATTATCGCCCATCACTAGTTAATCTAGTTCTTTTTACTATATCTATGGGTTTGCCATGGCATGTTTCATATTGAAAATGATTTGTGTAGCATTCACAGTTCATTTACTGGAACACTCAAAAGTATTGTTACATTATGGCCTATGGGAAAAATAATTTGAAATGTATTTTAAGTGTTACATTATTTTAAATATAATGAAATTTATATAAATTATTAGGGTGTGCTAGAAAATGGTTATTGTAGAATATGTTATTGGTAGCACATACAGTACGCATACAGGGGAACTCAAAAGTATTCCGTTATATGATGCTCTATGTTGAAAAATAGCTTGCGGTGTATTTTGATGTTACTCTGTTACGAATATAATGAAATTGGTATGAATTTCTGATGTGCTCTAAAACATGCTTTCTGCAGAATATTTGGTGCAAAGCATTTATCATTCATTTACAAAGTCACACAAAAGTCTGTTAAATAATTATCTATGGGGAAAAACTGTTTGCAATGCATTTTAATTATGATGTACCATTTCAAACATGATGAAATTGATATACAGTACAGAACCATTTATCTGGAATGCTTGGGGTCGGATGTATTCTGGAAAACTGGTTTTTCCGGTTAACTGGTTGTGCATTAAAGCAGCATCCATTTGATAAGTTTTGTGGAATATGTGTGGTTTTGACATTATTTCTGATTTTAAATTATTAGATTACTTGGATTAAAAATCAATGCAAGAAAGAAAAAAGTTAACCAGAGTTTAAAAGAAGGTAATTTATGGGAATCCATTAGGAACAAAAATTCTCCTGTTTCTTCTGCATAAAAATTAAAACATCTAAAATACAACTAAATATGTTTTCATTTCAAATACTAGATGTTGTCATCAAATTATACAGCTGTTTCAAGCAAAACCTATGTCAAACTGGCAGTATATGACATCTTTTTCGGCAAAGATTCTGAAATCAGTCTATCAGAAATATCATTCCGGATAACTGGTTTTCTGGTTAACTGGTTTCCGGATAAATGGTTCCATACTGTACATTACTAAAGTTTACTACAACATGCTTGCAGTAGAATATAATGTGCATCACATTTATCATTCATTTACAAAGTCACACAAAAGAGTCTGTTAAATAATTATCTATGGGAAAAAAAACTATTCGCAGTGTATTTTAATTATAGTGCGTTATTTCAAACATGGTGAAATTGATATACATTACTAAGGTTTACTATAAGATACTTGCAGTAGAATATAATGTGCATCACATTTGATTCATTTACTGGGACACATAAAAGATTTTGGATACAATACTGTATCTGAAGTATTTGTCTGTTAGAGATGATTGCTGAAAGTGCGTTTTCTGTTATGGGTATGCGTTTAAAGTTTAGCTAAATTTTTGTATACTATGTAGTGTATATAAATTCTATCTACCATATACAGGGCTACACAAAAAAATTCAGTAGTAAGTATTACTGAAAGTGAGTGTAAATTGTTTAAAGATTTTTTTTTTTTTTTAACAATTCACAATTTCATTTTCAAGCTCAACCACATTTAGTACACTCAGATATGTTTGTGGCATATAGATAAAATCATATACAGGGGTATGCAAAAATCTGGGTAAATGTGGCCTCCTACTGATAGTATCTCCTGGAAATGTGATTTCAGTAGTTTTAAACTTTTTTTTTTCCTCAATTAAATTTCAGCTAATAAGTAGTGTAAATAAAACTCCTTTGGTAATATACAGGACTGTACAAAGGTATGTTTTCTGTCTATTGGTAGAAGTTACTAAAGGTTGTGCATTATCTAACTAAACTAAATTTTAGCATACTATGTAGAATATATACAAATATTTAGATCATAGATGCAAATATTTAGATTGTATACAGAACTGCACAAAAGCATTGGAGTAGCTTTTCGGCTATGTGCAGTAATTGTTGAAATCAGGTTTTCAAATGTGTTGTGTTTTCTAAAAAATTTACTTGGGTATCTTCGTTACCTATAACAATGAAGTTTGTTAAAGTATTCTGGAAGTGCTGGAAAGTGTTTCATAATCTATGCTTGATGCATGATTTTTCTTTCTTGTTTAATACTGTGATGAAGTACTTTAAAACATTTGAATTATTGCTTTAAATTTGGTGTGGGCAATTCCATGAGAAACGGACAAAATGTCCTGCATGTGACATGTACGTAAATCCTTGTATCTATGAACTTATAAGTTCTTAAATTATAAACTATACATTAAAAATAACAAAAACCCCTAGATTTTCAGTTTAGCATAAATGTTTTAATTTGAGGCTGCAACAGCATTGTTAAAACAGCAGTAATATTTGAAAAAGCTGTCCCACAATTGATATGGAATGGCCCATATAATATTTATATAAATTATTTTAATAGCTTTTGAGGTTAATTAATGTTCCATGATGCTTGATTTTACTTTCTAATATGAATGTGATTTTTAGATTAAAGCTACAATAGAAAGAAAAAAAAATAGAATGGTAACCTCCCCATGTGTCCTTTATATTATTGTCAATGTTGTAAATGAAATTTTACAAGCATAATCCAAAGGTGCCAAATATTACGATTTGTTCATAATTATTACAGATATGGGACAAAAATTATGGCATTACGGGCATCGGTTATAAATTACGACGAAAAAAAAAAAGCAAATTTCATGAAAGGATCGCTTGAAAAAACTCAAATTTGTAAAGGATCGCTTGAAAGAATGTGAATTTCAACAGCGGGTCATTCGAAAGAACGTGAATTTCAACAGCGAGTCACTTGAAGGAACGTGAATTTCAACAGCGGGTCACTGGAAAGAATGTGAATTTCAACAGCGGGTCACTTGAAAGAATGTGAATTTCAACAGCGGGTCACTTGAAAGAATGTGAATTTCAACAGCGGGTCACTTGAAAGAATGTGGAATTCAACAGCGGGTCACTTGAAAGAATGTGGAATTCAACAGCGGGTCACTTGAAAGAATGTGGAATTCAACAGCGGGTCACTTGAAAGAATGTGGAATTCAACAGCGGGTCACTTGAAAGAATGTGGAATTCAACAGCGGGTCACTTGAAAGAATGTGAATTTCAACAGCGGGTCACTTGAAAGAACGTGAATTTCAACAGCGGGTCACTTGAAAGAACGTGAATTTCAACAGCAGGTCACTTGAAAGAACGTGAATTTCAACAGCGAGTCACTTGAAAGAACGTGAATTTCAACAGCGGGTCACTTGAAAGAACGTGAATTTCAACAGCGGGTCACTTGAAAGAACGTCAATTTCAACAGCGGGTCACTTGAAAGAACGTGAATTTCAACAGCAGGTCACTTGAAAGAACGTGAATTTCAACAGCAGGTCACTTGAAAGAACGTGAATTTCAACAGCGGGTCACTTGAAAGAACGTGAATTTCAACAGCGGGTCACTTGAAAGAACGTGGAATTCAACAGCGGGTCACTTGAAAGAATGTGAATTTCAACAGCGGGTCACTTGAAAGAACGTGAATTTCAACAGCGGATCACTTGAAAGAATGGGAATTTTGACAGCAGATCGTGGGCAAAAAATGTGAATTTCGACAGCGGATCATGGAATAAATGTGAATTTAGACGGTAGATTGTGAAATAAATATGGATTTTGACGGTGGATCATGGAATAAATGCGAATTTCGACAGCGGATCGTGGGATAAACGCGAATTCTGACAGCGGATCGCAAAAAAAACGCGAATTTCGACAGTGGATCGCAGGAAAATTTCGAATTTCGACAGCAGATCATGGAAAAAATATGAACTTCGTCAAAGGTCACGTATAAAACATGAATTTCATCAAAGATCACAGCAAAAAGTGCAAATTTAGTGAAAGGATTGCAGAAAAAGTGCGACTTTAGATAAAAGGTTACGAGAAAAGTGCGACTTTAGATAAAAGGTCACGAGAAAAGTGCGACTTTAGTCAAAAGGTCACGAGAAAAGTGAGACTTTAGTCAAAAGGTCATGAGAAAAGTGCAACTTTCACCAAAGGTTTGGGTAGAAATGCGAATTTTGTGAAAGGTTTGCATAAAAAAAAAATGCGAATTTCGTCAAGAAATCACAGAAAAAGTGTGAATTTCATCAAGAAATCGCAGGAAAAGTGCGAATTTCGTCAAAGGGTTGCTTAAAAAATCCGATTCGTCAATGGGTCTTGTGAAAAAAAAAACACCAATTTCATCCCCATTTTTTACACAGAATCACCTTCGAGCTCTGGTTACTGGTAACTTTCATTGAAACTTTGGCACCTCTGATAATCCAATTTTTAGAAAAAAATTTCTATATTTCTATTGTTATCTGTTCTATCAATTTATTTCTGTTGTATGTATCCAGTAAAATAATTTTCTGTAAGTTTTCCTTATATTTTATTTTTAGGATTTCATGCAGATGTATCCTGTTTTGCCAAAACTTGTACTGGTTTTAAAGCAGTTCCTTTTGCAGCGAGATCTTAATGAAGTATTTTTGGGTGGCATTAGTTCATACAGTCTAATTCTTCTCACAATCAGTTTCTTACAGGTAAAATTTTTCATGTTTTAATCATTCATTTAACTTTGGATGCTAGCGAAACGAAATCTCAAGGGATTAGAAAATTTTATACATACATGGTGTGTTCACAAAGTTTCAATACAAAATTTATTAAACATTTTTGGACAGCGAACTAAAATTCTTTAAAATATGACCCTTGGGCATCAACACACCGTTGTCAATGTTTTTTCCATCGTTCATAGGTTCCCTGGAAGTCTTTGTGCACAAGGCTGTTAAGGGACCTCATTGAAGTTGGAATCGTGCCAAATCACTTCCCTTTCCGATCTTTCTTGATTCAGAGGAATTTAAAAAATGTTGCTGGGAGCGAGGTCGGGGCTGTAGGGAGGTTTGTGATGGTATTGCCACATAGTGTTGAATTCAGACACTTTTCTTCGGGAGGGATTTCTGTGGCTCCTGGGGGGGCATTATAGAGTTCCGGAAGGAAATTGCACTTTTTGACCATTGAAAACACAAAATCTCAAATCTTCCAAAGGGGGGGATGTCCCCCCGGGAAACCCCCTAAAATCAACACTGTTTGCACGTTAAACTTAGCCAAAACTTTGGCAGCTGTGAGCCACGTTTGAGAATTGGCGCATTGTTATGGTGAACTAGAGATGGGAAAAAGTTGCTTTTTGTTAACAGGTTTTATCATTACACCACTAGCTTGGTAACATGTTACAATAACCTAATAATTTTTTAACACCTTACCAGAGGCTAAAATTGTGTTGAAATTTTCACTTTTAGGGTCTTTTTTTAAATTTAGGTCATTTTTATAGATTTTGGTTAAGTATTTGTAGGTAAAGAACATTTTTTGGACTTTCGGGTAATATTTTGTTTCTTTGAAATATTAATGTCTGAAAAAGGATCTAAGCTCACATTCAAAACGTAGGATTAAAATGTACAAAAAATCAAAACAAGTTTTCAAACTTCAGCAGTGGACATTAACACTCACTAAACAGAATTATACAGTAGCGCTCAAAAGTATTTTGACAACCTTATATATTCTCTTATTTTATTTAATATAAAAATGTAAAAGAAAATATAGTCCCTGTAATAGAGAACACTATGACTGCAGTTATTCAAATGTTTCAAGTTGTTTGTTTACATTCGGCACCACCGAAGAAATATGACTCCTCCTTAGCTCAAAAGTATTTTGACAATTAGTTTGCATTTAATTGTTGAATGTGTCAGTGGCACTATAGCTTCGATTAGTGTTTATATTGACTTATTGTGATTAATTTTAAGGATCAGGAATAACGAAATGTAAAAAATATTGAAGTGATTCTAGAAAAGCCACTGTAAATGCACTTAAGAAAGGTAGACTGCAAGCAGACTTTTAACGTGTCTCGGCAACTTGTTATTACATGGAATAAAGTTTTTAATAAACAGAAATACATCGAAAATAAGCCTCAAAGTGACCATCCAAAAAAAACAACTTACAATGTTGACTGTATTAAAAATGATATCTACAAGTGATTGTCGTATGTCTGCTGTAATAATAAAAAATGAATTGAAAGAAAATTACGGCATAGACATACACATTTCATCAGTCAAACAACGCCTAAACCTCTATGGTTTACATGACAGAAGCCCAGCAAAAACACATATCTAACTTAATAAGACTAAGAAGGCTAGAGTTGCATTTGTAAAACAGCATAACCCTTACAGAGGCAAAGCAATTCCATTGCTGAAGTGTTGAAATTAATGATTGACACCAGAATTTTGGTTAAAAAAAATTCGGTTTATTATGTGTGTGAATATAGCTTTTTCTTATTTACAAATAAATTTGTTTTCAAATTCAGGTGTCAATCATTAATCTTCTCACTTTAGCAATGGAATTGCTTTACCCCTGAAAGGGTTATGCCATTTTACAAATGCAACTCTAGCCTTTCTATTCTTAGTAGATAACAAACGTGTTTTTGTTGGTCTTCTGCCATGTAAACCATAGAGGTTTAGGCGTTGTTTGACTGATGAAACGTGTATGTCTATGCCGTAATTTTCTTTCAATTCATTTTTTATTATTACAGCGGACTTACGACAATTAGTGTTCACTCTAGAAAAAAAAAAGAGCAGGGTGCTAGCCACAAAAAGGGCACAGTTGAAGCTGAAAGAGGGCACTTTTTTCAGCGAAAAGGGGCATTATTTCTTCAGAAAAGGTAGGACCGAAACTAGCCTTTTTTGCACCCGGGACAAACATGGATTTTGGGCACCCCCTCCTCCACAAAGTATATTTACAAAGAGAATTTTATTAATTTTCTAATAGCCAACTTATTTTAAAATTTAAAATATATAATACTGAACTACTTTAATCTACTTTGTCAAATATTGGTTGATTAAATTCTTGAAAACGGAATTGAAAAAAATTCTGCTTTATACAGCAGCCTTATGCCATATCCTTAGATTCTTCTGTGCTTTGGCATATCCCAGACAGGACGATTTTAACAATACAGTGCTAAACATGGACATGAGAAAAATCAACAGACAAAATCTTCATTTGGCACCTGGGGCACATGCCTCCTCTGCCCCCCCCCCCCCCTTTCGACCCTGAAAAATGTAGATCTTCAAAACTGAAACTAATATAAGAATTATACATTACTACAAACTCATCATTGTTTATGCGCACATTTAGTAACAGATTACATATTTTTTCTTTTTTCTTAAATTGATATTTCAAAGATCTAGGTAAGTAATTTTATTTCAAATAAAAAACTAAAAAATTATTAGTCCCATAAACTAGCAGTTTTAAGGGTAAAGCAGAAATTTTAAGGGGTAGTAAAATTTAGATGGTTGGCCAATTAATTATTATTACAATAAATCACCAAATATAATTTAAAGATCATAAGCTTTTGTGAGCTGTGGAAGTGGAGGCAAAGAGACATTAGCATTTTTTTTTGGGGGGGGGGGGGAGGAGGTTTATTATGTAATTAATTAATTATCGTTAGTAGAATTTTAACAATTAGGACAGAAAAAATAAAAGCCTTTAAATTTGGTGTATTTGATAAGAAAGATAAGCAGAATTTAGATGGTTGGTTTATTTATTGTCACAATGAAGTGACAGAGTTGAAAGTAAAAAAAAAAAAAAAAAAAAAAAAAAAAAAAGAGTTTTGAAGATTTTAACCTTCGGAGAAGGAGGGGCGCGGGGGAGGGGCAAGAAGAGGTAGATTAGATTGGATGATTGATTATTTATACTTTACATTTATTACAATACTTTATATTTATACTTTATTTATAATTTTTTTTTTACTTTATACTAAAATTTACAATTAAAATAGAAAAAAATTATAATAGTCTAAGAGTTCAAATTCTTTTATAATAAAATAACAAACAAAACAGAAAAAGTAATAGAGTAAATAATTTTAAATATTTAACTGAACTGTGGGGCTGATTAACCTTTTATGCACCAATGGTACTTTAAAGTACCATTAAAATAACTTGTTGTAAAATTAATTTAATAAATTGATTAATAGTAATACCGTTTAGAATGAGTTATAGATACTTTATTTTATCTTGTTCCAAAAGCATTATTGGTTGCACAAAATAAAAACATTTTTTAATGGCTTTCTTTTTCTTTTGTCTTTGCATCTTTCCATCTTTTTTGACATTTAAAGACTGTGGGTTAAAAGTTTCAATTCGGATATATGTCTATTGTAAGAACATTATATTTGTGCATTTCCTTATTCTACAAAATAGTAAAAAAAAAAAAAAAAAGAAAGAAAGAAATTAAATAAAAGATTTGAGTGAAGTTGTATAAATTTTGCACAAAATCCCTATAAATTCAAATTTAATTAATTTTAATTGGCAAAATCTTTCTAAAGTTTATTAAATGATTGTGTAAATCATGCAATGTAGTTTCAAAAATTCACAAAATATGCTTTAGAAGATGAAATTTTTGCCAATTCATAATTTGGAACATAACGGGTTAAGTGGAGGAAACGAAATTTCAGAAGGGGGGGGGGGGGTAGTAGATACATTAAAAAAAAAAAAATCTGAAATCTGCTAAAATGTGTGAAGGTTGCATCCCAGATTAAGAAATAATGGAAAAGTATAAGCGAGGGTTTTTGGCAAAAAAATATGAACTAGAAATTAACAAAATTTTTTGAATACAGCTTATCAAAAATATGAAATCATTACCATTCCTAAATATATTTTTATCTGTTTAACTGGCTGACTTGTCCGATGTTGCCTGAGCCTGTATAAAAATCTCAAATTAAAAATTCGCTGCGCGAATTCCAAATAAACTTTATTGAAAAGAGAACAAAATTTATTATATTGGGCTAAAAATTTAAAACATGTTTTTTTTTTGTTTTTTTTTACTAGTGAGAGAAAATCGCCGTGAAACTTAAAAAAAATCGCAGATAACAAAATTTAGTACAGTGAGCTGAAACACTGTAACTGGAATCCTTTCACAAATGTAAAAAAAAAATCGGTCTTTAACATGAAAACTTGCTAAAAATTCAGAAATCACGTAGATGTAATGTACTATATTACGCTAAACATTTAAACCAAATACCTTTTACAAATGTAAAAAAGAAAAAAAGAAAAAGCCGCAGAATGCAAAATAATGCAAAAAATCACAGTGAAAATAACAATAAAAATCGAAAAACGTTAAAAGTCGCAGGGGACAAAAGTCAGTATGTGAGTAAATAGCTTACCTTTGTTTTACCTGTCGATTTTCTTGCATCTTTTGCCAACATCTTTCTTATTTTCTTGTTTTTTATGCTTTCTTTTGGCACAAGGCATCGTTATTTAATTTCTTTAAAAAGAAAATTGTGCTCGGAATGTGCGCATTGAATATAAGTTTTTAAATTGTAACCGCGTTAACAGAACTACTTATTCTTATTTATATAGTTTTCAAACTGCTCCTTCCAGTCCGGTTGGGTACAATTCCAGTTGGAGGGATTCTTTTGTTTAAAGCGTCTATGGTACATGCAATATACTGTGTACAACAACAACACACACACAAAAAAAAAAGAAAAAAAAGTCTTGGCGACAATTTTCTGCCTTTAAACAGACCCACCCCCGCCATTATCCCCTCTCCGAACATCAGCTCCTCATCCCTCGGCTGGGGCACCATCCTTTAGCTTACAACTGATTAAAAAAACAACTCTTTGGTGGGGGGGGGGACATTCTTATCCACTCAGGAAATAGGGACGTATTGTCCTCTGGGCTCTTTCGCTGGAAACCAACGGACTTATTGGAAAAAGAAACTACGAAAGAGAGGGGGGGGGAAAAAAAGACTATCTGTCTGTGCTAAAATAGATAAGTTATGTCATTACAATAGTTGATTATCAGGGCCTGATTTTTGCCTAGGTCCGAGCCTTGAGTCCCGGAATTTCGGGGCCTTCCAGATTTATTTAGGTAATTTAAAAAATGTTTTTATTAGAATTTGATCATTTTAAAACTGAATAAATTTAATAAACATTAAAATAATTTATAATACTTAATAATCCTTTAAACAAATACTGGCAAATTGCGAAAACATACCTAGATTAAATTCATAAAACCCATACAATAAATATCCAAACCGCAAATAAAAAAGAATAGGGGCGCGGATACTCATAATGTCCCTTGAACACTGCACGGGCCGGAATTTCCAGACCCGTTTATATTTTCGCAGTTAATCGCCTGGTCCGTCTCGTGCAAAAAAAAATTCTTAACATACAATAAGGATTCTTTTTAAGAATACTGAATACATATTTATGGAAAAATTTTACAGTATATGTCAGATTATTATGTGTTCGCAAGACAGAAAATACAAAATAGCAACATTAATGATTACTTAACTCTTAGACTTTTTCAACATTCAAATAGATATTCATTAAAATATAGGATAAAAGAAAAAAAAATTAAACAAACATAACTTTTAAAGATGCATAATAAAAAGTAGATTTTTGAAAATGTTTTTCTGTAATTTATTAAGGCTATTCTCAAATACAAAGAAGAAAGGAGTCCGATTCATTTTTCTTCAGAACACACATAAAATTGGCAGGTGTTCTCATTCAGAAACTATATAATCACATCGTATTTTCCTCTTTTTTGATAAAAACAAAAGATTTTTCAGAAAATACTGCAAAGTTGGCATTTTGAATCGAATTTCCGGACGTGATAGCATGGTGAATGAGAAAAACCTGTCGTCACGTGACAAGAATCGCTTAAAACTCGATGAGTAATTTATTAATAAAAAAATAGAAACCGCTATTCGATTCCAAATGGCTTCAAAAGTCAGGACTGTCAGTTTTATGCCTTTATAGTTAAAAATGAGTTAGTATTACTATTTTTACAAAGCAAATTGCCTTCCCAACACATCCTGAGAACAAAGTTCAGTTCCAGTCGGCTCGACTATATATATATATATATATATATATATATATATATATATATATATATATGTGTGTGTGTGTGTGTGTGTGTGTGTATTTAAATGTAAACCTGATTCCGTTCCGGCTGGAGTCTGCTAAAAAAATTATGCTCGGACTCGAAACACGATATAACTGGCCGATGCCGATCTCTACGCTTGACATGGTGTATTTTTGTACTGATGTTATCAAACCAAAGAAACTATAATTCCGTATAACTCTACTGTATTTATTCTTTGGTCAAACTAGCATTGACTCTTGCAGCACATTTATGCTTATTATCAAAAAAATCATATTCATTGAAAATGGTTCATAATTTATCGGCTTTGTTTAAATTTTTATATCGAGTCGGTCGCTCTGCTAAATTTTAATCGGCCGCTGGCGTGTTTAATTTTTTTGTATTTTTTTGTCCCATTAAAAATTGTCCTAATCCTGCCGGTCCGGCCCGTTTGGAAGTTTGCCTCCATTTACGAGCCAAACCCGGGCCTGTGCAGACTTCCAGCGCAAATTAAGCCCTGGCATACAGAGGACGTCCCCTTGGTCTCCCCCCCCCCCCCCCCCCCCCCCCTTCCCCAAATACATGTCAAGAAGATTTATTTTTATAAATCTTTAAAAAAATAAGTCTTTTTAATGTTTTGGATCCCAAAATGTTTTGCTGCACAAAAAGTAGGAAGTCATCATCAAATCTGTTCTTATGAATGCATTAATTGAAAGTAAAGAGCATAAATTGCTCATTCCTTACAGTAAAATTGTTGACATCACATAAAAAAATGCAAAGTTGAATGCGTTAATTGCGTCACTTCGGCACTTTGTTTATCAAAATAAAGCAAGTCTTATTCGTTACATAAACAACTTTATGTGGAAACTGATGTATTTCTTTCAGCATCTGTCAATTTTCGATTGCTTTTAAAAGCAAGGTAAAATATCCAATTGACTAATAGCGGCTTCATGTTTGTTGACTAATTACTAATAGCGGCTTCATATTTGTTTTGTATATTGCATCTGTAGATTAAGAATGAATTTATTTTTTAAATCTTTGACTCTGGTGGAAGCAGAAAGCCTTCTTTTCCATGATATTTATATTTTGCTGCAATAGAGGTATCCCATTGCATGGCCTCTGGCCCGAAACCCGTGTTCGGCCCACTGGACAGAACAGTTTTCATTTGCGAGAATCGTGCCGTCTGGAAGATATACTTTTTTTTTATGTAGACTCAGTCCTGTTCGGGTCAGGCTTTTTTTTTTTGGGGGGGGGGGGGAACCGGGCCTGAACCGAAATTTTCAGACCTTTTTCCGTTCCGACACATCCCATATGCAAATCATTGGCCTTGGCCTGACACGTGCAAAAATTTGGCCCGGCACAACAAACAACTTTTGAAAAAAAAAAAATGCATACATTTTTAAATCGCTCTTATTATACAATTAAAAATTATACTTTTAAAAATAGCACATATATTTCTAGGCAATGAAATTAAGTAAAACCTGTGAAAAGAAATCTGTCTTAAATGGAAAAAGGTTTCGATCCATGCAAAATTAATATAATAATGTGTGCGAAAAGAATATGATATACAATTTGCAATGGATGATGTACATGCTAAGAAAGGAAACTGTCTAACTGATTTTTCTTTTTTCTCATAAGTTCCTTCTTAGAAGATTGTACTGTAGCATTTTTCAAAATCTTAAATCCCCAAGCCTCGAAATATAGTTAAGGGGCTACTTCACCCATGCGAAAACACCAGCTCACTAATGTTAATCCTGTGGGAAAATTATTTTAAATATCTCGTTTACATTTCAATACTTTTAAATGATTTTTTTTTTTTTTTTTTTTTTTTTTTTTTTTTTTTTTTTTTTTACATTGAATAGCTGAGGTCGATCTTTACAAAGACCGTTTTTTAATTTTTAGATTTTGTTTACAAGTTTTTTTTTTATTTGGGTCTTTTTAGTTTCTCAGAACTGGTTTCGAAAGTAAAATTATCCTCATAAAGAAAGCCTGTAAATAAAATAGAAAAAAAAAAAAAGCATTTGAAGAGATTGAGCTCAGCTATGCAATGCAATAATAATAATAAAAATATCGAAATGCAAACGAGATATTTAAAAAAAATCTTCCATAGGATTAACATTAGCGAACGGGCGTTTTCGCGTGAGTGTAGTAGTCTCAGATAACTCAGACATTTACATGCAAACAGTGATTCATTAAAAAAATATATAGCTGACGAGGACACATGCAGAAAGAAATCTAGGGAGGAGCACTATTTTAGGACCGAAGTATCTGTACTGCGCAGCCCAGGACTCTTAAAAGAAAAAATAAATAAATAAAGAGTATAAACATAAAAAAGGGCTGTTTTTTGTCAGAACTCGTACAAAAGAATTCTTTCCCAGATCGGCTTAAAAATCTGTTTTATAGAAATTCTTTCGGGCCGGGCTCGGACCAAACTTTTAGCTTGTATGCCGGGCTGAACTTTTAACTTTCATACTGTAACGTGTCAAAAAAAAAATAAAATTGTACGTATCTGGCTGGCATCGCTTAGATCTCTGTGCCATACAGCTTTTCTGAAAACATTGGCCATGACAAGACAGATGGAATTATGGCGAGGGTGCATTACAGTGTTGAATTCACACTTTTCTCCGAGGGGGATTTGTGTGACTCCAAGGGCGCATTATAGAGTTCCGGGGAGGGGGGGGGGGGGGGGATTGCACTTTTTGACCATTGAAGATACACAATCTGAAATCCTCCAGGGGGGGCGAATGTCCCCCCCCAGCCACCACTTGATTTTAACACTGGCGGTGCAAGAAGTAAGTTCTTCCTTCTTAATGTAGAATCACAGAGCTAAGGTGATGCCGGGATTCTTGGACTCCAGGTGTCAAACAGGCATGGATACATTCTTAGCATCAGTTATTACTACAGATTAGCTCTCGTATTTCTACTTCGTGTCACGGGGGGAGGGAGGGGGGCTCGCGATTTTAAAAAAAAACCATTTTGTAAAAGGAAATCCCGAATACTGTTTCCGATATAAATTGACACATTTCAAAAAATAGGCACATAGATTTTGCATTATACTTCATAAGAAACAATACTAGTAATGTAATTTTTACAATTTTTCTATATTTTCTATTCAGGGCCGGCACATCCATCGAGCAAACGGGACAGCTGCCCAGATCTCCGCGCCAATTGGGGTCACCTTAGTGGCTCTGAGTCTCAATATACAATTCGAAATAATGTTTCTAAAATATTTTTTGCTCCACATTTGTTTCTAAAGGTTTCTTTGTGATAATTTCTTACAGGCAAAAGTGATATAATTGCCGGAGAATACATAGATTCGACAATCCCGAAAGTAACGATGAACGCAGAAAATAAATATATTATAAAGAGGATATTTTGCGAAATAAAAAATAATTGTGCATGTTAAATGTGAAAGTAGTGATATTTTTTATATATTTCATTATCTATATTACGTATCATTCTATGATTTATCCAATTTAAAAATAATTTTATTTATTTTATGTATTATTCTACATGTCCAATTTAAAAATAATTTGATTAGTCCAGTATTGCAGTATTAGTTGCACCCCTGGCGAAGTTGCAAAGTCCTGATTGTATTTAAATGTTTTTTTTTCTTTCATTTTGAAGAGAGTTTGGGTGAATCATTAAAGTATAATCGCCTGCAGGTTGTCAAAAATTGTTTTTGCGGGATCAGATCGATTTCCGCATTGCTAACAATTTTTTTTTTTTATCAGATTCGAGTTGGCTTCGCATAAAAAAAAAAAAAAAAAAAAAAAAAAAAAAATCTTATTCAGGACCTTGGTAACAGATGCATTGGCGATGCAAGGTAAAAAAAAAATATATCCGCGAAAAATTAAGTGTGCATAAACACTGTTCTCTTAATTTCTCACCGCCCCACCAGTGGCCGAGAGGTTCTGCCCTCGAAGCTGGTAGACGGGAGGTGCTGGGTTCGATCCCAATCATGCCCGTCGGCCTAATCGTTCGGAGTTTTCATGGTTTTCTTCGAACCTTGGTTTTCCAAGCGTAAATACAGATTAGGTTTCCTTGGAAAGGGCACCCCCCCCCCCCCCCCCCACACACACACACCTCTTTGGGCCTATATCCCTAGTGCTAATAATTGGCTGCCATAAACACAACAACTTAATTTCTCACCATAGTTCTTACGTAGCCTTGATATTTATGGATGATACAGCGCTCGAATTTGCCGATATAATTCAAATTTAACTAATTGCTTCTCGTATCCGCTTTCAAAATAAAAATAATGAATATTATATTTCTTTTGTATAACATATTTCCTTTTTTTTATTTATTTAAGATTCCTATTCTATTTTTGAATAATTCCTACCTTTATTTTATTTTTATTATTTTACAGAATTTTTTTACTTCACACGAGCCTCGTTTTTCGAAATTATACACAAGGCAAACCATATGAAAAGTGCAAGGCTCACGCTTATAGGGATCCCCAACAAGACAAAAATACCTTTTACTTTTTTTTTTTTTTTTAAGGTTTCTAAAAAAGTTTTGCATCTGGGTTAGTACCTAGCCTTACTTACGCTTATCTACCCCACCCTCGACGAGACCTTTTTTTAACTAATTCCTACCTTTATTTTTATTATTTTATTATACGGCCAGAAATTGTTTCTTGCACCAGGACCCCTTTAAGGAGAAATGTATACATGCGGATATGATCATACATTAATTAGTACTTCAATGTTTTTTGTGGCCAGAGACGGATTTGTTTGTTTATTTCAGATACGATTCAAGGCAGACAAAAGTTTGGAGTTAATTCTAATCGTCAATGTTTTCGTCTGTTCATCAATCTCTTCCTCGGGAGCGGACGCTTTCAGTCACTTCTTTCTGTTTTTTTTTTTTTTTTACTTTTTTCATAATTCTCGTTTAATGGCGGGTGTTGTCTTTTTGAATTGGTGCTGCTGGTCTGGATGAGTAATGAATTGTATGGTTCTTCGTTCTAGTACGCTTTTTTTTTTTTTTTTAATGTTTAGGATACGTATAATTTGTGATTTACAGCAGGGGTGTCTTTTCTCTTCCGTTTTCTGTTTTCGGCTCGTGGTTTTATGTGTTTGCTGTTTCACTGTGTTTCCTTTTTCGATCTGTTTTTCATACTGCTTCGTCGGAAGCAGGACGTTTCGGTCCCGAGACATTTTGGTCCCAAGACACTTCGGTCCCGAGACATTTTGGTCCCGAGACATTTCAGTCCCGAGACATTTCGGTCCCTGGCCATTTCGGTACCGAGTCATTTCGGTCCCTAGCCATTTCGGTCCCTTCTCCAAGAAGCTGAAATTTTATGCATTTGAAATGGGTGACATAAATTTATAGGGGACAATGTAGAGTTTTTTAAATAAAGGCCTTAAAATTTTAGTAACAGCTCAAACAAATTTCGTATGGTAATCATTTTAAAAAGTAGGGGAGGGGGATTGACATTTTCTATATTTTAATGTATTAAAAGTATAAACTCCTGATAAATTAAAACATTTATAACTCGATCTATAATTATCACAAAACACTCATATTTTGTATGGTAAACGTAATCTTTATAAAAGGAGGGACATTATCGGATTTTTTAACTGAACTCCCTAAATTTTAGTATAACCTGAATATAAGGACTCGAAAACGCAAACACCTGTAACACAGATCAAAATTGTCGCAGCCCACACAACTTTCCTATGATAATCGTAATCGTTTTAAAAAGCAGGGGTCGGGAGGGGGGGGGGGTTGCTCTGTTGACTTTTCTATATTTTAGTGTATCATAAGTATAAGGTCCTGATAAATTAAAACATTTATAAATCTCTATAATTATCGCAAAACACTCATATTTTGTATGGTAAACTTAATCTTTATAAAAGGAGGGTTATTATCGGATTTTTTAACTGAACCCTCGAAATTTTAGTATAACCCTAATATAAGGGCCCGAAAATCGTAAACAGTTATAACTCGGATACAAATTGTAGCACACCATGCAAATTTCATATGGTAGAAAGAATGGTTTTTAGGAGTGGGTGGAAGGGGGAGTTCTATGGATTCTTTATAGAAGTTCCTCATATTTTAGCCTATAATAAATGTAAAGTCCAGACAATTTAAAAACATTTATAAGTTGAGCTTTAATTTTCATATGCAAATGCCCATACACTGCACTTATTCAATTGCATATAATTCGGACACTAAGTGATTAATAAAGAAAAATATCTGCAAATATTTTTACAAATCTTTATTTGATTCTATTATTTAACGGCCCATGAATTTTAGATGTATTGCATTTTACACATTTTTTAAAAGGGGCTTCTTAACGTGGAATTGTGATAAAGACACATTATTTTTTAAATTCGGCATCAGAACAGACAACTTTTTATTTCATTTCAATAATTATTTTAATTTACTATTTAAAAAAACTATTTAAAATTTTGCATTAATCTTTTCACATGTAATATCAACACTATTTCTATCGGTGTTGAATGACACCTTTAAAAAGATTTCGATTTAAGGTTTTTCATTCGTATTTTTTAAGTTGCAACAATTACAAACCCTTTTTAATACATTTAAGACATTTTTATGTTTATTACGTTAAAAAACTATGAGCAAAATAAACATAAATCAAAATTTTAAAAAGGCGCCATTTGACACAGCTAGAAATAGTGTTAAAGAAATGCTTTTATGTAAAGTTGGGATACAAAGGTTCAAATTTCTAATACTCATAAAATATTCTTTTCGTATTTAAAATTAATTCAGTATTTCAAATATTTCCTTATTATTTATTTGACTTTTTTACTTAAAATTAAAACAGCCTACCTATTTTAATATGACAAATAAAAAAATAGAAATAGAAATATAAAAAAATAACATAAAATCTCAAAATAGTAATGTATGGTGAATCACTTTTGCATAAAATTTAATTTAAAATGAAGAAATTTTATAATTATATCACGATGAAGAAATTTGGTAATTTAGAAAGCATAAATTTTTTTTATATCTATATATTCTTTATTCAAAAGAATATATATATACATAAATATTTCTGTACTACGTCAGGTGTAGATGGCCAGACTTCCCCCATTTGACTATGCTAAATAAAGCTCCAAATAGAAGTATTATTCTTCTTGCGCTCTCTTTGTTCTGGTCATCTGGCGCTTTTTTGTGGCCACGCGGCATTTTTCATCTTTAATGGCTTAAAAAAGAAACTTCTGGGCCATCATGCAAGAGGACGACCTTTCCTTCAAGTTGAAATCAAAGTTTCTTATCTCCTAGCATTGTTCTATCTCCCCCTCCTATTGTGAATAAACCATTAAAGGGTTAAAAAGGATTGGTTTCCCAGAAAAGTGTTGAATGATGGCAGAACAAGCATTTGAATGGAGCCCACTTTTAAATCCCCTCTTGAACACTGACAAGTAAAGACAGATAACAATTTCTCCAGCTTTCCATTAATAAGGATTAATTGGTTGAAAGGTAATCCCAGGAAAAATCTCAACTACATCTTCGTTATCTTATCATACTATTTGGCAATTTTTTCTTTAAGGCTGTTCTTAACTGCTCTGCTCAACAAGCGCAAAACGGGGAAATTCTGGGAAAGTGGGAGAAAAAGGGTAGTATAAAAAATAAATAAATAAAAGACAAATATAAAAAAGCTTAGTTTTGTCAGTTAAAATTTACAAATAAAATTAATTAAAATAATAGTTACATTATTATATAAAATTAAAAATAATAATCTTGTTACAAAGAAATAGGCCCAGATTCAATAAAGTTAGCTCACAAAAATCGTCTTCAAAGGGTGAGAAGACTTAAAAAATTGCAATAATTATAAAAAAAAAATGAAGTGGTGGGTGGAGTTTTCGGAAAACAAAATATTTTTCATAGCACGCCTAGTTACCAAATCACTATTGTTTTCCCAATGTTTATAATGGTAAAGTAACTTACGAAAACAAATTTATACGATGCAACTTTGTATTATAAAAATAATAAGAAAAATTAATTTTGTGCTTCAATAAATATATCTTATTTCTGAATTATTAAAGGAGAGGGTGTAGAGGGGTGATTTGAGGAAATATTTGCATATAATAGCTTATAGGTATTGAATTATTGAAGACATTTATGATTAATCTAATTGGAAAAAGAAAAAAATAAGCACAGTATAATTATTTAATTAATGATAATTTAAACGTTCTAAAAATGTATGAAAACAACCAAAAAACATTGTACGGCAGTTTATAGTATATATAAAATGCCTAATAGTAAAAATAAATAATAAAACTTAAAAAATCCATTCTGTTAAATAATAATAGTTAATAATAATAATAAAAAAAGACAATGTCCCCTGTAAAATTATATCACGTTGTTCAAACAAACAAAGTTTCAGCTCGCTGTGATTTCATAATCACGAGTTATAAAAGTTTAAATTTATCGGACTGTTATATTCAGCTTTTTATAAAATATGAGGGGGGGGGGGATATTTTTTAAAAGGGCCCAAATAATGTTCAAATTGCAGCGTTTGGCGGACCCACGACAATTAGAATCCGAGCTATAAGGTGGTGAGTATCAAAATTGCAAGGGACCGAAATGTCTCGGGACCGAAATGGCCAGGGACCGAAATGTCTCGGGACCGAAATGGCCACGGACCGAAATGTCTCAGGACCGAAATGGCGGGACTGAAGTGTCAGGACCGAAATGTCGTGTACCCGCTTCGTCAGATAGGGTCTATATGATCATTTGAGCACCTACCTCAAAGCTCTAATAATAATTATAATAAACCGCTCAAGTTTGCTTTCTTTTCTTTCCTTACCTTTTTTTTAAAAAAATATTTACGTGTTAAAGGCCAAATTAGATTACTGTCACTTTTTTTTTTTTTTTTTTTAAACACTTTAAGCGAATAAAAGAATATGCAGGGCCGAAACTAGGGGATGGGGGTGCAGAGGGGGCATATGCCCCGGGCGCCAAAACGTAAGAAGAAGGGGGGGGGGGGAGCTCCAAATGAAGATTTTGTTTTTTGTTTCATACAAAAATGTCCATATATATGAAATACAAAGAAACTTGCATGCTAATGTCAAATCTATGGGAGCGTTCTTTTCAAATTTGTGAAAGTAACTATATAAAAAGAAAGCTGCAACCAAAATCGAAAAAGTAAACACTATCCCGGTTAGAATTCAATCTTAGCTATTCTAAGCAAGAAAAAAAAATCATTTGATACTATTAAGATGCAAGTGAGAAATTTTAAAAAGAATGCTCCCAGAGGTTTAACATTAGCATTCCAATTTCTTCGCGTATCTAGCGTAGGCTTGTAACGCTCAAGATAATGTTAATCCTGTGGGAGCGTTGTTTACATATTTCTTGCTAGCATTTTAATTAGTATTAAATGATTTTCATTTTTTTCAAGGATTTATTTATTTGTATAGGTTACCTGCGGTCAATAACATTTATTGTGCGTGAGGAAGGGGGGGGGGGGGGGGTGTCGCCAAAATCCATGTTTGCCACGGGCGCAAAATAGGCTAGTTTCGGCCCTGAGAATACGGAAAGAAGAGGGTTGTATTATAGATTTACCCCTTGAGGTCGGAATTAAAATGTCGTCGCCACCTTCCTATTTGAAATAACTTTTTCTTCGGCGGTTGTCGCTTGCACTTTATTCTGTCTCAGTCCGAGACCAGTACGACTGATGCGTATTCCGATGGGGTACTAAAGTTACAGATAAAAAAAGACTTTTCTTTTTTGTAGCATCCAGAATCAAATCTCAGAGATACCATCTCAATGTCTGAATGGAAGGAACTTGGGAAACAGCTAAGGACAATGCCAATTGTCCAGGTCTTAACTTCCCATAGAATCTCATTTCCTTTCTATTCTGGGCAAACTTCGAATGACCACCCAAGGAATGGTTGGCTCTTACTGACTACATGGAAGAATGGACTATGCAATTAATTTTGCTTGTAGCAACGTCATACTGATGGGAAAAAGCAGGATGTGTTCGATTCTCGTGCGGCGAAAATTTTCGTACGTGCTCACTGGCAGAATTCAGGCACATTTGTTTATTTTTTTAATAGAGGGTGCATTTTACCGATTTTAATAAGGGCAGGGCGCTGCGCCCTTCAAAAATGGCCTAGCGGGAACACTACGACAATCACTTTAAGATATCATTTATATAATACAGTCAACATTCAAAGTTGTTTTTTTCGGATGGCCACTTTGAGGCTTATTTTCGATGTATTTCTGTTTATTAAAAACTTTATTCTATGTAATAAAAAATGCCGAGACACGTTAAAAGAACAAGCTAGTTCTGCTTGCAGTCTACCTTTCTTAAGTGCATTTACAGCGGCTTTTCTAGAATCACTTCAATATTTTTTACATTTCAGCATTCCTGATCCTTAAAAATAATCAGAATAAGTCAATATAAACACTAATCGAAGCTATAGCGCCACTGACACCTTCAACAATTAAATGCAAACTAATTGTCAAAATACTTTTGAGCTAAGGGGGAGTCATATTTCTTTGGTGGCGCTGAATGTAAACAAACAAGTTGAAACTTGATACATTTGAATAACTGCAGTCATAGTGTTCTCAATTATAGGGAATATATTTTCTTCTACATTTTTATATTGAATAAAATAAGAGAGAATATAAGGTTGTCAAAATACTTTTGAGCGCTACTGTATATTTATTTAAAAAGTTTAACATTAGAGTCTATATCCAACATGATTCTTTTTTTTATAATTACAGCATCCTACTTTCTTAGTCCCATCCAACCTAAGTCTGAAGATATCTGTACATTAAGGAATAGTACAATTTTTTTTCTTTTTAATAGCTTCTAGCATTCAAAACTCTCTAGGATATAAGATGTCCCCAATTCAAATGTCATTCAATGTCTAGAGAATAATTCTCATTTTTTAAGGTGAAAATTCATATATTCAAGTTAATTTATCACTTATAAATTCATCTGCCTATTAATTAGATTACTCGTTAGATATCTCACACTTATTCCTAAAATGCACAACTATCACTCTCTCTCTCTCTCTCATCTTGCAAATATTCATTTTGCGTTTTTCCCCACTAAACAGGTCTATTATAAGTGCGTCTTGCTACACAAACAGTTTCATAAGTGTATCTTATGCAGAAAATCACTTAATTACACCATATGTCCATTTATGACCACAGTAGAGGGGTGGATTGTGTGGGGAAGTAAAACTGTCCAACCCTCCAAACCTCATCCTATGTCTTCATTTTTAAGGGTTTTATTCTTTTATGCAAGTTTTCTTTCCAGCATGCAGAGCTAAGTGCTGTAATTTCATGTTACAGTAAAATCATGCAAATTGTCTTTTACCTCTTCTTGAAATTTACTTTTCTTGAGATGTGTCACTTTTCTTGCGGGTGAGCGATATATTAAATTAACAAAATTGCTCATACTAAAATAAATGTTTATGTATTCCCAAGCATTTTTTTTTTTCCACATTTAAAGTATTTTTTGTTTTTTCTGAAGCACTTCACTTTTTCATATGTGTCACTTATCGAATAATGGTGCGATGTGATCAACTGTGTATTTTGACCTATCCGTTAACAACATCCAATAACATTATGGGATATAAAAATAATTTAAAATAATTTAATAAAATCTTTTAAACTTAATTAGGTTTAAGGCAAAATTTTTTAATTAAAACATCCACTTACATGAACAAATAGTTTTTAAAACATCATCACTTTCATATTTTACAACAGTGATTATTATTTTTTCCAAATTGATTAAAGCATTTTTTTTTATTTTTACAAATGTTCCTATAAAATAATTATCTTATTGCTTTAGTAAAATTAATTCCAAGGAAAAAGCTTTCTAGCAGTCATAGTTATGACAAAAAGTACAATAAATAAATAAATAAATAGCTTTACCGCACCTGTACGCAGCATCAACAGACATATCCTTCAACAACAATCGAAAAAATACTTTACATCACCTTAAAGTATCCCCAAACCACAAAAGCAAGCGCGATACTAACTTACAAATTACCTCAAAATATCCCCAGCCATGCAAATCTAACTTACAAACTTAGAAAAACTTTTCCTCCTCTCTTGATAACGTAAAATTCTCAGATTCTAATATTACCAGTCTAGATAAACAATATATTCAAAGCAATAATATATTTTTTTAAGTAATAGAGGAAAAGGTGGGGCACCCTCTTTTGTGGCACCCTCTTTTGATTATGGGCACCCTCTTTTGCTTTTGACTTAAAGTGACTTTCATTTTAAAAATTTTTAGATTTTTTATTTTCATAAACAACTATAACAAGTTTACTAAATGAGGGGATGCGAAACAATGATTAATGTCAATCGTTTCTATTCATAAACAAAGATTTACAAAATTTTGAAAAGAAGCACCAGAAAAAAGGGGTGCAAATATGGGCCCTTTCCAAAAAAGGTCACAAAAACTACTTTAAAATGTTTTAAAACAGGATAAAATAATATAAAATGGTAGAGAATTTATTTATTACAGAAAAAAATTATTTACAGAAATCGAAAACATAACAGGCTCTTTCAGCCCGGAGCAATCTAAGTGTGCTTACATTTGGCACATAGTACATTTAACCCACACCTCTCTGCGAGTGTCTTCACAGAACTTTCCATCACAAAAGATGCAAGTTGCATCACTCGAGACTGGTTTAGTCCCATTGTTGTTATCCAGGTTCATATCATCATCACTGTCCACAAGGGGAAGGTCACTGATGAGTCCGAGGATAAATCTTATCATTTCGTGGGTCGATTTTTCTTTTGAAGGCCTTTACTTTTCCCACCCCCGCCCCCTGACCGGTCTCCTACTCTTGGAAAACTCAAGGAAGTCTTCTTGAGAGCACTTTTGCCAAGCGACTTGGTCAACTGATTATTGCATGCGGATCCAGTGATGACGCTGAACCTTGCCGCTTTGCTTCCACTAGCAGTGGTTCTCTTCTTCATGTTGGGGACAGGAGATATGTCGACCGAAGAAACTACATTTAAAGTTCCCAGGAAACATTTTGGTGTTTCAGTAATCTCATCAATTAGCATAGCTAGAGTTTAATGTTCTTGTATATAAAGATAATTCGAAAAAAAGGGGGCCCATATTTACACCAAGAAAGGGTGCCCATATTTACACCAATTCCAACTAAGAAAGATGGCCACTTTCACATGTAACCTAAAGACGTGTATGACTAAAGGCATACTTCTAAAAGTAGCTTAGGATCTTTGCTTTCCTGATATCACTTTGAAATTATTTGAAAGTAACTATAAGGACATGAAAAGAAAATGATTTCAGATACCTGTCAAAAGTTTGCTGTCCCGAACAAACACCAATTCGTACAATAACTCACGCCGCATTCACACTATTTGAAATAATGGGTCCAACTGCTCTCTGTTATCTTATATCAACAAGTGTCATCATGTACATTTCTGGCCGCAGTCTTCAGCACCTCCAATGGCCACTTCATGAGGGGTGCCCATTATAATATGGATTGAAAACCAGGTTCTTAAATGCACAGAAAAATGATGAAAAACTCCAACTATTAATTTGCTGGAACAATGATTTATTTAAAGCATTTTAGAGGTGGTTCAGCTAGAAAAATGGGAGAGAGAGACCCCAATTACAAACGGGGTGCCAAAGCGCCTTTACTTTTAGAACCTTCACATCTCGAAGGCCAGAGGAGAAGTGAGAGTTTTCGCTAGAAGTCTAGAAATCTTGGCGATGCACAGTATCACCGAATTTACAATCTTTTGGTGACTGCACGAAAGTGAACAAAGGTTTTGGCGATTACATTACAGCAAATTACAGCAACATTACAGCAATAATCTGGTGTCTCTACCAGATGGGTGATGCCTAGGTTGCAAGTAATCGCTTCTAATTAAGATGAGAGAGGCAACCGAAAATCTGAAATTGTACATATTACAGACAGGCATTCGCCTAACTGTTACTTAAAATAGCAGAATGCAGACTGCTGCATGAGAAAAATGCCGAAAATCAAGGCATCTGGTTTATAGCTCGACCATTATTCACAATAACATACATGATTCTCATAAAATACTTTCTTTTACTTTTGTTGTTAATACATTTTCAATGGTCAAATATTAGCAGAGATTAAGACTTGCTTATCTATGCGGTGGGCAAAAGCCGATGCAATTAAATGAAGACATATTGATACCAGCAGCTGCCTTTATAATTTTTTTATTTATTTATTTTTTGCACTGGAAGCAGTAATGGACAGATAAATGATAAAAAGGAGAAAGGGAAAAGAAACTGAATATTTAAGCGCAATGAATTAAAGATGTTTCAGAAAGGATAAAAACACTTTAATAAAAATCTGTGTGGTTTTAAGAAATGAATTTAATTACATATATCAGTATGAAAAAAAAGGGGGGGGGGATAACATGTTTTAAAAGTAATAAAGTTATGTTTTAAATTTAATTTTGAATAAAAAGAAAAATATGCGACAGAGAATCTGTCCCATAACTCAGTTTTTTTTTTTTTTTTTTTTTTTTTTTTTTTTTTTTTTTTTTTTTTTTTTTTTTGCGGTGTCCCAGGTGATATATATAACGACTATCCTGTTATATATGTTTTCGTTCTATTATCTCCCCCACCCCGCAAGTTCACTTAATATTCTGCGTAATACTTTATTTATTTTGTGCAATATAGTCACACTGTATAGCCCCTAAATTAAATTTAACATTTAAAAAACTATATCTCTTATTTTAATAGTCCCTCATACTTAAATTATTCTAGTTACTCATTTCTTTAATAAAATAAAACCAGTGATTCAGTCTTCAATCCTACTTTCAGATATTTTCTCACATAAAATTTAACCTTGTAAACCCACATAAACGTTACTGCTATCCGTTAGTAGCAAAAGCATTTTAACGTCTTTCATTTCCTTTTTTGGTCATGAATCTTAACTCATCATTAAAATCACTTAACATGTAATCTATTCATTAGATTTATTTTCGCACTGCACTTTAACATTCAGACCGTCATTGTCATACGTATGTGAATGCTGTATGTTTGTGGCAATGCATGTTGCTAATCTTTGCCCTTGCATCTGTTTTAGAAAATACGTTCTCGTGTCTTTCGCCTAACAACTCTTTCACTTTTCCCAGCCTTGGTCTTTATTCAGAAACATTTTTATTTTTACACTTAACCGCACTTGTATCAAAGTACAGACTATCTTTGCACTTCCCACGACACAGGAATCTATTAACCCACAAATCTAGCATCCCTACACAATTCAAATATGTAATAAGTTCATCGTATGTATTTGGTGAAATTGTACCAGCCAATGTTTTTAAATGTCCCTTGTGCATGGTGCAAAATACTTGTAGATTGGCGATATTGTATTCTGCCAAGCAAGTAAATTGTAACTGCATAATCATCTCACTTCTGTTCTGACACTGGTCTTGGTATGTGGCACTAAGTAGTGTCTTGTTGTGCTTCCCCTCTTGTATTCCTCCCCTCTGCTCTCCTGGACTTAATAAAATCCAACATCTTGGTAAAGAACTTTGGAGTTTTTTTTTTAGTTCGTTCCTGGTTATTTAAATTTTCCTACTGTACGTAATCCAAAACAGCCTTTGAAAGACAAAAACTTCTTCATACCCATATTTTCACCTGTGCCCGTTTTTACACCTTCTCCTTTATAACTGCTTCATAGCTATTATGTATTACAAGTAACTATAATCTCTCAGAGACGTGATTAAATTTTTTTACGCATTCAACACTGAAAGATCTACAAACAGAATATTTGAATATTTAACAGATGGTATAGAATATTTGAAACTGACAAATAATTATAGCTGATAGAAACTTTTTATTCCTAACAACAGAATGAGGAGAAGTTTGCTTAAGTTCCGAGCAGATGGATTCTGCCTTGGATGTCTCTATTATTGTTAGTGGAGGGTGAAAAGTGATTGAGTAATAAATGAAATGAAATTAGATGTTGACTTTTCTTTTTCATACATAGGACGCAGTTGATGTTTTTGGGTTTTGTTTTTTAAGCTAAAGTAGGATTTATTTATTTAACTCTTTTTTTTTTTTTTTTTTTTTTTACTTAGAATGTTATTAAGAGCTAGGAAAAAAAAATTTACGATTTTATTTTCATCACAATATAAAATTAAAATAAAGCTAAAATATTTTTTTTTGTCTTATTTTCAGTTTTTCGCAAGGGAAATTGATAAATAGTTATAAAATTAATAGGGAGTTTTTTATATTCTGTTACTAAAAAACAAACTTTAAAGCAATAACAGTGTTTTTTAACTGTTATGTTAAATAATGCCCACCTCTATGGTGAACAATCCAATCGTCTCTGGTGTCTGTATGGACGTGCCGGGTCAGGTCAGTTTTACGCTGGAATGCACCACCATTTGAAAGATATTCCCACGTGTCTGCACAGACATCAGCGACGATTGGATTGTTCATCACGACAATGCACCCTCTCACACGCCGCTGCCGAAGTTTTGGCTAAGTTTAATGTGGCAATACTGCCGCAAGCCCTCCTATAGGCCTGACCTTGCTCCCAGATCAAGAAAGACCAGAAAGGTAAGCGATTCGACACGATTCCAGGGATCCAGGCAGCTTCAACGAGGTCCCTTAACAGCCTTGCGTGCTGAGACTCCCAGGGAGCCTATGAATAATGGAAAAAACACTGACAGCGGTGTGTTGATACCCAAGGGTCATATTTCAAAGAATTTTTGTTCGCTGTGCAAAAATGTTTAATAATTTTTGTATTCTCAGACCAGTCTCGAAACTTTATGAACACACACCCTGTATGTAATGTGTTTTGTGTGAAGATGAGAGTTGAGATTTGTGGTTAATGAGTAATTTTATTCAATACAATTTTTTAGATTTAATTAATGATAATTTTAATATTGATGTATACTACTATTATAATAGTATTTTATACAAATATAAAATTGTAATGACAGATTTACTTTTATGTGACAAGCATGTGCAAAACAGTTGAAAAACAGTGCAAATTTCCTTCTTGAATAAAAATGAATAATAATGGTATTCTTTCTGTTGGTAGTATTAATTTTTTATGTGCAAGAAGTGATTTGTTATAGGCAGGTTCCATTTTTACAGGATTTACTGGACTAAGTACCGTAAAATCCATAAAAACAGAATTTCCATGTACTATAAAAATATTCTATTAAAGACATTTTTGTTTAGACGGATTTCAGTATTTTTGTCTGGTGATTTAAACACTTTTTGCACATTTAAATATATATTAAATTTATTAATGGTTTCAAATTGAAATTATTATAAATTCTCAGTCCTTAAAATTATATAGAACTATTTATTTTTATAACTGCTCAGTCGAAAGCCTCTCCAGTGCAGAAATTTCAGTCACTAGTGATTTTGCTTTCACAGATTTTTCTCGCCCCACCAGTGGCCGAGAGGTTCTGCTCTCGAAGCTGGTAGACGGGAGGTGCTGGGTTTGATCCCAATTGCGCCCGTCGGCCTAATCGTTCGGAGTTTTTGTGGTTTTCTTCGAACCTTGGTTCTCCAAGCGTTAATACGGGTTAGGTTCCCTTAGAAAAACCTCCACGGAAGGCACTTCCCCCCTTTAGGGCCTATATCCCACGTGCAGATAATTGGCCGACATAAATACAACCAACCAACCACAGATTTTTCTCTAAAATTGTGTTTATTTAATACAGTCAAACCTACTAAGACTGAATCCCAGATGTCCAAAAAAGATTCCATTTTAAATAGGTTTCTGTCTTAGTAGGTAGATTTGTATGGTACTTTTTGCATCAGGACCTTGGAATTTTTAGTGTTTAAGGCAGGTGAAATGTGACAGGCGATAAATCCTGTATATAGGAACAAAGAAGAAACAGGTTTGAATTTCAGAATTCATGGACCGTCTCATGCTTTGTGCCACATGTCTCTCTGGTGTGTGGGGGGGGAGGGACACGCCTTTCTGTATTTCTTTGTCCCAAAATAAAAGCCACTGTCCTTTTTTCTTTTTTAGAGACTGTCACGCTTTTTGTGATGGAAGACCTGGCGACACTAGTCACAAGGTCTGGTCAAATGATATGGAATGTTCTTATAATATAGCTTAGAAAAAACAGCTGTTAATTAAATGTGTTTGACGATTGTTTGTATAGTTACTGTGTATTTCAAGATCAATATTTCCATTAAAGTCTAAAGGCTGGTAAATAGGTTTTTTATTTTACTGTTGCCTTTTTTGGAAACCTGGCAATTTAGAATGTCAAGTGACAATACACAGTACTTCTCAAAAGGCTCTTCTGCTAAATGTCAAATCATTCAAGGAATTTCATATGAAAAGCTTTCTTTTGAACATTTGAATTTAATCAGAAAAAAATATAATTGCTCATTTAGTGCTCTGACAGAAAAATCAGATATCTCAGACAGCAAGGATTTCAAGGAAATTTTGATTATCTGTGAGAAAATAAATTATATTCATCAAAATACATCAAATATTTATTTTAATTTTTTAATTATCAAAGGATTCTTGATTAAAAAATATTCTTGGTATCAAGGCATAACTGTGTAGAGCAAGTTTATTCTTTGAATGTAAGACATAGCTGATATTAATATTTAGATTGTAAATCATTTGATTTTTCTTCATAATTGACTGTGACTATTTAATTTAAATTACTTTCAGAAAAAAAGTATTACTTTATATTATCCGACAATGTTTATTTTTATAAACAAAAATGGATGTATATGTAATAGAAAATTATATTAAAAAATAATTGCTTTAAACAAAGCAACAATAACAAAAAAAAAAGTTTTGGGGGGATTTTTTTTATTTTTATTTATTTATTTATTTTTTTTTTATTTATTTATTTTTTTTTTTTTTTTTTTGACAAACCTGGCTTTTATTATTGCAGTTGGATCAATAAATTATTCTTTGCAACTTATTCCTGTCTCCGTGTTTTTGATTTAAAAAAAAAAAAAAAAAGAGAAATTAATCTAACTGTAGTTTTTGTTCATTCGAAGAATAGCTATACCATTAATCTATGCTTTAGCAGTACAAAATTTCAAAATAATTGTTAATATGCTTGTTTTTACATGGTATTTGACAAAATTGCTGTGCCATATAAATTTCTGAGCTCAGTAACATAAAGGACAAAATATGAAGGGGGAAATGATCTTACAAAAAAAGTGCACTGCTGATTAGTGTGTGAAACATATCTATTTATCTAGTAAACATGCAAAATAAAATTATTTATGTTTTCTAAAATAAACACACACACACACACACACAAAAAAAAGCTTGTCTTTGGTGCTAAAAATTGTTGATTGACCCAGTTATACAGTTACTGTAATGAAATAAATATTCATTAATATTTTGCCATTAATTGCAACAACTTATTTGCTTTTATATTACAATTATAAAGTACTATGTTTCACGATAACTTCTTACATTGACTGGAAAGGGAAATAAATTGCAATTGGGCACCTCCACTGTGCACAGTGATGTAAAATACCCAGGTATTTATTTTTAAGGGTAAATACCCATTTTGGGTATTTATTCTTCAATTAAATACAGCTGTGAAAGAAACTTGTGATTTAAGTTATGATGGATTACTGAAAAAGAATAAGAAATCAAGAACTTCTTACAGCTCTTAAATTGTAAAGAAACTCAATATTTTACATTCAAATATTGAATTTAAATGTCTTTTTTTAAATTATAATGAAGAGAGTAAAAAATAAATAAATCTATTTATTCAAACAAATTTTATTAAAAAGATGATTTTAATTAAACAGACGAATGGCTATTTCTGTTTTTTTTTTCCCCTGTCAATTTGAACGTTAGAATGCTTTTTGGGTGTGTGTGTGTGTGTGTGTGTGTGTGTGTGTGTGTGTGTGTGTGTAAGGGGGCGGGGCAAACTGTCCTTGGATCACTACATTTAAAATATCTATTGCAGATGGAGAAAACTGAGTTTTTTTAAATTATTTTATTAAGTTTTTTTTTCTTTGCATTAAAGATACAGGTAGTAGTTATATAGATTATAAATTATGGTGTTAAGTTTTTTGCATGCTAAATTAATCTCAGCTTATGTGCATTTGATTGAAAGGATTCAACTGGTACAATTTCAATTACAATTCAATTTCAAATGATTCAATTTTTACAACTGGTTTAAAAATGGGTTTTTTTTATACGAATCTAAAACACATCCTCTAAAAGTTTTTTTCTTTAGCTGATAAGCTTCTTCATTAATTGCCATAATTTTTTATAAAAACATATTGTCTTTTATACTTTTAACCCTTTACTGTTCTTTGGGATAATACTTTTACACCATAGGTTAATTTTCTCATTATTGCATTCTAAAGGGTTAATGCATCTTATGGGTTCTTTTGTACACGTTAATGTATCCCAGCATTCCTACTCATTTCTCCATGTGGCTGGGTAATGGTATAGTCTAGTTTTTTGTCTACTGTTGGAGCATGACGCCACCATTTCTCTCTTTTTGGAGCAAGTTGCTGTTTCCCCTTACAAAGTGCTGCAATTTATATGATGCACATCCTACTTGCATTACATATATTACAACTACAAAAACTGTTAGAAAACTTTTTTCTGCTCATGTACTGGTTCATAACACGGCCTTTTTGTGACTGATGAAGAAAGATTTTTGAAACGCATTGCATTTTCTTTTTTCTTATTTAAGAAGTGTCTTTCTTTGTTATTATATGAGGCAAAAATTTAGAAGCTCTTTTTATGTTAAAAAAATATTTAGAAAAAAAATTTCAATTAAAAATAAACTTTTAAAATAGCTTGAGCGTTAAATGTTTAAGACTGCAAATAACTTCCCCATATAGTTCCTGACAATTTTAATGAATCATTTTTTTCTTTTACCTTTTTCATCTTAAGTTCGACTGAATATTGCATGTAAATGGTTACTTCATTTGATGGTTCTCACTATATCAATTACATTTGTTAAAAAAATGGTTAATTGTGCTGCTATCTTAAAATATCTATCAGAACATACTGAATGGAAAATTTTCGCAAGGCCACTCAATCGGTTAATATGCAAGTTATTTTCTTTAATTAAACTGAATACTGCCATCATATTTGAAGCATTCTAACCAGGGTTTGCCCAAGTGGGCCCACCTGAAAAAACCCGGGCTGGCCCACTTGAAAAAACCCATTGTGGGTTTTTCCAAATTTTCTCATGTTTTCACAACTCTAGCATTATTTAATCTAAGGCATGAGAATAGCTGAAAACTGGAAAATTGGGTTAATAGTCAGTGGCTGTTAGACAGGGTTTGCTCAAGTGGGCTCAGCCTGAAAAACCCTGTGAATGTTTTTTCTCGGGCATTGGAAAAAACCCATTGTGTGTTTTTCAAATTTTCTTGTGCTTTCACAACTGTATCATTATTTAACCTAAAATATGAGAATGTAAAGATAAATGCCAATTTAAATATATTTCAAAAGAACCAGATTTAAAGGAATTTCTAAGCAGAGATAAAATGACCAAAAAAGAAAGAAGATTTTCATGTTTGTAATCAAAAATGTATGCAAATATTTTAAATCTTAATGCATGAAAAAGATCTCACTTGAACCCCATCCTGATTGTTTGCATTGTTATAGCTTTTAAGATTAATCATCCCATTTATTATCCTGCTTCAATGTTCAATGAAAGTGTTATATAGGAGTTTTCAACACAAAAATGATTCAGATTATGCAGAAAAGAGTGAAACAGATAAAGTTTCCTCCTGGATTTTGTCAGTTTTTCTTTTCTTTACATTCAGTACCAGCTATCTCTGCTTCAATCGAACAATACTTTTCTACATTTGGTCTGGTTTGGAGCAAGTAACGTAATCATTTTGGAGTTGATAAAGCAGCAAAGCTAGTAATAAGTGTGTTGCCATTTGCGATCTAAATTTACAAATATCACAGGCACTGAGTTCCATGACAGTCTAATTTAACATTTAATACTATTGCAATATATATGTAGTAAATTTTGCTAAAATTTTCAAATATATTTTTACAAATCCCATTTCTTTCGAAAAAAAAAAAGTCTTCAACTGATTTCTGATTTGAAGTGAATAAAAGAAACTACAAATTTAGCATGTTTAACTTAAGGTAAGAATTATATACAGAAATCCAGTTGTGGTTCACTTAATATATGCTTAGTGCAGCAAACTAGTCTCATGAGAATGAGATACAGATGTACCTTTTAAATTAATTTTTTTTTTCTTTTTATATATCTTTTGTTAATTCATAATTAATGCAAAATTATAGCCAGGTTTTACTGATAAATGGAGAATTCAGGTATCGTGTATATGAAAATTAGAAGTTTAAAGTGTTCTCCAAAAAAATTCTATAAAGCCCGAAAAACCCGAAAAAACCTGTGTTTTAGACTCGTGAGCCCGGTGGGCTGGGTTTTTTCTAACCCTGATTCTAACCTATAATTTCAGTCATTTTTTCAATGTTCCGATATTTTACAATGAAATATGAAAATACCCAGTTTTTGGGTATTTACCCAGGCCTTGGGCAAATACCCAGGTATATACCCAAAAAATAAATACCTACCCACTGGGTATTTATCCTTCCCACATCACTGACTGTGCATAATGCTGCTACTTGTTAGCACTTTTAAGTTTTGGATTTAAAAAATAACCTGCATCTTTTAAAAAGTGAAAATCTCTCTTTATATAAATTTTGTAGTTGCATAATTTGAAAAAGTTTGTAAATAAGGGATAGTGCTACTAGTTCTAAGATTAGTTTTAATTATATATCAAGCTTCCTATGTTGATCATAATTCTGTATTTAAAATTAGTGGGACAAATAAATCTATCTTTAACTGGAAGTCCATCAGTTATCAAAACTGTCTCTGCCTTTTCAAAAGGTATTTGAATAAGTTTGATATAATATTTCATCATGGTATTATAATAAACTAATAATAAAGTACAGTAAAACCTCCCTAAAGCAACCCCGTTCTGTTCCAATAGAAATTGGTCGCTCCAAGAGGTGGTTTCTTAATGGAGGTCATGTTTAAATCTAGATTTTAATTGTTGAAAAAAGGATAACAATTAATGTTACTAAAATTTGAAAACACTTAAAAGTTACCGGATTAAATAAAAATTCTAAACTTGGTTTAGAAGTTTGATGAATAATGCGCTCTCCGGAATTATTCTAATAAAATCTTCTTCAAGCGCCCAGGAAGAAATAGAATGTTTCATTTTCTTCAAAGAAATTGGTCGCTCATGGAGGGAGTTCAACTGGGATGGTCTCTGATTAGAGGTAAAATTGGGCCTACAGGAATAAATTTCGTTCCATGAAAAAATGGTTGTTCAAGGAGGTGGTCGCACAGGGAGGTTTCACTGTATGAAGTTTAAGAATTTCTTTCTTAAAAAAAGAAAAATAAATAATTTTTTATACTTTCTGTTTGTGCAAATTATAATTTGTATATAATCAAATAATTTGATAAGACTTTTTTGATATAATTTTGAAACAAGTTTATAAGTTTTTTTTTTTTTAATCTACTTATTTTGAAGATAAAATATGTATTTCAGCATCTGAAAAATGAGCCTGAGAATAATTTAGGAAAGCTCCTAATCATGTTTTTTGAATTGTATGGACGCCATTTTAACTATCGCAGCACAGGTATCAGTATAAAAAACGGAGGAGCTTATTTCACCAAAGAAGATTTCATTAATTCAATGTCTGATGGAAACAGGCCATCTATCTTGTGCATTGAAGATCCTCTTCTACCGGGTATGCAATATTGTTACATTATCATATCTGATTATTATTTTGAGTTTTTCTTATATTTTTAAATGCAAAATATTTAAAACATTTGAGACATTTTTTGTAACTGCAGTTTTTTAAAGCTTTTTTTATCAGAGAATTTTAAAATTCAGTTAATTTATTTAAAATCAGTTTTTCACAAAAGTTCTATTAGTTTTGTGAAAATAATTTCTGAGTATTTTTGTAAAAATGATATTTCATTTATTTATGATGTATTTTCATATAGAAGTTTGTAGGAATTTACTTGTGCCAAATAAATCTGTTTTCTTTCTAAATTTTAAAATAAAATATTTTATTAGAAAGTATTATTATTCTGTTGCAAAAAATAAATAAAAATATGAATAAATAAACATTGCCTAAGGAATTTTTTGAGTAATAAAATTCACATTTAGCTGAAATGAGTACAATCTATAAATACTTGTCATTTAACTGTTTTATTCATACAGGTAATATGTTTTGATTTATTTAGTAGATTTTGATAGACTGACTTTAAAATGAACTTTTTAAAGAGTTTTATATTAGAATTTCGTACAGTGCAATGAATGGAAAAGTTGCCTTTGAATATGCATATAGTGTTTAAATAAGTTTTGCAAATCTTGTCTTATGGTGATTCTCTTTCGGTATTCTTTTTGGTACACCATTCTCTTTTGATATTTTAAAACAGTTTTCTGTTGGAAAGCAGTAAGTTGATTCTACTATAAAAAATTGCCTTATGAAACATTTGTTTTAAAATTTTAGCACTAAAATAAAATTTGCACAAACATTGATTCATTTGTGTGTATGATGTTGTAAATTTTGATTTATTCAGATAATTAAATTAAAAAATGACTTTATTTTAGTCAATAATGTTGGTAAAAGTTTCTATGTTATACCGAATGTGAAAATTGTATTTGAATATGCATATGTGTTATTTTATTTTTTTTAAACAAAGGAAAGTAGCATTTAGGCAAACAGAAGTTTCATTTATGTGTATATTATGTTTTGATTCAGATAATTAAATTTAAAAATGCCTTTATTTAAGGTAATGATATTGGTAGAAGTTCCTATGGTACAAATAGCAGTTTTGTAAAAATTTGCTAATGCCTAATTATACCATTCTCTTTGCAAATATTACAGTAGGAAGTTTTCTGTTGCAAGGCATTAAGTATTTGTTATAAAAATTATTTCAGGAAACAATTATTCTTTTAAAAAAATTTATAGTAATAAAAATAGGTTTTTGAGAAAATGAATACGATCTATAGCTATTTGTAACTGTTTAATTTGTCTGTATGATAAATTTTGATTTACTTAGACACTTAGATTTAAAAATGACTTTTTTTCAGGCAATGATATTGGTAGAAGTTCCTATGGTGCACTGAATGTGAAAATTGCATTTGAATATGCTTATAGAATGCTCAGTTATGCAGTCCGTCCATGCAATAGTAGTTTTGTTGGCAAGCACAGGTAAGGCATCTCATTTTCTAAAATCAGGGATGATTGTGTTCGAAGTGTACCCCAGATTTCCGGGTTTATGAGATCATTGTGTTTAGTGGAAAAAATGAATCAAAACTCCTGAAAATGACATGTAAAAAAGGACAAAGTTCAACAAATATTAGTTTTGAAAACAGTTTTGAAGCAATTTTTGTGTCCCCCAAAATCTGATGATCATAAGAAAAATATGAATTATACCAATTTGATGTCAGAAAAGAATCACTATTTTTGTCAACCGTATGCAGAAAAATCACAGATGTCGTCAATTGGTTATTGAAAAAAAAATCATGAATCTTGTCAGTCAGTCAGTAGAAAAAAAACTCAAATTTCTCGTCAATCAGATGTTGAAAAAAATCACAAATTTCATTAAGTGGATATGGGTAAATAATCGCGACTTTCGTCAGTCAGTAATAGAAATTTTTTTTTTAGAATTTCACCAATTGACAGTTGAAAAAAATTGCAAATTTCGTCAGTCGGTTGTTGAAAAAAAATTGCAAATTTCGTCAGTCGGTTGTTGAAAAAAAATTGCAAATTTCGTCAGTCGGTTGTTGAAAAAAAATTGCAAATTTCGTCAGTCGGTTGTTGAAAAAAAATTGCAAATTTTGTCAGTCGGTTGTTGAAAAAAAATTGCAAATTTTGTCAGTCGGTTGTTGAAAAAAATTGCAAATTTCGTCAGTCGGTTGTTGAAAAAAAATTGCAAATTTCGTCAGTCGGTTGTTGAAAAAAAATTGCAAATTTCGTCAGTCGGTTGTTGAAAAAAAATTGCAAATTTCGTCAGTCGGTTGTTGAAAAAAAATTGCAAATTTCGTCAGTCGGTTGTTGAAAAAAAATTGCAAATTTCGTCAGTCGGTTGTTGAAAAAAAATTGCAAATTTCGTCAGTCGGTTGTTGAAAAAAAATTGCAAATTTCGTCAGTCGGTTGTTGAAAAAAAATTGCAAATTTCGTCAGTCGGTTGTTGAAAAAAAATTGCAAATTTCGTCAGTCGGTTGTTGAAAAAAAATTGCAAATTTCGTCAGTCGGTTGTTGAAAAAAAATTGCAAATTTCGTCAGTCGGTTGTTGAAAAAAAAATTGCAAATTTCGTCAGTCTGTCATTGAAAAAAAATTGCAAATTTCGTCAGTCTGTCATTGAAAAAAAATTGCAAATTTCGTCAGTCGGTCGTTGAAAAAAAATTGCAAATTTCGTCAGTCAGTCGTTGAAAAAAAATTGCAAATTTCGCCAGTCTGTCGTTGAAAAAAAATTGCAAATTTTGTCAGTCGGTTGTTGAAAAAAAATTGCAAATTTTGTCAGTCGGTTGTTGAAAAAAAATTGCAAATTTTATCAGTCGGTTGTTGAAAAAAAATTGCAAATTTTGTTAGTCGGTTGTTGAAAAAAAATTGCAAATTTTGTTAGTCGGTTGTTGAAAAAAAATTGCAAATTTTGTTAGTCGGTTGTTGAAAAAAAATTGCAAATTTTGTTAGTCGGTTGTTGAAAAAAAATTGCAAATTTTGTTAGTCGGTTGTTGAAAAAAAATTGCAAATTTCATTAGTCGGTTGTTGAAAAAAAATTGTAAATTTCGTTAGTCAGTTGTTGAAAAAAAATTGCAAATTTAGTCATTCGGTTATTGAAAAAATATTGCAAATTTTGTCAATCGATGTCAGAAAAAAGAAATCATAAAAATTTATCAATCGCTTGTTGAATAAAAATTGCAATTTCGCTGAGTCGCAGGGAAAAATACCCATGAATTTTGTCACTGGGTCATGAAAAATAATTACTGTTTTAGTCAATTGTACTCAGAAGAAATCGCAAATGCTTTCAATCGCTCAAGGGAAAAGAATTGGCATTGACAAAAGAGAATTTCATCAATTGGCCATTGAAAGAAAATCGCGAATTTCATCAACTGGTCATTGAAAAAAATCGCGAATTTCGTCAACTGGTCGTTGGAAAAAAAATCGCGAATTTCGTCAACTGGTCGTTGGAAAAAAAATTGCAGATTTCGTCAATGGCCATTGAAATAAAAATTGCTAATTTTGTCAGTGGCCATTGAAATAAAAATTGCTAATTTTGTCAATGGGCCATTGAAAAATAATTGCTAATTTTGGCTATGGGCCATTGAAATAAATACTAATTTTGGCTATGGGCCATTGAAATAAATGCTAATTTTGTCAATGGGCCATTGAAATAAAAATCAAAAATTTCAGAAGTCAGCCATTGAAAAAATATTGCAAATTTTGTCTGTCGGTGGTTATGGAAGAAAATCATGAAATTTGTTAGTCGATCGTTGAATAAAAAATACAAATTTCGTCTTTACCAAAAAATAAATACTGTATATACTCGCGTATAAGCCGACCCCCTAACTTTCGAATGCAAGTTCTGCAAAAAATCAAAAACCCACGTATAAGTCGACCCCTAACTTTTTACTTCAATTTTTCACAAAATCAAACCAAAGATTTCACTTGCTAATGTGAAAAAGTAGTAAGTAAACAAAAACAAATCATTGAATTTTTTTTTTAATGATAAATTATTATTATTTTTATATTTTATATAATATTTTATTATTCATACACATAAAAAGCCAGAATTTTGCAGCAGTTGAAGTTTTGTTTTTTTCTTTTTTAATTGACTCTCGTTATAAGTTGACCCCCCAAATTTGCTTGCCGAAAATTGTCAGAAATTCCTCGACTTATATGCGAGTATATATGGTAAATAAAAAATAAACACGAATTATTAAAAATTTACAATATTGGTGTCTGTATTGTGTAGGATGATTCTGTTCTAAATTTTCAGAAAATTTAAGGCATTGGGTTTCAAAATTTTAAAAAATCAATCGTCAGTCTGAAAATTTAAACATAAAAAAATATTGTAAATTTCAACAAATGCTGGGGGAAAAAAAAATTAATTTCGTCAATCGTTCCTAAAAAAAATCACCAATTTCATCAAAGGATCATGGAAAAAATGCGAAATTCGTCAAAGAATCTGGGAAGAAAAAAAAAATTTCGTCAAAGGATCATGAAAAAAAATTAAATTTTTGTCAACAGATCACGAAAAAAAACCAGTGATTTTCATCAAAGGATTGCAAAAAAAAAAAAAGTGATTTTTAACAAAGGATCGCGAAGAAAAACAAACATTTTGTCAAAGGATTGCAAAGAAAATGCAATTTTCGACAAAGGATCGCAAAAAAAAAAAAAAAGGGCAAACAAGGTGATTTTTGCTGAAGGCTCGTGGAAAAAACGCTATTGTCGTCAAAGGATCATGGGAAAAACATATAATTAGCATCAGGAGAGATTCTCCCGTCACCTCTGCTGTAACCTTTCAGAAAAGTTGCTATGAATTTCTGATAATTCAGTATCATCCCTGGTATTGTGTCATCCATCTCAATCTCTGTACAAAATTGTCGTCCAGAATTGCATATATAAATGCTAATCACGTTTAATGTGTAATAATACCCAGAAATAAAGCAGGAAAAAGAAATCGACCTTATGTAAGAGAAAGGCTAAGAAAGCAAACAAAATTTCTATTTTTTTTTACTGAAAACACTTAAAATTCAGATTTTTTTTTTTCTTTTTCCTCCTAATATTTGGCCTCTTAGAAGTAAAATTGGTTTTGACTTTTTTTTTTTTTTTTTTTTTTTTTTTTTTACTGTTTTTAAATAACTAGGTGTCTAATATGATTTGCAGTAAATGGACTAAGAGATCCTAACCTTAGCACATAATTTGTATATTTGTTTCATGAGTATGTGGAATAAATTTATTTACTGGTTATAGAATTCGAACTTTGCATATTTAGCAAGACAAATTCCACTCTTTATTTGATGAAGTCATTCAGCTTTCAGTGAAATTAATGTAAGTATATCAAATTATGTTTGTCTGCATTTGTACATTTCAAACAATAACAGAAATTATGTTGTTCTTATGTCATTTGATTATCATACTGTTACAGCATCAGTTGTTATGTAAATTGATATTGGTATATTTTACATAAATAATTTTCAGGGTTTTTCACTCCGAGTCACAATCACCCATGTAAGATATTTATTGATATATTAATGATAAATTGGTATACAGTACAGAACTATTTATCCATAATGGTTAAGGTCAGATGTATTCCGGATAACTCAGTTTTCTGGATAAGTGGTTGGGCATTAAAACAACATAATTTATAGAAGACTGTAACATTGTCTCTGATTTCAAATTATTAGATTACTCAGATTAAGAATCAGATCTAAACAAGATCAAAGTTAATCGAAGTTTGAAAGAAGGCAATTCATGGGAATATCTTGAAAACAAATATTCCTATGCATAAAAAATCAAAATGTCTAATATCTAACTGAATATGCTTTCATTTCAAATCCTAGATGTTGGCATTAAATTATACCATGCATGTTGTGACCTTTCAAGCAAAGCACATGGCAGACTACCATTCTATGGCACTTTTTTCTGCAAAGATTCTGAAATCTGTCATGTTGTATGGTTATTCATATAGATATGTAGAAGCCATGCACAGTTATTTATTTAAATTTTTATAAACAAAAATCGCCATTCACAAGGGCGGCGCCAGAGGGGGGGGTCCAGGAGGGCATATGCCCCCCTCCCGTCAGGCATACCTGGCCCCCACGTCGGGATCAAATTTAATCGTCGTCGGGGAAAATTTGTTGACTTGAGTGAAGTCCTGCATCGGGTCGGGTAACCCCGAATTTTCCTGCACACGACCAGAGCCGGGTGTGGGTTGGTTTTCTAAAATGTTATTGGTTATTTACAAAAAGTTATTGGTATCTTTGGTTAGTTTATAAAAACCCGACCCACGGATAAGCTGGCCGCTGATTTTTTTTTCTTTGGAAGTCTGATTGGCTTGGCTATATTTTTTTCGGTTTTGCGATGAGTTTGATTCTTACGCGTCTGTTTTGTTTAAGCTGATTTTTCAAAAATGTGCCCAGAATTATATCTCAAATTAGAGTCCTTCATCGATTCAAATTGCCCGATTTTACCTGCACTCGACCCGACCTGACCTGACCCAACCCACGGCTCGGATTGAGGATAATTTTTTTCGTTGTTGTTGGGTTCGGTTTCAGGTTCGAATGTGTTTGAGGTTGAGTTTTGAAACTTACAAGTAGTGTTGCCAGGTGTCCAGATTTACATAGAATGTCCCAAATTTTCACCTTACCAAATTACGTCCAATTTTTACGAGTTTACTCTAAATTAAAATTTTATTCCTTAGTCTGCGACGAGAAAATTTAAGAATTTAACCACGTGTTGGTTTAAGTCTGTTGTCACAACGGGCAGATGTTACTGTAAACCTTATGCATTTTGGCTAAAACTCATGTGCACTCCTGTTTAATGTTTATTCGATTGACCGTAAACTTAGGTGCCTATAAGAAATAGTACCATTTTAAGAAAAGACAGGACATGGAATTCTTCTGCCTCACTTCGATCTTCTTATTAAAAAGCGTAAGGTTAGCATTTTTATAAATGAATGACTAAATAAAGAGTTTTATATAAGTATTCAAGCTAACTTAGTATCAAACTAAAAATTTCTTCTTTGTTCATTAATTTCAATATTTAGTAGACTCTCATTTTATAATAATATGGATATTAATCTCATTTTAATATATAGAAGAGAAATGAAAGGTTTAAATGAGAAAATAATTATATGCATACATAACTTCATTGTAAACTGTGGGAAGATGTATCTACAATAAGAACTAAAATCTTGCATCGGGTCAGGTAACCGATTCTACCCAAAAGTGTTGGCCATTGCCTCTAAAATTTTGCTGTGGGTGGGGTTGATTAGTGTTTCCATTTTCGGGTCATCTCAGGTTAAAGTTTTTTTCTTGGGAGTTGATTCAAGTACGGCAAATTTTTCCAAAGAAAAGTCCAGATTATTGTTTCAAATGATAAAAAAAATACTTGTATATGAATGAGTATATATATATATATGCATTCATTTTTTGAAATATAAAATTGATTTTAGAGATACGATTACAGACTATTTTCATGAATTGTTTTAAATTGTGGATTTTTTTTTTTTTTTTTTCATTTCATGCTTAGGATCAAGTTGCAGGTTCGACAAAAAATATTTTGTCGATTTAGGGTCGTGCATAACTCGAACCGTGCAAGGTTTTAATTAACAGTTCGTGTGTTGGGTTGTAAGTTCGTATTTAGGAATTTAAAAAAAAAATCGTGTAAAACAGAATACTGACTTACTTGATAATTTAAACTTGATTGCATTATTAGACTCAACAATTTTAATTAATAACTTAGTTATACTTTGTACAGGTCTGTAAGGGCAGAAATTTCCCGGCTCGGTATAAAAGTTAAAACTTCGGCCCGAGCCCGGCCCGTACAAAAAACATTAGCTGCTCGGACCGATATAAAAATTAAAAGTTCGGCCTGACCCCGGCCTGGAAAAAAGTTAAAATCTTGGCCCGAGTCCAACTCAGCCCAACTGAATATCTGCAAAACATGGATTTTTACGTCGATTTTGTTAAAAGGAGGAGTTCTGACCGAAAATACTTATTTTAGCTTATTTTTTTTGTTTATAATCTTATTATTTAAAGAAGCGCCATAAGGTGCAATATACATTTTTTATTGAATCTCTATTTGTATGTACTAAATGTTTCAGCTATAATTAATATACAGTACAGGACCCATTATCCGGAATTCCAAAATCCGGAAGGACCCGAAATCCAGAAAAAAAAAATTGAAATTTTTTTAATTTTGTAAATTTTTACTAAAACTTTGCAATTCCTGAAATTTTTCAAAAATTTTACAGATTCCTAATTTTTTTGGTCTACTGAGTTGCAATGTGTAACCACTAAAATATGTTACATCAATGATGGGGGAACATGGTGCCCCCCCCCCCCCCATGAAATTAGAAAAAAGTGTTTTTTCTGACAAATTTTAGTTTAAAATTAATTTATATTACGATTTGTTTTTGTTTTTTTAAATCATCAGATATTTCACACCCTCCCTCTCACTTCAATAAAATATTATGGCTATACAGTTGTTACTTGAATCAGGGGTGATTGAGTAAAAAAAAAAAAAAAAAATTCTGAAATTTACAGCAAATTTTTTGAAAGTTTACAGAAGAGGGGGGGGGGGGGGACCTCTCGGCACTAATTATGCGTTTTTTCCGAGATCTTTTGACGAAATTAAGGGTTTTTTTTTTTTTTTTGCAATTCTTTGAAGACTTTTTTTTTCGCTTTCTTTTGACGGAATTTGCATTTTTTATGAGATTTTGACAAAATCTGCTTTTTTTCCCGCGATCCTTTGACGAAATTTGCTTTTCCCCCCGCTATCCTTTGACGAAATTTGCTTTTCCCCCCGCTATCCTTTGACGAAATTTGCGTGTTTTTCGCGATCCTTTTACGAAATTTCCTTTTTAGCTATCTTTTGACGAGATTTGTGGTTTTTTCGCAATCTTTTGACAAAATTTGCGGTTTTTTTCGCGATCTTATGATGAAATTTGCCGATTTTTTCGCGATCTTATAACGAAATTGCAGGGGGCTTTTTCAATCCTTTGAAGAAATTTGTTTTTTTTTCGCTATATTTTGACGCAATTTGCATTTCTTTTGCGGTGCTTGGAAGAAATTTGTGTTTTTTTCGCGATTCTTTAACGAAACTTACGTTTTTTCAACGATTTTTTGACGGAATTCAAGACCCGAAATCCGGAAAATTCCAAAATCCGGAAAGCTTTCGGTCCCGAGGATTCCGGATAATAGGTCCTGTACTGTAGTTAATCAAAAAATTATGTAGTGGAGACTTAAAAATCTGAAAAATGCTATACAATAAAATCTTCTAAGACGGAATCGCATAGGAAAGAAGAAAAAATGCATTATAAACAAGTTCCCTTCTTAGCAGGAGGATTATATTCTTTTCTCACGTATTATATTAATTTTTCACGGATCAATAAGGTTTTCTGTATAAGACAGGATTCCGTCATAGGCTGGTTCTTTTCCGCACATTTTACTGTATTTTAATATTATTGCCTAGAAATCTACTATTCTTTAAAATGAATAAATTTTAATGTTTAATTGTAGAATAATCTCGATTTAAAAATATATACAATTTTTGGGCCGGGCCAAATTTTACTAATTTTTTTCATGGACCAGACCATGCCGAGACAATGATTTTCATATGGGCTGGATCGTGACTGGGACTGAAAATATCAATTTATGAAGACCTAGGAAGAATGACACCTGCCCCGTCTCGGTACGGAAAAAAGAAGTTAGGCCCAGCCCAATCCTTCAGAAAAAGTAAGTCCCAAGCCCGACCCGAAAAGATTAGTGACTAGGCCCGACCCGGCGCGAGTGCCATGAATGAAAATAGGACCGAGCAGACCTCTAAACTTTATCTGTTTTGAAATAAGTATGAATTTAAAGATTTTTTTTTTTTTAAACATCAACATGACTTTTATGATTGAGCTGATATTAAAATAATTAACTTTTACATTCTAAGCTATTTTACAAGTTTTCCTTTGTTTTTCTGTTTTTAAGACTGAAACTGAAACCAAATTTCGGTAATCTTCCTATTTTCAGCCAAAAACAAAAACGTCCCATTTTCTTATGTGATTAATACATACATAAATTTACATAATTATTAATTTATACATGGACTTATATACGTGTGGCCTAAGTTGGCTCTCTGTGCCTCTGACCGAAACTTTTTGTTTCCATATAAAATGTAATTAATTCATCAGCAAGACGGAATGATTTTCTAATGATAAGAATTTCATCTCATTAAAAATGTTTTAGGTATATGATTTATTTATCTTTTAAAATGATCTTTGTAAATGGTCAGCTATTATACCGGAATTTTCTCAAAGAGTGTTCGAAACACATCTACGGTTTTAAACTAAAAATTTTCAATTATTGTAAAGTCTGCTGTTTTTAATAAGCATGTGAAAAGCGCCTTCAAAGTTTAGACATATATGAATTTCTTACTTTATAATTTGGACTCGCGTCTTGAGTCAGTCACGACTGATAATTATAAACAGTGAAGTCCATATAGCACTAAATAAAGAATGTGTCATTTGAGTCGATACAGCTCAAATCAATAAGTAATGTTAAAAATTTCTGAAGAAAAGAAATGAGACTTTTGGAAGACAGATAGTTTTGGTGGAATTTCGGTCCGGCCGAATTTTTAACATCATTTTCGCCGAAAATTCGTTTTCGACGAAACTCAGATTTTGGACCAAAAACGAAACCGAATTTTCGGTAGATCTCTAGTATAAATACAGTCCCGGTCCGGCCCGAAGCTACAGAAAAATTGTAAGACCCAGACGTGTCTCGTGAAGAATGAAGTTCAGGCCAACTTTTCAAAAGCTAAAATTTAGCCTGAGCCCGTACCGAGTATTCAGATAAAACTAAGCCCGGCCCGAGTTTAATGAAAGAAACTTTTACCCAGCTCGGGCTTCGGGACAGGCCCAGGCTCGTGGAGAGCTCTAATATATATTATGAATTCTGCCCTCCCCCCCCCCCCCTCGGGCAAGTTCTGGCGCCGCCCCTGGCCATTCATCAAGAATGAAGTTATTTTTCAAAAAATTTTGTATAATATATATCTCAAAGAAAAATCAAGCATAGATTATGAAACACTTTTCAGAATATTTTTATTGCATTAAATTTTCATGCAATTATTTATTTAAATTTTGAAAAATCATCATTTTTTGGGTTGCATAAATTTTTCAATTTTGAATTTCTCAAGTTCTGTCAGGCATACAGAATTTTATGACCCTTCATTTTAAAGAGAATTTTATAAGTTTTAATTTGATACCCAAGTTAACTATGCTCAGTTAAAAAATATTAATTAAAACAAATTTTTAAATTTTAAATTAAAAACATTTTCAGATAATGTTTTTTAAAAATTTTGAAAAAAAAATGCATGTTTGTTGTAATATTATAAGCTAACATTTCTGAAACTTCTGGAGTGGGATCTCAATGGGATCAAGAGTTATGAAATAAAAACTGAAAATTACCATTCAAGTAATGTATAAATAACAAAATAGCTAGAATTAGATTGTTATTTGAATGGTAATTTTCAGTTTTTATTTCATAACTCTTGATCTCATTGAAATCGCACTCTAAAAAATTTCAGAAATTTAAGCTTATAATATTACAACAAACATACATTTTTTTTTTTCAAAATTTAAAAAAAAACACTAAAAAATTTTTTAATTAAAAAAAAAATTAAATTAATTTTTTTAACTGAGCATAGTCAACTTGGATATCAAATTAAACCTTATAAATTTCTCTTTAAAATGAGGGGTCATAAAATTGTGCATGCCTGATAGAACTTGAGAAATTCACAATTGAAAAATTTATGCAACCCAAAAAATGATTTTTCAAAATTTAAATAATTGTATGAAAATTTAATGTGATAAAAAATTATAAAAATATATTTTCATTTATATCATCAGGGAGAATGATTCATGAGAGTTTCATTGAAATCTGGAATGGTCAGGTTGAGTCACTGGTTGATTTGACATGGAATGACCCTTTCAGCAATTTCTACCAATATGAAGAAACATACTTGGATTATTTTGTACAGCTCTGTATATTGCCAGCAGATTTTTATATGTGCCAGGTATTAAGATAAAATTTTATTCAGACTAAAACATGGTTAAAACTATTGAAATTACACTTCTAGACATTATCAATCCTAAACGGTCATGTACCCAGTTTTTTGCATGGTCCTGCATATGATTTTATTTATATTATACAAACATCTCTTATTATACTAAATATAGTTCAACTTGAAAGTGCCTAACTCTATTAAAAGCCGCCTTTAAGCCATTTACGCTGATACTCTGCATCTTTTGTGTAGCCCTCCATGATTTATAGCATTTATGCACACTATATGGTAAGCAAAAATTTAGTTAAACACACATACCATATGTGAAATTGCACTGTCAGCAATTATGGCAAATAGAGAATACTTCAGATACAGTACTGAATCTTTTGCCTGTCCGTGTAAATGAATGAAAAATGCTATATACATCATGTTATGCAACAAGTATCTTCTAGTAAGCCTCAGTATATCATCGATTCCATTATATTTGAAATAGTGGAACAGAACTAAAATATGCTGCAAACATTTATGTAATGGAATTCTTTTGTGTGGCCCTGTAAATAATTTTCATCCCATATTCTACAGAATGCATGTTTTAGTGCACTTCATAAATGCATATAAATTTCATTAGGTTTGAAATGGTCTAACATCATTAAAATGAACTTGAAATGATTTTTTCCCAGTGACCATAATGTAACAGAATACTTCAGACCGTCCTTGTAAATGTACTAAAAGTGCTCTTCATTTTCAACAGCAATCGTGCCATAGTAAACATCAATAACATAAAAAAAATTCAAGGTGATCAGAGTATATTTACAAGAGTTGGAGCTCGGACAGATGGACCGAAGTCATAAACACTTCTCAACTATGTTAGAAAGTGTTAAAAAGGAAAAATACTTATCAATAAAATTGGTAAACTCTATAAAGGTAGATTATTGATGCTATATTTTGGAATTTTTAATTCTGGTGTTTTTATGTATTTAATGCTACTAATGTGTCATTGTATTTGTAGTATTTTCAAACTAGGTTGTAAGGACCAAAACTAGCCTTTTTTGCGCCTGGGGCAAACATAAATTTTGCACACCCCCCCCCCTGCCCCTTTCTTCCTCAAAGTTTATTTACAAAGAGAATTTTACTAATTTTCTAATGGCCGACTTATTTTAAAATTTAAAATATATAATCATAAAATATATAATACTGAACTACGTAAATTGAATGTGACGTTTGTTGCAATTATAGTTTGTTCACATAAAAGAATTTGCATGTATTACTGTCTATTTACAGTGTTTGCTTATACAGTAGAGTTCCGATTATCCGAGTCACGCTTAACCGAGTTATTTTCTTCTGATGGACTGGTGGCTTTCATTATTATGAAAGTGAAGATGAAAGAGCAGCCGTAAAAAGTTTGCACTCTGGTTTTCTGGTCAGAATGGGGAAGGGAAAAAAAATGGCCATAATTTTTTTTTGAAAAAAAAAAAAAAAATGTGGCCCTTTTTTCCCCCCATTCTGACCAGAAAATCAGAATTCAAACTTTTTACGACAGCTCTTTCATCTTCACCTAACACTTCATTTATAATAGCTGTTTCATAATAATGAAAGCCATCAGTCCATCAGAAGAAAATGATAGATTCCAAAGGTATAATCTTTCACTTGGCGCCCCTTGGCTCTGGTGCCCGGGGCACATGCCCCCTCTGCCCCCCTTAGTTTCGGCCCTGTAGGTTGTAAATACTTTAATATTGATAACATGTTCTGCAAGAGATAGAATTATAGTGCTCATTGTGTATTTTATGACAATCAACTGATCTGTCAACCTAAACAATTTATCTGAAAATGTGCATTGTCCAAGAGCTGTTAAACATTTTAGGGAAGGTATTTGAGGCACCCTGAAAATTTGTGCAACACTTCTTTTGTAATGCCTGAATACAAAATTGAATGTCTGGCTGAAGGATCGTGGCCCAAAAACTGTTCCAGACACGTGTCAAGTGCAATTTTTTGACTAGCCCAAAAAAAAGGTATTTGAGGCACGCTGAGATTGAGACAGAATAATATTCATACTTAGAAAAAAATATTTTGAAAACGACAGACACTTTAGTCGGCCCAAAAACTGTGCCAGACACGTGTCAAGTGCCATTTTTTGACTACCCAAAAAAGGTATTTGAGGCACGCTGAGATTGAGGCAGAATAATATTTATGCTTAGAAAAAAATATTTTGAAAATGACAGACACTTTAGTCGGCACAAAAACTGTGCCAGACACGTGTCAAGTGCCAAATGGCACTTGACACGTGTCTGGCACAGTTTTTGGGCCATGATCTTTCAGCCAGACATTCGATTTTGTATTCAGGCATTACAAAAGAAGTGTTGCACAAATTTTCAGGGTGTCTCAAATACCTACTCAAAAATGTTCAAAGCTCTCCTACTAGCAGTTTTTAAGAACAAAGCTTTTATAATATTGCATTTACACGTGTCAAGATCTTTTTTAATACCAACTGCTCCCCTCCTGTTTCCATTACAAGTATATCATTGTTATTTATCCAATTTATTGAGACACCAGCTTAGATTTTTACTTTACAACACTTTGATGTACTGACTACATGACATTAGATTAATTAAAAAGTGTTTACTGCACTAGGTTTGTGCCAACAGATATTAAAAGGAAGACATTTATTTGCACCAAAAGATTTTTTAAAAAAAGCTCTTAGTGACCAAGATAATGTTAAGAAGCTAGATTAAATTATTTTTCTTCTGTTTTGTGTTAAAGGTACTTATGAACATTCTTCTTGTCAGGAGATAAATATATTATTTACTTAATAGATATTGCATGATAAATTTTGCAGAAGAAATATATTTATAATAAAATACTAAAGCCATTATCTGCATTATATTGTGTGTCTTAATATATTTTTTATTTTTTTCTTAGACATCTAAGGATTATTGTATGTTCATATATCTTTCTTATCAAGATATTAAATATATATATATCTCATAACATATCTTGCATTTTCTGCATTAACTTATTGTATATGTTTGTGGTCTTTTTTTATAGTATATTGGGACGAATAATTCGTGTAACTAATGAAGTTATTGAATATCGTAAATGGATTCAAGAAACATTCCCCGTTGAAAGTTCTGAGCCTCGTTACAGTGAATATCCAACTGCTCTTCATTCTCCATCATTCTCATCTCATCCTATCATTGAAGAACACATGACAGCTATGTAAGTGTACTTCATTTTTGATAATTCATTTCTGTGTAATGATGCCAGAATTCTCTAAAGAAATTTCATTTTTTTGTTGTTTATTTTAGGAGTGAACAATTAAATGGGACCCGTACTCAAAAAATTGTGTGTACTTGCGGTTCTTGTTCTTCTGATAGTCATTCTTCAACACATTCATCATGTTCCAGTAGTTCTGCATCTAGCATAGCCAGTGACACAGTATGTGTTCTCGATAGAGCTTTCTTAGAATATTTCTTAGCTTTCTTAGAATATTATCTCTGTTATTTGTTTATTTAAGAGTGTACATGTCATGTTTAAATTTACAAAATAATCAATTTTGGGGCATAATTTGTAACTTTGTAAATTACTTTTGAAATAAAATTTAAGGTTGGAACTTTATGTAATAAAGATATTCTGATATAACTCTAAAAATAAACATTATGCAAACTGTTTTTATCAGAATTAGCAAATGTTTTCTTATTTTCAAGCTTCCGTATTGCATAAATTTTATAGGCATGAGCTGGTTTTATCCGAATCACGCTAATACGATCATTTTTTTCTTCAACCCCCCCTATTTTTGTTTCATTTGTTTTTGTGGTAAGAGTTGGTCCTATCAAAACTTGTCAGTATAAAAGTTGTAGACAATATTAAGAAGATTTATAATAAATTTAAGTGGACTTGATGTCTTGCGAATTGACAAAGTTTTATTTTTTTTCTTCATCCTCTCCCTTTTTTTTTTTTTTTTTTTTTTTGGTTTTTAAATTTTGTTTGTGGTAAGAGTTAGTCCTATCAAAAACTTGTCAATATAAAAGTAGTACATAGTATTAAAAAGATTTATAAGTTTAAATGAATTTGATATTTTGAGAATTGACAAAGTTATGAATTTTTTATTCCCTGAAACCTTATTTTTTTTCATCCCTTAAGCCCATTTTTAATTTTATCAAAAATCTGCAATACATAAATTTTTGTCCCTTTTCCTAGAAGTAATAATAACTTTAAAGTGATTTGATATGTATTATAGTTAACCTCCTGACTGTCAAGGCCGACTTAACACGTTCACCAAAAGTTCGCTCAAAAGAGGTGAGGCCAACTTAAGTCATACATTGATAACGGCTTGAAAACAGGCAACACCGTGATGAGTCATTCTGAAAAAATACCTTCAATAATGGCGAGGCCGTGTGTACAAATTTGCCTCCCTCCCCCCCTCCAGCAGACACTCTATCTTGCCTACTATCTTGCCAACAATAGATAATTGCTACAATCCCCTCACCCCTTGTGGTGATGGTCGTCTCGCCTCTCCTTTATATTGTCTCCCCTTCTTCCCGTTTCAGGGAGCAATCACCTTTCTATGTCAAATAAATAGTTACAATTTTATTTGTACGAATTCACTGCAAGAGTGAAATCTAAGTGTTAAAAATTAGTTTAAAAATCTGATGTGTGCGAATATTTTATGTTTAAAACATTTTTTTAGAATTCTTTTTTATGAGATACACATAGCTGCCAACTCTTCCGATTTTTTCAGAATTCTTCCGAAAAATCGGCATGTTTTCCGATTTTACGCGCGTAATGCGTTTTCTTCCGCTTTTTGTCATTTTCTTCCGATTTTCGGCCATTTCTTACGCTTTTTACGCGAGTTTCGTCAAAGGATCGCGGGAAAACCCGAAATTTCGCCGAAGGTTCGCGAGAAAGACGCAAATTTTGTCGGAAGATCGCGTAAAAAACGAGAATTCCCCCAAAAGAGCGCGTAAAAACACGAATTCAGTGAAAAGATCGCGAAAAAACGCAAATTTCGTCAAAAGATCGGGTAAAAAAAGCGGCGTCAAAAGATCGCGTAAAAACACTCTTTCCGTGAAAAGATCGCGTGAAAACGCGAATTCCGTTAAAGGATCGCGGAAAAAACGAACGTTTCGTGAAAAGGTCGCGGGAAAAACCCAAATTTCACCGATGGATCGCGGAAAAAAACCCAAATTTCGCCGAACGATCGCGGGAAAGACGCGAATTTCGTCAAAAGAGTGCGTAAACAACGCGTAGGGGTGATTTTGGTCCGAATTTTCCGAAAATTTAAGGCATTCATTTCCGAAAATTTAAAAAAATCGGCCACCAATTCGAAAATTCGGACATAAAAAATATCGCGAATTACGACATCTTCGCCGAAAAAAATAAATTTTGTCAATCGTTTCCAGAAAAATCGGCAATTTCGTCAAAGGATCGCGTGGAAAACGCTAATTTCGTTAAAAGATCGTGAAAAAACGGCAAATTTCGCCAAAAGATCGTGAAAAAACGGCAAATTTCGCCAAAAGATCGTGAAAAAACGGCAAATTTCGCCAAAAGATCGCGAAAAACGGCAAATTTCGCCAAAAAGCGGCAAATTTCGACAAAAAACGCGAAAAAAAACATAAATTTCCTTAAAAAATCGCGAAAAAACAGAAATTCCGTCAAAAAAATTCGAAAAAAAAACACAAATTTCGTCAAAAGATCGCGAAAAAAATACAAATTTCGGCTAACGATCGCGAATTTCTTCAAAGGGCCGCGGGAAAAAACGCATAGCTAGTGTCGGAAGTGGATCCCCCCCCCCCTGCTGTAACATTTCAGATATTTTTTTTCTCAGAATCACCCTTAAAAAAAAAAAAAAAAAAAAAAAAAATTAGAGGAAAGAAAAATTTAGGAGTCAGAAGTTTTAAGTGTCTTTTAATGTGAAAGGTAGGATATCTATAAATATTCCAAAAGAAAAAAAAAAGAATTTTTAATATATTCAAGTTATTATTTTTTATCATAATATATATTGTGTAATTGCAAATTAGTGAATATTTTATTAGAGTTTCTCTTTGAAATTTGTTTATTTATAAGGATTCAGCTGTTTTTTAATCCTTACTGAAAGTGCTATAAGACTTTAAAAATCTTCTGATTTCTTCTGATTTTTCGCCAAAATCTTCTGATTTCTTCTGATTTTTTGTCCAAAATCTTCTGAGTTTTACCGAAATTTAGTTGGCAAGTATGGATACACCTGAGGTCGATATCAAATGTTGCATGTTTGTAATTTTTTGTGCTTGGTTACAGTTTTTATAAATTCGGACACTTTTAGTTTTGGGAAACTGTTTGGAACCAGTTCTCATATTAAAAACATCCCCATATTAAAAAAATGCAACCAAAATTGAAAAAGTAAAATCGCACATCGTTAGATATGAACTTCATGTATTATGCAGGGTGTCCGGTCTCAACGGTGTCTAATGGCTAATTCCTAAACCGTTAGTCATAGACATATAGTTCCAATTGCAAAAATGTTTCAAATGAGCTAAAGAAGTATTTTTAAAGTGATTTGGGTCAAGAAAAATATTTTTTTAAAAATTATGAAATTTAAATTTTTATACGGTCCCCAGGTCCTATAAGTGATATTTAGTAAAAATATCCTATTTCACTGACAAGTAAGAGAAAAAAAGTCCCGTTCCTCTGTGATTAAAACTGACCAAGTAATAGATGTTTAAAGTTGGAGTATCTTTTTGGCTGCAAAATAGGGGTCAGTCACAAATTTACTAGAAATAAAAATAATCATCAGATATAAAATTTAGCATTAAACATTGATAGTAAATTAACATTACAAATATATTTTGAGATTTTTGTTCATTCTCATATATTAAAACAAAATATTTTTTTTTTCCAACCACATTTTTCCATTTATGCTGTAATTCGTAATTTGATTGGTCAGAGTTTCAGCATCAAAGTAACAATTCTTGGCGGGAATCATGCTTGACGAAAGCCATCAGAGGATAGAGTTTCGATTTAAAAAAAAAAAAAAAAAAAAAAAAGTGATTCGTATGAGGACCAGGAGAATTAGAAAAACTAAACTATCTTAGAATTAATAGAATTATATTAAATTAGTTTTCTATTTGGATTTTTTTTTTTTATCTAATCAATCAATTCTAAATATTAACTTGCGTTATTTGAACTTTTAATGTGTAAATGTCGCCACCATGATCGAACCAAAAAAAAAGGTAATCTGTATCATCTACAACAGAAGGAGGGGAGGGGAATATTCTGCGACGAGCTATCTTAAAAAAAAATACTTCCATAGGATTAACAATAGCGAATGGGTGTTTCTGCGTGACTTGGGAGAAGAGAGAGTAGAATTTTTAGGAGGGTTGATGTGATAGATTGGTTAGTTATTTCTTGCATAATAAAATATAGGGAAAAATACATACATAATTTTAGACAGTATGTATTGGCTGAGCAAAAGTTGGGGGGGGGGGTATAAATTTTAGGGAGGATTGAGATGATTAGTAACTATAAAGTAACGGCTAACTACAAAGACAAAGTAGAAAATTTTTCTAACGTTTTAATAAAGTTATTAATTTTAATAATTTTAAATTTAATATACTTTTTTATATTTTTTAATTTAAGGGTATGTCTATATATTTTTAATTTAATCAGTAATTTATACTTAAATAAAATTATAATTGAAATCTATAATTGCTTATATAAATTATAAATTTGAATCTTTTTTAATGATTTTAATTTAATAATTTTTAAAATTATTACCTCTTTATGTTCTAATAATTGTTATAACTAAGACAATGGGATATAAAATTTTTAACGGGCGTGGAGTTTTAGAAGATGCATTATTTAATTAGACAAATAGAGTAGAATAGTAGAAAATATATATATAAACCTCTGCAGATTTTTAACTTTGTGTACAGGTGAAGCAAAAAGTGGGGAAGTAGAAATTTAAGGGGCCGATTAATTTAGATGAAGTCTTCAAAAAAAAAAAAAAAAAAAAAAACGAAAATCTACTGATGTGCAAAGAATTATCACGCTGTAAAACTTGGGAAAAAAAGGTCCATCTTCTTTATTGCTGCAATAATTAATAAGTAATCCATAATCAAAATTCCATCTGAAATTGCAATTTAAACTTTTCCCACACTGGCTCTCATACAAAGTTTATAATCCTGAAAACTACATTTTTTTATGCAGCAATATCTGTTGTAGTAATGAACACTAAACAGCCGTATAAATTCCTCCTGAAATCTCCACTCCAAATTTTGTTACATCTCAAAAATGTGTTCAAAATATCACTTAAAATCTGACCCGTCAGCCCTTTCTTTTCTCCGCGACTATATCTATTATCGGAGGCTCAGAGAATCGAATCAGTTAAACGTCAAAACGCAACGATGCCTCGGACACGCTGTAGCGTGTACATTACGCGAAAAATTGAAGACGGGACGCAAAAAAAGTAGCTCTTGTGCGTCCTATGGGACGCGTAATTTTGTTTAAAAAAGTCACGGAAAAAAGCAGATTTTCGCCAAAAGAGCGCAAATTTTATCAAAATATCGCAGAAAAAAACGCGATTTTCATAAAAGGGCCGCGAAAATGTAGCGTATTTCGTCAAACAATCGTGAAAAAATAGCAAATTTCGTCAAAAAAAATCTCTGAAAAAAAACCGATTTTTGTCAACGGATTGCGAAAAAGCGCAAATTTCATCAAAATATCACAGGGGAAAAAAACGCGATTTTCATATATGGGCCATGTTAAAATAGCATATTTCATCAAAAGATTGCGAAAAAATACCGAATATCGTCAAAAAATCGCAGATTAAAGCCGAATTTCGTCAAATGATCTCGAAAAAAGATCACATTTCATCAAAGTATCGCGGAAAAAAAACATGATTTTCGTAACAGGTTCGCTGAAAAAAAATAGCGAATTTTGTCAAAGCAATATGCAGATATCTAGTAATATTTTGTATGTGTTATCTAAAAGTGGTAAGTGGTCTAAAATGTTCTGAATTTACATTAGAATGCTCAAACTGCATCGGTGGGTTGCAAAAATCTCTAAGGTGACAAAAAGTATCATTTAATTTGCTTTGCTCTATCGACCTGCAATTTGATATAGTAATGTTTTTAGCGTAGCACAGGGTTCGCACAGACTCCTTAGACTCTCCTTAGAAATTCCTTAAATTATATTGCGGCTTCGGATGCAAGCTATATTGCTGCCGGGGAAAAAATCGTGATTAACGCACAGTAAATATTTTATGCACGTCATTCATCTGAAGCACAGCATTGATTGGCTAGGATAATCTTAATAGCAGGGCTCCCACCAGGTCCGTTTTTCAATTATTTGGTCCGTAAAATCCATTTTTCGACATGTTAACCGATCTTTATTTTAAATTTTATCGATGTTTGGCATTTAGCCCAGAATCTCGGAAAAATCGCACTTTTCGCAAATATGTTCCAAAAATACCGTCAAATTTCGTCAATCGATCGCAGAGAAAATTCTTAAATATTGTCAAAGGATCGTGAAAAAAAGGCGAATTTCTACAACATCACGGAAAAACTCTGAATTTCTTCGAAAAACGCAAATTTCTTAAAAGAGCGAAAAAACGCGAATTTACTCTAAGGATCACAATGAAAACACGAATTTCGTTAAAAGATCAAGAAAAAAAGCGAATTTCCTCAAAAGATCGAAAAAAATGCGCGAATTTCCTCATAGGATAGCGAAAAACATGCTAATTTATCAAAGGATCGCAAAAAACACGCGAATTTCGTCAAAGGATCGCAAAAAACACGTGGTGTCCATCAAAAGATCGTGAAAGAAATGTTAGTTTCGTCAAACGATCGAAATAAAATGCAAATTCCATTAAAAGATCGCGAAAAACGCTAATTTCCCTCAGAAAATTGCAAAAAAACGTGAATTTCCCCCAGAAGATCATGAAAAACACGCGAATTTCCTCAAGGGATCGCAAAAAACACGTGAGTGTCATCAAAGGATTGCGAAAAAAAAAGTCAAATGATCAAAATAAAACGCGAATTCCATTAAAAGATCGCGAAAAAACATGAATTTCTCCCAGAAGATCACGAAAAAAAACGTGAATTTTGTCAAAGGATCGCGAAAAACACGCGGTTTCGATCAAAAGATCATGAATTTCGTCAAACGATTGAAATAATAAAAATGCGACCCCCCCCCCCCCCCCCATCGCGAAAAAACACAAATTTCTCCAGAAGATCGCGAAAAAACGCGAATTTCTTCATAAGATAGCGAAAAAAAATGCGAATTTCGTCAAAGTTTCACTTTCAAAGAAAGCGATTACCACTGTTCTTAAAGAATAAATTCAAAACTTGTTATATTTTTTCTTGTATGTTGCTGTTTAACATTCTTTTTTTTTTACCTTTTAAAATTTTCTTTAAGATGTATCGTGTATGTAATATACATAATAAGCGATTGGGGTTTGAATAATCTCTATTTATATGACGATTTATCTCTGCATAAAAAAGTTGATTGTCTATTTTGTATTTAGGCCCCACCAGTGGCCAAGAGGCTCTGCCCTCGAAGCTGGTAGACGGGAGGTGCTGGGTTCGAACTCAATCGCGCCCGTCGGCCTAATCATTCGGAGTTTTCGTGGTTTTCTTCGAACCTTGGATTTCCAAGCATTAATACGGGTTAGGTTCCCTTAGAAAGACCCCCACGAAGGGCACTGCCCCCCTTAGGGCCTATATCCCTCGTGTTGATAATTGGCCATCATAAACACAACCAACTATTTTGTATTTAAACTTACGAAATCAGTAAGCAATATATTGTGAATACTGTGCAATTTCAACACTAACAATTAGATTCTAATAGAGTAAAATTTGTTTTTGAAATGTTTTTCTCTCCAAATTGGACATTAAAAATTGGAGTGGGCATACCACATAACGATGCAGCACATAAAAACAACAACAAAAAAAATGTCAAATTCTTAAAATTTTTTGTACTCCTTGAATTTTTTTCTTCCCAACTCTGTATGAACCTTGGTAGCAATATGCAGATATCTAGTAATATTTTGTATGTATTATCTAAAAGTGGTAAGTGGTCTAAAATGTTCTGAATTTGCATTAAAAGGCTCAAATTGCATCACGTCACAGGGCTCCATCCCGGACCCCGCTGGGGGAGCCCAGAATGCTCTCCCAGACCCTCTAGTTCATTGGGCTCGCTTCGCTCACTGTCTTGCTCAGCATAATGCATGTCCCCACCCCCACCCCCTCTTAAATAACTTGCCTTGTGGCAGACTCAGCTTTGGGACCAAAGTTGGCTCCTATGACGTAATCTACAATGGCGGATCCAAGGAGGAAGTCACGGAAGTCATAAGCTTCCCCCCCCCCCTCTGAACACCAACAAAAGTATTCTAAAGATCATTTTTTAAATGAAATATACAGTAGAGTCCCGATTATCCGAGTTTCCGCTTTAACCGAGTTATTTTCTTCTGATGGACTTGTGGCTTCCATTATTATGAAACAGCCATTATAAATGAAGTGTTAGGTGATGAAAGAGCAGCTGTAAAAAGTTAGAACTCTGATTTTCTGGTCAGAATGGGAGGAAAAAAATGGCCATATTTTTTTTTTTATTATTATTTATAATGGCTGTTTCATAATAATGGAAGCTATCAGTCCATCAGAAGAGAATGATCCATTCCAAAGATATAATCCTTCATTTGGCACTCCTTTGTTCTGGCACCTGGGGCACATGCCCCTCTGCCTCCCCCCCCCCCTCCCTTTAGTTTCGGCCCTGCTTAAAAGACTATACTGTGAAATTGGAATGCTAATGTTAAACATACGGGAGCGTTCTTTTTAAAATTTCTCAACTACATGTTAATAGTTTTAAATGTTTTTTTTTTTTTGCTTTAGCTAAGATTGAAATCTAAGCGGATTAATTTTTATTTTTTCGATTTTAGTTGCAGATTTTTTTTTTATAAAATTACTTTCACTTTCGGTACTGGTTCTGAAAGTGAAAGTAAAAAAATCTAAGTAAAAAGCGTTCTTCTTGTTTTTATTTTTTATTTAACACTTTAATCGACTACGATCATATACATTTAAAGTTTAAAAAAAAGAAAAAACTCTACTATAATTTTTATTGTCCAAACACTTTGAAATTCTTAGTTTAAAATATAATGTTTCCGAACTCTGTGCTTAATTTTAGTGCTAAAACACTGATGTTTAATGATAAAAGGGCAGCTGATCAAGAGCACAAGCTACTTGGGTATTCACGATTTAAGCAAGCAATCGGGTGGGAGGGGGGGGGGGGGATGCTGAATTGACTTCTCGAAACTAATTTTTTTCAAGAGGTAAATATTGATATGTATTAAAACCGAAATCTCAGTGTACTTTCATTAAGCGTGTACGATTTGTTTTTTGTATTTAGATTAAAAATTCCGAATGAAAGACATTAAATATTTCGAAAGAAAATGAAAATTTAAAAGAATGAGTCAAAAAACCTTTACTGAAAACTTTCATGTCTGTTTCAGAGAACCTCCTCACATTATAATTTGAGGATTTTCATTATGTTAATGTTGAAACAGAAATTTATCACATAATGTAGAGCAATCAAAGAGGGGGCTCTGAGGAACTGGACCATCTGTCCCCGAGCAAAAATAGTCCGAGTGAAGCTACTTTGAAGTTAATTTTTTTGGAAGGACTAGTGTGGAGACTCTCCCCCCCCCCCCTCCCCCAAACGAACACTCCAATAAAATTAATAATGTGCAAAAATTTTTACCAATAGCAGTATATACATTTTTCTTTTCATGGTCTAGCGTGGATCCAAGGGGGAGGTCATGGGGATCATGGCCATTCTCTAAACAAGAAACGTTTATCTAAAACAATACATTTTTTAAATATAAACATACGATAAAGGTTTTTTTTTTTTTTTCTTAAAATTTCTAATATTTCTGGTACATGCACAGTGTTACTTTCTATGAAGAAATGCATAAAAATTGTAAAAATTATTGTTCAAACTACAAAGAATCGAACAACGTTTTTCATTTTCTTGCAAATGTGCTGAATTTCTCTCTCAAGACTAAATTTTCATGGCTGTCGAGCCCAAAAGTTGCCCTAATGTGCTAACTTTGAGAACATTTTCTGCAAGAGTCTTTGCTTTTCTAAGAAAATGAGGGAAATTCTAGACAGATACCAAGTATCTCTTCTTAGCATCTGTGCAGAACTTGCAAATTTTATACATTTATGAATATACCTGAAAATTTCATGCATTTACGAATTAAATAAATTGGCTATACGCCAGGGAGTAGCCAATTTGGATTTAAGATATAGAATTCCCTAATAAAATATGTGACACCCCTCCTCCTCCCTCTAATGGAGGGCTGTATCCCTCTCTGTTCATAGTTATTGCATCCCTTCCTGTACCCCAGCAGAAATTAAAATCTTGGGTGAAATTTTTATGGTCTATTTTCCAGTACTATATGGTCGCAAGCCATAGAATACAGAATAGCAACATTATTGATGGCTTAGATACTTAGACTATTACACTTAAAAAATTAATCTAGTTTAGATTAAAAGAAAAGGCATAGTTAAAAACATCCTAACTTTTAATGATGTATAATAAAAAAAAATAATTCAAATCATAAAATACAATCAAAAATACAAAATCATAAAATACAGTCAAAAATACAAAATCATAAAATATAGTCAAAAATACAAAATCATAAAATATAGTCAAAAATACAAAATCATAAAATACAGTCAAAAATACAAAATCATAAAATACAATCAAAAATACAAAATCATAAAATACAATAATTGCCTGTTATGATTATTATATGTAATTTTTTTCTGTAAATTATATAAGTTTATGCTATAAACCAGATGAAACTAAGGGCGGCACTTAAGGGAGGGGGGGGAGAAAATGTACCCCGTCAGGGTAAAAATTTAATTGTTGTCGGGGAATATACTTTAACTAGGGAGTATTTGCATCCAGTCCTGTAACCCAATTTCTAGTTTTTATCTAACCCGTTTCTAGTCTAACCCGATTATTAGTTTTTATACCGGGCCCGTAGGCCTGCTAAATTTTTCTATGGGCCCGGCCCTGGCTGGTAGGTCCGTTAAAATTTTTTGCTGGCCCATTTGAAAGTTCGGCTTCATTTTGCCGTGCCGGGTACGGGCCTCGGGCCCGTGCAGATCTCTACCGGTGGGTCAGGTTGCCGCTGATTGTTTTCTTTGCAAGTCGGTAGGGCTATAAGTGTTTTAATTTCTGTTTCAGTTTAGATTCTTACGCGTCGGTTTTAGTAAACCTAATATTGCAAACAGTGTTCAGAATATATTTTCAGATTAGATTCACGCATCATGTCCGATAACCGATTTTACCTGATACCCGACCCAGTGGCGGTTTGAGTATGAAGTTGGGTTCAGGTCAGGTTCACTCTAATTGTCTCAGTCTCTAACCAGTTTCGGGTTGAGTTTTGATATTACGGTTTAATTCAGTTTTACAAAAAAAAAGGGGGGGGAAGAAGGTCTAAACCTATTGGTTTAGATGACAGAATTTAAATATTTAAATATGAGGATTATTTTTACATATGTTTATTTTTCTATATAAAAGATAGAACTGATATTAGAGGTATGATTGCAAACTATTTTTTTATAATTGTTTTACATTACAGATATTATTTTATTTATTTATTTTTTAGTAGGTTTGGGTTGAAGTATTTCGAATTTGGGGTCAACGGAAATTTTTTTTTTGTCATGTTCGGGATGGATTACAGATTGCCTATAAGTTGAATTTTTGGATTTGGGTTGGGCAAAACTTAACATGTGCAGAACTCTATTTCAGTTGGAAAACACTATAAAAATATATTATTTATATGGATGATTATGAATATTTATATGAATGATATGAATATTAATTTGCCTTGAGCATCGGCATGATTATAAAAAAAATCACTCCTTTTTTATGCATGTTAGAAAGCGCGAACTAGTGAATTTATTAAAAAATACGTATTTTCTCTTTGTTTCTTTTTTATTTAAATATTCTTCAAGTTCAGGAAAATATATATATATTTAAAAGAAATTTCAATAAAGGGAATTTAGAAATTGTTCTAAGCATATAGTTTTTAAGAAAAAACAACAACAAAAGAAAAAAAATGCAAGATATATTTTCTTTCCTTTAAGGACCGTGCTCTAATAGTCTTAAATATATTTTACTTCTATTTTCATGTAATTGGTGTATGATATTGAGGCGTACTATTGGACATTCTCAATTGAAAATAGAATGTGTGGCATTTATAGTTCGTTAACAGGGACATACAAAAGAATTCCGTTACATTGTGATCTAATAAATATATATTTGCAATATACTTTAATGATATTGCACTAATTTCAACATAATAAATTTGATTTGCATTACTAAGGTGTGCTACCCATGATTTCTATTAAACACAGTGTGTGTAACATTTATCGTTCAATTACAGGGATACAGAATTACAGTACTATCTAAGATGCATATTTTATGCTGGATATGATTTACACCAAGTGGTTTGAACCGGCTTTAAACCATGATTTAAACTGTTTGTTTTTTCCCCATAATAACCAATTGCTTTTTTAAAACAACTTTTATACACTATCAACCCCTTTTTTGGTAAATGTAGTTATCAAGGTTTCGTTGTGAAGACTTATTTATTTTCTATTTAAGACATAGCTGTTACTTATAATGTTTAAATTATAAATAAAATTTTCTACAGGACTGGACTGTAATTATTTAATTTAAATTATTTTCGAATGGAGTATTATTATTTTTGTAGTATCCGACAATGTTCATTTTTATCAATAAATATACATGTATGTGTGATAGAAAGCAGATTTATAATCCCTCCCCCACAACGCGCACAAAAATTAATAAATAAACCTGGTTTAAACAAGTTTAAAAAATATGCCAACCCTGCTCAATACATATTTTTTCTACTATTAATTTTAAAAAGTCTTTTAAATCTATGAAAACATACAACAAATCAAGATAAATTTTGTGTAATATTGCATCCGGCGTTTTTAGATTAATTTGTAAGTTTGAAATTCATCTATATTACAAACACATTCGATTTTCGACCTTAGAGGAGAAATTAGGTTATATAATAAGTCTATGCTGTTAACTGTGATAGAATGGAAGGTGGGCGATAAGAAAGTTCTTAGAAGCTGCATTCCAGATCCTCTCTCCTACTGTGACTAATTGGATAGGCGGGTTTGTCAAATATCTGCCAGTTTTGAAGTTAAAAAGCAAAAGGCATTTCTCTTTTTCATAACATTATTTTACTTACTTTGAGGCTGGATTTAAATCCATTTCTGCTGACACCGTTGTCAGTGAGACGGTTACGAAGTTATGGTTTTTTTCTATTTTCACAAAACCCCTCCCTATTTCCACCCCCTTGGTTTGATTTTGCTCATTAACGAACTTGACTGAGATTTTCTGCCCCTTGTATTAGTTTGGAAGAGATTTGTGCAGAATTCTGAAAGTTATTGTGTCTGTGGCGACGCCATCTTGCGCAGTCAGTAAAACGAGTTTCTCGCAGTAAGCGATTGAGCTAGCCTTTTGCTTGGCACGTAAATCTCGCTTTCTGGCCGTAGGTTCTCTGGTTCGATCCTTACCATTGCACCTCTCCTGCATTAGTGACCAATGAACACGCACCTTCACAAACATCATTCCCAACACTCCCAGCATCAAAGCCTGTGAAACGTTCACAGCACGCAACCAGCAATCAAAGCCTGTCAAACTATCACAGCACGCAAAGCCTATGACAACTCTCAGCACAAAGCCTGTCACGCCACGCATCTTCAGGGGCACACAGGCGCACGATAGCATCACTCTGGCAACCGCCAGTGCAACACAAGTCAACATCAACGAGATTGACAAGAAAAAATATACTGTTTTCCCTATTCTTGTTATTCCACTTACCTTTCTCATTTGGCCTTTTATCCAGCCTAGTACATTAAACTCCATTTAATCTTTCCTATCTTAGTTTGCAGTTATTTTTATATAACTCTGGTTACATACTTTAGTTACATAAGTTTTTAATACTTTAAGTCTCATATTTAAACACATTCATTTATCTTTATTTTCAGTGTATAAGTTTCTAATAAATATATTCTCTTTACTTTACCTTATTTTTACTCCTTTGGAAACATTCACTCTGTTCATCCTTTACCACAATGTTTAACAGAATTCAGTCTCTTCTTTCACTTTTGCCGGTGTCAACATTATGTTAAGTTCGGCTCACAAACTCAGGGAGTTGAAAAAGCTATCGGCAGATGGCGTGACCTGTCTGTCGTGATGTACTCTATCTCGTGTCCGTTCACTGGTCAGTTTTCCCCCGAATCGTCAGATGTCAGAAGTAACGTAGACCAGGCGATCGGAAGTCACGTGGTTGGCGTTGTCGGCAGATGGGAAATGCTATTTATAGCTTGTCTCATTTGTGTCTTCAGGCGAGGTGCTTGTTGGCCGGGCGGAGCGATGTATTTCTTTTAGATGCTTTTAACGTTGATATTGTTTTCTTTTAAAATGAAGTGGGAAGTAGTTTGGATGTATTTCAGCTCTGGAATTTCTTTTAGTCATATGCTGTGTAAGGAAGTGAAGAACATGCTTTGCTAGTTGTTATATTTTGTGTCATCGACTATTAGAATTTGGATGCAGTTTTCTCCCGTGGTGTTTATCATTTAAAAGGAACTCTCAATATATCCTCAGTCGTTTAGGAAGATACCGGGAGATGTTGCGTAAAGAGATGTTCTGATTGTGTGCTGACGTCGGGAGGAGAGCCAGCTACCCACCGTGTGTTTCAGATATTTATTTCTTTTACTCTTTTTATATCCATTGGTTGGAAATAGATTAATTTCATTTACAGTTTATATCTTCTCTTCTTTTAAAGTACATTTTAGGTCCAGATATTATTCTGGTTTATCTGTTGATATTAATCTCGCCAACTTTACTTTTTATAATGGAGGAACGGACTGTAAGGTTGTGATATGGTTTCTAAGAGACCAGGGTTTATCCCGTCTCGATACTACTGCTAGGTCATGATAGGAGTGGTCCGATACTGACTCAACAGCGGATTATTGCGCGGAGTAATTGGAACTGTTATGACTTGTAGTGTCGGAGTAATTGTGATTCCTAGGGAAATTCTATCAGCCGGTATCCTCTAGGGAATTTCCATTAGGCTTGCTGCAGTCCGGGATTTCAATCAACATTAACTATCAGTTGATTGTCTTGCTTCTGTGTTTCAGTACGCTTTTTAGTGGCAGTTAAGGGTGTCTGAAATTGTCAGTTAAGCAATGTTAATTATAAAGTTGTGCTTGACTTGGAGCTGTACTGAGTTTTGTTTAGATAATATCTTTCTTCTTCATTGAACTAGTCAGTCAACGGTGTATACAAGGTATGGTCATTCGTCCTGCTTGGATTCAAGGTTTTTTTGGGCATCACGTGTAAAAAGGACATCAATGAGTACATCGATCCATAGAAATACTTCAGAAAGTGTATTATGTCAAGTTGAGAGAGAGAATCGTCTGTTAACTAGTTTTAAGTTTTTTTATGTATTCAAATGTTCAAAGTTTTTTTGTTATCAGAATATTAAATATAATGATTATTGACATTTTTTGTTAATGCAGAAGATTTACAGATTAATATATTATAGTTTTTAAAGTTCTTTTTCAGTTAAATGTTCAAATGGTTAAAAATGAAATTTTTATTGGATTAAAGGTTAAGATTTTTTGATTTTTTTGAATATCTATAAAAGTGATATATCTACATTCTTGTGTAAATGTTGAATAGTTAAAGTTATTTTGGGCCGTTCTCATTATGGATGATTTTTTTTTTTTTTTTTTATTAATGAATTTTTGAGGTTTGGAGATGTTTAGGCTTTTAAATTAAAGGTTTTAAAGTAAAATTTTTTTTAAAGTTTTAAAGTTAAAATAATAAAGTTCTAGCTGTGATATTTTTCTGAATATACATTTGTTTTAAATGAATATCTATTTATGTTTTTAACTAGGTTTTTTGAAATATTAAAGTTAACAGAATATTGGTTTGGAATATTATATTGAAAGTATAATGGTTAAAATGCTCAGGGATAGTTTAATACTTTTTGCTACAGCTTCAGTTCTTTTAAAGTTAAGGTTTAAAAGTATAGTTAAATTTTTCTGAAATTTTTTTATATATATGTAAAGGTAATTTAAGATTCTTGAAGTTGATAACTTAAATTGGTTTTTACTTTGATTATAATATGTTAAAGTTTTATTTTTATGAGGGGGACCTATTTATGTTTAATTTAAGAAGTTTTGGTTAGTTATTAAATATAATTTGAAATAGAAAGTTTTTGTTTTGGGGAGTCCAGAGATGCTAGGATCAGTTAAAAATTTTTATTTCAATTGGGTCTCTTGTTTTAAATTGAAGAGTGATTGCCCTGTAAGTTGAAATCATGATAGTCTGTACCAGAGTGCAGTTTGATCCAGTTGAAGGATTCTCATATAAACTATTTAGTTTGTTTCACCTCCTCTATTGGATTAATTTTATTTTGAGTATACTTTTATGTTATATATTTAAATTGTTTTATGATGTATAAATATTTACCTATAATGTTTTTGTATTGCAGTTTTCAATTGTTATATGAAGTAATATTTAAGCTATTTATTTGCTTGATCTGGTTTAAAGTGCTATACTGTAAGGTTATTTCCCTAATTTGATAATGACTAAAGTTTGAGGCTATTTGCTAACATAACTGTCATTTATTGGGAGAATTTTTGCTATCAACATTTGAAAAATGTGCCAGGAAAATGTTGTTTTTTTGGATTGCACTAACCTTAGGTTGAGCTAATTTTTTTTGCTTTATATCCGTAGGACTGTTGTAGCTGTGGCGGGTTAAGTAAGTGTAAGAGTTTCTGAGTATGACCATTCTTTAATTGATCTGTCAGTATTTTAAATATAGAGTTTTTAAGAAGTTTTCATAGTTGATGAATAGTTGCATTAAGTTTTTGTGTAAGGAATACAGGAGCTATAATCAACGGATTGCTTCTGGTTTAAAGTTTTAAAGTTAATTGGAGTTGGCTGACAGGATGTGCTTCAGGAAGGTTGAAATGTGTTTTTTTAGATCCATAGGATAAGATGATTACTACTGTATGGAGAGTGCCTGTTGATAACCTATAATAGAGATTGGGGTCCTTTTGACATTTTGAGATTGCTTCCATTTTTTTAATCCTGATTTTGGGGAATGGCTTAGATATATTTTTAGTGTAAGAAATTTGAGCTGTTCTCTTCAGTTGATTTGTGCAATGTTTAAGGGGAGGCATCTTGTGAATGTTTTTGGGATTTTGATTTTCTGGGTTAAGTGTGTCAGATAACTAGCTTGCCTACAGATTAAATCTGTTAAATGACTTGCTTGTTTTCAATAGTTTAAGATCGCGATATTGGCTGAGTTTCTGTCATACCATTTTCTTTTTAGAGAAAGTTGTTGATTTAGGATCATTGTTGTTATTCATGCTCTGTTTTTCAAGTTAAAAATTTGAAGGTGATGGTGAAAATATTTGATATCTTTGTTTTTATATTCCTCAATCTTTAATCCGTTACTACTCATATCTATGTCTTCTTTGTAGAGTATGAGAGGATTGTATGGAGACCTTGGCCAAGGCATTGAGAATGAGTAAATGCATTGCTGTAAGGATTAAATTTTTGATTGTGACGAATATATGTAATATGATAAATTAAATTTTTATTTTTTTTTTACCAGATATCTTGGATATTGAGTAGTCATAAAATATTTGTTTAGTCAATTTTTATGGTTAATAGAGCTTGAATTGATTTTGTGATGGAATGATCTTGAGTCATGGGTTTAGTGTTAGAAGTAGGGTTGTGTTTCCCCTAGCCTGAAGTATGTCAATTATTTTTTAGTCTGAATTATAGCCATTGCAAGTGATAATCTTTGAGTCAAGTTTTAAAAGTGTAAGATAATTTATAATTACGTGTAAGGTTAATGATCAATGTTACAATCTTAAGGAATTCAGGTATAATTTTTTTTTTAGTGTTAAAGTGTTAGAACTTTTGAATTCGAATTTTTTTTTCTTTTTAGTGTTAGAAATTTAAATGTGTTTAATTATTAATATTCAAATACAAAGTGTTTTATATAAGATTCTACTCTCCTTGTGATATTTACATGTAAATTTTGCATATGAAGATTTAAGTAATTTATGGTACGTGATACTTTAACTGTGTCAGGCTGAGTATTTTCATTAATGGATCTGATGGACTGGTGTTTTTTTTAATTGAGAGATCTATTGAAGGCCGGCAAGTACCTTGTCTCTTATGTGATGTATATATAATTTTGTTTTTATGTTTCAGTTTATATGTATGGACTGGAGCACAGGAAGTTTTTTTTTTTAAGGTTTCTTTTTGTGGTATGACATGTAAGTTTTAAGGAAGATGGTGAATGCTATGGATGGACTTGCTGAGATAGTTGTGAATTATTTTGTTTTGCAGTTTAGGATAAAGGTTGAATATGAATGTGGTGACCAGTGTGCCAATGTGAGGGTTTCTTTCGGGTAAGGTAACCTCTTTCTGGTGTACGTGGGTCGTTAACCTCTTCGATTGTTGATTTTTATGGAAGTAACAAGAGGAGGGGGCCCTTGACAGGAAAAAGTATACTGTTTTCCCTATTCTTGTTATTCCACTTACCTTTCTCCTTTGACCTTTTATATCCAGCCTAGTACATTAAACTCCATTTAATCTTTCCTATCTTAGTTTGCAGTTATTTTTATATAACTCTGGTTACATACTTTAGTTACATAAGTTTTTAATACTTTAAGTCTCATATTTAAACACATTCATTTATCTTTATTTTTAGTGTATAAGTTTCTAATAAATACATTCTCTTTACTTTACCTTATTTTTACTCATTTGGAAACATTCACTCTGTTCATCCTTTACCACGATGTTTAACAGCATTCAGTCTCTTCTTTCGCTTTTGCCGGTGTCAACATTATGTTAAGTTCGGCTCACAAACTCAGGGAGTTGAAAAAGCTATCGGCAGATGGCGTGACCTGTCCATCGTGATGTACTCTATCTCGTGTCCGTTCACTGGTCAGTTTTCCCCGAATCGTCAGATGTCGGAAGTAACGTAAACCAGGTGATCGGAAGTCACGTGGGGGGCGTTGTCGGTGGATGGGAAATGCTATTTATAGCTTGTCTCGTTTGTGTCTTCAGGCGAGGTGCTTGTTGACAGGGCGGAACGATGTATTTCTTTTAGATGCTTTTAAAGTTGATATTGTTTTCTTTTAAAATGAAGTGGGAAGTAGTTTGGATGTATTTCAGCTCTGGAATTTCTTTTAGTCATATGCTGTGTAAGGAAGGGAAGAACATGCTTTGCTAGTTGTTATATTTTGTGTCATCGACTATTAGAATTTGGATGCAGTTTTCTCCCGTGGTGTTTATCATTTAAAAGGAACTCTCAATATATCTTCGGTCGTTTAAGAAGATACCAGGAGGTGTTGTGTAAAGAGATATTCTGATTGTGTGCTGACGTCGGGAGGAGAGCCAGCTACCCACCGCGTGTTTCAGATATTTATTTCTTTTATTCTTTTTATATCCATTGGTTTGAAATAGATTAATTTCATTTACAGTTTATATCTTCTCTTCTTTTAAAGTACATTTTAAGTCCAGATATTATTCTGGTTTATCTGTTGATATTAATCTCGCCAACTTTACTTTTTTGAATGGAGGAACAGACTGTAGGGTTGATATGATTTCTAAGAGACCAGGGTTTATCCCGTCTCGATACTACTGCTAGATCATGATAGGAGGGGTCCGATACTGACGCAACAGCGGATTACCATGCAGAGTAATTGGAACTGTTATGACTTGTAGTGCCAGGGTAATTGTGATTCCTGGTGAAATTCTATCAGCCGGTATCCGCTAGGGTATTTCCATTAGGCTTGCTGCAGTCTGGGATTTCATTCAACATTAACTTTCAGTTGATTGTCTTGCTTCTGTGTTTCAGTACGCTTTTTAGTGGCAGTTAAGGGTGTCTGAAATTGTCAGTTAAGCTATGTTAATGATAAAGTTGTGCTTGACTTTTTGGAAAATCTTTTATATAAAGAAGAGAGATTGGGTTTAATATAATCTTTTTCTTAATTATTTTGTTTCTTAAATGTCAATAGTTAATATATTAATTTCAGTTGAACTGGACTAAGTTTATTTTTCTAAATAGTTAATTAAAATATAAACCTGCATTTTTGCTTTTTGATATAAATACCTTTTTAAAACTAAACTTTATTTCTTTTTATTCAGTTTAAATAAAGTTAGTTTTTTTTTTAATTAAAGTAAACTTAAAATTTAATTCAATTGGTTTAACTGCAATTATTAGAATAAAGTTAAAAATATATTTTCTTTTGAAATAATTTTTACTTTCTTGGTGCTCTGGTTCATATTGATATAGAGTCATAGGAGAACTTATGTCATATAATGGAAAGACTTATTTTATGGTTTTAATTTTATCTTTGTTATGATCTAAGTATGTTTTAATAAAATTGTTATTTGTTATAAATTGGCTTGGTTTTTTCTTTAAATATTCTTTTGCAGATAGTTTTATATTGCTTTATTTCACTTGCTTCAGTTAATAGGTTTCTGGGCAGACAAAGTCAGCAGATGTTTCCATTTGCATGTTAACTTATCTGTTTAATATTTATCAGGAGCAATTAACCTTTTGGTTATTAGTTTTCAGAGATGTTCTTCTCACTGGGGGTGGAGTACTGTGGCGATGCCATTTTGCGCGGTCAGGAAAACGAGTTTCTCGCAGGAAGCGATTGAGCTAGCGTTTTGCTCGGCACGTAAGATATCGCTTTTTGGCCGTAGGTTCTCCAGTTCGATCCTTATCGCCGTACCTTTCCTGCATGTCCATAAAAAAAAAAAAAATGGTGGTTTTGGATTCTACTGGTCATGATCAGCATAGATCTGCAAAAAATTTTCAGAAATTCCAACATAGGAGAGAATGTAATAAATAGTATTTCTTAAGAAATCTACCTAAAATCATGCATCAAGCATAGTTATGAATATGAAACATTTTTCAACAATAACAGAATTTTATTAAGTTCTGTTATTGCTGAAATCACTTAATAGTATCAAATTATGATTTTATTTAATATGATAAGTTCTGTATTCAGATTTGTGTTATTTGGATATTTTCATCAAATTTCAAAATATTTTAGACCAACTCCCATTTAAGTTGATTACAAAATGTACAGTCGTGGAAAAAAAAAGTAAACACCCTCTACTAACTCCTCAACAAATTATCGTGGAAGAAAGTTACTTATACCAAACAATTGGAAATAAAGTCTACTTTTAAATGATGTATATAAAATTTGCTTAGGGGGCCACCTACATATTAAAACGAACCATAACTTTGTTTTTTTCAATAGCAGTACCCAATTCTGGCAGCATAAATGAACTCTACACCCTTCAATTAGCCTAAAAACGAATTTTTATGTAATTCGTACCATAAGTTTCAGAGAAATTAATTATTTTAAAACGAGCGTATTTTAAGGGCTGTATCCAAATTGAAGTTCCGTACTGGATTGTTAACCGAGAGAGCCGCTTCCTTGATCAAGGAGTCAATGAAGCGTGTTAGATTACAATACGGCAGAATAAATTTCAAAATGTCTACTCACTTCCATCATAGACGGCCCCTTAAACCATCATTTTGCCGTTTTTAAAGCATAATTTGAAAACTACTTGGAAGAAAAATGTGAAATTTTTGAATTTCCATAAAGCAGGACTTAATAAATCTAAATCCATCAAAAAACTTGTCAGTTGCAATTCATAATTTTTTCGAATATTAATTTCATAATTCATATCATAAAATTATAAAAATTGCAAATTCAGCTTATTTATGTTTGGGTATATTAGTATTATTACCACCAAAAAAAATTAGCACATTAGGAGCATAATTTCGGGAGATATAAATAAAAATATGAAAATATAATTTAACATTAGAAGCACTCAATTTTGAATGTTTATAATTCAAAAACTTATCATTCAAATGACTTGAAATTTGGTGTCTAGGCATAGTTTGAACCGAAGATTTGAAATATCTCATTAAAATTGGGTATTGCCATTGAAAAAAATGAAGTTTGGATTCGTTTTAATATGTAGATGACCCCCTAAGAAAATTTTATATACATCATTTAAAAGTAGACTTTATTTCCAATCGTTCGGTACCAGTCACTTTCTTCTATGATGATTTGTTGAGGAGTTAGTAAGGGGTGTTTACTTTTTTTTTTCCACGACTGTACATATGAATTTACTGTACATTCATTGCTGTAGTTTTATTTTATATGCTTAATTATATTATTAATTGTATTTGTCACATTATTAAAACAATTCCAGCATTTAAAAACCTGCCATTAGTAAATTGTTTCAAGAATTTTAGTATACCGTATATAACTGTATATGTGGTTATTTTCTAAATCAAATTCTTTTTATTCTTTTAAGAAATTTTGATTATTTTGAAACTATTAAAATATTCATTAAACAAGAAAACATTATGGTTCTTTTTCAGGAATCTGATGTGACATCTGATATTTTATTAAGTAAACTTGATCTTGACAAAGATTGGAAGCCGCCACCACCGTTAACACCAGAAGAAATAGCAAATATTCCATTGCCTCCACCCAGAATTCCTGATAAACGATTGAGTAATTCTGTTATTCATTCAAATTCTGATGCAAGCGGCAGTTCCCTGGATAAAAATAAAGTTCCACGGACAGATACAAAACCTGGATCGGTAAATGGCACATGGAAAAAGAAGTATTTAGTAACTACATCTCCTAATGCATCATGTTCTGTGACTAATAATTCTCAAGCAAGTGGAGAAAATTCATTAAATTGCATTCGTTTTCAGAATTTTCCTAACAAGAAGAAATTAAGCCGCAAAGATTCCTTGAATGTCAACATATCTACACGTAAAGATGGACAAGTTATTATTGGGCGGTAGCATATCCAGTCTTACTTATTTTTTTCACTAGTCTTCCACTTACTTTATATGTTGTATGGAGGTCAGTAATATTTACTTGTAAATATTCAATAAGCCATACCATATAAAGATTCATATGGAATATTCAGGCATTAGTAGAGAGACATTAGTCTCTTTTCATTCCAGCACATTGTTGCAACATTTCTTCTGTGATCAAGTGCTATTTTGTATGTGTTGAGTTTATCAACAAGCACTATACATCATTTGAACTCAACATTGCCTGTATTCTTCACAATTTTCTAGCTGTGATGAGACATTGGAGTAATGTCCAATTTGTTAGACATTGTAACTTATTAAAGAAAAAAAAATATTCTTCCTTATGACACAGCTGTATTTTGGTTTTCTCCAAAGCAGCCAAGGTTTGTCATGCTCTTTCCCCCTGGGTCCATGTTGAATGTATTCTAGTTTGAAGACATACAATACCCTCTGTGCAGGGAAAATTTCATATTTATGTATGATGTGTGTATAGAAATGTTTGTGGTGTGTGTGTGTGTGTGTGTGTGTGTGTGTGTGTGTGTGTGTGTGTGTGTGTGTGTGTGTGTGTGTGTGTGAGACAGTGTTTTGTGATTAAGAATAGTGTACAAAATTTGTATTGTGCCATATAAAAAAAAAGTGGGATATTTATGACATGTGTGTATAACAAAAAAAAAATTTTTTTACATAAGACGTATATCACATGCCTAATGCTCATTATTAAAAATGTGTGAATTGTATTTATTTTCTTGAAACTACTTTGCTATGTGTGCTGATAAGCATTTTCTGTCTTGACTCCTGTAAATGAATAGCTTCTCTAAATTGCTACAACTAGTATGTTGTTTAATTTACATGCTATTCAGAACTTTTTATAATAATAATAAATAAAAAAAAGTTTTGTTGTATTTCAAGACAGAAATGTGTGAAATATTCTGGCAAATATCCAGAAATTTACTATCCATGTTTAGGGAAGTGCCTTCTATTTCAGTACACTGTATGCTTTTTAGAATTTCTTTCTCTTTCTTCTGATCAGAAAAAAGAGTATCCTCAGTCTGGTTCCCTGTTAAATTTTAGATTTTAAACAGTTTAATTTTAGCTATTTCCTTAAATTTTTATTGGTTCTGTGAGATGTATGACTCTATGGAGGTACATGAAACTAAAGTTTAGTCTGAAATAAGATTTTTACTTAATATAAAACTCTGTACATTGGGAAAAAATCTTGTGTATTGACCATCCAATTTTTAAGTTAAAAAGAGTTTCATGTTAAGTATATCAGCTTATGTATATAGTTAAGCAAATATTTTAAAAATTGGCAAAATATTTTAAATTTTAATGTTTCTTTGTGTATTTCATTCTTTAGCTGCTTACCATTTTAATACACTTATGGTTAATGGTACTTATCTACAGATAAGAATTTAAGCTGATAGACTAACAAATTTGTCACTGTGAGCTATTTATTTTGTATATTTGTAGTTTTATTAAACTGTTATTGTAAAGTCATGCTACACCGATTTATAAATGTTATATACTTAGCAATTTTTATTTTTGAATTTTCCACAAAAGTTGATTTATTCAGTTTCATTTTCAGATATCCATTTTCATAGTATTGTTAATTGTCTAATTAGTGTTGAGCAGTAATTTTATCGACAGGCCTCATAAAGCATGGAAAATTTTTTAGACTATTTAGCTTTTCTATGCAAGGGAAGTTTTAGAAAATGGAGATCTCATGTTTATTTGGATGCATGTTGTTCAAACTTTGATATTTTCATTGTGCTCTTCATCCAGTGCATTTCATCTAGTTCACTTTGTTTATCATCTTGAAGTAAAGTATCTGGAATATTTTGTGTACATGTCATGTTCATATTTTTTTAAATGTAGATTCGAGATACTTGTCCAGAAGTGTTCAGATATGACCGTTTAGAAATTTCAAACATGACTAGTATCTTTTAATTTTTTTTTCTTTTGATAAGTTTGAGAGTTCAAAAGTAAATTTGTTCTATTAATTCCGGTGTAAAAATCTAGTTTGTAGCATGAATAATATATTCCCGGTTTTAGTCATGTTATTGTAAAATATTTTATGATGAAGAATTGCCTGTTTTGCATTCAGTCATTTTTATTGGTGCTTCATTGGCTTTTATATTTTGTTATTCTTGGTGAGCAGAATTTTCTGCTTTAACCTTTGTGCCTCACTTGATAATATTAACTTTAGTCAACTGTTTGATTTTTTGCTCATTTTGTTACTGTGTGATAAGTTAAATAATTTATATGCAATTTAATGTTTCGAAGCCATATTTCTGTTTTGTGTTGTAGTTTTTATGTTCAGATTTATATATATATTAAATTATTCATGCAAGTTCATAAGTATTTAATTTTTCTTTCTTTTTGCTCATTTGTTTTTAGTATTTTGTTATACAATTCCTGTTTTGAAAATATATATTAAGAAAATTAAGCACAGTATAAATATATTTAAAGTTAATGTATAAATATGCAATGAATTTTTCAGCCCAATGTTGTTTGTTAACAGTGTTATAATAGCATCCGAACATCTGCAAGGATGCTGAATTGTTTTGCCTTTACTTTTCAGGCTATATGAAAAAAGAATGTATTGAAAATTGTAAAAATTAAATGCTTTACTGGAATTGTACAGATTTAAAGAGAAAAAATAAACTTTAAAATATACATTTGTAATTTTCTTAATTTTTGTTTTAGATCTGTTTTATATCGATTTTTAATAGCAATTCTCAGTTAAATTGCAATGTTAGGTTAGTAAATTTGCTCTATTAATCATGGTGTAAAAATCTAGTTCGTGGCGTGAATATTTCCTGTATTCAACTGTGCTGTAAATTTTATGATAAAGAACTCCCTATTTTAAATTTAAAATGAATTGCTTTAAAAAGGTAAGCAGGCATGTAAGTGTTCCTCCTAAAGGAGGAATTCCACCTTTTTAAAAGAAATTTTGGACATTCTCTGAATTGATGCAAAGAAAATATTGGGAGCACATAAGAGGGGTCAGCAAAATTTAATAATCGGACATTTTGTTTACTCAGATCCTTGGAGTTTGTCTGTTGTCAAAGGTGAGCTTATATTATAAGCATCTGAAAGTCATAAATGAAGTTGTTTAAAGTGCCTTTCCAGAGTGATTGTTTTATTTATTTAGACTTTAAAAGTGAAATGAAGTTTCCATAAGGTTAGTCTTATTTATGTAACACTTGGATAATTTCAGTGATGTATTTGTGGAGCAAAGATCAATTTGACATGCATTTAGCTTGGCGAATTTGTTTTTCTTTTGAAAAAAAGGTATAAACAGCCAAACAATCCAGAATAATATTGATTTTGGAAAATTAATCACTGTACGAGGTGCATTCAAGTTCTAAGGCCTCCGATATTTTTTCTAACTACTCATCTGAAAACTTATGAAATTGGTGTTACTACTCGACGTAATCTCCCTGCAAACGTACACCTTTTTCACAATGTTGACTCCATGATTCCATGGCCGCGGCGAAGGCTTCTTTAGGAGTCTGTTTTGACCACTGAAAAATCACTGAAGCAACAGTAGCACGGCTGGTGAATGTGCGGCCATGGAGACTGTCTTTCATTGTTGGAAACAGCCAAAAATCACTAGGAGCCAGGTCAGGTGAGCAGGAAGTATAAGAAATCACTTCAAAGTTGTTTCCACGAAGAAACTGTTGTGTAACATTAGCCTGATGTGCAGGTGTGTTTTGTTGGTGAAACAGCATGATTTGCTTCAGCAATTTTCCAGTGGTCAAAACACTCTTAAAGAAGCCTTCGCTGCAACCATGGAATCAATGCGTCGACGTTGTGAAAAATGTGTACGTCTGCAAGGAGATTATGTCGAGAAGTAACACCAGTTTCATAGTTTTTGGGTGAGTAGTTAGTTAGGAAAAAAATCGGATGCCTTAGAACTTGAATGCACCTCGTATAGTCCAAGAGCCGACAGCACAAAAACCTATGTCTGCCGGAAGTGAAGTGGTGCATAAGCCAAAAATTAATACCATCAGTGATTGACTCGTAGGTTTATTATTGTGTTTGTCCTACATCAAAGGTATGAAAACATGGAGGACTGGGAGCAGGAAGACACAATGATAAACCTACGAGTCAACCGCTGGTGGTTTTGATTTTTAGCTTATGCACCACTTCACTTCCAGTAGACATGGATCATTAGATTCCCCTACTTCTACTCTCTCATAAAATAAAGGTTTTTTTCTTGTGCTTGATTACATAGGTTTTTGTGCTGCCGGCTCTTGGACTAAGTACTTCACATAAGTTCATCAGATATAATTGGATTTATGCTTTTAGAAAAGCCTTCAATTTTCTTTTTTGATTCAATGAACCTATACATTTATTGCTAGTTTAAATATATATATATATATATATTAATACTTTCTCATTCACAAAAAGAAAACAATCATACGTGTACAGTTATATTTCATTTTATTGTATGAATAACTGTTAAAATGTCTAATAACTGTTAGTTTGGTGCCACTGTATAGATGTAAAAAAAAAAATTTCTTTTTTTTTCTTATTTCTCACTTTCATGCGCAACAAAGGTGAAATATTAAAGATACCATGGCTACTGAATGACCTAATAATTAACAAAAGAGTAATACATGTGTTTGTGTGTGTGAAAGAGAGTGAGTAAAAAAAGTGTTCCAGAATTTAAAATGTTGCAGTGTTCTAAATATCTTACTGCCTGATATAAATGCAGTTTAATTTTATATTTTGAAATGGTCTTTTAACCCCCTCGCTGACAAGCCCATGTTAATATGTTCACTAAGCTCCACGTTTCACTGCAATACAAGCAATATTTAAGGTAATATAATTCTATTGATTTAATGTATTTTTAATACATTGAACAATGATTAATACTTCCAAGGATTGCATTCATATTCGTTATTAAGTTTTTTTTTTTATAAAATGTTCAAAGAATCATTTTTTTAGCGTTTAAAACAAAACGCAGAGAAAACATTACAATTTTGCCCTTTTCCAAGACAGTCGGAGGGTTAATGTAACAGATGTTTGTACAGTGTGTCCTAAAAGTTCCTGTACTCCAACTTAAAGAACTCATTGTCAGCAATTTTTTTTTTTTAAAATATTTTACCCTCTGCTTATCATTGCATCAATTCTTGAGTTTTTATCGTTTGGCTCTTTTTGCACTTAATTGTTGCAAGAATAAAGATCTATGTTATTTTGTTCTTCATAGTGAAATTAATTTATCACTCATTCAGAGAATTGCGCTGCTTGAAACTTATTTTTAATGTAAATCATTTGAATGGTGCAAAGATGTTTGGCAAAATAAATATCCAAATGATGAAATACCGAGTAAGGATACGTTATGTCAATTTCGTAATACAGGTTCGGTGGAAAATAAGCACAGGCGTAGAATGCTGAAAGTTGTTACACCAATCTTTTACATTCTCAAAAAATTATCGTATGGTGTGGTGTATCACGCAAAAGGATAGTTTGACGTCTGTTTTTCAAACCAACTGTTGATAGTTTTGTATACAGGGAACTTATCCAGCAATCTGTTGTATTGTTAAAAGTGAATGAATAAAACTCTTTGTTTTGAACAAGATGGTGCAACAATCCATACAAGTGATGAAACCATGGACATGCTTGAAGAATTTTTTGGCAATAGACTCATTTCAAAAAATCTCTTGCCAGCTCGATCTCCCTGATCTGAGCATCCCAGACTTTTTCTCTGGGGGATATTTAAAGAAAAAAGTTTATGTAAATAATCCTCAAACAATAGATGATCTGAAAATTGCCGTTACTCAAGTAGGATACAAGAAGTCACTCCCAGCATGTTTAAAACGTGTTTCTACAAACGTGCACAAAAAAGTTCAGCTTTGCCACCTAGAAAGCGTTGAATATTTTGAACATTTATTATAAATGCAAGTTCAGTGTTTTTGTTCTATGTGATGTTAAAAGGGCTTTTATCATTAGCATAAAAGTAATCATTTTAATGTTTGTTCTTTTGCGAATAAAAAGTACATATGTCGTCAGTACGGGAACTTTTAGGACACTGTATTATTGCCTATTACTGCATAGTTTTTACATTCCTGCCTATGGTGCATAGATTAGCTAAAAAGTGCTAATTATTCAAAATTTGGGGAGTTTTTTTATTTTTATCATAGATTTATTCAGTTCAAAACAGTTGGTAACCCCTTTCTCATTTTGAAAGGTTGCCTAATAGCTTATTGAAAAATTAAATGAAGAATAGAACCTCATGATCAAAGTAGTCTTTTGCAAATTTTCATTTCATCTGCTGAAAATTCAGCTGAACCAAAACTATCTTTATTTTAAAAATTTTGTTTCTTCTTTCAGAAATTTTCAACATTACTCATTGATTTGAGCTGTATTGGCACAAATGAGACATCTTTATTTATTGCTATGAACTTCACTATTTATAATCATCAGTCATGGCGGACTCAAGACATGAGTGCAAATTATAAAGCAAGTAATGCATATATCACTAAACTTTAAGACACTTTTCACATGCTCAATAAAAGCTGCAAACTTAACAGTAACAGAAAATTTTTAGTTTGTAACCACAGAAGAGTTTTGAATGCTCGTTGAGAGTTTTAGTATAACAGATGAGCATTTACAAAATTCATTATAAAAGATAAATCGAGGTAATAATCTTTTAATTAGATGAAATTAGTATAATTAGAAAATCATTCTGTGTCGTTGATGAATTAATTACATTTTATTTTATATGAAAATAAAAAGTTTTGGTCAGAGACACAGAGAGCTAAATTGGAGTACACATACAATTAATTAATAATTTTGTACACTGGCCTCCAGAAGTTCAGAAACAGAGACTGGATGCTTTAGATTGAACACGGTTTGTCAAATATTTGCCAAAATCATTGGCGAATTGTTATTGAACTTCTGGGATATAAAGAACATGTTTGATTAAATATTTCTCGGTGAAGATTTAGCCGGGAGGACAATTAGGGGGCTAATAATAAATTTAATAATAAAATATTTGCAATCACCTATGTAACATAAAACGCCAAAAATGGTTTATCACTGTGTTAAATGACTATTTGGGTCCTGTTCAACATTTGTGTAAGCATAGCCCTCATATTCGTGAAGATGTTATTGTATCTATGAAAAATTCAAAAGTTTTTTGCTTACAGCATACAGAGTTTTCTACCAAATTTAACACAACTTTCCAAAAACCTGACAAAAAACAGTAGCAACAGTATACTGCAATTAAAACATGAATATATTGAATATTTGATGAGATATGGGCATTTGTATGTAATAATTTTTAACTGCACATGTGTGGAAGATTCTAAAATTTTTATTTTATAATTTGGTAGTCAGCTATGTCGAGCAACTTATATAAAATGTTCAGCCAAATATTGAGAATATTCACAAAGATAGGGGCGATATAGTGAATTGTTTTCTAAAAATAGCTTTATTACAAGAGATTTTTGACAACTTTTCAATCAGCTCACTATATCTTTTTGAGTTTTCACAATATTTGACTGGACGTTTTATAGAAGTTGCCTAAAATAGCTGACTACCAAGTTATGAAATAAAAATTTTGAAATCTTCCATGCATGTGCAATTAAAAATTATTTCATACAAATGCCCATATCTCATCAAATATTCAATATATTCATGTTTTAATTGCAGTATAGTGTTGCTACTGTCCTTTGTCAGGTTTTTGGAAAGTTCTGTTAAATTTGGTTGAAAACTCTGTATACTATAAACAAAAAACTTTTGAATTTTTCACAGACACAATAACATCTTCACGAATATGAGTGCTATGCTTACACAAATGTTGAACAGGACCCAAAGAGTCATTTAACACAGTGACAAACAATTTTCAATTCTAATTTTGGAATATGTTAATGCTGATTCAGTGTAGTAAAATAGTTATTGCAGATGGTCATTATACTTGCACATCTTGGGACCAGAAGTTGTGCGGCTTAGATTTTTACATTATACAGATTATTTTACATTTTTATACTTGCCTATAGTGATTTCATAAGCTACACAAAAATGTCCACTTAACAGTATTTATTATTAACAGAAATAAATACTATCAAATAAATTGGCAACAAGTACATCAGCACTGTATTTAAAATTTTTTAAGCAATTTGTCAGTGGCAATTTCAGCAGTTTAGATTTTTCTTTTACGTATGGAACTGTTTATCCAGAAACAGTTAATCTGAATAGTTCAAATTGACTGATTTTCAGAATCTTTCCAAAAATAAGTGCCATATAGTGTCAGTTTGACATGTGCATTGCTTGATACATTATCACTTGTATAAGATATAATTTGATGCCAACATCTAGGATTTGAAATAGGAGATTTAAGAACATTTTCATTTTATTCAGAATTGTTTCCAAGTGATTTCTGTAAATTGTCTTCTTTCAAACTCTGAGTAATCTTTGATCCTGATGGGAACTTATTTTTAATCTGATAATTTAAAACCAGAAATAATGTCACAGCCACATATATTCTACAAATCCGATCAAATGAATGTTGCTTTAATGCCCAGATAAATTAGTTATCTGGAATGTATCTGATCCTAGCCATTCTGGTTAATTAGTTCTACGAGGTATTAGTTTTTATTGAATTTTGTGTGGAGTTAATATTTCTAGGTCTATTTTATAGTTTTCTGTTTTCAAAAATCTCAAAAATTGTCCCCCTACTTTCTGCATCCGGCTATACTAGTTAAAAAAGCTTCACTCTCTGATTAGTACTGCAATATCTTGAAAAATCATTACTTTCACCAGTTATCCATGTGTGCTGGAGTACAAGTAGAGAGTACAGGTAAATCATTAAAAAAGTGTTTCAATGATTTTACTAAATAATATTGTTAGGTACATGCATAATTCTAGTAAGTTTCATTTTTTCTTTGAATTTAGATTGAAAAAAAAAAGAATGTTTGTATACTAAATACAATTTTATGGAATAATTGTATTCCATACTTTTTTTTGTTATTGAAGAAAAATATTGATGAAGTGCATTTGAAATCATTATATAAAACACAAATTTAGTTCAAATTTTTGTGTTACTTTAAAATGATAGATTAGTTTTATAAAATAACTTACTTTATCTTAAAGGTTTTGTCTTTGTAATTGAAAACATAAGTACTGATAATCTAGCAAAGAAAATTAGACTCATAATTTTATTCCTGTCAAGATTATTCTAAAAGAAATAAAATAAAATAGAATTTCCTATTCAACAATGTGAATCTTTGTCGTATTTTTATTCTGAAATACATGAGAACTGCACTTAATCCCACTAAGTACTTTGGAGTAGAATAGCTTTTTCTTGTTTTCCTGTAGATGTTTAACATCTAGTTGATTACTTCCCCACTACCTCTACATCCTTTCTCTGACTGCCATGTTTTCAGTCTATTCTAAATGTGATTCCTATGTGATAAAAAATTAGGGATATTTACCCTGCTGTAAAGGAAATTTAAAAATATTTAAATTTGTTATTGCCATTATAACTGTAATGATTTTTGAAAAATGCCAGAAACATTATAGAATATTTGTCATTTGAAGACTCAAATTCTACCTCAAAGGGTCTAGCCGGATAAGCATAGCGAAATGCCCCCCCCCCCCCCCACTGCCGATGTTTGAAATAACATGTGTGGTAATAAGGCTCACCATGAGAATACAATATAGAGTGTTTTTAGCATCTGACCTTGAACTGTGCTTGAGATAATCAGGGAAGTATGCGCCGGTGCTACTATTTTTCAAGTAAGTTTTTCTCAAAAAAGTACAAAAGTTAAAAAAATGAAACCAATGCCAATTATTGAAGAATATATTAGTTCACATTATATATTTTTCTCACATTTTTAAAAAAATTTTAACATAGAAAAATAAACAAATATTTTTTAAAAAAATTATTAATGTAGTAATTTTATATTTACACCAACCAAAAAATTACGGAATAAGCTTCAAAGTATGTACTTTTAAGAAAACAAATTTCGTTAAAATCGAAGATGCACTTTTTGAGTTATAAAAAATTAATGTTAGCAACTTGCTAAAATATTCGTAACTTTCCCTGTTTGCATTTGCAGAAATATGCTACTGTCAATGCATTAGTCGATTCGCGACATTTCCACTCGGGCAGGATGCGCAGTGTGCCAAAATAAGAGAATGTTTCCATACATACCACTTCCTTATAGGTTTGTTTTGTGTTTGTAAACATTCTGTTATTTTGGCATACTGCGCATTTTTATCGCATAATAATATCAAGAATGACAAACAAAATGGTAACAATGGCCTACGATGATTTTCACATAGAAGAAGCTATGGGGCTGAATACATATATAACGTATCACTTTAGGGAGAAGTGGGAGGGGGGGGGGGGCTGGCACTTGACATCGTAGGATATCTGTAGGGGAAGAGGGGTTTGATATTGCTATATATCATCATTTTTGATCAAAACAAAATTTACTTTTTTGGTATGTTTTTCTTTACATCCGTTATCTTAATTTTTTAAGTCTGTTTTCTTCTTTTTATGAAAATACAAAATTATAATAAAAACCATTGAATGATTATAAAACATTTCATTCCAAAATAGGGAATAACCCAACATTCGCCATCAATATTCTCCTGCCATATGCATATATAAATCGTTGTTAGGGAAACCAGATTCGTAATTATACTTGTCAGGGTGCGTAGCGGGTGCTTATAGGTGCTTACGTTCGAAAAAAGTTTGTAAGATCCTTACAAGGTGCTTATTTTCGGTGCCTGTCAAAATTCGCAGAAAAAATCGCAAATTAAAAAAATATATCACGATGTCAAAACATCACGGAAATAGATAATTTCGTCAAAAGATCACTAAAAAACATGAAGTTTTCGTCAAAAGATCGCGAAAAAACGCAAATTTCTTCAAAGAATCTCAGAATTTTGTCAAAAAATCGCGAAAAAACCGGCAAATTTCGTCTAAAGATCGGAAAACTCCCAAAAATTGCATCAAAAGATCGTGAAAAACCCCTCTAATTTTGTCAAAGGATCGCGAAATAAACGTCAATTTCGTCAAAAGATCTTGGGGGGAAAAAACGCGAATTTTGTCAAATAAGTGCAGAAAAACGCAAATTTCTTCAAATAATCGCGCAAAAAATGGCAATTACTTCGAAGGATCGCGAAAAAACCCGGAAATTTCATCAAAAGATCATGAAAAAAACAAAAATTTCGTCAAAAAATCGCAAAAAAAAACCCAAAACTCTCCCAAAAGATCACGAAAAAACACGAATTTTGTCAAATTGCGGGAAAAAACGCAAATTTCATTAAAAGATTACGAATTTCACGAAGGCCCACGGGAAACATGCATAGTTGGTGCCAGGAGTGGATTCCACACACTCTTCCCCCTCTGCTGTAACCTTTCAGAAATTCGTCAAACGATCGTGAAAAATGTCGTGAATTTAGTCAAATGAAAACCGTCTCGAATTTAGTTAAACTAAACAATCATGGGAAAAAATCACTAATTTCGCTAAATGATTGTGAAGAACATCGCGAATTTCGTCTATTGACTGCAATAAAAAATAGCGAATTTAGTCAAATGATGCAGAATTTCATTAATTTAAAAAAAAATCACTAATTTCAGCAATCTATAGTGGCAAAAAAAATTGCAAAATTCATCAAACAATTGAGCAAAATAAAACTATTTTCATCAAATGATCATTGAAAAAATTACATTTTTTAAATTTCTTGCAAAAAAAAAAAAAAAAGATAAAATTACATCAAATAGGCTTGGAAATTCAGCAGATCACTGATCTCTGCAATAGGTCACAAGAAATTACTTAATTTAAAATATGGCTCTTATACCATTTAAATAAAGCAAATGATTTGATAAGGCTCCAGTAATAAACCTCCACCTTAAAGAATTGGCATGCTTAGTTATCGCATAGTTTATCATATTGAAAGGTTGGCAGATCTGAATAACCTCGAATAAAAAAATTATTGTGCTAAGTTTTTCTTCAATATTAATAGATAATGATGCATTTGTGCACATAAATGGGTGCTTATTTTCCCTAAAAATGTGCTTATAAAGTGCTTACAGGTGCTTATTTTTAAAACTAAAATGTTGCTACTCACCCTGCTTGTTATTTTTGCTAGTAAAAGATGGGGAAGAATGTTGTCCGCCTGTTTTGTTTACAAGAAGTTCTGTTTAGCCCCATGCAAGAAGACAATATTACTGTTCAATGCATTATGTAACAAAGAGTTATTATTAAAAACTTTTAAATAATATTTCTTTAAAATGTCATTTGGTATAAAGTTATTTCTTATATAAGTGATATCTTATGATTCTTCTCTTTATTTAAATAAGTAAAATATGCAAATAGAAAATGTACAACCATACCTGTATATCATTGCAAACGTATAAAAAGAAAAAAAAAAAAAAAAGGAAAACAATTGTAAAAATAAAAAGAAGTTTTGAACACTGATAACAATACTATTAGGGGGAGGAGGATTCGGGGAATGTTAACATATGATATCAGAAGTTTGGGAAGGCGTCCGGAATTACCAAAAAGTTGATAACCTTATATATTTACAACCCCTATAGCTTCACCTGCACAATGGACTACACCATCGACTTGATATTATTATGAGAAAAGGATGTGCAGTACGCCAAAATAACAGAATGCTTACACACACGAAACAAACCTATAGGGAAGTGATATGTATGGAAACATTCTCTTACTTTAGCGCATTGCGCATCCTGCCCAAGTGGAAATGTCACAAATCCACCAATGCATTGATAGTAGCGTATTTCTGCAAATGCAAACAGGGAAAATTACGAATATTTTAGCAAGTTGCTAGCATTATTTTTTTATAACTCAAAAAGCACATCTTCGATTTTAACGAAATTTTTTTTCTTAAAAGTACATACTTTGAGTCTTATTCTGTAATTTTTTGGTTGGTGTAAATATAAAATTACTACATTAATAATTTTTTTAAAATATTTTTGTTTATTTTTCTATGTTAAAATTTGTGTGAAAATGTGAAAAAAAATATATAATGTAAACTAATATATTCTTCAATAATTGGCATTGATTTCATTTTTTTAACTTTTGTACTTTTTAAGAATAACATATTTGAAAAATAGTAGCGCCGGTGCGTATGTCCCCGTATATTTCAAGGACAGTGGCTAAAAACACTATATTGTATTCTCATGGTGAGCCTGTTGGAATGTTATTCCATATGGAAGGCATGAATACGAAATTCCTCAATAGGTAAACAATAAAAAGTTAAAAGTTTTACCTTTATGTTTTGATGTATTTCAATAGAAATATATTCTTCTTAGGATGAACAAAAAACATTTATTTGAAGATTAAATACACTAGAATAATATATATATGCTGGACACAATACTGATCATACTTCACAATAAAACAAAACAGATGAATAAGACTATTTACAAATACAAAGAAATACTTTGAACTATGGTTTGTCGCAGTTTTTTTAACATATTATCATTCCTTTGAAATATTATTGGATTGTTAACCCACCAGCATTTTGCTGCCAACTGCTATAAGGGAAGGAGAAAAACTAACTGTCCTGAGTGCCTGTCACAGTAGATCAAATAAAAAGGATTGTTTGATGCTGTCATCTGGTGGAATGTTCTTGAAACAAAAGAGCATTTTCTAACAGATCCTTATTAGCAAACATGTTATTTCAAACATCGGCCGTGGGGGCCATTTCGCTATGTTTATCCGGCTAGACCCTTTTATTGATGTGCCAGCTGGTAAAATATTTAAAAAAAAAAAATAAAATTTTAAAAAGTTTTTATTTTAGCCACTCTGGCACTTAAGTCTGTAAATAAGATAATTTTCAGTAAATAAATAAATAAATAGAATGCTAAATTCATCTTTAAAAAGTTAACTTAAAATTACACTATATGCAAATTACTTAAAAGATAAAGGAAAGATGAAAAAGATGGAAGAGTAGGGTAAAATCACCTATTATGGCCCATATACCAGTAATGGCCCATTTAATATTCCTACGACGCTAGACGCGAAACGCCCAATATTTGAACTTAGCGCAACTGAGAAGTGATAAAATGGTCTTTCGACTGTCACATTATGCCTTTGTTTTGACAAATCAACGCACGTCACGTGAACAGTGGCTGCTCCTACCGAAGCTTCCTTTTTTTCCTGTTTCAGCTGTGGTTTCTTAGCAAGATATTTAGTGAGCAAAGTTGGATTTCGTGCTGTGTACGAAATTTCCAAGTAGGATAAACGAAAAAAAGTAAGTTCTAATAACTTATATAAAGTTTAAGGAATATGTAAACATAGTGGTGTTATCAAAATAAACTTATTAAGCCAGCAATTGGGGTGGGCCACTACTGATGCTGTTTTTTCATGATCGCAGTAGTGATGGCCCACACTTACTTTTTATATTTTATAGCTATTTGTTGTCATTAATTAAAGTTTTTAATACATCTATTTCTTTCAAACATTTAAAGCAAAGTGTTTGATAACAAATTTATATTAGCATATTCCTCTTATTTATGTCCATTTTATTCTATACTTTTTGTACCCGTGACATTCCTTTGTAAATGGCATAATTTACTAGTTTTTTAGTCTAGAATCTACACCCTAACTGCCTAACTTAAGTATCACAACTAGCGTCTATAGCCAGCGATGAATATTTAAAATTTAGCTAAGATTTCTAGAGTGTGAGGTAGTTCAATGTATGACGTTTGCTCAAGAAGGATTCATATCTAGGCCGGTCTTCATATATAGTGAGCAAAAATCTTGAAATAAGAAAATTTATATTTTTCAGTATTTTTAATTAAGTTATAAAAATAATTCAAAACAATTTTATCTTTAGATATTTTTAAATATTTTTATACTAATATTATAATGAAGAAACGTTTGTTTGTAGGCGTTAATCTATGGAACTAATAAGGTATTTCAAAAGTAATGTTGGCAAAATAATATTGAAAGTCTGTACTTTACCATATGTTATATTTTATGTTTGTATCATAATCCCAACGGAATGCAGGAGCAAAACCTTTCTAAAATGCATATTTTTGTGATTTTCAAGGATATAAAAATTAAAATTTTGACTTGATGGTAACTTGCAAGATGTAAATACTCTCTAAAAATACTTTGTAAAACATTCAAAATTCAAAAAGGATTTAAATATGCAGAAAACGTTTTCTATAGAATTACGATTTCTATAGAATTGTTAAGGATATATTGGGTCGTTTGGAAAGTCGTGTCCGTTTGGGAAAATCAATTCGTACCGGAAAATTCTGCCCAGTAATTATTAGACATTAGATATCAGAATCAATGTCTAATTAAATGAAAGAATTTTCCGGTATGGATTGATTTTTTCAAACGAAAACAACTCTCCGAACGACCCAATAAAATTTAATCTTGTTATGGCTGTTATTTTTAAATCGCAAATGTACGCACAAAATAGTTTTTTTTAAGAGAAGAGTGTGCTGAAATAGTTCTAAAATTCTGATTTTCGTGATACTGAAGGGGCTAGAAACATGACATGTGTTATGGTGGTTAAGATACAAATTCTCGTCAATAATGTTTTGTAAAAAAATTTTAATTTAAAAGGGTCAAATGAGCAGCAAACATTCTAAATTAAGATTTCTATGGTCTTGTTTGAAATATAAAACTTGAAATTTCACGTGGCTCTTACATTTAAGACTCAACTTGTTATAACAAGAAGAATAATCGAGAGAATAACGAGTTATTCTCGCACAAAAATGTTTTTAAAAAATCGTAATTTAAAAGGGTGCAGGAGAAAAAGAAGTTTTAAAGTTTCAATTTCTTTGATATTGGTGGGGCTAGAAACTAAAAATTCTCATGGTGGTTATTTATAAGATATAAACGCTCATTAAGAACGGTTTCTAAAATATATCGAAATTTAAAAAGCTTAAATTAGCTGCAAAGAGTCTAAATTACGAATAACTGGGAATTGTTTAATGAAATTGAAATTTTTATTCACAGGCTACTTTTACTATGGACACAATGGTGTGTAGATATCTAATAACTAATTCGCGGCATGGGATGATACAGTTTCCTTATTTTTCCTTTTGGCATTAAGCTAAGCAAAGAATAAAACTTTAAATTCTGCGGTTCTGCTGTGTTAGTACAGCTATCTCTTTTTTATTTTAGAATACAGATAATTGCTCCAAAAGAACTGAGTAAACGAGTTGAGAAGGCAGTTGATGCTGTTAATCAGGGGCTGAAGAGTTTCGACGAAGACAGTTTTTCAGAGCCAGAAAATAACGACAATACTACTTCCACAGCTGAATACCTCAATGGTTAAAAGAAATCCTTGAATGGCCGCACAGTCCAGAAAGGAAAGGGAAGAGGAGATCGGAGAGAATGCCTTTCAACCTGACATCGCAAAGATGGAACGAGCTGCAAGAAGACAAGGTACGGAAGAAACAAGAAGAATTGTAACAAAAAGAAGTAAAACAGAGAGAAATAGCTCTAAAAAGAAAAAGAAGCTGAGATGGTCAACAAAAGATTTAAGATGACCAACAAAGAAGCCACCAAAAATATCAGGGCCAAATGCTGCAAAAAAAAATCAGAAAAAGAAGAATCAACTTCGGTGGGCCATCACTAATGTGGTGATGGGCCATTACGGATGCAAAGCGGGCCATTACTGATGTTTTTGTACTTTTTAGTAAAACAAATCTTGTAAAGGAATAAATTTATATTTTGTTGATTTTCTTGACACGAAAGTCTTCTTCCATCCTTTCTTCTTCTATTTTGACCATCGGCATGAAAAAAATTCACACGGCATAGTAATTATTAGCTAAAAGCCAAAAAATTCGTCCTTAACCTGGCCATCACTGGTGATTTTACCCTATATGTAATTCCACTGTAAACAGAAAATGTTTAGCTCGAATACATAGGAATGACTTCTCGTAAACTTAAAGATCATATTAAAGAACATTTGAGAGATTTGATGTACAGCCGGCCAACAACAACCCTGTCAAGACTTAACCAGAAGCAGAATATACAAGTTAATTTCAAAAATACAAAAATTATATGCCCCTTAAAGAATTATTTAATTAGCCGTGAATCAATAGAAATTATTACTAAAGAAAATACTGTTTGTAAGGACATTTTATCCTAAAACATACCCAGAATTTGGCTCAGTTTGCTTAAAGAATCGTAAAACACATAATATTCCACTTCCCTCGATATAACATATTTTTATTTTCCCAATGTTTTCTGGATCTAAAAATTGACTTTCACTCCTTTCGACACCAACTACGTGAAATTTGAAAATAAGACACTAATGGGTGATTCTTACATGATGCACGGGACATTTGCATGTGTTTAAACCCTTAAATTTTACTGAAATTAAAGTATTTAAATGCTTTGATAATTATGAGGTATAAGACCTTGACTTGTACTTCAGAAAGACATGCAGGTTTTTTTCCCACATTTAAAATTGAGTAAATAAAAAAATGTATGCGTGATGCGCGGGATTCACAAAAAATCAAAATGCATACATCATATGGTGTTAATGTTAGTTTCTGTGATGTTTCATGGATTTATAGATTATACTTTTTTTTTTGTAATGAAAGAACATTTAGTAGATTGATTTGGTACAATATTAAGTTAATTTTAAAAATTAATTAATAGATTATGTAAATTTTATGGATGTGATGCACGGGACAAGCCTGACTTGTTTGCATACCACTTGAGATTTATGACATTTCTTTACATATTTAGAATGCCAAATTATGAGAATACATGATAGGTACTAATAATGTATTCCACAAGATGCAGATATTCATTACTTAAAATAACTGTCAGTAGAGGGCACCAGTGTGCTCATAATTTGAAATTTTTTATAAAGTAATTTTTCTAAATGTGTTTAAAAATGTTTTATTTTGCCACCTATCGATCAACGCAAATGTATGATTTGTGAGACTTTCTTTTTAAAGTTAAAATATCTTAAGATAACGTATTATTCTGAAATGTTTTGGGATGAAGCATTCTGTAATGATTGTTCTCATGGAGAAAAGATTGAAAATGATGAGCCGGATGAAAATACAGTCATATGAAAACAATGGGAGAAAAGACGAAGGCGGTACATTAAGATGTAATGTGAAAGAAGGCTGCATTGGCAACGTTTTATCAAGCTTAAAAGAAACCTTTTATTTCGTCACTTGCCACTTAAACAAATTCAAAATGATGAGTTTCAGAATCATGAAAGAGACCCTAATGTAAGAGTTCTTCAGCTAATATTTGCTATGAATTATACCTGTGAATATCAAAATGAAATTCAAAGTGCTCTTTGGTTTAATGTAGTGTGACTTTATTCACAGCAGCTATGTTCTCTTGGGATATTTATTCAACATTTTTAATTTGTTTGGGGGTGCAAAAGAAAAGGAAAAAAATACAGTCAGAGCTTTTATTGAGTTACTTTACTGTGATCTGGAACACCTTTTCAGATGAAAATAAAAATTTGGAAGAAGTGATTTGGACAGATGGTCAATCAGCTGATACCAGTAACAAAAGTTTTATTAGTTGTATAGAGAAATATTTCAAAAAATGATGTATTGATTAATGCTGTGCCTATTTTGAACATTTCCAAATTACATGGAATGAAACGTACGTCAAATAATGAACTATCTCTCTATTACAGTTTTGCAGATTTATGTTAAAGAACATTAAATGAATGGTTTCTTTTTTTATTGAAACCATCATTTTTGTATTTTTTTAGAAATCTTTTTTTTATTATTCGGCATAAAAATGTCAAACTTTTTTAATTTCTAAATTAGTCTCTTCTTTTTTATAACATTTAACATAAATGATGTACAGGACAAGGGTGTGTGATGCACGGGACAAATTTAAAATGCTTATACAGGCAAAAGTTCTTTAATCCGCACAAGTTGGGACCAAAGGTTGTGCAGATTATGGAATATTATGGATTATATATCATTTTCTTATTTATTTCTGGACACTATTTTAATTCCATATTCAGTATAACATGAAAAGAAAAATATGAAACATAATAATTAATTTAATATGCTATCTCAAAAATGCAATTTTTAAATTCTTGTATTAAAAAAATTGATTATATTCACTTTTATATTTAAAATTTTCAGATATTTCTTTTAAAAAATCATTTTTGGATCAAGAATTTGTAAATTTATTTAATTGTTTACATTCATTAAGCAATGCGAATTATAAAAAATTGCGGATTATGGATCCTTGACTGTAATTTGAAAAATTATTAACATAAATTTATCTTAACAATGTATATACTTTTCTTTTTAAATGTATAAAGTAAATTAGAAATGTTTTTCATCTAAAATAAATATTACTACTTTTAGTAAAACTTACAGCAGTTTTAATGTGATGCATGGGGCATCCCTTTAAGGTGTCTTAAATCACAAACTACAATTTGAAAAAATTAAAATGAAAGTAAGTTTTTATTAAATTATATAGAAATATACCTGCAGCTACTTTGGAAAGCATAAAATTGAATAAAAGTGCAGTATATTTGTTTATAGATATTAACGAAGCATAGGTGTATGAATGCATGCGTTTTTCAGTATTGTAAAACTAATTTTGACCTCCATCAACATATAGAAACAAACCATGTAAAAATTTAAAAATACATGAATTAAATACTTCAGACTATGTACTTTAATCAGCCATAAATAAAAAAAGAAAAATTTTATAGTTTATTTTTTGAAGGCAAGGTTCATTTTTGGGAGAATTGCCCTAATAACAGTATTTTTGTATTCTCTGATGAAGGCTATGTATATAGTTGAAAGTACTAAGAAGTATTAAAGTAATTTAGCATCTTTTTAAAAATATTTTTTCACTTTTTAAGTAATTTGCACATAGCGTAATTTTAAGTTAAGACAATTTTCTTAGGTTTTCTTCCTTATGTACAAGGTGTACAGTTTCTTATGTACAGGGGCAGGAGTGATAAAGAAATAGGAAGTACCATGCTATTTTATATATAATTCATATAAACAAAAACTTTACTAATCATATACAATATTTGCACAATTTGGGACCAGATGTTGTGCAGATTTTAGAATTTTGCAGATTTCTGATCATTGCTTTGTTTGCATTTTTAATATAGTAACTAGCCAGGATGACTGAGCTAAGCTCGGTCAAAATTAGCCTTGTGTTCAATTCGATATTTTATTCTCACTGTATCATTCTTTCTGTTTAGATACAATTGGCATGATCCTGAGACATAGTGACCCAAAATGACCCACTAACCGAATTTTTTCGAACATGCGACTTAACCAATGCTGTTTTCGAACCCGAAAACAATAGAATACAAAATTTAGTTATTAAAATCATTAAAGTCCTTTTATAGATAGAATTAACTTGACCCACGGTAACCAAAAAGTGACCCACTAATCTAAATTTATCGAACATGTGACCTATCCCAATGGTCTTCTCGTGTTGGGAAATGATGTAATAAAATTTTTTGTCAAAATCGTTTGATTCGGTTTTTAGATACAATTAGCATGACCCACTAATCGATTTTTCTCGAACATGCGACTTAGCCCAATCGTCATCTCATGCCCAGAAGCGGTATAATGCAAAATTTTGTGAAAATTGTTTCGGTCATTTTTTAGATACAATTATCTTGACCCACAGTGACCCAAAAATGACCCACAAATCAAATTTTCTCGAACATGTGACTTAGCCCAATAGTTTTATGCCCAGAAATGGTATAATACAAAATTTTGTCAAAATCGTTTGATTCGGCTTTTAGATACAAATAACTTGACCCACAGCGACCCAAAATGACACACTAATCGATTTTTCCTGAATATGTGATTTAGTCCAATTGTCATCTCATGCCCAGAAGCGGTATATTAAAAATTTTGTCAATGTTTTGAGCCTTTTTTAGATTCAGTTAGCTTGAAACCTTACCCATTGTGACCCATTAATCAAATTTTTTTGAACAAGGGACCTAGTCTAATGGTATTCTAGTGCTGGAAAATGATAAAAAGCAAAATTTTGTCAAAACCGTAAGAACTGGTTTCTAGATAAACTTAGCTTGACCCACAGTGACCCACTAATTCAATTTTTTCTAACATGTGACTTACCCCATTGGTCTTCTCGTAATCCAAATCAGTAGATTATAAAATTTAATCAAAATTGTTAGAGCCGTTTTTTAGATAAAATTAGCTTGACCCGTAGTGACCCAAAAATTACCCACTAATTGAAATTTCTCGAACATGTGACCTAGCCCAATAGTTTTCTCGTGCCCAAAAATGGATATAAAATTTAGTCAAAATCGATTGAACCGTTTTTTAGATATAATTTGCTTGACCCTGACCCATTATGACCCACTAATCGAATTTTCTCGAACATGTGACCTAGCCCAATGGTCTTCTCTGGCCCGAAAATGGTAAAATACAAAATTTAGTCAAAATCTTTAGAGCCGTTTTCAAGATAAAATTTGCACACACACACACACAATTTTTGCTCGTAATTATAGTATAAGATTTGAATGTAATAATGCAATCAAAATTATAATGAATGCTTAGAATATAGTAAAATATTAAAATAATTAAGTAAAATAATAAAGTAGAATAATAAAAATTAAGATAATTAAAAAATGATTGAATTATTGAAAGGTAAATAATTAATAATGCATAATAAGGGTCAGATAAATTTTTCTTGAATTATTCAATGAAACTTGCCTCATAAAGGTATACTACTTATTCACATCAAAATCATGAAATAGGGAAGATTTATTTCAGGTTTAGCCAGATTTTTAATAATAAAAAAAAGTTGATTAATACACAAATATATTTGGTAAAAAGATTGTGATCATCAGTGATATCAGTAACATTTTGAATTTTTTTAGAAATTTATACTTCCTGAAAAAGCTAGAGTTAAGTCATATTAACAATTGCATATTAAAATGTATACAGAATTAATTTTTCCACCTACATCTGAACTGAAAATTTCATTGTTTACATCTACGATGATGTGCAGATTTTAGGCATTTGTGGATTTTAAGGTTGTAGATTTGAGGGAGTCTACTGTATTTTTAACTAGCTCATGATGTTAAAGAAAATGTTCCCATAATATTTTGAAATAAAATAATGAATGAGGCTTGATGAGGATTAAATAGTTCTCAGGGTGTATATTTTTACTATTAATTTTTATGACTGGTTCTAGAAGAAAAAATTGTTTTAACTATGAATGTATTCAGCATGGTGTGCTAAGAATACACATATGGCTTTCTCAGCACTATGGCGTGAAGAAAAAGCTTTTTACAGTGAGAAAATGGCGTGAAATACTAAGAAAATACTATGGATTATCAGGAAGTTACACAGTGTACTCGAAAATAACATTGTGGGACAGGAAATTACACGGTGTACTCGAAAATACCATTGTGGGACAGGAAAAACCACAGCACACTCTAAAAACATTTTGGCATACTGAGAAAATCATATTGCATAGTTTAGTATAATGTTGATGTTTTTAAAATAACCCCAATTTGTAAAATAATGAACTCTAAGTACATAATGAGATGTTACATACTTATTTGTATGTAACATTATAGATATATTTAATTCAACTTTTTAAAATAATATAATAAGACTTAAGAGGGGGGGGGGGGATTATATGTGCACATGTGTATTAATGCCATTTATTTATAGTTCTTAAAGAACTGCTTGATCATTTTAAACTATTTTAACATGAATATACTCAGCACAGTGCACTCAGAATATGGCCTGACACACTTGGTAAATAGCACTGTAAACATTAGAAATAGTATGCTGCTGCCAAAAAATGGTACAAATACCACAAATGCACTCAAAATAGAGGGTTGTGTAGCAGGAAAATGCCATGGCACACTCGAAAACCATGAAACTCAAAAGAAGGGGAAATTTTTGCTTTGTCCCCTCCCCCTCCATGCATATTTAGAAATTTCTTTTTTTTATGAGGTGGGTAAGAGGAACTAAATATACAGTAAACTCCCGACTATCCGGCCTAGTAAAAAAAATGAGGAATGTTGCAAGCAACAGAGACAGGCAGGTACTCGTCCATGGGAAATATTGACTCATGAGAGGATGGAGCAAGAAGGGATTAGAGAATGGAATAGCAGAGTAATGACTGGCAAGAAGGAAGGAAGGAAGGTGGGGGGTGAATTAGGGCTTGATAACCTGTTTTCAGTTGTGCTTCGGATGTTAACAAGAGCGGACGTTGTTTGCTGCTGTTCCTGGTTATGTTCGTGTAGTCTGTTGTGTCAGGATTTGTTCGTGTAGTCTTTTGGTGTGCCTTGTGTTTATTTACTGGAGATTAAGGAAACGGGTTATGAACTAAAAAAAGGTTGTAGTGACTATGGAGGAGAAACTATGTGCTATAAATCGACTGCAGTCTAGGGTAATGACGAAAACTATTGCTTTGGAGTTACGAGTTCGTAAAAGTACAGTGGATGACTAGAAGAAAATTCAAGCATAAATTGAAAAGTGGTGTGCTACCCAAGCCAGTGGAAGTGGAATGAAAAAAAAAAAAGACCATGTTTTGAAAGGTAAGCATAAAGAAGTTGAGGAAGCTTTATTTTTGTGGCATCAATACTTAAGAGGAAATGTCTGGAAAAAGCATTGTGATTTTCCCGACTATTAGAAGGAGAAGATTCAGAATTCACTGCCAGTGGAGGATGGATAGATTGCTTTAAAAATGATTCGGCACTTGTCAGATTACCATCAGTGGGAAGGTTTTATCTAATGATAAAGAGACTGTGCCATTGTTTAAAGACTATCTTGCTAAGCTTATTCTACAGGAGGAAATTTCTCGGGAGCAGTTGTACAACTGCAATGAGACCAGTTTAAATTATAAGATGACCCTATAAAAATGCTTGCATCAAAGAAAGAAGTCTCTGCTGTGGGATACAAGAAAAGCAAGGAACGAGTCACCATATTGGCTTGCAGTAATGCAACCGTCAACCATAATCTTAGGTTGACCAAGAGCTTTTTAAAAACTGAAAAATCGGGAATCATTACCCCTATATTACACGCATCAAATGAAAACATGGATGAATTCAAAGATCTTTAAAAGCTTGTTGATGATTAAAAGCCAAAATGAATACATACTGACTGTAGAACAATAGTTAAAAAACAACAATTTGCCGAGAAAAGCTCTGCTAATTCTTGACAACACACCTTCGCATCCGTCCACTGATGAACTTACAGATAGATATATCAAAGCTGAATTTTTATCACCCAATATGTCGGCATTTATTAATAAACAGTAAAACAAGATTTACTCATTTTTTTGCAAATTAGGCTTACATTTTACGTTAACGTTTTGCTTATTTTGGAAAGTTAGTATATGTAAAATTTATTTTAAAATGTGTGATATGTGTTTTTAATATCATGGCATGTGGAGGGAAGGAAGTGAGTAAAAATTTATAGAACTCCGGCCTATCTGGCTTTTTTGTTATTCGACCTACCCTTCTGCCACATTAGGCTGGATAATCAGGAGTTTACTCTACTTGTATTTAATGTTATTTATAAAATTTGCAATAGTGAAGAATTTTTTCTTTAGTTATAAAGATTTTAAATTGTTTGCTGCATCCAAAGAAATACTAGTTTTTGAATTTTTTTGGGGTGGGGGGAGGGTACAAGAGTTCTAATTAATGGCATGCAGAAATCTATAGCTTTCGGTGCTTTCTGATATGATATCAGACCTGCCAACCTTTGAAAATGAGAAATCGTAGCACACAAAAAATTAATCTGAAGGTTGGTTGGTTTTTAGTGTTTCACAGCCATCTTTTGGCATTTGTAAAAGAAATAAGGTTTCATTCTTTCAACTCAATATAGTAAATTTGTTCCTCTGAAAATTTTTATACGATTTTTAGAGTTTCTTCTCGTCTCACAGCATTTTTACTTTTGTAAAAGGAGCCTGGTTCCAATTTTCTAGCCCAGCGCAGTAAATTTTGACAAAATTCGCGATTTTTTTCCTGCGCTCATTTCAGGATATTCACAATTTTTCCCCCACAATCGTAATTCACATTTTTCTATCATGATTCTTTGTTGAAATCTGCACTTTTTATCATGAACTTTAGACGAAATTCGCATTTTTTTACCGCGATCCTTTGACAAATTTTGTGATTTTTACCACAATCCTTTGACGAAATTAGTGTTTTCTTTCTGCGATATTTCGATGAATTTTGCATTTTCTTACTGACCATTTGACAAAATTCCATTTTCTTTCTGCGATATTTTGACAAAATTCACGTTTTTACCATGATCCTTTGATGAAATTTATTTTCATCTGCGACCAATTGACAAAATTGACTTTTTTTTACACGGTCATTTGTCGAAATTCTCGATAGTTTATCGCAAAATTTTCGATATCTTTTCGCGACCAATTAACAAAACTCACTACTCGTTTACACAACTTTTTGATGAAATTTGCAATATTTTCACCTCGATAGTTTATCGAAATTCGTAATTTTTTGTACAATCTCGTGCAAAATAGGCGCAAATCAGCAACCTATTGAATATAATCACTATTTTTTTCTGAGATCTTTGATGAAATACCGATATTTTTACACGATCGATTGAAGAAATTCTCAATTTTTTCCGGATTTATTCACCAATTAATTTGGAAAAATTCCATAAAAGAAAAGAAATTCGCAGGCTTCCAAGAAATTTCAAAATATACTTGCAGAAGAATCATAGGTCTGTGGAAGAATTTGCAGGGGGAAATACTGCACGGCAATTTTCATTATGCAGGAATTTCCTTTTCCGCATGCAAATCGTGCTATTTTGCACACTATTTCAAACCTTGCCCCTCAAAGACCCCCCCCCCCCCCCCCCCCCACCACCACCAGAAATTCTTAAAATGGCACCCTGTTTCTAAGGAAGGGAATTCCTGTATAAATATTTACAGAAACACGATTCACTCGTGGTAAATATACATAAGGAGGGTTTTTTGTTAAGAAGTTTGTTTTGCAGCCTAGATCTGAAAGTTTTCAAAATAATGTCCGAATTTTCGGACTAAAGACCAATTTTTTAAAACTTTCGGAAATGAATACTTTGAATTTTTGGAAATTTTATAACAGAATCACTCCTGAAAAATATGCTGCATGGGATAAAAATCGCAACTATAAACAAAAAATGCATTTGTGTTTTTTGCAAAAAATCATAGTTTAAGACTGATTTCTTTAACATCGTAGTTTATAGGTCCAAATCGTAGCAATTACGATTTTTTCGTAGCAGTTGGCAGGTCTGTACGATATAGACATTAAGTACATCAATCTCAGTTGATAATGACTAATCTCTGGCATGCAAAAACAAGCTATTGTCAAAAGCTTGCCTGTTTTCTCCAAAAAAAAAAAAAAAAACACCAATTGCAAAAACACTCTTCTCCTGAGAATGTTGGAGGGTATTTCTGAGAGGGTGAGTAAAAAGTGACAGCCAAGTAATGACGTTTGCTTTCGAAAAAGGGTAGAATGGGTTTAGAATGAAAGAAAAAGATTGTTAAAATCATTATTTTAAAGTTCTGTAAGGCAAAAGGAGTAGATTTTTTTTAAATATTTCTTAGTAATTTGTTGAACAAAATTACTTTTCTAAAGATTTCATATAACAAAAGTAGAATATCACTGTTACTTAAAAATGAAACTAGGGGCTTGGCCAATTTTCTTTCCTGTAAAGAATGAAGTATAGGGCAGACTTTTTTCGGATAAAATCAAGTCCAATCCCAACTCTCAATATAAATAGAGGCATGGGCTCGAGCCGATCTGGAAAGAATGAAGTCCAGGTCCGACATCACAGGCTGCAGAAAATTGTGAGTCCTATTTTTGCCAGGACTTGGGTTTCTGGCCAGGCGCGATCTGAAGAGGATCCTTAACATAAGTTACTAACAAAGCTACAGATACGTTTCTGATACTGCTGGGTATAATAACAAATATTATACAATTGTGATTCATTTGTTATTTTAAAGTTATAATATCAACTGTTAAAAAGGAGATGCTGTTGATGATTTTAGATAAATGGTTACCATCATTGCAATGATTATTTGTTGTGTGTGTGTTTAGGGGCAGGGATTAACAAGTTTGGAAAGAAAAGGCCACGCAAAAGTTCTTGTACCGGGCCTCTCTTTCAGTAAGGATGGCTCTGCTTGCCAAAGCTTTCTTGCAATTAAAAGCAGATTCTTTGATTGATTTTGATTCAACCAAGTTTCGTCTAAACATATAACTGGACACAGTAGAGACTCTTTTCTGATATTATGCATTTTTCTGAGAAATTCTATACGTGCAGCTACGATGTTGCTTCTCTCCATCGAAATTTTTCTGCCATCATTGCCTTTTTTGTATTTGTAGCCCATATCTGTTTATATAGTCCACATAGACTTTGCACATCCAGAAATGTCTATTTTCTGTTCCAAAATTTCTTTTAAATTTTCGCAGGTTGGATAATTTCCGCTATCGTAATATTCTTTAATTGTGTGGCATAAGATTTCTTTGTCAAAAGCATCTAATCATGTCACACGTTTTACTTACGGAACTTTTTTTTAGCTGATGAAAATGACAGATTTTCTAAGCTGGAGTCTGCAATACTATTAGCTTTAGCACAGATCCTTCCAACTGTATGAAGAGATATGCCACATGCTATAGAAGTAGCTTCTTGAGTCTGCATAAATATATCTTTGATTTTTGCATCAGGATAGGAAGCAATGAACTCTTTAAAATAGTTATATACATTATAAATAACCTTTTCAACTGTTTCTAATATCAGGACTAGCTGTCATAATTAAAAGAAAGAAAAGGGTAGAGAAAATGAAAGAAACTAATATAATCGAACAAAGGATGAGGTAATAATAATCAACTGGATCTCTCAAATGGAGTGGAGAAAAGAAGAGCAGTCAATCGGTCACGTGGCTGTTACCATAGTTACTGACTGAGGATAAAGGCTGAAGAGCTGACCAACGAAAAGATAATGAAAAGAGGAAGTTTGTCCTCGAAAAGCCAATTTTTCTTACGGCCAGTATAGAAGCGACTACAAACTATTTTTCAAAAGTAGTCGCTAATTCGCTACTTTCAGATTTTGTCAGAAGATACCATCTACATTTGAAATTGAAGACAAAGAATAATAACAATGACCCCTCAATACATCACATTTGCTGGGATATAATAAAATAAATGGGATAAAACCAAAGGTAATAAAAATTTAAAAAGATAACATAAGAAAATGTTTCATGTTATTCTTTAAAATGTTACTTTAAATACGTATTACTTGTTATATACAGACCAGAGAAATTCAATATTAATTTCTTGTCATAATGTCAAAAAAATAATAAATCAGCAATTCCAAATGGAGAAATGCAGGAATAAAACATGAAGATCTAGCTTAGAACTCAATCTAATAATGTAGTAGACAAGTGTTTCTACCAAACAAATTAACTTCTTTGGTTTGGATTTTGGTACTGGATTTACCAGCATGTGAAAATGGAAAAGTCCATGATGTCATACACTGAAGAGCCAAAACATTATGATCATCTACCTAATAACACATGTCATAGGATTCATTCAGCACTAATGGTTTTTGTTGCAAGTCGGGTTAGCTCTAAATTGTTTTTGGTTTGAGACAGTTTAAATTTCTGTAGATTCAGTTGGGGGTTAACTCAATTTTCCAAAAGTTAGTTCAGTGATTATTTCAGATAAAAAAACTATATCTATAATAATAAACACACATGTTTGTCTGGTGTGTGTGTGTGCTGTTTCCTAAAGAGAACGCTGCACTTAGAGCTACAAGATTTGGCAGGTAGGTATCTGTATATCTAAAGTTATGCACCTTGATTACATTTTTTTTAAGTTTTCATACTTTTTTTTGTTTCGCAGCAAATTTTCCACATTAGCAAAAAGAAACTGGTTTCAGTCTTTTAGCCCAATATAGTAAATTTTGTTCTCTTAAATTAAGTTTATTCAGAATTCCTACAGCTATTTATGAATTTTTCACGAATTTTTTATTAGCTCAATATAATTTTCTCCTCATTTCACAGCGATCTTTTGACATGTAAAAAGAACCTAGTTTCGATCTTTTAGCCCAATGCAGTAATAGTTTGTTCTTTGTAATTTTAGTGTTTTTTTTTTTCATTTTAAGACTATTTTGACAATTTTTTTCTGAAACGGAAAGGATCCTATGGTAAATTTTTTTCGTCGGAAAAATATTCAGGATTTCTTTGAAAAATTGAATTCACACAAGCCTACTCACAATGGTGAAAACTCAACCCAAATTCTAGACAATTAATGTCAACCCAACCCGCCAATGAAAATGGAACCAATGAAAAAAGAAGCGTCAACTGACATGACTGACTCTATATGAAACCAATGGCTTTCTAGCTATCTGAATGGAATGGATTTTAAGTCGTAGTCTGAAAAGAAAGGCAGAAAATCATTTGAAACTTTTTACTAATACAAAACAATAAATGAAAAATTTCTCATCCATATGGAAGCAAAAAATTTTCAAATTCTATAACCTATTGATGATGCTTGTGTGCGGATTACATTGTGACTGATTGAAATAAGCGATTTTTTTTTCCACGACTATTTGATAAAATTCACAAATTTTTTCTATGATCGTTCACAAAACTCATGATTTTTTACCACGATCGTTTTGCAAAATCCATGATTTTTTTCCCACGATTGTTTTGTGAAATTCACTATTTTTTCTATCATTGTTTCATGAAATTCAACCTTTTTTTTCTACGATCATTTTGTGAAAATCATGATTTTCTCAATGATCATTTTACGAAATTCATGTTTGTTTGATGAAATTTGCTTTTTCCCAGCAAACTTTGACGAAATGAAAGGCAACACCAGAATTTGCCCGACAGCTCGGGGGGGGGGGGGGGGGGATATGATATCCCCAGTAGGGCAGCCAAATTCATAATACATATTTGAGGTCTCCACGAGTTGGGGCCTGTCCCAAAGCCCAAGATTGGTGAAATTTTCTTTCATTAAAACTCCAGTCAGGGTTAATTTTATCTCAAGCCTCGGACTCTGCTATGACTAAATTTTATTTTTTGAAAAGTTGGGCTGGGCCTGAACTTTTTTCTTCATGGGACAAGTCCGAGACTTACATTTTTTCTATAGATTTTGGCCGGACCAGGACTGAATTTTATGGTTTCTGGGCCGTGTCAGATGAGAATTTTTTTTCTCTCCGTTAATGTTGTGATAACGTCCCTGCTTTATTAATGGAGAAAATAAATAACTTTTTTTTTTACGTTTTCTAAGTAAAGGATCGAATATGTTGATTAATCACATGAGAGATTTTTTGACTTCCATCTTCACAAGTTGCTGTATAAATTAATTTCCTTTCTGTATAAATTAGTTTCCTTTCTTTGAATTGAATGTATTTGCATGGCGGGAAATTAATTAGTCGAACTAGAGTTTTTGAAATAATTAACAGTAATTTTATGACAATAATGCTCACTTTATAAATACCACTTTTCATTATTTTATATTTCAGTCATTTTTCAGAAAGTGCAATTATTACATACTCTCAAAACACATTTCACCAAATGGCACAGGAATGTATGCAAATTCCTTTAAGAAGAGTTTCAAATGTAAAATCCACATTAAAAAAAAAACTATAGACTTTAATTTTTAAATTGCCACAGGAAGAAACGGAAATAGCCATTCAACTGCCTTACTTCAATTTATGTTTAAGAAAATAAGCTTAGAGATTCAACGTCATACTGAAATAATACAGTAGACTCCTTCAAATCCACAACCCTAAAATCTGCACATCATCGCAGATGTAAACTATGAAACTTTAAATTCAGATCTAGGGGCAAAATTACAGAATTTTTTAGCTTTATATCATTCCATATGTATTTTAATATGTAATTCTCGATAATATGATTGAACTCGTGGTTTTTCATGTAGGAAGTATAAATTTATTTCTGAAAAAAAAAATCAAGATATTGCTGATGTCACTGATAATCACACTTTTTTTTTATGTATTAATAAAGTGTTTTTGGTTATTAAGACTATAAAACTTCCTTACTTTATGATTTTGATGTGAATTAATAGGGTACCTTTATGAGGAAAGTCTCATTGAATAATTCAAGGAAAATGTACTAAGGAAAAATTATATATTAATGAATTAGGTATTCAAGGAAAACTTATATATTAATGAAGCTTTTTTGGTTATTAAGTCTGGCTATGCTAAACATGAAATATATATTGTTATTTCACAATTTTAATGTAAAACATTAGTGTACTCTTTAGGCGAGTTTCAGTGAATAATTCAAGAAATATTTATCTTACCATTATTATGCATATTTACAATCTGTTACAAAATTATAAGACCACTTAGAATTTCATCTTTTTTCAACAATGAAAATATTAGTTTGATTTTAAAAGTAGTTGTATGAAAAGAAATAACTCTATAATGTTTATTTAGCTCAGGAAAAAAAAAGTTTGAATAATTTTTTGTTTCATGCCAAACAATTTTATGCAAACCCACTGTTTCATAAATATAAGACCACTCTTACATTATTAATAAAGCAGACAATTTTATTTTGAATTCAGAATTTAACTGTAACCTAAACAATCTGTAAAACTTAAACAGAAGAATAAAGTGGAGAAATTCTGAATAATATCTGATTCTTTGAGTTTATTAGTAAAATGCTTCGTTGGAGTGAGCTGTCTGAAATAGAAGTGAGAAGAATGTGGTTCTACAGAGGAAAAGGAAAGACTGAACATGAAATAAGTAAGATTCTTAATCATTCTAAAACTGCGATTCATAATGTTTTAAGTAAAAAAGAATTCTATGGAACGCATAAACGATCTGGTCGTAAAAAGTTCTCAGATCGTAATAATAGATGAATTGTCAAACTGTCAATGAAAAAATACCAGTCGACTCGTAAAATAGCACAACAGATAACTAAAAAGGTATCACATGCAACCGTGCGGCGAAGTTTGAAATCTAATGCTGGTGTCATTCGTTACAAATTACAAGTAAACCACAACTACTTAAAAGTCACAAAGAAGCTCGTCTTAATTGGGCAAAAAAAGTCATGTCCTGGAACTCTGCATGGAGAAATATATTGTTTTCAGACTTGAAAAAATTCAATCTAGATGGTCCAGACGGCAATAATTACTACTGTCATGATTTAAGACAAAGATCTCGCGAGTTCTTCAGTAGGAAGATGGGAGGCGGTTCCGTTATGGTGTGGGGTGCATTTTCATATGCAGGAAAATGCAATCTCCAAAGAGTTGAAGGGAAAATGAACTCTAACAGTTACCAATGGATGCTATTTCGAAGTCTGATACCCTTCGGACCCCTTTTAGGAGGTTCAAAATGGAAGTTTCAACAAGATAATGCTCCCAGCCATTCATCGAAATCAACAAAAGAGTGGCTTAAAAGATAAAATATTGATGTTTTACCTTTGTCAAGTCAAAGCCCTGACCTAAACTCCATAGAAAACTCGTGGGGTTATTTGTCTCGCCAAGTGTATGAAAATAAAAAACAATATCATTCAAAATATGAATTAGAAATGACATTATGGAGAAATGGGACAATATTCCCGAATCTTTCCTTATAAAATTAATAAACTCTATGCCAAATCGTGTGTTTGAAGTTATTCAGAGAAATGGTGGAGCAACATCTTACTAAATTTGAGAAAACTGTTCTTTACCACAGGTGGTCCTATAATTTTGTAACAGTTCTTTTTGACACTTTTTTGTTATATTGGTGTTTTATTTTTATCAAATTAATTTCATTTCTCTAAGTTGCTACATTTTACTAAAAATTTGATGTACTAACATAAAATATTCTTTATTTTGATAGAAATATTTCTTTAATTACCTAAACAGCAAAATATGCTGTGGTCTTATACTTGTGTAAGAGACTGTAATTATACATTAATTATTTACTTGTCCTTTTATTTTTAATCATTTTTATATTTATCCTACTTTTTAGTTTACTTTACTTATTTTAATATTTTTCTATAGTATAAGCATTTATTATAATTCTGATTGCATTATTACATTCAAATTACTGTTTAAAAAATGTAAACAAAGCAATGACCAGAAATCCACAAAATTCTAAAATCTGCACAACCTGTGGTCCCAAGCTGTGTGGATTTGAGGAAGCCTACTGCATTAAACTTTGCGTGTCCAGTACGAGTGATGGCAAAATAGAAGCGTTAATTTCAAGAGGAGGGGGGGGGGGAGGGTTAGATAAAGAATTTGAAAGATCTTATAATTTGTGTGCTGGGGTTAGCAAAGGAGGGTAGTAGAAAAATTTCTGGGTGGTATTGGATTTAGGTAATTTTTTTTTAAGTGGAAATCTGCCGAAACAAGTAAAATTATCACCCCTGGTTTGTTGAATTATAACATTTTAAAGCATATTTTAAAATTATTATTTTAAAATTATATTGATTTTTTTTTATTAAAACTGCTTTTGTATGCAATTGTGTGTATCATTAATACTGTTAATCCATACACCATGGCTTGAACATATGATAATCTGAAAAATGCTATAGTTTAAATTTTTGCATCAAAATGTATGTGAATTCCTTTAAGAAGCATTTTAGATGTAAAGTCAACAAAAAATAAAAAAAAAGGAACACCCCATCAGGGGTGCAGAATATGTCCAATCCGGCGATTTAGGATCGGGAGAAAATTTAACCACCTGGGGAAATTTTGCAGAAACATATAAAATTGATTTCGATTTTAACAACAAATTCCATAATTCCCAGAGATAGAAAAATTTCACTACAAATAAAAAGATCCATATGGCGACCTTCACAAAATCGATCTCAGAACAATATGTACCATTTCAGTGGTGATTCTGTCCCGAATTTTCCGAAAATTTAAGGCATTTCGGTTCCGAAAATTAAAAAAAATCTGTCATCAATCTGACAATTCAGACAAAAACACTGCAAATTATGTCCCAGAATTACCGAAAAAACGTGAATTTCGTCACCAGATCGCGAAAGAAACGCAAATTTCGTCAAAAGATCGCGAAAGAAGCGCAAATTTTGTCAAAAGATCGTGAAAAAATCCACAAATTTCGTGAAAAGATCACCAAATAAATGCAGATTTCGTTAAAAGGGGTGAAATAACCGTGATTTTTGTCAAAAGATGGCGAAATATTCGTGAATTTCGTCAAAGGATCGCGAAAAAACACCCCCGCAAATTTCGTCTAAAGATCGATGGATGGAAATTCCGCCAAAAGATCGATAAATGGACGCAAATTTTGTCAAAAGATCGCGAACGAACCGTTTATATCGTCGAGATCGCGAACCAATCGCACATTTCATTAAAAGGGGTGAAATAACCGCGAATTTCGGTAAAAGATAGCAAAAAACGCAAATTTTGTCAAAAGATCACGAAAGAATCGCAAATTTTGTCAAACGATCGCAAAACAACTACGAATTTCACCAGAAGATGGCAAAACAACTGAGAATTTCATCAAAAGGAAGGTGAAATATCCGCAAATTTCGTCAAAAGATCGCAAACAACGCGAATTTCGTCAAAGGGACACGAAAAAAACATAGTTAGTGCTGCGAGTGGATTTCCGGCCCTTCCCCCACTCTCCTGTATCTTTTCAGAAAATTTGCTGTGAATTTCAGAATTTTTTTTCACTTAGAATCACCCCTGCACATAAGTCGAGAAATATATGAAAAATAATCTTTCTATACCTACGGTAATACTGCATTTACCTATAACATACCGTAAAATTTTGGGGAAATTTTCATGTGAATTGAGGGAAATGTTGGGAGTAGAACCATTTTCTGTACCCCTGCACCCCATACATTTTAATTTTTAAATTGCCACCGGAAAAAAAATGGAAATAGCCATTCGACTGTCTTACTTCAATTTATTTTTAAGAAAATAAGCTTAGAGGGTCACTGTTATACTGAAATTGTACCAAACATTGAAACTTTCAATAGGAACACCTAATTTTGACATCCTATTTGACTTTTTCAATGAATATTATCTTAGGATATCAAACGGGAAATCATTTGGTCCAGAAGTTTAGGATTTATGAAAATTAAAAGTTTGAACTCTTAATATGTTACATTTATTTGTAATCTTTATAAAACAGATTACAAAGCGTGTGCTTTTTATCTTAGGATTATCAAACTTTGAATATCAAACGGGAAATCATTTTGGTCAAGAAATTTAGGATTTATGAAAGTTAAAAGTTTGAACTCTTAATATGTTAAATTTATTTGTAATCTTTACAAAATAGATTACAAAGTGTGTACTTTTTTAAACCCAACTCAATGAACCAAGGAAATGATAATTTCGTCAAATGAGCTCAGAAAAAAACCGAATTTCGTCATAAGGTCGCAGAAAAAATGCGAATTTCATCAAAAATTTGCGGAAAAAATGCGACTATCGAAAAAGATAGCTAAAATCACGCATTCCGTCAAAGGGTTACGAGAGAAAAGCTAATTTCGTAAAGGGTCGCAAAAAAGCTAATTTCGTCAAAAGTACACGGAAAAACGTGAATTTCGTCAAAAGGGTGCAGAAAAACGCAAATTTCATCAAAAAGACGAGAAAAAAACGCTAATTTCGTCAAAAAGCCGCGGAAAAATGTAAATTTTGACGGAGGATTGTGAAAAAACGAGAATTTCGTCAAATGGCCACAGAAAAAGCGCGAATTTCGTTAAATGACCACAGAAAAAAAACTCTAATTTCGTCAAAAGGCCGCAGAAAAAACGTAAATTTCGACAAAGGACCGCTAAAAAAACACTCATTCCGTCAAAGGGAAGCGGGAAAAAATGCGAATTTCCTCAAAGGGACACAGAAAAAACGTGAATTTCGTCAAAAGGCCGCAGAAAAAAACAAATTTCATCAAAAAGACGAGAAAAAAACACAAATTTCATCAAAAAGCCTCTGAAAAAATGCGAATTTCGATGAAGGATTGCATAAAAAAAATGCGAATTTTGGCAAATGACCATAGAAAAAACGCAAATTTCGTCAAAGGGCCATAGAAAAAACGCAAATTTTGACATAGGATCGCTAAAAAACGCGCATTCCGTCAATGAGAAGCAGAAAAACGCGAAATCCGTTAAAGGATTGCAAAAAAAGATAAAGAAGGGCCACAGAAAAACGTGAATTTCGTCAAAAGGCTGCAGGAAAAAGCGAATTTTGTTGAAAAGCCGCGAAAAAAAGCAAATTTCAACAAAGGATCTCGAAAGAAACTTCGTAAGGGATCGCAAGAAAAACGCGAATTTCTTCAAAGGGACACGGGAAAATGTGAATTTCGTCAAAAGGCCACAGAAAAACGCAAGTTCCATAAAATAAAAAACGAGAAAAAGCGCGAATTTCGTCAAAAATCTGTGGAAAAAAACACAAATTTTGACGAATGATTGCGTAAAAAACAACGCGATTTTCGGCAAATGACCTCAGGAAAAACGCGAATTTCGTCAAAAAACTGCAGAAAAAATGCAAATTTCGACAAAGGTTCGCTAAAAAAATTACGCATTCCGTTAAAGGGAAGCAGAAAAAACTCGTAAATTTCGTTAAAGGATCGCAAAAAAAAAAAAAAAAAAAATGAAAAAGCAGGATCACAAAGAAGAGCCACAGAAAAACGTGAATTTCAAAAGACTTTAGAAAAAAGGGATTTTCGTCAAACAGCCGGAAAAAAACGCTACTTTCGTCAAAGAAAATGCGAATTTTGTTGAAGAGCTGCAGAAAAAACGCGAATTTCATCAAAAAGCAGAGAAAAAAAATGAATTTTGGCAAAAATCTGCGAAAAAAACTCTCATTTCATCAAAAACCCACCGAAAAAACTCAAATTTCGTCAAAAAGCCGCCGAAAAGACCATTTTCGATAGGATCACGAAAAAAAAAAAATCAAATTTCATCACAGCTCCGCAGAAAAAAACGAAAATTTTGATGGAGTGTGTAAAAAAACGCAAATTTAGGCCAAAAACCGTGGAAAAAACACAAATTTTCAGCATGGAGGTGCGACTGAAAAATGGAAGTTAAGAAGCTACTTTTACAATCAACTCTTCCACACCGGATTTCCGATTTAGCCGAAATCGACTTGAGATTAGCTGTGGTGTTACTGTGCATTAAGATACTTCCGTATTGACAATCTTGTCGCTCGCCGACGTTGGGAGAAATTAAAAAGCTCCTTAAATTAAACTACTTTTAGATATGTCGAATTTACTTCTAGGTCTCTTGAACTGAGCATATACGTTTTCATTTATCCAGTAAAACAGGGATGGAGTTTATTTTTCTAGTTTTTTTTTCTAGATTTTTCGAGTTTTCTATTTTTCAGTCAATTGAAAATTGATTTTGTGGTCTCAAGTAAATTTGGTTGCAGGACTGAGGGAGATGCTGGATTAACGAAAAAAAAAACAAATTCGTGGCATGCCAGAAAATAAAACAAATTTATCTGAAAAAGAAGGAATATCAGCCCTTTTTTCATTTCATTGCGATCGCTTCGGAGGTGGAATGGAACTGTAACCTCATAACCCCCGTTGCCATCAACTTCTTTGGGTGTATTGCATGCTGGGGCATCACTGTGAACTAATATATGGGACTAACCAGAATAGTTGTCGCAGGGTAAAAGAATTAAATTTTATCTCAAAAGAAAGAAAAAAAACAGGAGTTTTTTTTATTTCATTTTTGATTACTTCGAAAGGGGGTCTATAACCCCATCAGCCCCTTCCCCTCATTGGGTATACTGTGGTGTAACCATGTGCTGATATGAGGCTAGCCAGAAAGTCTAGTTCATTGTATAGCAAAAAACTACAAATTTATCTCAAATAAAAAGAAAAAAATCAGCACTTTTTTTCATTTCATTTTCGACTATTTTAGGAGAGGGCTGTAACCCCATCACCCCCTTTCTACTTCTTTGGGTATAATGTGGTGCAACTGTGCACTAATATGGAACTAAACAGAAGAGTGTGGCTAATCTGTTGAATGATAGGAGGAAAAAAATACAAATTTATCTTAAACAGAAAGAAAAAAAGCAATATTTTTTAAATTTCATTTTCGACTATTTCGGGAGGAGGGGCTGTAAGGCCATCAGCCATCTCCCCTTCTTTCAGTATGCGGTGATGTCAATGTGGACTAATATGGGGTTAACGAAAATGGCTATTTCTCTGTATGGCAGAAGAAAAATTACTAATTTATTTCAAACAAGAAGAAAAATATCAGCCATTTTTCATTATATTTTCGACTATTTTAGAAAGGGGCATCCCATTAGCCCCTTTCACATCTTTGGGTATAATGTGGTGCCACTGTGCGCTAGTATGGAACTAAAGAGAAGAGAGCGGCAAGTCTGTTGAATGATAGAGGGAAAATACAAATTTATCTCAAACAAAAAGGAAAATATCAGCAATTTTCCATTTCATGTTCGACTTTTTGGGTAGAGGACTGTAATCCCATTAGTCTCCTTATACCTTTTTGGGTATAATGTGGTGTCACTGTACACTAATATGGAACTACAGCGAAGGGAGCGGCTAGTCTGTTGAATGATAGGGGAGAAAATTCAAATTTATCTCAAACAGATTTTTTCAGAAAGCACTATTTTTTCCATTTCATTTTTGACTATTTCAAGAGGAGGGGGCTGTAATTCCATCAGCCCCCCGCCCCATTTTTGGGTATACTCTGATGTCAATGTGGACTAATATGGTGTTAATGAGAATGGCTAATTTGCTGTATGACAGAACAAAAAATTACAGATTTATCTTAAAAAAGTAAGGAAAAAACACTTTTTTCATTTAATTTTTTTACTATTTCTGTTTTTTTTTGGGGGGGGGGGGAGCTGTAACCCCGTCAGCCCCTTTTCTCTTCTTTGGTGTCAATATGGACTAATATGGAACTACAGCGAAGGAAGCGCATAGTCTGTTGAACGATAGGGGATAAAATGCAAATTTATCTTAAACAGAGAAAAAATTCAGCACTATTTTATCATTTCATTTTCAACCATTTCGAGAGGTGGGGGCTGAAATTCCATCAGCCCCCTCCCCATCTTTGGGTATGCTGTGATGTCAATGTGGACTAATATGGTGTTAACAAGTATGCCTATTTTGCTATATGACAGAGGAAAAAATTACAGATTTATCTTAAAAAGTAAGGAAAAATTACTTTTTCATTTAATTTTTCGACTATTTCGGGAGGAAGAGGGGGGGGGCTGTAACCCCGTCTGCCCCCTTTCTCTTCTTTGTTGTCAATGTGGACTAATATGGGGCTAATGAGAAAGGCTAGTCCACTGGATGATTGAAAAAAATTCCAAAAAAGAAAGACGAAAAATCAGCATTTTTTCATATCACTATCGAAAATTTCGGGGGGGTAGCTGTAGCCCCATCACCCCCCCCCTTGGGTACGCCCATGGAATCTGAAACAATTAAAGTTAACCTGACCTGCAACAACTATAAATTAGGTCCAACCCGCAATGACTGGTCCAAATCGGGAGTCGAGTCACGTTCAATTTGCCTGACATGTTGCAGCACTCTATTTTCAACATAACCCAAGCCTGATAAAATATATTTCATCCACCATATTTCTAACCGAACCCGAAATACTTCAACCCAAGCCACCCATCAAGCAGTAAAAATTGATCCACAATTTAATGTAGTTATGGATAAATAGTATATGGTCATAACTTCAATATAAATTTTATCTTTAAAAATAAACATATAAAGAGTTATCCATGTGCCAAATATGTAGATTTTTATCTAAAAGAATGTTTTGGAAATTTTTTCGAAAAATCTGATTTCAGTCTGACCCAACCCGCAGGTCGTGTCAGGCCTAAATCTAAAAGTCAAAATATTTTCCCCAACGACAATTTATAATTTTGACCCCAACGTTGGGCATTTCCCCCCGGTCGCCTCTCTGGTGCCACCCTTGGACAAAATTAGTGTTTTTTTTTTCTATGACCGACTGACAAAATTAACGATATATTTCCTCGGCAATTGTCAAAATTAGCGATATTTGTTTATGTGATCTTTTTGACCAAATTTGCAATATTTTTCCTCAATTGTTTATCAAAATTCGTGATTTCTTTGTGCAATCTTTTGGCGAAATTCGTGATTTTTTTACATAATCTTTTGATGAAATTTTTGTTTTTCCTCTGTGACCAATGAACGAATTTGATTTTTTTCAGCGATCAATTGTAGAAAATCTCTATTTGTTTCTGAGCTCTTTAACAAACTCCAAGATATTTTTTCAAGATCGTTTAAATAAATTTGTGATTTTTTTCTGTGACCAATTCACGGATTAATTTTGCGAAATTACCGAAAAGAAAAAAAAAATATCTCTGACTTCCACAAACATTAAAAAAAATTCACGAAAGGATCATCTTTTATTATGTGGGATTTTTTTATTTTGTGTGCGATTCATGTAATCCCACACAGAATTTCAAACCTTGTCCCTCAAAGAAAACTTTGCTCCTCCCCAGAAACTCTTTGAAATGGGTCCCTGCTTCTAAAGAAGGAAATTCATGATGTAAATATTCTCAGAAACACGATTCAGTCTTGGTTAATATCTATTAGAGGGTTTTATGTTTTCCATCCCAGATTTTTTTTTTCTTGCATTTTTCAAATTTTAATGTCAGAATTTTCAGACTGATGACCAATTTTTTAAAATTTTCAGAACAGAATCACCCCTGTTTAAAAGGCTGTTTTAGATCTTTCTGAATTTGATAAAAAATATTACAAAAACGTAAATTTTGTCATAAAAATTTTCAACTTTATGTTGTATTTTGTTGGCTGGAAAGATTAACTGAAAATTCTCAATCTCTGTGGAGGTTGACAAACTTTCCTTTGAGGGAGGGGGGAAAAAAATTATTTTGATCTTATGCACAGAAGGGGAGCAATTGATACATTTTTATTCTAACATATATTTTAAAAATTAGTCAAAAGTAGTCACTAATGATAAGTCAAGTGTGTCTCACTTTCAGAATGTTGCAATAGGAAGGGTTTTAACAAATACAATTGATAATTATTAATTTCTGTGCTAAAAATGTTTATTTAAGGCTGTCTCTATTTTAAACAAATTTTACAAGTTATTTTAAATCTGTACAACTTCTGAATTTTTGTTTCGAGTCAGACCTGCGATGTCTGATTATTAGATCCTACTGCTAAAAGTAACAAATCTAACAATCAAAATCTACCCAACTTTGATGTTTCGCCAACATTAATAAAATCCCCTCTTTTCCCTGTCCAGAGAAGAGTTTGCCACATATAATGCTTTAATAACATTTCATTTTATAGAGTGAAAACCACTTACCTGGGTAGTTATTCTTGTATGCTAAATAATCTCTTTTCTTTTTCCTAATCCATTAAAAGAAGAGTTCAAGGAAAACAGCATTTTAATTATGAAAAACTATCTTTGCCTGTAAGAGAAATGTTGTCCCTTCTTCAGACAGAACAGAACTCCACTCACTGAACTTCTCATAAAGATCAGCAGTTTAAACAAAAAAGAAAAAAAAGATATCACCAAACATAATTACAGTAGTCTCTCTAAAATCCGCAATCTTCTGAAATCCGCTTGCATTTCAAAACGTAAACAATGAAATTCCCAGTTAAGAAGTTCTTTTACAACTTTTATTCCAAATATCAGCGAATGAAAATAAAATTATTTTTAACGTAAATTTATGAGAAAATATCAATGACACTGGATATTACGCAAATAAAACACTTTTATTTCACAGAAACTTGCACACAACAAAATGTAAAAAAATAGAAATTGATGTGATGAATAAACAAGCCCACAAAGGTCTTAATAATGGCACCATCTATTGGCCACTATAGAAAGTAGCGAATTAATTTATTTTATATTTCATGTAAGGCTGGCAACACTCATTTCATTATTTTTTGCATTTGCTTTGAGTTGTATAGACCAACAGCAAATAACGATTGTTTACAGAATTCAAAAGAAACTTCATCAAGAGAAAATGAAAGTTCTCAAGCATAGAACTATACAAGAAATGTTTAAAAATTAATAAAAAATAATTTTGGGTATTAAAATTATAATGTACAGATAAATAAAAGGGATTGAAATTTTGATTTGCTTAAATTGAATTATTACAGGCTCTTCTTGTAAATGGATACAGGTAAGTTAAAAAAAATAAATCATTTAATCCAGAAACTGCAAAACTCTAAAATCTGCAAAATTCTAAAATCCGCACAGCCTCTGGTCCCAAGTTGTGTGGATTTTTGAGACTCTACTGTATATGAAACATATTGCTATATCATAACTTATTAGATTATCTAAATCTAGAGGTGAAAATTAGTGGTCGCCACTCACCACATGGCAATTAAAGTTGTAAAAGTGGTGATTAAAAAAAACAGCCATTAATCACCACTCGCCAAGTGGCGATTAAAAAATTTGTTATCGATTGCCAAGTGAAATACAGCTTTTTTCATGGAAATATGGACCTCTACTTTGATTTCATCTAATTAGCAAACTGGTTAATTCTTTTTCCTACCTGATGCAAGCAGGTTTCAAGGACTTAGCTGTATTTTTGATATTTTGGCCTTTAGCCATGTGCTTGCTCTTCAGTTAGATTCTTTTTTCAAGATATACAGTTTTATTCTTCAAAATATATAAATCAGGATTCCACATGCATTTCAAGTAATTTATTCATTTTTTTCTGCTGGACGCAAGTGGATTTTAAAGACATTGCAGTATCTTCAATATTTCGACTCCTGCCACATGCTCAGCAGTTAGATTATTTTTCTTTAAGAGATACTGTTTAATCCTATGAAATACATTCACCAGCTTAGATTTCAACTGTATGTAATGTGTGTAGTGTGTTAATAATATATTTACTTATTAAATAAAATCCAAATAACATTTTTATTGTTATTATTTTTTTTTATATACACCTAGCTGTTGGAATTTCGATTTAGTTATTTTTTATATAAAAAAAGTAATAGTAATGTGATTGATAATTGTGTTTATGAATATATACAAATACTCCAAAAATATATTCTAAAAAAAATTAATGTGTCAACAGATTTTGTGATTTTAAAGTAATTTTCTTGAATTTTCACTGCTTCCTTATTCTTATCATGAATAGTTGGCTGGTATAAAGCTCCGATTCATAGAAAAATATGTATATATTGCGATCAATGATTATAGTTCATCTAGATGTCAAGAAAGTTTGAAACATTATAGTGGGCCCTAATGAAACTGAGTCTACCGGCCACTAACTCAGTTTCCACTTATATCTAAATCTCATTATATCAATCATGAATGTAATCAATTATACACTGCTGGCCATCCAAAATGCAACACCATGAAGGTATCAACCAAACAGCATAAAATTTACACCATGTATACACCTCGGTAGGATATGCAAATGATTACAAATTCAGCACTTGCGCACATCGTGGGATACTGCAGCGTCCCTTACAATCCGTATATAAAGGGAAGAAAGATTGTTGTTTTGAAGAACGTGAATTGTTTTCTCGTGCGATTTTTTGTGTGTAAAGATTCAGTATGCTTCGTAGAAAAACACTAGAACCATTCTAGCATGTTTATGATTTCGATCGCGGAAGAATCGTTGCATACAGAGATTGTGGATTATCCTTCCGAGAAATTGGTCACCGTGTCGGATGTAGCCAAGCAACAGTCATGAGAATATGGAATCGGTGGATGCAGGAGGGAACTGTTATCCAATTAACAAAAGGTAATTGGGTTGGGTTGAGTTGGGTTGATTGTTGACGGGCAATTATCTACACTAGGGATATGGGCCCTAGGGGGAGTGCCTTCCGTGGAGGTCTTTCTAAGGGAACCTAATCCATATTAACGCATGGAAATCCACGGTTCGAAGAAAACCATGAAAACTCCAAACGATTAGGCCGACGGGCGCGATAGGGTTCGAACCCAGCTCCTCCCATCTACCAGCTTTGAGAGCAGAACCTCTCAGCCACTGGTGGGGCCAAAAGGTAATTGGAAAATATATAGAAAAGAAGCAAAGCATATTATGCATATGGAGCGTTTTAGCTATAACTGTTCAGCCAGAGAAATTAGTCAGTAGAAATCAAATAATGTAAAGACTGAAATATTCTAGATGGTATTTTAAAAGAATAACCAAACAGATTTAAAAACAAAAACAATTTTTATTCAACAAATTTAAATAAAAACAAAATGAAAATAAAACCATAAAAATAAAAGTAGATGTATAAACAATAGACATAAGTTCTCAAGTTTCTCATAAGCATCTATTTAATACAAGCATCAGGTATAATGCTATGCAGAAAAACATCACTCTGTATCAATGTTTAATTTAGATGAACTAGAGCACCAAAAGCCAAAAACTATTTCAAAGTAAAAATATTAAAAAGAAATCATGTTTAAATTTTTACTTCAATTAATTAACTTTAAGTTGTATTAAACTTTAAATAGAAAAGTATCAAACTAACTTTAAAACAATATAAATAGCAAAAAGGTTATCTTCAAATAATCACATTTAATTATCTTTCTCTCCATAAAAGATTTGTCAATTAAAGTCAAGTCAAACCTCATTATATTCAAAAGCTTAATACAAATCTCTAAATACTTCATACTGCCACTAGAAGTTAAAAATATTGGAGAACTAAAACAAACTTTGAAAAGGGACACAAATATCATCACAAACTGCAGCAAGCCTCTCCAGAGATCCCCTAGTGAAATCCGTCTGTACACTCTTAAAACGAAAGAGCCAAAATAACTCAAGTTGAGCCGAAATCCACTCATCTCATGATTTGAAAGTCAGCTTCTCATAAAGAGTTGAAACAACTCGAGTGAATGAGTTGTTTTTAGGCAACTCATGATTGAGTGGTCTCTATTTGACTCATACTTGAGTGAAATCAAATCGATGAAGGTAAAATCCAGTAGCACTTAAGTGATTTGTAACCAACTCATACTTGAGTGAAATTGAATCATTTAAGACTAAATCCAGTAGCACTTGAGCTATTTGTAACCAAGTCATACTTGAGTGAAATGAAATAATTTAAGCCTAAATCCAGTACCCCTTGAGTGATTTGTAATCAATTCAAACTTGAGTGAAATGAGGTCATTTCAGATTTAATCCAGTAGTTCTTGAGCGATTTCTAACAATTCATACATGGATTAAATCAACTCATTTAAGAGTTCATCCAAAATCCCTTGAGTAATTTCTAATAAACTCACTCATAAGAGAACTCGCCAAAATTACAAAAAAAAAAAAAAAAAAAAAACCCTTGAGCAATTTCTAATTAACTGATTAAATAAAATCATGTCATTTTAAATGAAATTCAGTAACCTACAATTGATTTTTATCAACGTAATTCAAAATAACACAGAATTCTTGCCACATTTTCAAATTAAAATAACTAATTTTATACTCCTTCATGTTGGTTTATATAACTGTAATTCTTATTTAATAGTAAATGACAATTATTTTTTGATTGAAAAAATAATTGTGATTTATAATTAAATAAAAATTACAATTATAAAAACCAATCTTAAGAACTAAAAAAAAACTTGAAATCACCAAGGGAAGGAAAAATCCCAATGACAACTTTTAAAAGCTGACTGCTCCCCTTAAGGGTGTTCTCAAATCCAAAAGGGCAACTTTCTGACATAAGCTTGAATTTATTTTTGATCGAAAATGCATGAAACTAGCTGGTGGTGTTGTTCAGAAACTATGTAATCGAGCTGCTTTTTCCATTTTTTTGAAAACACAATAGATCTTTCAGAAAATAGTGTCAAAGTGGACTATTTGAACTGAATTTCCATGCAAAAGGAGAAAAAACACTCCAGAGTGGGCGAAAACGTTTGTCACATAATCAAAATCGCTTATAACTCAACAGAGAACTTATTGATCAAAAAATGGAAAATCCAGTTCAATTCCAAATTGCTTCCATAACCAGGCTTTTCAATTTTATATCTTTCCATTAAAAAATTAATTTGTAAATGTATCAAAATGCTTTGCGTTTGTTGAGCAGACCAGTTAAGAACAGCCTTAAGATCCTACACTAGTCGCTAAAAGAGATCTGGATGCTTGTGTTAATCTTATGGAGAAGTTATTTTCAAATACATTGTTTGGATTTAAAAAATATATATATATATATTTTTTTTTGGGGGGGGGGAGGGGGGGCATAGGATCTTTATGCAGGCTAATTTTTAATTTTGGTTGGTTTTTCTTATACAGTAGACGTCCAATTTTACAAACTGATGTTACTCCCATTTACAAACACATTATATGAATACCATACAGTTCGTAAAATTGAGCATCTACTGTATTAAGATATAAATTTTAGAATCAGTTCCAAAAATGAAAGTATTTACAATAAAATATAAAACCTAAATTAAAAAAGTAAAAACTAGCCAGCATACATATTGTCTTCAGCTATCATATGCAAAAAGAATCATGTACAAATATTAAAACCCAAGCAAGATATTTGAAAATAACTTCCCCATGGAATTAACATTATCACAGGTCTTGTCACATGGCTAGTGTTAGTCCTTAATAAGTAAAATTGAAAATATTTCAAAAAAGATAAACACCCACCCATTGTATACTTTGTTGTAATTATCCCTTGATTTAATTCACACTACTTCTTAAATAGACTAACTTTTAAAGAAATATTTATTGTTAAGCCTTTTTTTATGCTAATTAGCACTGAGTGATAAATGTCAATTTAAAGCAGTTGATATATTTACAAATAAATTATGCACCAAAATAACTGTAGAATATTGAAAAATAAGGTTTGGGTTCACTATTTAACATTTGAAAAGATCTTTTAATGCAAATGAAAATCTAAAATGGCCTTTTACCGACCAATAGACTTACAAATCTGTCTCGATATGCAAATGTTAGGAATTTTATCCATTTTTCATGCACTATGTGTACTTTCATTTGATTTGGATTCAAGTATCCTAAAACTTATAGCTAGAATTTTGGTCATGATACTATTTTTTTTTGTATATGAAGAACCTTCCACTAAATATTGTAGTATAAAAGTCAAATGCATAAATAACTGAAAATTGGATTTATTGACTCAAACAACATGCAACTTAATTCTTTATATCATTTGTTGAAACTTGAAATTATGTTCAAGAATAATTTTTAGAATTTAGCTTCTGGATTAGAAGGAACAATGTCTTGAATGGATAAACACCAACCCATTAGGTACTCACTTGCAGTCATTCCTTCTTAATCTTGTTGTGAAATATAAAATGGCATAAGATTGTAGCTTTTTATGTCAAAAGCAGGAGCCAAATGTGCAATTCAAAATATCACGGGGGAAAAAACAACAACATTATTTACTAACAATTTTATTTAACAAAAAGAAAAAACAAATTTAGCATTGATAGCAATTTTAACAACAGATGCAGTGTTTTCATTTAAAATTTTCTCGTCAAGACAAGAAAATATGTATTCTTCTCTGCTGAAGATCCTTCAGAGATTTGATAGGGTTGTTGAATTACACTCCTCGCAATGGAATTGCATTTCTCCATGAGGTCACTATTCTCCTGTGTTAAAAGAAAATATTGAAATTAAGTTAATCTTCTTACCTTTTAAAACATTTTAGTTTTTAGATTAAAGTAAATATAAATAAATTCTTAAAGTCTTAAGCAAGTTCTTAAAATATTGTAGAAAATTCATTTTTGTTACCATTTTCAAAATGTGTACAAACATATCTTTTTAAACAATAATTTAAATTTGGGGGAAAAAATGAAACTACATTTAATATTAAATTTATTTTAAATATGAAAATACATATACAGGGGTCGTTCCAAGAAAAATTTAGGGCCTTTCACAAAAATCTATTTAATAAAATAAGCCCCTTCACAAAAATAAATTTAATAAAATGGGGCTTGTCACAAAATTTCTTTTAATAAAATAGGCCCCTTCGTAACATTCTTTTTCATACAAACTGTTTTAAAATGTGTAAATAAAACCAGCTCACTGAAAACAAACTTTAGCAAGGGGATTTAAAGGAGTTTTTTTAAGTTTGAGTAACTGGATTTCAACTTTTGCTACAAAATATTATTTTTCACAAAAATAACTTGTACTTTTCACAAAATCGGCCCCAAGAATAAAAACAAACAAACAAAACACACACACAAACAATCGCTTTCCCATGCATATATTCTGAAATAAAATAAAATAAAATAAAAAACCATACACTAAAACTTTTAGCTTTATATAAAAAGTTACACCACTGAAAATTCAGCCAATTGTGAATAAAATGGAAAATGAATAAATGAAACCCTCTGTGTAATCACCAGGGTTCGTTGATATATATCAATCGATATATATCCGATATTTATTTTCAAAATATCAAGATTTTTGATATTTTCATATTACCTGATATTTATATTCAAAATATCAAGATGCATGATATTTTCAATATTTTTCTATGTTTGATATTTATTTTCAAAATATCACTGTGTAAGATGTTTTTGATATTTTCAGTCAAAACAAGTGCAAATGAAATTTCCAACTGTTATTGACTGTGTTGTTCTGTAAATAAGGAATTTGTCTCTGATAAGTGACTTTTTTAGCCGAAGAAAACAAATATCTTTTTCAAACTTTATGTTTGAATTTTTTACTTTTAACTGTAGATTATTATGAGGGACATAATTCAAAACAGATAGTCCAATCAAATGAGTCCATTTTGAGGCTGTTTGCCACAATAAATGCTACAGAGATAAAAATTGGTACAGATGCTCATTGATACCTACTAATGACTAGGTAAAAAGTCCTGATGGATAGGAAGTGAGCGGGGGGAGGGAGGGGCAAAAATAAGTCCCCCCCCCCTCTTTTTTTTTTAGTTTTTTGAAAATATCTCAGAAACTATGGGTTTTCTTTAAAAAATTACTCCAGCATAAATTAAAGAGCATAAGATTCTCTACAAATGATAGGTTTACGCAGTTGAACCTCGGTTATCCGTCAGTCATGGGACCGGAGCCTTTAGTCCAATCAAATAAGCCCATTTTGGGGCAGTTTGTCATAATAAATGCTACAGAGATAAAAATTGGTACAGTTGCTCATTAATACCTACTAATGACTAGGTAAAAAGTCCTGATGGCTAGGAAATGATCAGGGGGAGGGAGGGTCAAAAATAAGCCCCCCTCTTTTTTTAATTTTTTGAAAATATCTCAGAAACTATGGGTTTTCTTAAAAAATAACTTTAGCATAAATTAAAGAGCATAAAATTCTCTACTAATGATATTTATACGCAGTAGAACCTCGGTTATCCATCAGTCACGGGACCGGAGCCTTTAGTCCAATCAAATAAGCCCGTTTTGGGGCAGTTTGTCATAATAAATGCTACAGAGATAAAAATTGGTACAGTTATTCATTGATAGCTACTAATGACTAGGTAAAAAGTCTTGATGGATAGGAAGTGAGCGGGCGGGGGGCAAAAATAATTCCCCCCTTTTTTGGTATTTTGAAAATATCTCAGAAACTGTGGGTTTTCTTAAAAAAATTACTCCAGCATAAATAAAAGAGTATAAAATTCTCTACAAATGACATGTATACGCAATGGAACTTCGGTTATCCGTCAGTCACGGGACCGGAGCCTTCACGGATTTTCCGCAAAAAAATCAATTTTCTTTTCAAATTTATTTACTCAATATCTATCGAAATTTATTAAATATTGTTACTAAAAAAGAAAACAGAAAACAACTTCTGAGTATTTACAAACACGCTAAATCGACTGACGACTGGTAAATAATCTCGCGGGAGTCAATGTTTACGATTAGGGGGAAGAGAAACTTAAGTAAACAATAGCACGTGATTTTTGTATTGCAAGTGGCGTTTCTGAGGGATCGGGGATTCCAATTCCACACCCTTTGTTTTTCTATCTGGTATCCTTTCTTGCATTCAGTTAGTTTCTATAACCCAGTACGGGGACGTGGATGTATGTTCATAGTAGTTCGCATTTATAGTAGTTAACATCGACTTTATAGTACTTAACAACTTTTGCGCTCATCATGTCAACGGATAAGTGTTTCATTTGTGATACAGATGTTTATGAGTCAAGTGGTGGTGTAGTATGAGTGGGTGAAAAAGGGATCGAAAGTTAAAAAAAAGCAAGTATTCAAAGACAGGACCAAAAATTCCAGCAGTTGGAAAATATTACGTTTCTGAAAGAACACACTGCATGCCATAAAAATTACACCAGACCTGATAGCATTAATGCAGCATTAAAAACGCTCAGAAATGAGCCTACATCATCAATCAGTGGACAACCGGCTAATCTGCGGTCATCAGTAACCAAGTTCGATTTCAAAAACAGATGCTTCCTTTGTACTGATTTAATTGATGAACAGTTCAAAGAAAAAGAAAAAAAGAAACCAATTCCTTTGTGAAGAATATTTTATGCGGTGCAAGTCTTAAAATAAACGGATCAACCATGACACAATAAGTCCTTGAAGCCACAGAAATGAAAAATGATCAGTGGGTAGAAGAAGTTAAAATTCGCCTTAGTAATGTAGTTGATTTAATTGCTGCTGACAAGAATTTACCATCATGATTGTTTACAGAAATTTTATCTCATGTCAAGAGGAGGTAAACGAGGACGGGAAGAAACAGATTATGTTGTTGAAGCCATGGAAGAAATTTGCTCATTTTTTGAAAATAATGATGATTGCCAACATGCCTTGTCTAATTTGCTTTCTGTAATAACTGGGCATGTCCAGATGAACAGACAGTGAAAGCTAAACTAAAACAGAAATATGGAGAGAGTATCATCATAACTGAAAATCCAAGAAAGGTTCCTTCCGTTTGTTTTATTGACACAGGAATGAAAGTGCTATCAGATGCATGGTACGAAAACAAAGAAGAAAAAGATTGTGATGATGAACGACTAAGAATTGTGCAAACTGTAGCAGCAATGATTAGAGAGGCTATCCAGTCAAAAGTATATGATTCTACGAGCTATCCTGAAAGTAATGACTTTTCAAGGATGCCAAGAGTGATATTCCTAAATCTCTCAGTTGTTTTCTGGAGCATGTGTTCATGAAGAAGAAAAGCCAGCAGAACGATGTTGCTCGACAAAAAATAATGCATTACAATAGGCCGTGCCATTGTATCAGCAGTACGCCCACTGTATTTTGTTTCCCCAATAATGACCGGCCTTGGTGTGCTTTTGTACAGAAAGTATGGCCACAAGAACTTATTCGATCTCATTTTGAATTTGGGATTTTGCTCGTCCTATTATGAGTCCCGACTGCTTGAAATGTCTGCCATTCAACATGGTCAACAAGATTTACAAGGAATGTTTTGTCAGTTTGTTTACGATAATGCTGATTTTAATATTTCCACGCTGGATGGACTCAACATATTTCACTCCATGGTTGGCATAAAGTGTGTAACACCAGCACATATTGAAAGTGGATCTCCAATCATGAAATTAACTAAAATGCCTACTGCCGAGGCTGTCGGGCAATTGGGGGTTATTCCATTGAAGCCATTTGAACTCACAGGTACAGCTTTTAAAAATGTGAAAATGGATCTGGGAGTATTAGCAGAAGATATACCCCTGCCCAACATCTGTGACACTTTGTGGATGTATGTTAAGTGGATGAATCTTCCTGGAGTACCTGAATGCAAAGGATTTATGCAGTCAATAACAAAACATGAAAATTATGAAAAGACAAATTTAATTCCGCTTTCTTTCATCAATGCACCACAATCTACAGGGGCGTGCCGAAGGCTGTTTTAGTGGGGGGGTGTGAACTGAATTTTGCCGACTGCAAGATCGGTGGTGAAAGCGGTGTTGCCAGATTAGGAGCTTTTTTAATTCATATTATTTGACTGTAACCACTTTTTAAAAATAGTATAATTCACCTTATTTTTCAGAGTTTTAATCTATTTTTAAATAGTCCGAATATTTCTATTTCAAAAAAGCGGTGACAATCAACAATCTGGGGACAAAAAAGTCCCCAATCGGGCAACACTGGGTGAAAAAGGCTTTGTGATAGCCCCCCCCCCCCCACCCCCTCAGTGACCGAGTTAACTGTTCTACAATACTGTGAATTTATAAAAATCACTAAAAGTCTTAAGTGTTGACCTGCATTCTCCTTAACCACAGTCGAAATTAAATGCTGTTATTCAGTATGTGTAAATTTTTTTAAATTATTTTACTATATAAGTAGAGTTGAGAATCCTGTTATTAATTAGGATTCTGCTTACGATTTAAAAGGAAATGTGTACGGATGTACCGTACATTAACCAGTTCTCAAAAGTAAGAATTTAAGAATGTTGAAGTACTTCGGAATTTATGTTTCTATAAATAAAACTGCATGCTGTTGTGTAATGTAAGTATATAAATTTTAAAATACATAAAAAAGACAAATCTTGCTTGCTAAAAATAAGATATATATTAGTATTAGAGACTAAAAATTATCCTTCTACATTTTTAAATTATCACCCGCCTATCCTTCAGAATAGCCCATTTTCCAGCTACACTGTGGAAATCCAACATGTCAGTTATGTCTGTTTCACAGGTTAGTAGCATTAGTTCGTCCAGTCGCTCTTCTGACATGGTGGTACGCAAGTAATTTTTTACTAACTTTAACCTGCTGAAACCTCTTTCATTACTTGCCACAGTTACTGGAATAATTAAGGCCAACTTGTAGGCCAAAGAAAGGTTAGGATACAAATGAGCCTTCCCCACAAGTTTTTGCACTGCTGCGCCAATTGTATCCGATTCAGAACTAGCTATTTCTGAGGACATGAGATCAATTTCACATTCCAAGCTATCTACATCTTTGAGATCATCAGGGAATAATTGACATAGTTTAGAAATGTCCTCGGTAGAGCTATACTTGATCCTAGATGGAAGGAGACAGGTCCAGTGGTTTAACTTTCTCAAATACCAACTTATGAATGTGTCCAAATGCAGTTGTAAGCCGATCTACCACCTTCAAAATTTCTGCTTTAAAATAATTCTCTCGTATAAATAGAACTGCAGTTTCAGGATTTTCGTCGATCTTTGATGGAGGCCTCCGTCGCCTGTGCCGCAAATCGCAAATTGAACTCATAATCTTGATTTCTTTCATGTGTCTCGCAGATGTTGTCAGCTTCCTTAAGGATGTTCATTATAGCCGCCGCGTCATCATTCCGGAGTTTCTGAATGCTTTCGTAAGTTTTTTAGAAAATAAGAACTCCTTAGTTTAAGCTTTCATTGTATAAGCAAAATTTTATTAAAATATTCTTGGTGCCGAATACAAGTTTGGAATTAAAATTAGGTGTGCCCGGAGTAGGACCACTGTGCCGGAAAGGGTTAAAAGTAAACAAATTTAGACTACTGAATATCGGTACTTACTAACCTTATTCTTAGATGTCGTCTGTTCTTCAGTTCTTTTAAGTCGCTTTGCCGCTACTTCAAATGGATTAGCAACAGCATCCAAAGCCTCATATTTTACATGTTTCTGTCTATTAATGTCATCCAAATGGTACTTCCTGTTGTGTTGTTGTCTGTAGTCATAATTAACTAGTCGGATGTACCAATCCCAAAACTTTCTTCTATCTCATACATGTTAATACTTCAAAATCCGCTATCACACTGCCAAAATTAAATGGCAATCTATGCATCTCATGAGGATTCTAACGATATGAAATTCCGTGCGTTAGTTCTTGAGATATGACTATCGCTGAAATCGTCTAAATTCAGAAAAATGCTGCCTAGCAGCGCCACTTATAGGGTGATTTATACCAAATCCTAATCAGCAACAATTTATGTCAACGTCTGACTGAATCTGAAGTTTGGCGAAAATGCGTACATTAGTTTTTGAGATAGAGCAATAACGAAAATCGTGAAAATTCCTGCATAGCAGCGCCACCTATTGGGTGATTAACACCAAAACCTAATTAACAACAACTTGTGTCAACATACAACTAAATCTGAAGTTTGATGAAAATTCGTCCATTAGTTCTATTGATAGAGCTATTGAGGCAATCGTGAAAAAGGCAGCAGAGAAGCGCCACCTGTTGGGCGATTTACACCAACACATAATCAGTAGCAAGTCATATCAAGGACTAACTGAATCTGAAGTTTGATGAAAATCCGTGCGTTAGTTCTTAAGATAGAGCTATTGGGGAAATCGTGTAAATCCTGCAAAATTCATCATAACAGCGCCACCTGTTGGGCGATTTACACCAAAACGTAATCATCATCAATTCATATAAAGGACTAACTAAATCTGAAGTTTGATCGAAATCCGTGCATTAGTTCTTGAGATAGAGCTATTGCGAAAATCGTGAAAAATGCAGCATAGCAGCGCCACCTGTTGAGCGATTTACACCAAAAACTAATCAGCATCAATTTGTATTAGGGACTAACTGAATATCAATTTTTATTAAATTCCGTGCATTAGTTCTTGAGATAGAGCGCCCACAAAATTTGTGTCACATACACACAGACAGACAGACAGACAGACAGACTCACAGAGTCACAGACAGACGTTTTGTAAAAACATGTTTTTTGGAATCTCTGACCCCTAAAACGTGTAAATCCGTCGAAAACCGGAATTCGAAAATTTTCATGAATCCAATACTTTCTTCTTGTAAAGATAGAAGGAAGTAAAAATGCTTCCACACTCACATTTAATTTTAAAACGGTTCTGTCTTTTCATTGTAATTTTTAAAAATTAAACGATTCTTAATCCGGTTAAAAATAAAAGCGCAGATGAAGAATACTAATTTATGCACTCAATGACGATTGCAACAGAGAATTGAAATGATAATGACGACGGCAGAGGGGATTTTTTGCAGGGTGTGTTCTTAACTTTCCGACTATTCTAAATTTTACCAACTCTTCCAAATAAGTGGGGGGGTGTTACACCCCCAACACCCCCCCGCTAGGCACGCCCCTGACAATCTAATTATGACACTGTTTATACATCATTAATGTATGCAGCAGATGTATGTGTCAAAATTCATCAGAGACTGTTGTTCATAACGTTTGACCAGCTACTCTTTCTAAAATGTAGCAAAATAGTTGCAGCATCTCCAACAGATTCCATGTTGTCAAAATGTGTGGTGAGACTTGGTGGCTTTCAACTTCTGATGTCATATTTTGTATGTATCGGTTCTCTATTATGTTTTGTCACACTAACAAAGTTTCGCATGACCTAAACAGCTTCTTAATGATAAATATTTGTCTTCAGGATCATGGAAAGAAGAACAGGACAAGGAAGAAAATGAGGTGATGATTATGGATCCTAACGACCCATGCATTTTCGCTGATGAGGATACTGAAGGAAAAAACAAGCCAAAATGATAAAGATTCCTTTGAAAGACTTATCTACTTCATAATTACATAATATCTACTTAATTATAAATTAGTATGTATCTACTTTTAGTTTTCTCCATATATTATACTCGCAGTTATACTCGCTCACATTAATAAATACTTAATGATGAATATTTTTCTTTCATTAACTAATTACCTGCCATTATCTCATGCAGTATTGGAGTGTTTTTTGTTTTGTTTTATTTTATTTATTTTTTGTGACAATATTTAATAAATTTGAATAGAAAATGAAATAAATTTGAAAAAAAAGTGATTTTTTTTTTTGTGAAAAATCCGTCAAGGTTCCGGTCCCTTGAATTACGGATAACCGAGGTTTCCCTTTGTATACCTGTCATTTGTAGAGAATTTATGTTCATTAATATATGACAGAGCAATTTTTTCATGAAAACCCACAGTTTCTCAGATATTTTAAAAAACTAAAAAAGTGGGGGGGGGGGGAGGTCAAAATTTATTTTTCCACCTCCATCTCCCCCTCTGACTTCCTATCCATGAGGACTTTTTATCTAGTGATTAGTAACTATCAATGAACAACTGTACCAAATTTTTATCAATGTAGCATTTATTATAGCAAACTTTCCTAATTTGACTGGACAAAATCCGTCAAGGTTCTGGTCCCGTGAATGACGGATAACCGAGGTTCCACTTTTTATACCTGTCATTTGTAGAGAATTTATGCAAAAGCAATTTTTTCATGAAAACCCACAGTTTCTGAGATATTAAAAAAAAAAACTAAAAAAAGTGGTGGGGGGCAAAATTTATTTTTGCCCCTCCCTCCTCCCGCGCACTTCCTATCCATCAGGACTTTTTATCTAGTGATTAGTAGGTATCAATGAACAACTGTACCAATTTTTATCTCTGTAGCATTTATTTCCGCAAACATTCCTAATTTGACTGGGCTAAGACACTGAAAGATAAACTGTCTAATTTAGATACTCAGTTATATATACAGCTTCATTAGAAAAGAATCTGATGTAAGCGTATAAAGCAAATTGTTTCTGTTTTCAATTAGTTGATTTTCAATTTTGTTCTAAGTATAAAAAAAAAAGAAAAGAAAAATGCACTTTTAATATATTGTTTAAGTTTTCATGTTAAGTGCGATATGTTTTAGTTTCTAATTTATATTATGCTTGAAAATATTTATTATCAGCAATAAGTTGACTATTTTGAAAATATCGGATATATATCGAAAATATCAGATATTTTTGATATTTTCGAAAATATCATTTAAATTGGGGGGGGGGGGGGAAGGGAAGAAACTACATTTAAATTAATTCTAAATATGAAATGTTTTATTACAACAATGACATTTAACCTTACCCCATAAAATCTAACTAAGCAGTCAAACGGCAGTTTTCTTCCAACAGTCAAATGCATGTGTCTGAGAGATACATGTCTAATTTAATACAGTATAACCTTGAAAATCAGGACTAAGACTAGATTTATAAAAATTCTGGATTTCACAAAGATAATCGAAACTTTCTTAACTTGCTCTTAACGGTACCTTTAATCATAATTTAATTAATAACAAAGTGATAATTATGTAAGAAAAAGGAAAAAATAATATCGAAAGGTCTGACTTTCATTGAAATTTATGTTAAAACTTTTTCAATAAACAGTGAATTTTGAAAATTCAATTGCAATTTGCTTCATTTTTTTTTTTTTAACTATTTTTAACAAAATTTTTTTTCATATTATTAAATACATGTTAGGAATATCTATTTCAGAAATGCAGACTTGTTTTTCTAAACTGTATAATGTTATGACAAAATTAAATTTTATATGCTAGTTCTATACCGCCAACATTACTCTCTTCTATTTTAAAAATTACCTATCATTAAAAAGAAAAACTTCCAAATCTAACACATGTCATGGATTTCTATCTAATCTTGGAAGAAAATGTGCATTATTGGGCAAATGTATCCGATTGATAGATGCTACTAAATAAATGAACTGAAACTGGATAGCACTGCATTCTAAACACATAGGAAAGATACACTATATGGCTATTAATGACCGGCAATTTTCAATTTTAGACATTTTGTTGAATATTTAGAAATATACTTGACAGATTCTTCTGGAATTTCAGTATTAAAAAAAAAAACAGGTATGATCTCATATTTAATAATGTCGATTTGTTAAGGGGGGGGGCAATTAGGGGGCCAACAAAAAAAATCAAAGAAAAAAATAATACTTGGGATCACCCTGTAAAATGCACAAAATGATCTACCGCTACCGAATATAAATAAACAGACATTGTGCAATATGTGTATTCTTTTGTGTAAGAATAGCACATATATTAATAGAGATATAGCGATTTATTTAAAAAAATAAAAAAATTCTTGCATATTTTTTGCTTATAACATGCAGGGTTTTCAACTCAATTTAACGCCAGTTTCAGAAAAATTGACAAAATATAATAGAAACAATATAGTGCAATTGGAATATAGCTATATTAAATATTTTAGGAAATATGAGCAGTTGTATGAAATAATTTTTATCTGCGCATGCGCGAACGATAACAAGGATCATTTTACATAATTTAATAGTCAACTCTATAAAGCAACTTATATTAAAAAAAATCTAGTCAAATATCGTAAAAATTCAGAAGGATATCAGCGTTAAAGTGAGCAAATTTTTAGTTGTTCTCTAAAAGTAGCTGAATGATAAGGGATTTTCCACAAATTGTCAATTTTTATTAACTGACTTTCAGAAAAAAGTATTTAGTGAGTATCAACGAGTAGATTTGGAAAAAATGCTTCGATTTTTATACTTCTTTTGATCATGGTATAGGCTCGTTCTGTGGTTATCCAAGAAAAACTAAAGCATCAATAAAAAATGGAAATAAAAAAAACGAATTAAAAATGACAATTTGCGGAAAATCTCTTATCATTCAGCTGCTTTTAAAGAACAACTCAAAATTTGCTCACTTTAACGCAGATATCTTTCTGAATTTTTACAATATTTGACTAGATTTTTTAAAAATAAGTTGCTCCATAGAGTTGACTATTAAATTATGTAAAATGATCCTTGTAATCGTTCGCTCATGCGCAGATAAAAATTATTTCATACAACTGCTCATATTGCCTAAAATACTTAATATATTTATATTCCAATTGCACTATATTGTTTCTATTATATTTTGTCAATTTTTCTGAAACCGGCGTTAAATTAGGTTGAAAATTCTGCGTGTTATAAGCAAAAACCATGCAAGAATTTAATTTTTTTAAATAAATCGCTATATCTCTATTAATATACGTGCTAGTCTTACACAAAAAATACACATATTGCACAGTGTCTGTTTATTTATATTCGGTAGATCATTTCTTGCATTTTATTTTACAGGGTGATCCCAAGTATATATTTTTTTTCTTTGATTTTTTGTTGCCCCCCTAATTGATCCCCTTATCAAATCGACATTGCTAAATATGAGATCATACCTGTTCTTTTCAATCCTGAAATTCCAGAAGAATATGTCAAGCATATTTCTAAATATTCGACAAAATGTCTAAAATTGAAAGTTGCCGGTCATTAATGGCAATATAGTGTAGATGCTAGGTATGAAGTTTACTAGTAATATGAAAAGATTTTTTTTTTTTTCCCCACATATGTATCTGTAAGGTCACAAAACAATTACCAAACACACACACACACACAAAAAAAGAAATTCCAATGACAAAATTAAAAAATATATTTAAGATTAATATGTAAATTTATACCCTGTCTTCTATTTCTTGCTGATAATACACCTCCTCAGGATTATCACGTTCCTCTTTGATAGTCCTCTTTGTTGGTACTTCTTTTGGGATGGTGTTAAATTTAACCTCATTATTTTAAACCTCCATTCAACCATACCAGCTTGAGCGATAGGATCAAAGTATTGTTCCTAAAATGAAAATGTGCAAAAACAATGTTATCGATTTAAAATGTTTAAATGATTTTAACTTAAAATTTCAAAACACAGACATAATGATGAGTTCATACGAAAGTGCCTGAAACATACAAAAAAGGAAATTCATTTCCCTCCAATTTACCCAAGCAATAAATTGGAGGGATGGGACTGTTGCATAAATAAAAAAAAACATACAGTATAAAGTAAATTATCTGGAATTGTTGGGTTCACATGTTTTGGGATAACTGGCTACTCACTGCATTAAGCTATGCCTTTGTTGCAATTAAAATTTATTAGAATAATCAGATTAAAGCTCCTTCTCAGAGATAAGTTGCTTTTTCACTTTCCTATGTTATTCAATGGCCTTTGAAATGTAACACAATTCTTGGAATATCATCACAAAATTCATATTTATAATTTCTTTTTTATTAGATGCTTAGAAGAACTGTTTTCTCAAACTGTCAAAAAATTTAGATTTTGTTTTAAATAAAAAAAAAAGGTTATTTTTTAAAAATCTAAATCACTTCCTTCACTACCTATATATATGCACATATTGTTATGAATTTGTATCAATTCTGCCTTATAACAAAATTTAAATTTCTACCCTTTCAGATGACAAAAAATCTTTATCGTACTGAAGCTCAAAAATCATTCAAAATAGACTAAACTAACAACTGACAGGTCTGTTGTGGTATTTGTAATTGACTGAATTTAATTTTGAGAAATTATAACCAATCCACGCCTCTTCTAAAAAATATATATACAGTAGAGCACCTAATTCACTGACCAGTAATTTATGATCAATTTTTTGAATGTAAACAAAGATTTTTTTTTTTAATGTTTGAATGACAATGAAATTTTGAAAACCAATTCAATCAATTTTAATAAAGGAGAAAGTTAAATTTAATAAACCAAAGACAACAATTGATGCCATGTTTAAAAATAAACTAGATTGAATCCGTCAAAACTTGACGGCAACAATTTGAAAGCACCACAGAAAAAAAAAGTATTTTACAGCTAAAGAAATTTTTAAAGACTAATTTTTAGGAAAAATTTCAATAACTGAAAAAAAAACCCTGCATTTTATATCTAGGCAAATGACCCATTATTGCCAGAGTTACATTCACTCATACAGTCATAGAATTTCTCATCTGACGCTTTTCCGTTTACCGACATAATAACACCCATAAAGCGTACATGATATGGATAAATTGTAAATTACTGTCATTATTCATTACTAATTTCATAGAACATGCATTCATATATACTATGACAACAAAGTCATCATCAGAATCGGTAGGTGGAAAAGCATGTAGTTCATAAGAAAGAATACATTCTGTGTGCATTAATGTTAAATACTGACAAACATGTATATAATATTTAAAATTTATATATTTCATATGTAAAAAATCTTCACGAAGCCTGAAAATAAAAATTACTGGGTACTTTTCCGTTATATGGACACCATGCCAAAATGTATGCTAATGTGCCAATTATTTCAACCCGACACAGATGTCATATACAACCCCATATTAACATGATTTCTTTTTCTGATGCCAATTTCGCGAAAACATCCACAGTGCAAATAACAATATCCAGGTTACCATATCAAGCAAAATAACGACACTTTGGCGGCAGTTAAGTACCCGTTGCTAAATGACATCGGCATCAGAAAAAAATCGCGCCAATATGATATGACATCTGTGCCTTCAACCCTTATATTTTAACCCAACTTTTTATTTTAATACTTTATTGTATAACAGCTATTTGTTCACTTATTTTAAGTATATATTTATGATTTAATAAAATATAGTTCGTTAAAGTCTAATTTTCAAATATTATATTTTTTAAAGACTACTGTACTGCAAAAATATTATCTCTCCCCCGAGATCCGTTGACAAAATTCATATTTTTTTCATGATTCTTTAGTGAAATTTAAAATTTTTTTTTTTTTACAATTCTCTGGCAATATTCGCATTTTAATGAAATTAGTGCTTTTTAACTTTTGACAAACTTTGTATTTTTTCCCCTACCCCGTTATGTGAAGATACTCGTGTGTTAATGCTATTCTTATTTGCATTTCGACATTTTGAATATATATATATATATATTTTTGGGGGGGGGGGGGGGGGGACATCTGAGCTTGATCCTTATGGCACTCGTTTACTTTTTCAATTTTGATTGCAGAATTTTTTTTTTTGAGAAATTACTTTTACTTTTACAGGGCTTGAATTTCAGGGCGGGATGGCGGGATTCGCGCCCAAAATTTTGAAATCCCGCCCAAAAGAAAATCGTAGACGGGAGGCTCCGCCCAAAAAATTTCACCCTTTACTGGAAAATTTTACATTTTGAAACTACGATCAACTCCCGCGAACGCCTTGCAAATTTCGTCATATTTTCGCGCGATCGATTGGCAAATTTTGCGAGATTTTTTTTTTTTTTTTTTTTTTTTACTGCAAAAGATTGTTGAAATTAATGGTTTTTCCCCGTCGCGATCGATAGACAAATTTCACTTTTCCCCCCCCACCCGCGATTGGTTGACACATTTCGCGTTATTTTCCACGACCGATTGGCGAATTCAGAGGTGATTCTGTTCCACATTTTCCGAAAAATTAATGCATTTGGTTCAGAAAATTATGAAAATCGGTCATCACTTAGAAAATTCAGACATAAAAAATATAACAGAAAAATATCACAAATTTCGACAAATGATCGCTGAAAAAATCAATTTCGTCAATCGTTCGAAGAAAAAAATTGCCAATTTCGTCACAAACGATCGCTAAAAAAACACGAATTTCGTCAAATAATCGCAAAAAAGCAAAAATTTCATCAAAAGATCGCGAAAAAACGCACATTTTGAGATAGTGTAGTATTGTGGTAAAATCCTGAGTTTCGGAAATGAATCACGGAAAAAACGTGAATTCGGGCAAAGCATCGCGAAAAAAAAGCGATTTTTGTCAAAGGATTGCGAAAAAACACAAATTTCGTCAAAGGACTGCGAAAACGCAAATTTCGGCAAAGGATCTCGGAAAAAACGTGAATTCAGCCAAAGAGCAGCTGACAAAAAAAGGAAATTTTGTCAAAGGATCGCTGAAAAAATCAATTTCGTCAATCGTTCGCAGAAAAAAATCGGCAATTTCGTCGCAAACGATCGCGGAAAAACGTAAATTTCGGCAAAGGTTCGCTCAAAAAATGCTAGTTTCAGCAAAGGATCGCGGAATAAACGCGAGTTAGTCAAAGGGCAGCTGAAGAAACGCGAATTTTTTCAAAGAATCGCGAAAAAAACGTGAATTTTATCATGGGATCGCAAAAAAACGCAACTTTCGTCAAAGGATCGCGGAAAAAATGAGAATTTCATCATAGGATCTCAAAAAAAATCGAATTTCGTCAAAGGATCGCGGAAGAAACGAATTTTATCAAAAGGATTGCGAAAAATGCCATTTTAAATCAAAACATCGTGAAAAAACGCGAATTTCATCAACAGATCGGAGAAAAAATGCACGTTTCATCAAAGGATCTCGGAAAAAACACTAATTCCATCAAAAGACCGCGAAAAAAACTAATTTCTTCAAAGGATCGCGAAAAAACGCAAATTTTGTGAAGGGCCTGCAGAAAGAACAGAAATTTCGTCAAAAGATCGCGGAAAAAACGCGAATTTCGTCAAATGATCGCAAAAAAACATGAATTTCGTCAAATGATCGCGAAAAAGAGTTAATTTCATCAAAAGATCGCAGACAAAAGGCGAGTTTTGTCAAAGGATCGCGCAAAAACGCTAATTTCTTGAAAGGATCGTGGAAAAGAATGCAAAATTCATCAAAAGATCGCGTAAAACGCAAAGTTCGTCAAAAGATCACGAAAAAATACAAATTCGGCAAAGGCTTGTGCAAAAAACGCTAGTTTCGTCAAAGGATCGCGCAGAAAACGCAAATTTAGTCAAAGGGGCCACTGAAAAAAACACGAATTTCACCAAAGGATCGCGAAAAAACGTGAATTTATAATGGGATCGCAAAAAATCAAATACCGTCAAAGGATCGCGGAAAAAACACTAATTTCGTCAAAGGATTGCAAAAAAAACGCGAATTTCATCAAAAGATCTCAGAGAAAATGCGAGTTACGTCAAAGGATCTAAAAAAAACCACGAATTTCGTCAAAGGATCGTGGAAAAAAACACGAATTTCGTCAAAGGATCGCGAAAAATACACGAATTTCGTCAAAGGATCGCGAAAAATACACGAATTTCGTCAAAGGGCTGCTGAAAAAACGCAAATTGAATGCACAGAAGCTTTTTCAATCAAAGAAAATATCAGGGAGTCAAGTTCTGACAAAAATTCCATTAAGGATATAATAAAACAATTTTGTTTAGAAATGGATATTGATGATGCCATCACCGAATATATATTGTTCATCCAAGTAGCTAAAAATGAAGGCAAGTCCAGATATTGCAAAGTTTTCTGAAAAATTTTAAGAGATAATAACGATACGTTTCAATAATTTCTAAAGTTATAAATGTTGCGTTTGTACTGCCTGTTACAAGTTTATCTTGTGAAAGAGAATTCAGTGCCCAAAATCGAATATAAAACTTGAATTCAGAATTTCATTTAACAACCCCCCCCCCCCCCCCCACCACCATTGTTAAGAATCCATGACATTTGGTTGAAAGCTTTTTTAAATATAAAACATTTTGCATAACTATTATGAGTTGAGTTAAATTGTTTCAGTGGTATTTTGATATGTCTGTATTAATGCAATTCTTTAAATAGCCCCTAAAATAAAAGCTGGTTTTAAAGATTTTTTTCTCCCTCCCAAATATCTCAACTCCCCTCCATTTATAAATATTGGTAGGGAGACTCCCCTCCTAGGAAAAAATGAATTTCAAGCCCTGTTTTAGAATCTGTTCCAAAAGTGAAAGTATTGTCTTAAAAAAAAAAAAAAAAAAAAACCTGCGATCAAAATTAAAGTAAACAAGGGGCACTGAAGATCAAATCAGCTATACAATGCCGCAAAAAAAAAAGAAAAAAATGCAAATGAGATTAGCAAAAAACCTCCTCATAGGAATAGCACTCGAGTGTGTTCACTTGCAGAGACAGGAGCCTTAAGTGAGTCCCTGCAAGTGAAGGCACTTGCAAGCTAATGCTATTTTTTAATAATTCGTTTTCATTTGGACATTTTTAAATAATTCTTTTTGCATTGGATAGCTGAGGTCCCTCTCTACATCGCTACTCAACAAGCAGACTTGTATAAAACCAAAAACTTTCTGCGCACACAAATATTGGGTCAAAAACTTTCTGCAAATTAATTTAATGTTTAATTACTAAAATAAAGTGTTATATTATTTTGACAATTTAAATTAAAAACAGTAGTTTTAAAATAATTACCATTTAAATTAAAAATTAATTGATATTAATTAAAAAATAATTATTTTGGTTAGAAAAATAATAAAGCTAAAAATCCATGATAAGAAAGGGTGAATTCTTATCAATTATTTTGTCAGTGTATTTAGAAACAGCCAATCCTTAATGTGACCTCTTTACACAAAATGCCAGTCACTTTGTTAGCCAGGGGTGAATCTAAGTAAAAAAAAAATTCCTGAAATTCACAGCAAATTTTCTGAAAAGTTACAGCAGAGGGGTGGGCGAATCCACTCCCGGCACTAACTATGCGTTTTTTCTGCGGCCATTTGACAAAATTCGCGATCTTTGCATTTTTTCGCGATCTTTTGACGAAATTTGCTTTGTTTTCGCGACCTTTTGACAAAATTTGGGGTGTCTTCGCGACCTTTTGATGAAATTTGTGGTTTTTTTTGCAACCTTTTGACGAAATTTGCGGGGGGGTTTTTCGCGTTATTTTGGCGAAATTTTCGGGTTTTTTCGCGATTTTTCATGAAATTTGCGGGGGTTTTCGCGATCTTTTGACGAAGTTTGCGGGTTTTTTTCGCGATCTTTTGACGAAGTTTGCGGGGTTTTTTCGCGATCTTTTGACAAATGCGCTGTCTTTTTGCGATCTTTTGACGAAATTTGCGGTTTTTTCGTGATCATTCGGCAAATTTTGTGGGGTTTTTCGCGATCTTTTGATGAATTTTGTGTTTTTTTGCGATTTTGGACGAAATTTGCGTTTTTATCCCGCGATTCTTTGACGAAAATTGTTTTTTCCACGGTTCTTTGACGAAATTTATATTTTTTCCGCGATTCTTTGACGAAATTAGTGTTTTTTTCCGCGATCCTTTGACGAAATTAGTGTTTTCGGGATCTTTTCACAAAATTCGGGCTCTTTCCGCTAACCTTTTACGAAATTCGTTTTTTTCCTGTGTTCCTTTAATGAAATTTGCTTTTTCTGCGATTCTTTGACGAAATTATCTTTTTTTTTCACTATTCTTTGAAAAATTCGCGTTTTTTGCGGTCCTTTGACGAAATTAGCATTTTATCCGCGAAGCTTCGACAAAATGGGTGATTTTTTCTGCGAATGATTGACGAAATTGGTCTTTTTTCGGCGATCATTTGTTGAAATTCGCAATATTTCTCAGTGATATTTTTTTATGTTTAAATTTTCGGAAAATTCGGAACAGAATCCCCCCTGGCAAATACTAAATAAATCGTACATAAATTGGGGAATACTTTTAATTTTTTGGTATTTTAAAAGAAAAAAGTAACAAGAACAAAAATTACGTTTTTTTTTCTAAAAAATTTTCCGCAAAGTCCGAATTTTGCGGGCGCACGGCGTGCTCGTCTATATTATACAGCTCTGTCAACAAGTACAAAACATTGACACATTTTCAAATTCATTTTTAACAGAAAGACATAAAATTGGAAAGTTCGACTATGGAAGAGATTCGGAACTGAACTGTATTTACCAATTTTGTGATCAATAAATTACCTGTTGAGTTATAAGCATTTTTGATCACATGAGAAGTTTTTCACTTCTGGGTGGTTTAGTGTTGGGTAAGACACAGAAATTTTTCGATGTTTGTATGAGGTACCTCCAAAAAACTTTTGCCATGACAATGTCATGCTTCCAAAGGAGTGAGGTGGGTGGGATTTATATGCAAGAACTAAAATTGAGTTAGGATGGATGTAAATTCCTCCCTCCTCCTCGGTGTACGCTGCTTAATCTGACAACTTGAAGTTAGGCGTTAGCCCCATAGCAGAGACCGTGCAGCACGGCAGCAGCGATGCAGGTTATTTTAGACCTTGCAGATTAATCTACCAGCTTAATAATAATATTGTGCTTAAAAAAATTCACCAAAAATTTACTTTGATTTAAGAGTTACTGTATTTCTTATTAATTTTCTATGTGAAATGCAATTTCTGTTTATTTTATGGGTTACTATAAGATAGTATAAATTTGATTTGCTGCAGATGGACACCGAAAATTCTGCTATTGGGGGCATTAGGAGAGTGGAACTTTAGTTAGGGTCACGCGGGGTAAAATGGGTAGAAAAAAAAGCTTTTTTTTTTATTATTTTAATGTTTCATAGCAGAAACATTATGAAATATTATCATGTTTTTGTTCAATATTTTTTACATTATGTACTTTAGGTCTAAACTCAACATAATTACCCATTTTATCTCGCTTCGGGGTAAAATGGGTATATGCTGGTTAAAGTTGAATTACATTATAATTAATGTATAGACCATTTAAAATTTTGTACCTTCATCCTTCTGAATCATATGTAAACTGGGGCGAGGAGGGAAGGCAAAAAACTGTCACTTTCAGTTTGTTTACATTTTTTTCTTGACAAATAAAATCTCTTATGAAACTAATAGAAATAAGATGCAAATGTACACAAATCCTATCCTACCGCCCCCCCCCCCCCCCCCAAACTGTTCTTAATTTTCACCACATCAATTTACCGTCCATGCTCTGAATCATGTTTCTAACAATGTTTCATTTTAAAAAGTTTTTTTTTTTTAATTTAATGCAGCTCAAAAGCAGATAGATATCAGCATGAGTATCTGTAGAAAAAATGAGAAATTAAGTTAACTGAAAAATATTTTAAAATCAAAAGCAATTTATAAACTAGCTATAAGTGAATGAAAATTATTTACAAAATATGTATACGGCAACGACTGGTGTAGCTTGGTTGAGATAGACTTCCTGACAATTTGGGATGCCTCCACATCAGCAATGTCGTCTTTCTCAAGGAAGACATAATCCGGCAGATTACTTTGTTGCAAACTTTACAGTGTATTCATCTTCATCAAGGATATCAATAATAAGACCTGTAAATTCTCGAACAGACTTCTTTACACTGAATTTCACAATGACCCAGCCACCAATCATTGGATTCACTGCAGCAAGAACCTTTGGTTTAACTTCCTTGGATTGCTTCGACTCTTTTTACTGTTTATCCTGTTTTAATCCACTCAATTTAATAAAGTTAGAACATATGTTTTAATTTAATTTATGGCCAAAAATACGGTACTTTGATTTAATGTGATTTTTCAGAAATTATCGGTTAACGGCGATTTTTAATGTTTTACATTCCAAAGCGAAGCACGGATAACAGATGTTCGCAACTAATTTATAGCCTAATTTCATATAACAAAGCATAATTTCAGTTTTAAACATAGGATCAATAACAATTTGCTCTCAAAAGTCTTTCAATTTTGATCAATTTTCCTACATTCATATCTTGACCTCAACTAGCATAAAAAAGATGGCTTATACCTATTTTACCCCATGTGACAAGAAATGCTATAAATTTTTTTTGAATAAATAAATTTACTCATTTTTTGAGTTTTCTATTAGAAAAATCCTTCTTTAAAATCCAAACAGTTTATTTTTTACGATCAAAAACGCTTATAACTCAACAGCTAATTTATTGATCACAAAATGGTAAATACAGTTCAATTCCGAATTCACACTTTCACAATACATAACAAATTCTTCCTGTAGTATATTTTTCTGGAAAGAGGTTTTTCATTCACTAAAAACACTTCGTTCTCCCTTCTGAAAACAAAATGACTGCTAAGCCCAGTATATATGTAGCTAGTTTGTTTTTACCAAGTTTAAATAAGCATTCTTACAGTCATTTCCCAATATGACCCAAAATTTAATTTTAAATAACAGAAATGTATCAAAACACCCAAAAGCCCAGTGGACACCTTCTGGCCCAGTAATGGACACCCCATAAAAAGTAATAAATATAATTGTTTTTATGACTGTACTTAGAAACAGGAATTTAATGAATACATAGAATGAAACAAAATAGTTATTTTCCAATAAATTTAACAATTAGGATACCAGTTATTAATAAAATATTTGTGATAAGCATTTACTGTTTGCATCAGTTATTGTAATTATAAGAAGATCGATGTTTTAATTATTTTAGATGGATAGTTTAAAATACTAAATATCAGGCAATTACAGCTATCAAATTAGGGTCATTCCATGTCAAATCACCCAGGGCATGGCACCCACCATCACCAATTTTGATAAAATTCAGTGAATTTGTAGAGTTTTTAAGCTGATTCCAAAAATGTCAATCATATTGAAATTGATCAAATGGTTTGTCAGATATGAACTTTTAAATGTCTTTCAAGATGGCCGATTTGCCGCCATTTTTGAATGGCACATGTGACAACATAAAGGTCTATAACTTCTTTCAGGTTTAAGCTAGAACTTTCAAAATTTTTTTGTTCTGTTCAGAATAAAATAAATTTTCATCTAAACAGATTTTTGTGCAATCTATTCCATTAAAATGCTGTCAGAAAATGACTTTTGCTATTTTTTAATTAAAAAAAGTATAACTTCAATGGCCGATTTCCCCCATTGTTCCCCCTTCAATTTTCATCTAATTGCATAAATAGGAAGCTCAAAGTGTGTTTTGATGCCTGATAAGAAAATTTTAATGGGCAGTTCGCAGGTGTTTTTTTTAAAGAAGAATTTCAAATTTACCGACTTCCATAAGTAACGGAAAGTACAAGATAATGTTGATATTTCTTTTATTACCAGAAATATCATACATATTTACATCTAAAAGTTTGGTAAGGTTTTATCTTTCATAAACATATATATTTTTTTAATGTGGCTAAAAAGAAGGGAAATCCCTCAGGAAATATAATTAGGAATGCTAATAATGAATTCCTGCAAGACATAGAAGTATTTTCATGACAAATTGAAATCTATTGCAAAGTTTCAGTAAATTTTAAATAAAAAAAAAATGATGGAAAAAATTCTACAAATTGTCACATTTTATAGCAAAATCATACTTGTATATTATACAAAATGATAAAATTACAATTTTTAACTAAATACAATTAGTAAAAATTATCGTACTTCAAATTAAACAAAATAACATTTAGCACATACACGGTAAAAATACTATTAAAAATATATCTACATTCAAAATAAGTAGGGGGACCCGTGGTAAAATGGGTATATTTTATATATATTTCTTTTTATTTTACCAGAAATTTTTTTTGAAAAATTTAAAGTGTGAATGAAATGCTCACATATCTGACAATATTTAAACTTGGTAAAAGCAAACTAGCAATATATATATACTGGGTTTGGCAGCCATTTTGTTTTTCAGAAGATAGAACAAAGTGTTTTTAGTGTATGATAAACTTCTTTCCAAAAAAATATACAGGAAGAATTTTAAAAATAAACTGTTTGGATTTTAAAGAAGAAGGATTTTTCTAATAGAAAACTCAAAAAATGAGTAAATTTATTTACTCACAAAAATTTTATACCATTTTTTGTCACATGGGGTAAAATGGGTATAGGCGATCTTTTTTGTGTGAGTTGAGGTCAAGATATGAATGTATGAATATTGATCAAAATTGAAAGACCTTTGAGAGCAAATTTTTATTGATCCTATGTTTAAAACTGAAATTATGCTTTGTTATATGAAATTAGGCTATAAATTCATCGAGAACATCAGTTATCCGCACCACACGTTGGAATGTATACATTAAAAATTGTTGTTTACAGACAATTTCTCAAAAATCACGTTAAATCAAAGTATCTTATTTTCAGCCATAAATTAAATTAAAACACATGTGCTAACTATACTAAATTATTAAATTGAGTGAATTAAAAGAGGACAAACAGTAAAAAGACTCCCCATGGAAGTTAAAGGAAAGTTGGAGGTTCTCACTGCAGTGAATCCAATGATTGGTGACTGGGTCCTTGTGAAATTCAGTGTAAAGAAGTCTGTTCAAGAATTTACAGGTCTTATTATTGATATCCCTGATGAAGATGAATACACTCTGAAATTTGCAACAAAGTCATCTGCCAGATTATTTTATGTCTTCCCTGAGAAAGACGACATTGCTGATGTGCAGGCATCCGAATTGTCAGGAAGTCTATCTCAACCAAGCTGCACCATTCGTTGCCAGTATACATTTTGTACATAAATTTTCATTCAGTTATAGCTAGTTAACTTTATAAATTAATTTTGATTAAAAATATTTTTCAGTTAACTTAATTTCTCATTTTTTCCTACAGATAGTCATGCTGATATCTATCTGATTTTGAACTGCATTAAATCAAAAAAAACTTTTAAAATGAAACACTGTCAGAAACATGATTCAGGGCATGGACATAAATTGATGTAGTGAAACTCGGGAGCAGTTTGAGGTGGGAGGGGTGTAGGATAGGATTTGTCAGTACTTGCATCTTATTTCTATTAGTTTCATAACAGCGTTTTTATTTGTCAAGAAAAACATGTAAACAAACTGAAAGTGGTAGGTTTTTGCTCACCCTCCTCGCCCCAGTTTATATATATATATATATATATGACTCAGAGGATGAAGGTACAAAAATTTTAAATGGTTTACACATTAATTATAATGTAATTAAACTTTTACCAGCATATACCCATTTTACCCTGAACCACGGGGTAAAATGGATATACACCGGGGTAAAATAGGTATAGGCTTTTACACAAAAATTATGTTTAATTTAGACCTAAGATACATAATGTAAAAAATATTGAACAAAAACATGATTATATTTCATAATGTTTCTGCTATGAAGCATTAAAATTAAAAAAGCTGTTTTTTATACCCATTTTACCCCGGGTGACCCTATAATTAGTTAAAAAACTAACTCTGTTGTATTAATATTGCAACTCAAAGTGTGTTTTGATATCTGTTAAAAAATTTTAATGGGCGATTTAAAAATTTTAAATTTAGTTCAAAAAAAAAAAAATTATATACTTTATTTCACTTTGATTCATTTTTTAAATGTAAATAACATTAAAGCTGTAATTATTGTTGAATTATAAATAGAAAATTGCTGTCCAAAATATGAAATTTTTTATTAATTGCTAAAATTATCTGATTGGGTTAATTTATCATCAGAACTTTCCAGAAGACAGAATTTTAACCAATAATATCACTTTGGTTTGCCAGAAGGGGTTTTTTCAACCAACCAGATAGATGTACTTACCAGAAAGAGATTTTCAACGAGTCGAACTAAAATTACTTCCCAGAAGATTTTTTCAACCAACCGGATTAAGCAGAATTTTACAACTTGTTATGCCAATCTGTTAAAAAAGATTAAAGTTTCTCTTTTGATCTTATAACTATAAATGATGCTGCTTTGTTGTATTAAGTTAGATACTATTTTCTTATGGATAAACAAAAAATTTACAATATTAGTTTAAATATTAATAATCCAAATTGTGATTTAAATAATCCTCAAGCTATCCACCATCCCAATGAGTTATCCACCAAAAGTAAAGAACTTCTTGCATTAAGATGCAATTTAGAAGATAGCGAAAACTCAACAATATGCTTTGCTCACAGAGCAAAGCTTTCTGCATATGTAAATTCAGCAAAAGAAATGTTTTCATTTATTTAATCTTCATCCTAACAAGACCAAGAAAAGTATCCTTACATGTGATAAGTGTGGATCAAGCTAAGAATTACAGGCATAAGCTACATAATGATGCCAATCCTGGTAAGAAACTATGATCAACCTGTAGGGAAAAAAGCAAGAGCTTTGCTGGAAGTATATGTGAAAGAACAGAAAGACGTGCGTCAGTCCACTGATTTTTCTGAAGAAATTACATCAAACATGGATCAGAAAGAAAAATATCACGTAAAGCTTAATGGAAGTTCACCACTAAGGTTACATGCGACTTCTGCACACAGGAACGTGTCTGCTGGAGAAAGAAAATTGCTTTGCGAAAGAAGGTTGCTTGCACCCTTGATTTGGAAGAGAACGTTCTTCAGAGTGAAAACAGTAGCTCTGATGAAGATAATGTGAATCAAAAGAAAAGCTTCAGAATTCGAAAGATTAATGGAGACTGTGAAAAAAAAGTTACCACAAATTAGTCCCAGGGAAAAAATTCAGTTGCTAACTTTGATTCCTGAGTCATGATGGTCAAGAAAGAAAATAATTGAAACCTTTAGTGTAACTGAATACCAAGTATAGGCTTTATACTTGGGAAGACACTATAAAATCTGTGAAAGAATTTCATGAAGATAATGAATTTTCATGTCTCATGCCTGGTCAGGGAGATACAGTCAGCATAAAAAAAATGTCCGCCCATGTTCAAAAAAGGTTTCTTCTTTGTAATCTGAATTAACTAACTGTATATCCAATTTCGATTGAAATTTCCTACCAATAATAAAATTGGGTTTTCAAAATTTGCTGACCTGCGACCTAAGCACTGTGTCTTAGTTGGAAGTTCTGGCACACATTCTGTCTGCATGCATACAATACATGAGAAAGTTCAGTTGCTTATTGCAGTAACAGGGATTGAAGAAAAATATGAAGATTTAATCCAGGAATTGGTTTGCAGTTCTAACAATACAAATTGTATGCTACATATATGCAGCAAATGTCCCAAGAAAGATGTTCTTGAAGATTTTTTTAAAGTTAAAATTTCCAGATTTTGATCCTGAAGATGCAATTGAACATAAACAGTGAGTATCAACTGACAGAGTACGATTAACATCACATACATCTACTCTGTATGATTTCATCCATCTTATTCTTAAAAAAATTGAAAAGCTCGTACCCCATACACACATATCCAAGTCCCAAAGCATTTATTTGAAAAAAAGATCTTACTAGTCATGAGGCTCTCATACAAATGGATTTTAGTGAGAACTTTTCTTTTGTATTGCAAGATGAAGCGCAACAGCTACCATTGGACGCCTGGTTGCTGTACTTTGCATACAGTTGCATTCTATGTAAAGCAAAAAAATGGAAGCAGCTTAAAAAAATGAAAGCCTTTGCATGCTTTCAGATGATATGGACCATGATGTACCAATGGTTTATCAGATTCAAAAATTAATCATGCAGCATTTAAATAATAAGTAATCTTAGCTACAAATGTAGAATATTTTACTGGTGGCTCTGCTGCCCAATATTAAAATTGAAAAACATTTTTGAAGCCATGAACATGATTTTGGTGGAATAAAAGCAAAATGGAGCTTTTTTGCTACAAGTCATGGAAAATCTGTTTGCGATGGGGTGTGGGGTACTGTTAAAAGACTTGTGACAAAAGCAAGTCTGCAAAGGCCGTTGCATGATCAAATTGCAAATGTGGCTATGATGTACGAATATTGCAGACAAAACAATGATGGTATAACATTTTTTATCATCACAACAAGTGACAATTTAAAACTGCCCAACAACATGTCTCATTGGATGCAACTTGCTACGACAATTCCTGGAACATGCAGTATGCATTATTATGGATCTACAGAAAGCTTATTAATAAGTGGGAAAAGAATAAATACTGATGAAAAATTTCCTGTTTGTTCATCTTTTGATAGGAATATTAAAGCGACATTGGATATTCCATCTCTTAAAAGTTACGTAGCATGTATGTATGAATGGAATTGGTATTACAGGCTTAGTGTCAAAAGTCCACAAAAAAGGAGATGCAACTGTTAAATTCGTGCATCCACAATGGCCCATCACCTTCGTATTATTGGACAGAAAATGACAGTTGTATTGTGCCTTTCAGTCATATCCTTTGTGCATGTGACATCAACACTGCAAATGGTAGAATATATGAACTTGGTGATGCATCCAGTGCTTTAATAAGCACCAAGTGGGCAAAACTTAAAATTAGAAGGAAATAAAATCGAAATATAAAGAGAACAAATTTTATTAATTATCTTTATTTTTAATTGTTATTGATGTAGATATATTTTCAATAGCATTTTTACTGTGTATGTGCTAAATGTTATTTTGTATAATTTTAAAGTACGATAATATTTACTTAATGTATTTTTTTTAATTATATTTTGTATTATATACAAGTATGATTTTGCTATAAAATGTGACTATTTGTAGAATTTTTCCCATTATTTCTTTTTTACTTATAATTTACTGAAACTTTGCAATAGATTTCAATTTGTTAGGAAAATACTTTTATGTCTTGCAGGATTTCATTATTAGCATTTCTATTTATTCTTGTCGGATCCCCCTTCTTTATAGCCACATTAAAAAATATGTATATGTTTATGTAAGATAAAGCCTTATCAAACTTTTAGATGTAAATAAGTATGATATTTCTGGTGATAAAAGAAATATCAACATTATCTTGTACTTTCCATTACTTATGGAAGGTCAATAAAATTGAAATTCTTCTTTAAAAAAAAAACACCTGCGAACTGCCCATTAAAATTTTCTCATCAGTCATCAAAACACACTTTGAGCTTCCTATTTATGCAATTAGATGAAAATTGAAGGGGGAACAATGGGGGAAATCAGCCATTAAAGTTATGCCTTTTTTTAATTTAAAAAATGACAAAAAGTCATTTTCTGACAGCATTTTAATGGAATAATCTGCACAAAAATCAGTTTAAATGAAAGTATACTTTATTCTGAACAGAACAAAAAAAATTTGAAAGTTCTAGCTTAAACCTGAAAGAAGTTATAGACCTTTACGTTGTCACATGTGCTATTCAAAATGACGGCAAATCGGCCATCTTGGAAGACATTTAAAAGCTCATAACTCACAAACCATTTGGTCAATTTCAATACGATTGACATTTTTGGAATCAGCATTAAAAATTCTACAAATACACCAAAGTTTATCCAAATTGAAGGTAGTGGGTGTTATATTTAGAAAATTCTGGGTGATTTGACATGGAATGACCCATTATTGAAACGGCAATTTAAAAGGTACAATTAAAAAAAAGTTTTGGAATATTAGTGTTTAGTCTCACTATTTTTAACAATTATTCTTCCAGAGACTACTTGATGTATCATTTATAATAATTAATATTACAAATATGAAAGAAATGATATTGTGAGTTGAATGTTTTAAACACTAAATAAAATAATTTCAAAATAAAACTGTAGAACTGATGTTTGAGGCCACTGATCTGCAGATTTACTAGTTTCATGAATATTACCTATAACTTTCATTAATAGTATTACTTTTTTTTTTTTTTTGTGTGTGTGTGTGTGGCGGTGGGAGGGGGGGGGGGGGGCTCAGAGCTGAACAAGGAAACATTTAAGACAGAAAATAGATTTTTAATAGCTTCTGTAACTTAATTGTTTTTATTTAAACGGAGAGGGATTAAGCCCTATGAGCCCCTCTTTGACTGTGCTCTTAAACAATATTTACTGCTTCCTGGCTGATTTGATTGACAGATTATAAAATATGCAAGGTATATATATAAAAAAAGCATAAAATATTAAAATTTTATCAATCAATAAAATAACTTAAAAGCAGTTATTTATAAAAATTTTAGTGTTATTACATTCTGGTAAGTGCAATTTAAAAAATAAAAATTGATTACTTAAGTTTTCAGTTAAGTCAAAAGATTTTAAATGCATTATGAATGTTACTGAAATTGCATTTTTAGCAATGCTTACATGGGGTGTCCATTACTGGAAATTGACTAATTAAGCATTCCAGTAATGAACACAGACAGGTCTTAAAATCTTTAAATAAATCAAATTTTGTAAATGGCCATTAGTACATAAAATTCTAAGTTTTCTATTGCTACTCAAACAAAAACATTCAAATATTGCAAGAAAACAAAAAATATATAAATTAATTAAACAAAGCCATTTCTTAGCCTCTTCATTAAGATTTTCACAGAAAAACAGTGGAACTTTGAAACATTTTCTGCTTCCTGATTGGTTTGATTAAAAGTGTCAAGAATAACCCAGTACAAAGGGGAATTATAAAATAAATAATTAAAGAAATATTTATCTATTTTTTTTTATGAACCAAAAACATCAAGGGGTGTCCATTACTGGCACATCTACCTATATAGAGATGGAAACAATTCTTTCGAAATTCTTGTAATTTTTCACAAAATTATTTACTACAAATTATAAAACATTTTTGGTTGATATGATTCATCTGAAAAATTGCTTTCACAAAATACTTAGTACTGTTATATCTGACAAAAAGTTTTGTCAATCAAAAAAGAAAACTTTTATTATTTTCACCTCCCCCTATCCCCCCTTGGTTTTACATGACGCTATGATCAGCTTATTTATTTATCAACAAAGTAATAAACAGGACATTTTAAACGAAAATAAGTAAAAAATAAAAGGGCAGAACAATTTTAAAATATAGAAGCATTTCTAAAATTAGCTGCCGGTAGTGATGCTGAGCGTATGCAGGAATCTTTAGTTACTTATTTTTACAACAAATTAAGAAATGCAGGAGAATTTTTTCAAAATTTTAACGTTTTATATGCTAGGGAGGCGCAGTATGTGTGTAAATTAAGTTAGTGTGTATATGAAATCAGTTACCACGTGTTTCAAGATTAAAATAAAATCAGCACATACAATTCCACTAAAAACTAAGTATAAATTAAATGCTTTTATAAAACTTACCGAGTAAAACAGGTCCATCCTCTTCCTCAATGTTTCATCATTAAGTAAACTTCTTTTAACTTCATGTTTACATTCGCCATATTGGGGACAGGCAGGCGAAATGATGATGGCGACGGCGAGAGGCGAGACGAACACGAGCATCTGGGGAGAGAACGACTGCTAACAGTAGAACTTAGAAAAAAATTCTCCTTCCCTTTCAGCTGTGGAGAAAAGGGAAAAACTACTGCGTTCTTCCATCAGCCTTATGTAGCTTTTCCTTTTCGCTTGCATTTGTTATTCGATTATGGAAATTGTTAAAATTATAAACAACGAAGAATGCTGAATCTTATAATTTGAACAAACAAGCAAACAAAAAAAACATCAAATTTGCAAAAAATGAAATGTTTTTAAAAGGAAATAATAAAAATAGAATGGCTGTTATTTATCTGAAAATCTTTCGTTAGATAAATCTGAAAAAATATAATAATAATAAAATATGAAGCTATAGAAATATTTTAATATATTTTTGTAACAGACTTTCATATCCTATTATTTTTCTTTTGTGTGTGAGTGTGTGTGTAAGGGGGGGGGGGGGCAAGCTTATGTAAAATTTTACGGTTAAAGGATTTTTGTAACTTTTGTACTTTTTTTAAAAGATATTTTGTAATATCTTATTGACACATTAAATGGTTTTATGAAAGAAAATGACTTAATAAAGAAAAAGTTTAATTATTGTAATAATATTTGAAAAGTTAATTTAAAAATTAAGACGATTTTAAACAACACTTTTTAATTTCTTACAACACTCTTTCATATTTTTAATCCTATGTGTGCTCTATAGGTGTAAGAAGGACCAGATATCCAAATAATTATTTAACCCTTTATGCCCCGATGCTACTTTAACGTACCATTAAAATAACTTGATATAAAATATGCATGGATTAGTAGTAGTACATTTTAGAATGAGTTATAGGTACTTTACGTTATCTTATTCCAAAAGCATTATTGGTTGAACAAAACAAAAATATTTTTAAAAAGATGATTTTTTTTTTTCATTTGCACCTCATTAGCTTTCTTGACGTTGAAAGTTCGAGGGTGAAAAGTTTCAGTTCGGAATTATTCCTATATTTCTCTTGTAAGAGCATTATACTTGTACATTTCCTAATTCTATAAAATACTAAAAAAAAATATTTAAAATAAAAGATTTGAATGAAGTTATAAATATTGCACAAAATTCCTATAAATACAAATTTCATTAATTGACTTTAAATGGCATAATCCTTCCAAAATTTATTAAATGATTGTGTAAATCTTCTAATGTAGTTTCAAAAATTCACAAAAAATAGTTTAGAAGATGAAATTTTCATGAATTCATAATTTGGGACATAAAGGGTTAAAAAAATAAATGAAATGTCATGACATGCTGTAAAAATAATGAACAAATGACTATTTGCTTAATATTTTTATTTAAAAAAAAATACTAAGCAAATACTCTTCAACAGTCAATTTATATTAAGGAAAATCCTGTCTTTAATTTTATGAACCACGAGGATTGTCCATTTAAAAATAGAGTTAATTGAAAAACATATCGAAGTTTTAGCATTTTAATCACACTGATATAAGAAAAGAAAAAAGAACTTATAAAGATTGCAACTCTGAAAGGGAAATTTCATTTAATGTCAAATAGATGCAGTAAATTAAACGGGAAAATTGATATTTTCGTCCTTATGTAAGTAAAAATTTTTACCCCCCCCCCCCCCCCCCGTCCTTCCTACATAATCTGCTAAACGTAATCGTTAAAAAATATATTCTCATACCTCCTTCATTAAATCATTTAATAATAAATTAAAAATTCATTGTAAAATATTCAAAATCGAATTCCCCAAACTGGAAATTTTGACATAAGCTTGCAAAAAAGAAAAAAAAAAACAGTAGGATACGATGAGGTTTGTGCTAATCTTAACAAAATATTACACATTTACGTCAATTGGCCTTATTTAAAAAAAGAATAGGTAAACACACAGAAAGGTAAATCATTAATATATAAAACTTAAAAAATGAATATTGTAAAAATGAATTTTCCGAGGTGAAAAAGAAAAAAAAAAAACTATTTCGTGACACACATTTTTGAATATAGTTATATACAATATTAATTGCCAAATAACTACATTATATATAAATATAACTCAGAATTGACAAATTTACTTAATTTTTTAAAATATGTTAATATATTTTTTAAAAATGTGTGTGTGTGTAATAAAATATTATATTAAAATATGAAGCTATAATTACAAAAGTAATTTTTGCAGATTTATATATAAAAGGTTTTTATATAAATAAGATAATTTTAAAAGGAAATAAAGAATATCTGTTATTTATTTTTGAAAAAAATCCTTTTTTTATGAAATCAAATTATAAAATTCAACATTCTACGTTATTTATTTTAATGTTCTCATAACCGAATAATAAATACAAGTGAAACGGGAAAGCTACACAAGGTTGAGGGAAGAACGCAGACTGTTTTCTCTCTTTCTTCTCTGTTCAAACAGGAGCCGAATTTTTTCTAAGTGCTACTATTAGAAGTCGTTCTCTCCCCACAAACGAATCGCAAAGAACGGCTCGCTAATGAGTGAATTTTTATCAAGTTGAGTTGTTTCGTTTTAGCTCTCTTCGAGCACAGCTGACATATTAACATAAAAATAACAGCTTAAATCAAGTTGAAGAAAGCTTAAATCAAGTTTAGTAAAAATAACAGCTGAAATCAAGTTGAGCTAAACATTTAAAAATCAACTCATTCACGATCCAATAAATTAGAACTCATTTTTGAGCAACCAAATCCACTCATTCGTTTTAAGAGAGGGAATTGCAAAAATCCCAGCACTGCCAGTCAGTAACAACTCCGAGTACCTCGCACGGACTATCAGAAAGCGTAGGTCTTGGACCACTATTGCTACGACCGATTTGTAGCGTCAAGATGAGGAAAACATCCCTGGTCCCTTTTGGAACCAACTCACAACCCTACAGTTCATAACCATTTACTAAAGAGAAGTTGACTAGATTAATCTCCACTGACAAAATTACATTAACTAATTGAAACCAAAATATCTTTTAAAAAGGGAGAGAAAGTTACAGTAAAGAAAAATAGTTTATTTCAATTAAAAAGAAAAATAAAAGTAAACTAACTGGCACATGTCGTCGGTGACCCGCTTTCAGTACACTTGAAAAAGACTAAAAGATTCGACACATTTATTCAGGCGTATCCTTCAACACCAAATGCCCATTGACTGCCGCGGCGAGCGACCCATCGTCGTCCGCAGCCCTTTATTCTTCTACTCTAGTCCAACTCTTTTGCGGAAGCAAGATAAGTAGGTCCCCAGCCACGGCCCGAATGAAAGACACTAACGAAAGCCAGGTTGAAAAAAAAAAAAAATCAAAAATTGAAACTGGACAAATTTAAAAAGGGAAATTACATAAATTAAAGACACCGAAAAGCAGGAAGGGTTGGGCTCGGGGCGATCAAGCTACCGAACGACTCCTAGCTACTTCAAGCCCATTATGTTCGTTAAATATCTTTCATCTAGCGAAACCAGTACCACATTGACACCGCTAACTCATTACACAGTCTTCATATTGAACAGAAGGCGAGAATATCACAATTAAAACTATTAAGTAAAACCGACACCATTATCTCCCATCGTATCCAGCACTTCACATTTCATCCTCTATCTCAAAACAGCAAACGTAAACAGCAAAATTATGCAGCCAACATGCACCGAGGTATATGTCTAAAAGAAAAACAAAGCTATAAATGAGGTCTCTCCCAAAGCGGTTCCAGGAAAAGTGACGACATCTCTATGGTACGACGCGTGCGCATTTCTTGACTTTGAAAATAGGACAATCCTAGTTTACAGCACACTAACTAGGAGCGCTGCGATTGTCTCCACCTGCAAAGAACCTGCGCACGCATCTTTCTGCCACACACTTGACAAATGGCGACACTTTGATTATCAATATGGAGGATTTCCGTTAGAGTGTTTTACCACGTGCATTACTGGATTTTTTTTTCTTCTTTTTAACAAATTTTATATTAAACGGAACTTTTCAGAGCCGTTTTATTTCGCTTTTAGTGATACTTTTTCTTCAATCTGGAGTAAAATGCATCCTGCATCGCCGTTATTCTGATTGCAAGAATACCACAAATATCGAAGGAGTTCATTTCTAAAGAAGAAAGGTTTGTAATAAATTGTTTTATGATTATTTCTTTTTCGTCATGTATAAACTTGTTAAGTTAGACATTAATTAGTTGTAGGAATGAAAGCTCTCAGCTTATTTTTAATGTCTTATTGTCTGTTTCTAAGATTATAGTATACAATAATAAGCATAAAACATTTCACGATAAAGTGACAATTTAATTGTTAACTGTGTTCACCCTTTTTTCTAGTAGTGCAAGGCAGGCATTCAGATGTCCACTGAATAAGGTTTACTAAATAGCGATTCTTAACTTAAATTTAGTGATCACTATTTAAGGATTCCTAAAACTCTATTCAGACCGGTCTGCCTAAACAAGCTTCGGCTTTCCTTATCTACGATCTGGCTTCGTCAATCTTCACAACATGATACCGATTACACAGACGATAAACCAATCAGCACACAGAATCACTTCACTGTCGATCAATCAAGCACATTATCTGCCGTTCTTAGTTTTGCACGCTTTTTGAATATGAATTTTGCTATTATTCTGTTCATTATTATCATTGAAAAGAAAAAGAAAAAAGCATGTAAAAAAAGAAAGCAGAGGGGAAATTGTGCAGATTTTAAAAGTTCCAGTAATTCCTGAATTACAAATGATTTAAAATGTAAAACATTTTGTTTATTTTTTAAACATAATTAAATAATGGAAATAATAACTGTTATTTACAGACTAAGTTTTATTTCCTGAAATATATATTTTTAAGATGTTCACTTTTAATTATTTGAGTTCATGTTTAAATTTTTCAAGCAAAAGGTTTTGGCCATGGCTAAGGGATATTTATGAATAAACCTTCACAAAATTTCATTCCATAAAAAATACTTTTTTTGTGATTGTTAGGTTGTAAAATATCCAATTTGCAAACAAAACAACTCTACCAGAAAGGAAAATTTTAGCAGGGATTAAATAAGTTATTAATAAATGCTTGATTTGAATTTGAGTCACTAGATTTCATCTTTCATTACAAAATGTTATATTTCATTAGAATAATTTTTATTTTCAAAAAATGGGCTCCAAGAGAAAAACCTTGCACTTGCATCAACTCCTACATTTATATTTATTTTCCGAGAAGTAGAGGAAAACTTTTTTTTTCTTTACCCAGACATTTGCAATTTTACATAATAGAATACATAGATATTAACCTGTAAAGGCTATCAATAAAATAAAATCAGTTTTACCAATGCAATACTTGAGGCTTTTATTTAATTTTCTATAATTCAGCATATGGAAAAATGCAATGTCTGTTTTTATAGACAAATATATTACTTTTATAAAGATGCAAAATGTTTAATATATAAAATTAAAATTAGTAATTATGAACTGAAAGATTTACCATTTCTTTAAAAAAAAAATTGGGGGGGGGGGGGTCAATTATTTTTTTTAATTACAAATGATTGCAGTTATTATATAAATAAATATTTTTGAATGAATCATCTGCTAAAACAATTAATCAAAATAACACTAACACAGAATTTCACTAATCATTTTTGTTTATTTTACAACTAGACTCAAATAATGCTTATGTATTAATATAAAAATACCAGGTTAACATAACAATTTTTAATAATTAACCCGACTTAATAAGATCACTGACATAGTAGGGGAGAGGGGGGCACCTTTGAACATTTTTTTTAAAAATCCACATATTTATTTGAATTATATTTATTGAATTTTAAATATTTTGCGAGTGAAAGAATAATTCTACATCATATGAAATAAAAAATTACAGTTTTTCAGATAAATATGTTGCGAGGCTTTAAAAAGATGAAAGTTTTCTGTTCAAACCTGCTCCACATAGGGGCACCTTTGAACAAGCTAGGGGCACCTTTGAACAAATAAACAAAATATTGACAGTTTTTATTAAAAACTGTATCTTTCCAAAGTATAAAATACGAATAAAATTACACAATTACATTTAACTAAAATTACTATATTTTTATTATTTAACCAACTTTGTATCCATCAAAGCACATTGTTGAGATAGAACAGAGGATCCCTCCAATTTTGTTTAATTGTGATAACTTTTTTATATAATACATATAATTTTTATAAAAATACATCATATATTCTTTTTTACAAAGACATTAAGCAATTTAATCTGACCAATGTAATAAAGAGTTCTTTTTGCATGAAATTGAACTAAAATGAAATCATTTACATTCAAATTGTTATATAAAATGGATAAAACCCCGTTTTATGAAATCCAGAAATAATGTTTACCATTGTAAACGAAACAGTATAGGGTTTGTTAGATCTGCTAAATCATGAATTATTGTTGTGTGTCCTGAATTTGCCTGTAGTTGAAGCCCTGCATTAGTACAACTTTCATATTAAGCATAATAATTAATCTCTTAATTTTCATATTTAAAAAAATTTTCAACAAGACAGTAGTGTGCATGCAAAATAGTAAAGCTTTGTATTCTTGTTACATTGAAACAGTAGTACTGTGTTGCCGTATATATTTAAAAAATATAATTTATTTAAAGGAAAATATTTACAGTGTTCAAAGGAACCCCTGTCTCCCTTACTTGAAGTAACATTGCTAATAGTGGTTTTCTGGGGGTTTTTTGCATTGAATTTTAACAGTTTTAATAAATTGGACACTATTACAATAATGAAATATAATAGTATTAAACATGGAAAATATATATGAGCCATTTTTAAAAGGTGGGTAACTTTACTCTGTATTTAGCGAAAAAAAAGTTAAATTTTAAACAAGTTTTTTTTTTATAATACATAAGGTATAGGATGCTGAGTAATCTACATATTCCAGCAAAGACTTTTAACAGTATTTTTTTCTAAAATAACTGGTAATCAATGTCACTTTACTGTTCCTGAGACAGTTGTTTATTTTATAATCTATATAAAATAAATCTGTACTTTTTGGTTAGCCGGGCACCAGTGCTATACATACATATACGTATATATACACATATATGGATATATACATACACATATATATGCATATGTTGTATATATACATATATGTATATAAATAAGCATATATACATATTTATGTGTATAAATAAGCATATATACATATTTATGTGTATAAATAAGCATATATACATATTTATGTATATATAATACTGGCACCCGGCTAACCGAAGAGTACCAAACAAACTTAACAAAATTTTAAGATTTGTTTCATTTGTAACTTTTCATAATAAGAATATAATATTAACATCTAAAGCCATACCTGAAGTGCTAGTCACAACCATAGAGAATTAAGTCAGAATTGCAAAGCATTGAGATTGAGCTTATCAATATGCAGATAATTTATCCGGAGAAGTGTCACTGAGGAATGGTGATTTTAAAAATACAAACCATGCACTCTGTGACACTTTTTTGGCCACAACAGGTTCACAGAGTAGATTGAAGACTATTCTAACTTGTGAAGACCATAAAGTTAAGATTCTGAAAAACAACAACAACAATTTTTTTAACTCAATGAACAGTCTTTAGATCTATGTTTAAGATAAAAGGTTTAATACATTGTAAGGAATTATTTATAAATATACATACAAACTAGATTTTATTTTGCACATAGTTTATAAATTTAAATCAACACAATATTTATAAAATTGTGTTTTGTTTTAATTTCATTTACCGTAAAATCCCGATTGTAAGCCCCCCTCCCACTTTTAAGCACTTTTTATTTTATTTTACACTCCCAAATATAAGCCCCCCCCCCCTTTCTTTCAGAAACTTTTTGGGGGAAAAACTGCGACGATTCCGGATTTTCGAATTTTGGAGATCTGTTAAAAAATATTTTTCATGGCAATATAATGACATACAAAATGCTTTTTTTCCCCCCTAGTGCAAATAAACGACGATTAAATTTCCGAATTAAGTTATAAAATTGGAATGATGCACTAACATAACACTTATGCTGAAATTAAATATACATATTAAAACACAATAAATTAAAATATAGTACACAATAAATAATACAGAAGTGATTTTATTCCAAATTTTCTGAAAATTTAAGTCATTCGGTTCCGAAAATTAAAGAAATATCGGCCACCAGTCCAAAAAAATCAGACAGTAAAAGAATACTCAGAAAAAAAAAAAAAAAATCTGGAAAAGAAAACAAACTTCTTAACATAAAATCCTCTTAATCGATGTTAAATATGAGTGAAATCATGTAGTTACATCAAATTCTTTATCTGAGAAGGTTTAGTGCCATTTCTAGATTTTCTTTGAGATAATATGTAAAATTGCGCGATTCTTCCGAGAATATATTTAGAGAATTTCTTCAAACAATCATGAGAAAATATGAATTTCGTCACATATTTAAGAAACAATTAGAGATTGTTTTTTCAACTGATCGCTGTAAAGAGTTACTAATTTCAATAATCAAAGGGAGAAAGAAATCAAATTTGTCTACCATTCGCTGAGAAAAATCACGAATTTCGTCATAGGTTGCAGAAAAAAAAAAAAAAAAAAATCAGAGTTTCGATAAACGATAAAGAAAAAGAAATATCGCAAATTTCGTCAAGAGTGAGAAATAAAAAATAATGTATTTTGTCAGTCTGCCACAGAAAAATATGAATTTCGACAAATGATCGTCCAAAAAAAAAAAAAAAAAAAAAAAATCAATTTTGTCAATCAATCGCAGAAAAAATTGCCAATTTTGTCAAACGATCGCGAACTGAAAAAAAAAAAAGAGGCAAATTTTGCAAAGGATTGCGAGAAGAAAAAAAAAAAAAAAAAAAAAACAACGAGAATTTTGTCAAAAAAAAAAAAACCTCATCTTGCTTTCTCATTTTCCTACTGCATTCTAAGTTCTTTTCAAAGAAACAAAACTGAAACAAACAACACATCGAGATCGGCAAATGAGCGCATCAAGGTCATAGAGCAATATGTCACTAGGTTGATCATTCTGTTGGAGAAGGAGCAGTTAATGGAATGACTATCAAGTGTGTTTATCTTTCAGTTCAATCAAAAGAAAGTGAAATTGCATGTCTGTTTCTTTAGTTATAAATATGTACTTTAGTGCTTTTATTAGAATTAAAATATATGAAGCTTCGAGTCATCAATGTTTAAAGTTCAGTCAGCCTTTTTTTTAACTTCCCGTTTTTGTAATAATTAAAGTCTTTAATTAACAGCCAATCATTATAAAAATATACCAGAATATATCTATGTTTATTTATTTAGTGTTTATAGTTGAAAGAATTTACCTGCATTAGATGAGAAATACGAAAGATACAGCAGTCTTATTTTAAAAATTAATAAGACAAAAATCGGAAAAATGTCCGGATTTTAGAGATTTTCGAAATTTGGATGTCCGGATTATCAAGATTCAACTGTATTTTGTAGCAAGGTGATTGATCTAAAATCTCATACAAGTATCACTCATCTAAAATCTTCATCCTCTTTGAAATTTTTGCTTCATCCTTTCTCCCCAAATGGTGGTGGTGGTGTGTGTGTGTGTGGGGGGGGGGATTTCTAAATATGCAGAAGGAAAGTAAAAGATTTTTCTGCAGTTTGGCTGTTCTAACCCTTGAATTATATGTGTATTTTATGATTAAATAGAGCCAAAAAAGTAAAAACAATTTGTTTTTAAATATACTGTGTGTGTTGGAGGGGGGGGGGGGACAAAAAAGAAGGGAAAACATTTTTTGGGAGGAGGGTATGAAATAATTTAGGTGGTTATTTAAATATTTTATGACAAAATCACAAATCAAGCAGAAATTTAAAAAAAATTACAGATTTTAAACTGCATGAGATGCAGGGAGGGGGGGGGGGGGGGATGATCATGATATGAGAGTCAGGAAGAGAATAATTTATCTGATAGATAATTTATTGTAACTACAGTATTTGTATAGCATATTGTGTATTAAGAAATTTAATGAGTTTTATAAGTTAAATTATGCATATTTGGTACCAGAGGGGGGGAGGGGAAGTAATTTTTTTTTTTGGGGGGGGGGGGGGCTTAGATGATTGATTAAATATTGTTGCAGTAAAATAACAATGAAAGAAGTGCATTTTTAAAATTTGCTTAGATTTTCTTTAAAGGGAATTTTTTTTATTTGGGGGGGGGGGGGGGAATTTAGATTTTTTTTACAAATCGCCAAGCTGTCAAAATATGGAAGATTCTCCGCTCTGTATTTACTTCTAAAATAATGATAAAAACAGGTTTTAAAATATTATTTAAAAAAATCTCGATTATAAGCCCCCCCTCCCAAATTTAACTGCTTTTTCTTTTGAAGAAGGGGGGGGCTTACAATCTGGATTTTACGGTAAGTAAAATTTTTGACTCGCAATATGTTTATTTAACTTTAAAGAAATGGGAAGATTTGTGTTTGCATATTAAATGTTTTAATAAAGGGCAATATTGGCTGTTTAAAAAAAAGTAAAAAACTCCAATAAACACATTTAATTTTTTTTTTTGCGTGTGTGAAGGATTATGAAAACACATTTTATAGGAACATAAAGAAAATAAGGTAGTTGCATATTGATAAATTAAAATATGCATGTATTTCAGAAATATTTCTTAAAATATAAAATGTGCATGTTTTATTAATAAAATAATCGTCTGAAGAATACTAATTTAGTTATCTTGAGTTTTACAATTTATTATTATTATTATTATTATTATTATTTTAAGAAAGAAAGCCAAGATGCAGAAACATTGTGAATTAAATAAAATCATTGAATCTCATAAAAATAAGAAATATTTTAGAAATACATTTTACTTCATAAGACTAACCTGCATAACTTTTTTAGAACAATAATTAAAAGCAAACTTCATGCTAAATGAATGTATAAAATATTTAATACAGAAAATATAAAACTCAGTACATAGCGTATTCGATCTGTCGATAAAATGAATAGTTTATAGCATCGAGACAAGCAATGAAATAAATTTAGTTATGCATAAACACGGAACTATACAGTAGTTTATGGTTAGGATAATCTCAAATTTGCACAAGGGCACAGATAAAAAAAAAAAAAAAATTTAAATTACAAAAACGTGATCAAATATATAAAATTACATGTTAATATGATCACAAAACTCTAAAGATTATAAATAAAAGCAATACATACCGATTACAGATCTGTAGTATACATTAATACATAACATACAGTTTGTTTACAGAAATGAAAACATCCCGTATTAAGTTAAAAAACAATACTTGATGCCAAAAAACCTTTAAGATATTTTTGATGAATGCAACAAAAATTTATTGCTTTATTTAAACCTCTTATATTTCTGTGCAATAAATAATCAAAAATATCAATTTTAAAAAATGCGCGAAGAAAATAATGGCGTCTAAAACTATCAATCCTTAACTTAAGGACAGCGTTTTAGCTTTCCTTAAATTCGAGCGCGAATCTTTATTTAGGGCATGCTAAATGGTCATCTGAATAGCGATTTTGAGATCTCACTCGGGAACAAGGATTTCTGGCCCATTTAGTGTGCCCTAGCAGACAACTGAATGCCTGCCTTAGTAATAAATAGTCAAGAAAAAGTGAAAAAAGAACAGTTTGCAAAAAATTTGTTTAAAAAGCAATAAACTAAAAATGCATTGATGTTTTATTGTAATATGTGCTCATAAAAGGGTTGCAGAAAAGCCGGCTAAAATTAAAAACAGCCACGCTGGTGGTTTTTATTGGTTTTAACCGGCTTTTCTTGGCCAAAATTGGCTTTTATACAGTGAAACATCTTAATTATAGACTACACATTTTAAAATTGTTTTAAATTAGTTTTAATGATATTTAGTTGATTTAGAATCAATAAGTAACCCAATTTCTCAATAATGAAGACATAATACTGAAAAAAAAAAAAAAAAAACCCTTAGGTCAGAGCTGCTAGTATTTTGACGTGAGTATTGGAAATATGTCAGCTAAATTTTAAAAGAGCCATACCAACTGCTTTATCTGGTTTACACTGACCTTTAACAGCCCCCCCCCCCTTTTCTTCATTTTTACTGCTTTATAAAATTAAAGAGGACAATTATTACTAAGTTACATGTTTTATTACTTAAAAAAAATTTAAGAGCTATTAATATACAAGTCTTATTTTATTTCTCATTAAAAAAATACAATTTCTCACTATTAAAAACAATATTATGAACAGCATATGCATGAATATGTACTCTTAAATAGCAACAAACTTTTCAAAATTTCATTTCAATTTTACTTACAGAATGTATTTTATTTATTTTGCACAATTTCTAGATTTATTTTTATACACTTATGTACCAAACTCTCCTTAAATATTATAACCTTTTCTCATTTCTCTTTTTACGATAACGTAATCTCTCCATATGGACTCATAAGAATTAAGAATGTTTCCATTTTGATGTGCTACATTTTGTGATTGTTTAATGAAAATATAATCTTTAAAATGTGTTGTATATGTTGGTGTATGTAATATAGAATTTTAAAATACCAGTTTAAAGTCTAACTTATATTATTTTCAATATTTATAATTATTTTTTTAGATATATTTGCCTTCACTGGTTGTTGCATTCAAGTGGTCAAGACTTATTTGACAAAATTTAATAGAAATTTATAATTCTTTTAGTAGAAAATATTTATAAGTGTATAAAAAAATAATCTAAATTTAATATGAATTAGCTGAAAACCAACTTTTAATAATAAAAACCAGATTTTTTTTAGGGGTTAAAACCAAAAAAAGGCCGGCCGGCTTTTTTTTGGCCTGGCTAAAAGCAGACAACCCTGATTTACATGTACTAAAATTTCCTCAAATGTTATATCCTTTCTAATTTCTCTTTCAACATTGTTCATTCTAAGATTTTACTGTCTGTATGGACATACCTGGAATATGTTACATAACAGCTTAGTACTTAGTAGCAGAAAAACTTTACATATATCATTTTTATAAGTTGGAATATAAATTGCTTATTACTGGGTGTTCTCAAGTATTATATAAGATAATTTCAGTTATTAAATACATATGCTATTTAGTTTTAATCAATTTTCAAAGTAAATATCAGTATGTAAGAATATTTCCATTTTGATGTACGACATTTTCTTATTCTTTCATATAATCTTTAGAATGAGTGGTATGTGTACAGCTATAGTAAAGAATTCCAAACCAATACTGATTTAATGTATTCTTCTGAATATTTATATCTTCATTATCTATAATAATTATATATTGCAAGATAACACTTTATATTTACAGCATGTCGGTATACCACAAGGCGGTTGTACATCCAGTTTACTATCCGACTTATACTTATATCATTATGAACGTACTTTTACTAATAATACTCTACATTTATATCGTTATATTGATGACAATTTTAATTGATACTGATCAATCTGCAATTACTCAATTTCCAGTAGATTATCCCACTAATTTGGAATTAACGGAAAACCTTTTATCTAACAATACAATTAACTTCTTAGATCTTAAAATTACAATAAAAAGACAACAAAACAGTCACAGATTTATATGACAAACATAAAGAAATTAAATTCAAAGTTAATACATTTACAAATTTTAAATCTTGTCTGCATCATTCTGTTTTTTGAAACATAATACTTAATCATTTATATAGAATAAAATGTTTATGTTCTTCTCCTCTAATTAACAATAATATTTAAAAACTAAATTTATGATGCATTAAATCATGGTTTTCCAAAAAAAAATTCATATATTCATTAATATACAATTAGTACTTTACTTACATGATCTTTTAAAACAAATTAACACATGCGTAAACAAAATTACAAAAAAATATATAAAATAAAAAATATATAAAAAATTATTATAGGATGGATGGGTGGATAGATGTTAGAGTACGGAGGAGGGTGGTGTTGTCTGGATAATACGCAATGGTTAATTTATAAAAAAGAAAAAAAATGGGGCTTATGTATTACTATATTTTTGATACGTATTTTATCAGGATGTTGATTTGATATTTTATATGTAATTGGTGACTTTCATTAATATTATATTTAGCTTAATTATTGTTTTATCTTATTTACAATCATTTGTTATTAAATTTTAATTTACTCAGGACAATGTCATATTAATTACTAATAGTTTGCCATTTTTATAGTGTTTAATATACATATAAGTATATTTAATATAAATAAAGTTATACTGTATGTATTAAAATGGGGTAATTATTTTTAATATTATTCCTCTATTCTTTTTAATATTGATCTATTTTCACTTTGTGTTATAAAATTTATTATCGGTTTAATGTGTTTGAATGTCCCACACTTATACTTTTAGGATTTTTATGGCTGTATGAAAATAATCCACACACTATTTATGATTTTTAGGTAATGGGAATTTAAGTATCTGATAATCTTCTATATACCTCCATATGTTTATTTCCTGTTCATTTTATAATTATCTTAAAATAGTTTTCATTAACGATTTTTATATTATTAATATTTATTATTGAATTTATTTTGTTTTATAGCATATAACTATATGCTATAAATTCTCAATATTATAGCATTATTTAAATTCTTTTTGTAGTTTAAATGAATAAGATTATAGATTTTATTAACGTTAGTTTTTTTTTTTTTTTAAATATAGTGTGGTTTATATTAGGTTTATAATTATCTAAATATCAGGATTTGTTTGGTTTTGCTGTTAAATCAAAAAAATTTTACATTCTTAGGATATCAAATCCTAATCTTGTGACAATAAGATATAACTTTTGCTTTTTGCAACTCTTTTTCAGTTATAAATTACTACACCAGGTGGATTTTTAAGCTAAATTTTGACGATATTGTTATATTGTTATTAATTAATTTAACATGTGCATTTTAGTTATTTTAAATAATGTAATTACTTTATTTTATATTATATTAATTTTTCATGAGTTTTCAAAATGTATTAACTGCATCATTTGGTCTCAATCACTTTGATTTCTTAACTGTTTTATTCAGCTTAATCTTTACAATATTTTGGGAGCCATGTGCGTGTGGATAAATTGAAAAATACTGAAATATTAATCGGTATGTTGTGTATTATTTCTATTTTAGATCCTATAAATATTTAAACAGGTTTTATTGATTTTTCCATTTCATATTATTTGTTTTCATTTTTAATCTATTCACTTTATTAATGGTTGTTTGGGCACAGGGAAAATATTAGCTTTAGCTTATTTTTCTCACAGAAAACAACCATATTGCTTATATCATTGAATTCTGTGAGACAGACAGACAGACAGACAGATGAGAATTGCAAAAAAGCAAAAAGACTGAAACCACACGCAAACAAAAAATTGTACCACATTTTATCCATGAAAGATGCTTTAAGAAATAAAACCAGGGTCTGATTTTCGGGCAAATGGAGACAAGCACACAAACCAGTATATTACATTACAGGAGTGAAAATAGCCAAATTACACACAGCTCTTAAAACATTAAGTGTGGGTCATATGAAATGCTCGACTTATCAGAATCATGACCGCTCCTGAAAATGAAATAATTTAATTAAGAATAGAGTTTGTGTGTCATAATTTGAATAAATTTTTTAGCAAAAAATATGAAAAACCTAGTGAAAATCACAATGGTTAGTTATTTTTGGTCACACGGGCTAATTGGATCAGGACCTACAGCCAGCTTAATGTGAATTCTGAATCAGGAGCGATTCTGAGTTTAAAAAAGAAATTCACAGCAAATTTTCTGAAGGGTTACAAAAGAGGGGGGAAGGGGAGGATACACTAAATACATGTATTTTTCACGATCTTTTGACAAAATTTGCCGTTTTTTCATCACCTTTGAGTTAAACTATAAATATGCTAAATCTTATAAATTTAGTATACAATTTATACTAACTAAAGTGTCTCAGCGACTAAACTTAGGTAAATAATTCAAGAACACTTAAAAGAATGGCTTGAAGAGGGATTCTTAAAAGTATCAAACACGCCAGAGTCAGGTGAAAAGAGTTTGACTAAATTGCCAGCATTAATTAAAAAAAAAAGACAATATATTTGTAAAATATTTAGAAGCGACTTTTAAAAAGAAACGTTTATTGAAAACATACGATTTGTGTACTTTACATAAATTACTAGCTTATAAGCCATCAAAAGAAACATTGTTAGTCCTAATAGTAATGACAACAGCAGCGTGGTAAGGCATCAAATAAATCGTGTTGACAAATAAGAAAAATAAAAACGACTATATTAAGAATAATAGTGCCCGCGATTTTGGAAAAATTATGTTGTTTTCCGTAAAGTAACACTGAATAAATGGGATCCTTTCGTTCGGTTCACTCTCCTTTTATTTTTTATTCTGTTTTTTATTTTTGCTGCTTACCGGGTAAGCAGCTTTCTAGACATCTTGTATTATAAAAAAGAGCAATGGTTACAACAAAGCGGTTCCAGGAAAAGCGACGACATCTCTATGGTACGACGCACGCGCATTTCTTGACTTTGAAAATAGGACAATCCTAGTTTACAGCACACTAACTAGGAATGCTGCGATCGTCTCCACCTGCGAAGAACCTGCGTGCGCATCTTTCTGCCACACACTTGACAAATGAAGACACTTTTTGATTATCAATATGGAGGATTTCCGTTCAAGTGTTTTACCACGTGCATTACTGGATTTTTTTTTCTTTTTAACAAATTTTATATTAAACGGCACTTTTCAGAGCCGTTTTATTTCACTTTTAGTGATACTTTTTCTTCAATCTGGAGTAAAATGCATCCTGCATCGCCGTTATTCCGATTGCAAGAATATGACAAATATCGAAGGAGTTTATTTCTAAAGAAGAAAGGTTTGTATACATACTTGCCAACTAAATTTCGGTAAAACTCAGAAGATTTTGGACAAAAAATCAGAAGAAATCAGAAGATGTTAAAGTTTTATAACACTTTCAGTAAGGATTAAAAAACAACTGAATCCTTATAAATAAACAAATTTGAAAGAGAAACTGAAATAAAATATTCATTAATTTGCAATTACACAATATATATATTATGATTAAAAAAAAAAAAAAAAAACTTGAATATATTAAAAATTACTTTTTTTTTTGAACATTCATAGATTTTCTACCTTTCACATTAAACGACACTTAAAACTTCTGCCTCCTAACTTTTTTTTTTTTTTTTTTTTGAGGGTGATGAGTAAAAAAAAAAATTCTGAAATTTACAGCAAATTTTCTGAAAAGTTCTAGCGGGGGGGGGGGGGGGGGGGCACTCCTGACACTAGCTATGCGTTTTTTCCACGGCCCTTTGACGAAATTCGCGATCTTTTGGTAAAATTTGTGGGGGTTTTCACGATTTTTTGACGAAATTTGTGTTTTTTCGCGATTTTGACAAAATTTGCTGTTTTTTTTCGCGATTTTTTGACGAAATTTGCTGTTTTTTTTCGCGATTTTTTGACGAAATTTGCTGTTTTTTTTCGCGATTTTTTGACGAAATTTGCTGTTTTTTTTCGCGATTTTTTGACGAAATTTGCATTTTTTAAGCGATTTTTTGACGAAATTTGCATTTTTCTGCAAACGATAGACAAAATTTATTTTTTTCGGCGAACATTTGTCGAAATTCGCGATATTTTTTATATCCGAATTGGTGAGATATTTTTTCAATTTTCAGAAATGAATGCCTTACATTTTCGGAAAATTCGGACCAGAATCACCCCTACGTTGTTTACGTCTTTTCACGAAATTCGCGTCTTTCGGCGAAATTTGGATTTTTTTCCGTCGATCCTTCGGTGAAATTTGGATTTTTTTCCGGCGATCTCCTGACGAAACGAGTTTTTCCGCGATTCTTTAACGGAATTCACGTTCTTACGCGTTTTTTTTTACGGAAATAGTGTTTCTATGCGATCTTTTGACGGCACTTTTTTTACCCGATCTTTTGACGAAATTCTCATCTTTTCGCGATCCTTTCACGGAATTAGTGTTTTAACGTGCTCTTTTGGGAGGAATTCTTGTTTTTTACGCGATCTTCCGACGATATTTGCGTCTTTCCCACGAACATTCGGCGAAATTTCGGGGTTTCTCCGCGATCCTTTGACCAAACTCGCGTTAAAAGCATAAGAAAAGGCCGAAAATCTGAAGAAAATGCATTACGCGCGTAAAATCAGAAAACATGCCAATTTTTCGGAAGAATTCTGAAAAAATCGGAAGAGTTGGCAGCTATGTGTATATAACCGCTTTGCAACACGACAATACGAAGAGGTTTGAGCCGAGGAGCCCGGGGCCCATGTCCCACATCCCCGGAAGCAGAACAGCTTTTTAGTTGACAAGGTAGGATTCTGTAACAGCAGTGTAAAAATGAAACATAAGGGGGTGTGGGGACCTTAAGTTCACCACACATAAAAAAAAGAATAAGTAAAGAAAAAAGAATTTAAACTGGCAGAATAAAAAATTTAAGTAGTTAAAATTACTAAAAAGGCTCAGTGAACAGCAGCTCCCGCGCCTGACTTACGTAATATGACTCGTAATATGGTCTTGAAAGACCCTTTGAAATGCCCTGGATCCACCGAGATTAGGAGTACTGCTCACAACTGGGTTGAGGGAGAGAAAGACGTCCTGCTTCGACTTCGAACACCTTTTGGACCGAGGCCCCTGTGGACAACTCCACACATCCCCGGGATCAGAATTTGTGAGCAATGACAGGAGAGCAAACTAAGACCTGGATGGTAGCAATAGAATTAAGGGGGGGGAAGCAAAAAATAAATAAGGGTAATAAAAACCTGACAGTGGGAAATACGAGCTACTTGAAGTAAAAAATAATATAAAATGACAGAAAAAGGAGAAAGCAGAGAGAATTTACTAGGAGGAAGTTTAAGTATAGCATTACAACAACAAGATATATTTTTGGATTTTATAAAAAATTTTCTAAGATTTTTATAAGATTTAAAAAAAAAAAAAAAAAAAAAAAGGCTTTTTCAAAGCTTTCGAATAGATGAGTATTAGACTCAAGTAAAAATAAATGTTAGTAGTGAAAGAGGTTAGCCTATATCAGTGTGTGTGAGCATCTTTCGTTTCTAGGCCTTACTTCGTGAGAAGTTGCCATTTGGATCCGCTCTGGGATGCCGTCGCAGACTCCACTCTGCCGCCTGAGCGCCAAGGCAATGCCGGTAGTGACATTACGCCTAAGCGTAGCTCTGAAAAGAGCCAGTCTTCCCGGTGCATCACCTGACTGTAGGGGGCATAATGACATGCTGGAATGCTGTGGAATGTCACCGCAGTGCCGGATGCAACACTTCGGCTAAGCTGTAGGTGCTGAAAAGGACCGGTCCATCTGCCTTATACACTGCGTGACTGCTGGAACCAGACTGACGGGAACAATGAAAAACTGCTTGTTATATAGGCTACGAAGGAAAAGAGAGACGTCCTGCTCGAAGAGCAGGTCTACTTATAGAGAAAGGGGAAATGAGGAGGAGGCCCGCTTTTCGAGCAGATCGCCATTATTCCCCCAGACTCAGCTGTGGACGGTGCTCCTAATCCGTGGTGAATCGATGTCTCAAAGGGCTTTTTTCAAGGCCATATGACTGCGAACATCTGTGCAGCAATGGTAGCCTGGACCCGCGATGAAGCGTGGGCTAGGCACGGGATTTACTATCCACTGAGTCTTTTAATTAACTTCAGTATTTTATTTTTTAAATGTTAGTAAATTTTTAAATTAATTTTATTTATACTTTTCATTTTGAGCTCAGGAATTACTTGTTTGCCCCCCCCCCCCCCCCCAATATTTAAGCATTTTTTCCCAGTACTGCCAAGATTCAGTTCCTGTTAGTCTTCCATAGTGTTACTGTCAGGGATGTGGGACAGTGGCCCCAGGCTCCTCGGTAAACCGTCAGAAGTAGGAAGAGCTTAGAATGGAATAGATGAATTTGATTGGCTGGACGAAGTTGCTCATCGAATCCTTACATTAATAACGAAAAAGGGTAGTAAAAATAAGGTGGAAATGGTAGGGTTACAAGTTGAGTCTCTTTGATGGGCTTCCTAGATGCGGCCATTTTAACGCCCAGTCTGAAGAAGTGAGTTGTCTTGTAATTACATGAGCCATTGGGGAAAAGAATAATAAAAGTAAAAAAGAATGTAACATCTGTATATTATACAGCGTTACTGGGTAAGGTGGACTGATGTTCTCCCAGCTGCGCAGAATACTGGCCTTGAAAAGGGCCCTTTGCATGCTGTCAGGTTCGCAGCTAACGAAGTACGTACACAGTCAAGGTACGTACTCCAGGGATAAAAAAAAAAGGGGGGGGGGGAGGATAAAAAATGAAAGAGTAAAGTTAATATTAAAAGAGAAAAAATAAAATGAGAGAGTATTAAAATTAACTAAAGTGCATATATGCTTAAAGGGGAAGTTAAGAAAAAATAATTAAAAAATAATAAGATGATATAACCGCAGTTACACAACTACTATTTTTAAAAGATAAGCAGTATTTCAAGGGAGAAAGACATGATGTTCTAACTAGATCCTAAGCTATCGGCACGAGGCAAGGACAGAAACCAAAAAAAGGCAACTTTTCAGGTACATACAATATATTTTTTGTCTTTTTTTTTCAAAGAAACAATTAGTGATAAAATAGTAAATTTTGCTAGGAGCGAACACAAGTTCACTGGGGGTCCATTAGACTGGAATACTTTGGCCATTTCCGGTGATGCGGCTCTGAGGCGTAGTCCGGAAGCTCTGCGACAATTTCATTTGGAAGATTATAAATATTTTCGAAAAAGTTTTTGGAAAGATTGACAATGCGCTTACGTAAAGTGATGGTTTTAAGATCTTTGCGAATTGTTGAGTTACGAAGATAAAGGGAACCATTGCGAACAGTTCTGAGATTTTTATTATGTAAGCGGCTAAGGTTATTCATGGATGTTTTACAGGTAAAGCCCCAAATTGGGCAGGCATATGTGATGATTGGTAAGGTGCAAGTGTTATAAAGTAAAAGCTTGTGGATTGATAGTGTTTTACTGGCGAGTAGTGGTTTAAGTGCGTTGTAAGCAGTGGTGTAGTCATAAAACAAACAGAGGGTATACGATCTAAGCAGAGGGTATATGCTCAAGGCAGAGCATATACCCTAGAGTGTATATACTGTAGCTTTCTTGAGAAACAGAGGGTATACGGTATTCCTTAAAAAAATCCAGAAGGTATACGGTGTATACCCCAGTATACCCTCCACTACATCCCTGGTTGCAAGCCCCAGCAACTTTGCTCCTGATGGAGGTAATATGTTTATTCCATGTGAGTCTTGTCAATAATGACCCCTAGGTATTTAGCTTCGTTAGACCATTCAATAGGAGTGTTTAGAATAATTCTGTTAGGATTGGAAAATTTTCAGGAGAAGTAAACAGCTTTAGTTTTATTTTCGTTGATATTGACTCGCCATAAGGAACACCAGTCCATGAAAGCATTGATGTGTGTCTGCAGGTACCAGTATAGTGTGTATGGGTGATGAGCAGAGGTATAAATAGTGGTGTCGTCCGCATATAATGCAAGATGTGTATGTAAAGAACGTGGAACGTCATTTAAAAACAAGTTAAAAAGGAATGGGCCAAGGACATTTCCTTGATGGATCCCAGCCAGGATGATGAATATGGCTGAAAGAATGTTATTAATGCGGATGCGGAAAAGACGATTACAAAGATAAGAGTATATCAAGTGTATAAGTCTGGCAGGAAAATTAAGCTGAATTAGTTTGTAAATAAGGCCTTCGTGCCAGACTTTGTCGAATGCCTTTGCAATATCAAGAAAAATAGCAGCAGCTGCGATTTTTTCGTTGAATTTTTCACCAAGAAATTCTACGACCCGATAGAGCTGGTGTTGTGTGGAGTGTTTGGGGTGGAAGCCGAATTGTTCAGGAATAAGTGTGTTGTGGTCAATGAAGTCCTGGAGCTGGATCCTTATGACTCGTTCAATAACTTTACTTAAAGATGGTAGTAGTGAAATGGGTCTGCAGTTAGTTGGGTCCAGAAGATTAGTACCAGGTTTAGGGATAGGGGAGATAGAGGTTTTCCAGGGTTTAGGAAAGTAAATTTAAAAATGGAGTTAGGTTAGTAATAAAGATGATACAGTTATGCGGAAGGTTTTAGAGAGCAGTGTTAGAGATATTGTCATACCCAGGGGCCTTGCTTTTTTTAAGTTTTTGGATGATGTTGTGGATTATGAGGGGTTGAATTTCAGTGGGAGGATCAACAGGTGGGGTGGCTAAGAAACTGCGAACAGTTTCGTTCACGTGATTAATGTGATCTTGATTGGTGTGGGTGTCGTTCGGTGAGAATTGATTAGCATATGATCTGGCAAGTGTGTTAGCTTTGTCTTTATCAGTGTATGCTGTGGTGTTAACAGTGAGTGGTGGCATGGTGGTGATATTTTTGTTAAGTTTGCGTTTAATTAGTCAAAGTGAGTTGTCTTCTGCAGAGAGGGTAGTTAGAAAGTTACTCCAATTTTTTTGTTTTTCTTTAAAGAGACAATTTCTAATCTTGTTAAGTCTGTTAATGAGAGGTTTGAGAGTTGGATCTCTGTAGTTTTGAAAGGTGCGTCCAAGATTGTTGCGTTGCTTAATTAGGTCAAATATAGCATGGTGGGGTGAATGTGTTATTGTTTTTGAACCGTGGGATTGTAGCGAAGTTTTGAGCATCGATGATGTGCGAGTTAAGAGTATCCACAGCAGAGTCAATGTCATCTGTTGTGTTGATGTTCGGATAAGTTAAGTCCAAGTTAGCGAGGTGCTGGGTAAATTTCTTCCAGTCAATGGCCACGGAGGGAAGAGGAGAAAGAGGGTTAATTAAATCAATCTTGAAGCAGACAGGGTAATGGTCAGAAGAAAGATCTTTGATAACAGTGGTTGTAACAGGGTAAGAGAAATTTTTGAAATAGCAAAGTCAATGATAGAGTCATGTGTGTTCCTAGCTGTGGCAATATGTGTAGGGGTGTTTGGAGCATGAAGGCTCAAATTGTGGTGCTGAATAAGGTTGTGTAGTGAAGTGCCCCTGGCAGTGTTACCGTGACAGTTCCACCGTCTGCTTTTCGCGTTAAAATCGCCAACAAAAAAGCAGTGTTGATGTTGCGAGAGTAAGTCTGTTAGACCAGCAACTGGGAAGTTTCTAACAGGTGGTGCATAAATGGAGGCTAAATTGATATTAACTTGTGGAAGCTGTAAAACAATATTAGTGTAATCAAGATCAGTGTATGTGTTGTTATTAGTTGTGTAGTGCGTGAGGTGATGCTTGATATAGATAGCAGTGCCCAACTGTTTGGACGTGGATTGTGATAGACTTTATAGCCAGGGATATTAATGTTGTACTTGGGATTGTGGGTTTCCTGAAGAAAAATGATATCAATGTGTGGGTGATCAGAGATGAAAAGTCTTATTCATTCATGCGGGTATCAAGAGAATTACAGTTCCATGTAAGAAAAACAAGGGATGAAAAGGAAGAAGTTGAGTTAGTATTATTCATGATAAATAGTGTTAAATTCCGTGACCAGACCGTCGAATGTGTCCATTAAAATAAACATTCTTTGCAAAGGGTCCTCGCAGTTTTTAATACGTTTGGCTAGGTTTCTGAAGCATTGTACAGATTTGTTGAATTTAGTGAGCTCCTTCATTTCCTGGAATGTTTTTAAGATTTCTTTGAAATCTGAGGTATAACTAGAAATGTCTAAGTTTTCTGTTGTGTTGTTTGGAATATTGTCTTTGTTTTCCCGAGTTAGAAGTGGGAGTTTCGTTTGAATCTGGACATGCATCAGTAGTGGATGTGTTAGAGTTAGCTTTTTTAACATAGTTGTAATTTGAAAGCGTTTCTGCCAACATGTTGGGGAACATTTTAGGGTTGTTTTTTGGTTTGTTTTGTTGGGTTGGGGATTTTCTGTGAATTTGGGGTGTTTTGAGGCAACCCCGGTAAGTCGACGGGTGATTGCCAAAACAGTTACAACATTTAGGGACAATTTTGCCTTTTTGTGGGCAGCTAGGGGTTAAATGGAGACCTGCGCACTTAGCACATTTTGCCTCAAAACCGCAGATTTCAGAGGCGTGGCCAAAATTCTGACATTTGTAACATTGTTTTACAATGTTACCGCCTTTGAAGCGTTCGACAACAACACGAATATTACAGATTTCATTTATGGTGAAGATTTCTTCAAAGTTTTTTCTGGGCATAACATTAACAACATAGATGGGCATAAATTTGCCAGTTTTACGAGATTTAATCATAGCTGCCCTGTTAGCAGTAAAGTCATGCTCTTTAAGAGCGTCAATAATTAGTTTCAGTTCAGTGAAGGGGGGGATACCTCTTATTACAATTTTACGTGGCCTTAATTCGTTTTGGCTGAGAGTAGTATAGGCAATAGCGTTTGAGTCAAGATAGGATTGGGTTTTCCTAAAATCGTTTTCTGATTTTCAGTGAACTTTGAGGAGTTCGCCTTCTATTTTTATCAGGGGGTTAATTTCATTAACTTCTTTGATTTTGGCAGCAATTTCATGCCATTTGCCTTTGAATTCAATATAGAATGGGTGAATCTTGTTTTTAGGGGTGGGGGGCTCAGTAAATAAGAATGAAAGATTATTCAAAAGGTTACTCACAATTTGCTGTTTTGCAGAGTCATTTGAGTAGTCCTGGCTTGCAACAGTCTGAGATATGCTGGCATCATAGTCCGACAGGAAGAGCTTAACTATCTCCCGTTGTTGGTCGTCACATAATGCAGGAAAATTAATCCAAACTTCCGTAAGGTTAGGCTTTAGCTGTCCATGGAAAATGGAGCCGGCAAGATCGTTGAAATCAAAACTATCCGCATTATCCACGCAGAGAAACTCCGCATTCCCGAGTTTCTTCCGGGCAGGGGAAAACCCGAGGGAACTACTTCTGACGGTTTACCGAGGAGCCTGGGGCCACTGCCCCACATCCCCGACAGTAACACAATGAAAGACTAACAGGAACTGAATCTTGGTAGTACTGGGAAAAAATGCTTAAAAATGGGAGGGGGGGGGGGGGGGGAAACAAGCAATTCCTGAGCTCAAAATGAAAAGTATAAATAGAATTAAAAAAATTTACTAACTGTTTATAAAATAAAGTACTGAAGATAATTAGAAGACTCAATGGATAGTAACTCCCGCGCCTAGCCCACGCTTCATCGCGGGTCCAGGCTACCATGACTGCACAGATGTTCGCAGTCATCTGGCCTTGAAAAAGGCCCTTTGAGACATCGATTCACCACGAATTGGGAGCACCGTCCATAGCTGAGTCTCGGGGAATAATGGCGATCCGCTCGAAAAGCGGGTCTATTGATGCAGGGGAAAAGGAGGAGGAACCCGAGGGAACAGTTGAGTCTCATTGATGGGCTTCCTAGATGTGGCCATCTTAACACCCAGTCTGAAGAAGTGAATTGTCTTGCAATTACATGAGCCATTGGTGAAAAGATTAATAAAGTATAAAAAGAATGTAACTTCTGTATAATATACAGCGTTACTGGGTAGGGTGGACCGATGTTTCCCCCAGCTGCGCAGATAAAGGCCCTGGAAAGGGCCCTTTGCATGCTGTAAGGTTCGCATCTAATGAAGTACATACACAGTCAAGGCACGTACTCCGGGGATAAAAAAAAGGGGGGGGGGAAGGATAAAAAATGAAAGAGTAAAGTTAATATTAAAAGAGAGAACAAAATATAAAATGAGAGAATAATAAAATTAACTAAAATGCATAAATGCTTAAAGGGGAAGTTTAAGAAAAAATAATAAAAAAAAAATTAAGAATTTAAGAGATGATGTAACTGTAGTTATTCAACTACTATTTTTAAGAGATAAGCAGTATTACAAGGGAGAAAGACATGATGTTCTAACTAGATCCTAAGCTATCAGCACGAGGCAAGGGCAGAAACCAAAAAAAAAAAGGCAACTTTTCAGGTACATACAATATATTTGTCTTTTTTTTTTCAAAGAAACAATTAGTGATAAAATAGTAAATTTTGCTAGGAGTGAACACAAGTTCAATGGGGGTCCATTAGACTGGAATACTTTGGCCGTTTCCGGTGATGCGGCTCAGAGGCGTCTTAGTCCGGAAGCTCTGCGACAATTTCATTTGGAAGATTATAAATATTTTTGAAAAAGTTTTTGGAAAGATTGACAATGCGCTTACGTAAGGTGATGGTTTTAAGATCTTTGCGAATTGTTGAGTTACGAAGATAACGGGAACCATTGCGAACAGTTCTGAGATTTTTATTATGTAAGCGGCTAAGGTTGTTCATTGATGTTTTACAGGTAAAGCCCCAAATTGGGCAGGCATATATGATGATTGGTAAGATGCAAGTGTTATAAAGTAATAGCTTGCTGTGTATTGATAGTGTTTTACTGGTGAGAAGTGGTTTAATTGCGTTGTAAGCCCCAGCAACTTTGCCCCTGATGGAAGTAATATGTTTATTCCATGTGAGTCTTTTGTCAATAATGACCCCTAGGTATTTGGCTTCGTTAGACCATTCAATAGGAGTGTTATTAAGTATAATTCTGTTAGGATTGGAAAATTTTCTGGAGAAGTATACAGCTTTAGTTTTATTTTCGTTGATATTGACTCGCCATAAGGAACACCAGTCCATGAAAGCATTGATGTGTGCCTGCAGGTACTGGTATAGTGTGTATGGGTGATGATCAGAGGTATAAATAGTGGTGTCGTCTGCATATAATGCAAGATATGTATGTAAAGAATGTGGAATGTCGTTAAAAAAACAAGTTAAAAAGGAAAGGGCCGAGGACACTTCCTTGAAGGATCCCGGCCAGGATGGTGAAAATGGCTGAAAGAATGTTATTAATGCGGACGCGGAAAAGACGATTGCAAAGGTAAGAATATATCAAGTGTATAAGTCTGGCAGGAAAATTAAGCTGAATTAGTTTGTAAATAAGGCCTTCGTGCCAGACTTTGTCGAATGCCTTTGCAATGTCAAGAAAAATGGCAGCAGCTGGGATTTTATCATTGAATTTTTCACTTAGAAATTCAACGACCCGATAGAGCTGGTGTTGTGTGGAGTGTTTGGGGCGGAAGCCGAATTGTTCAGGAATAAGTGTGTTGCGGTCAATGAAGTCCTGGAGCTGAATCCTTATGACTCGTTCAATAACTTTACTTAAAGATGGTAGTGAAATGGGTCTGTAGTTAGTAGGGTCCAGAAGATTAGTACCAGGTTTAGGGATAGGGGAGATAATAGAGGTTTTCCAGGGTTTAGGAAAGTAATTAAATTTAAAAATGGTGTTAGTTAGGTTAGTAATAAAGATGATACAGTTATGTGGAAGGTTTTTGAGAGCAGTGTTAGAGATTATTGTCATACCCAGGGGCCTTGCGTTTGAGTTTTTGGATGTGTTGTGGATTATGAGGGGTTGGATTTCAGTGGGGGGGGGTCAACAGGTGGGGTGGCTAAGAAACTGCGAACAGTTTCATTCATGTGATTAATGTGATCTTGATTGGTGTGGGTGTCGTTGGGTGAGAATTGATTAGCATATGATCTGGCAAGTGTGTTAGCTTTATCTTTATCAGTGTATGCTGTGCTGTTGTTAATAGTGAGTGGTGGCATGGTGATGATATTTTTGTTAAGTTTGCATTTAATTAGCCAAAGTGAGTTGTCTTCTGCAGAGAGGGTAGTTAGAAAGTTACTCCAATTTTTTTGTTTTTCTTTAAAGAGACAGTTTCTAATCTTGTTATTAAGTCTGTTAATGAGAGGTTTGAGAGTTGGATCTCTGTAATTTTGAAAAGGTGCTTCCAAGATTGATGCGTTGCTTAATTAGGTCATAAATATAGCGTGGTGGGGTGAATGTGTTATTGTTTTGAACCGTGGGATTGTAGCGAAGTTTTGAGCATCAATGATGTGTGAGTTAAGAGTATCCACAGCAGAGTCAATGTCATCTGTAGTGTTGATGTCCGGATAAGTTAAGTCCAAGTTAGCGAGGTGCTGGGTAAATTTCTTCCAGTCAATGGCTACGGAGGGAGGAGGAGAAAGAGGGTTAATTAAATCAATCTTGAAGCATACAGGGTAATGGTCGGAGGAAAGATCTTGGATAACAGTGGTTGTAACAGGGTAAGAGAAATTTTTTGAAATAGCAAAGTCAATGATAGAGTCTTGTGTGTTCCTAGCAGTGGCAATACGTGTAAGGGTGTTTGGAGCGTGAAGGCTCAAATTGTGGTGCTGAATAAGGTTGTGTAATGAAGAGCCCCTGGCAGTGTTACCGTGACAGTTCCACCGTCTGCTTTTCGCGTTAAAGTCGCCAACAAAAAAGCAGTGTTGATGTTGTGAGAGTAAGTCTGTTAGACCAGCAACTGGGAAATTTCTAACAGGTGGTGCGTAAATGGAGGCTAAATTGATATTAATTTGTGGAAGCTGTAAGACAATATTAGTGTAATCAAGGTCAGTGTATGTGTTGTTGTTAGTTGTGTAATGCGGGAGGTGATGCTTGATGTAGATAGCAGTGCCCCCCCAGTAACTGTTTGGACGTGGATTGAGATAGACTTTATAGCCAGGGATATTAATGTTATATTTGGGATTGTGGGTTTCCTGAAGAAAAATGATATCAATGTGTGGGTGATCAGAGATGAAAAGTTTTAGTTCATTCATGCGAGTATCAAGAGAATTACAATTCCATGTACAGGGGCGAAGCTACTGGGGGGGCGTCTCGCCCCCCCCAATGTCGGCAATTTCGATCATAGTCGGCAAATTCTAGATAGTCAGTATCGATCGGTACAACTCTGAAACAATAGATTTTTTATAACTAATGTTGATTAAAAATTTTCATGAATCAAATACGATACAAAAGATTCTGAATTTATTATCTGCAATCTATTTTGACGTTGGCATGTTTACGATCTGCACAGTAGGTAGTAAAGCTCGTATCAGAGAACAAAACTTCACTTTTTAGCGTTTGCGTTGGCGAAACATTTTGCTTATCTCCAAGTGAAAAGTCCTTGCGTAAATACGGGTTAAGTTCCCTTAGAAAGAACCCCACGGAGATCCTCCCCCCACCCCCCTTCGGGCCCAAATCAATCGTGTAGGTGTAGATAACTGGACGTCGCAAACAAAACCAAACCAATTGAAAAGATAGCAAACAACAGACGCATGCGCCATACAGGCTATCCTTAAGAGCTCGAAATTCGAAAAGCGAGCCAATCTTGTTCTTGTGATGAATACATTGTCTACTTGCTTTGGCCAGTCTTTGTGTTACTTGTTTTCTAAGTTATTTGAAATTTCGGAAGTAGTGATTGTTTTATAATCATATTTTATAACAGAAATGGAACGCGAACCTCCTGTTAAAAAAGCGCGCAAACGTGTTAAATTAGAATGTTTACTGTGCGGTAGTCAGTTTGACGATGATTGGAGAAAGAAGCACAAACAGAAGTGTCACAAAGGGATGCGAGTGCAAGTGAAAATTGCAGGTGCTCCTTCTAACCCATTCGAAGCTTCAATGAGAAGAACAAAAAGTCAACATACAATTAATACAGAAACAACAAATCGGAAATTGCTGGCAAGTTTACATCTTGCATTGTATGGTTTTAATTCTTTCAAATTTAAGGCAAATCTAAAAGGGCAATTTTATAACATAAGTTTTAATTTATTTTTGTTCGGAAATGCATGGAACTACCAGGTGTTGTTGTTCAGAAACTATGTAATAGAGCTGGTTTTTTTTCAAACGCTATAGATATCAGAAAATAGTGTCAAAGTGGGAGTTTTAAACCGAATTTCCGTGCGAAAGAAGAATAACCACTCAAGAAAGGTTGAAAAACATGTTTGTCACGTGATCAAAATCGCTTATAACTCAATAGATAATTTTTTGATAAAAAAATAGAAAACACAGTTAGATTCCAAATCGCTTCTATGGTCAGGCTTTCCAATTTTATATCTTTCTGTTAAAAAATGAATTTGTAAATGTGTAAAAACATTTTGCTCTTGTTGAGCTGAGCAGTGGAGAACAGCCTTAAATACAGTAAACTCTCGATTATCCGCGGACTTCCTTTCATTTTTTTCGGTGTTGTTCTTTTTTGTGGCGATAAATTACTTTGGAACAAAATGGTGTTAAATAACTTCAATCACAAAGAAAGAAGAGCATTTTAACAGACACACACCGCACAAAAAAAAAAAAAAAAAAAAAATAGTTGACCGATTTTTTAATTGGAAAAGCAAACTAATGAACTTGTAAGTAATGAACTTGTAATGAACTTGTAAGAAAACTTTAGTTTTTAAGCCGCATTGTATATGTAGGCCGCCTACTGTAAATAAACAAGCAAGAAAATTCATGCATTAAGCATAGATTATGAAACACTTTCCTACCCTTCCTGAATGTTTTAACACAACTTTGTTATTTAGAGAAATAAGGTATATAAGAGAACTAAGTTAACATTTTAGAAAACGCATAAAACATTTGTAAAACTAATTTCAGCAGGTACCGTCTCTATAGCAAATATGTATTCCAATTCTTTTGAACAGCCCTGTATTTGATCTGTAGGTTGATATATATACTATATAATGGGGAAATTTAGTTTAGCAAGAAAACACATAACAGGTTGAAGTTTCTCTTTCAGCAATTTATACTAATAGATGGAAACATATACTTGTATACTTTTGTACAACCCTGTAGTTAACCTAGTACCTTTATTACACGCCACTATTTAGCTAAAGTTTAATTCAAAGTAAAACAATCTTAAAACTGCTGGAATCACATTTCCAGAAATTATCATTTATAGACGGCCATGTATCTAATTCTTTGCGCGACCATGTACATAATTTTATCTATGTTCTACAAATATTTCTTAGTAAAGTAAATGCAGTTCAGTGTAAAAATACATAACTCATTTAAAAACCACCTTTAAGCAATTTGCAATCATACCCAGTAACCATTTTGAATTATTTTGTGTAGTCCTGTATATGAATTACAGCATTTATACACACCATATAAAATACACAAATATAGTGAAACATACAAGCACATAACATAATTTTAAAAGCCATTTCCAGCAATCATCACTACTGTACAGTACTTTGGATACAATATAGTATTTGAAATCTTTTCTGTGTCCCTGTAAATGCTATGCACTTCGTATTATACATGAAATAAGCTATAGTAAACCTCATCGACGTATATCAATTTGATTATACATGAAATAATTTAACATAATTAAAATACGCCGGAAAAAATTCCCTCCACCATATATCATTATGTAACGGAATTCTCTTGTGTGGCCCTGTAAATGAATAATAACTATTCTTTGCACCGCATATTCTATAGAATGCATATTTTAGTGCACTTGATAAATGCATGTCAATTTTATTATGTTTGAAAGCATGTAACATCATTAAAAATCATTTTAAACGATTTTTTCCCATAGGCCGTAATGTAACGGAAAACTTTTGACTGTCCCTGTAAATGAACTAAGCATACTACAAACTTAATTTGAAATAGGTTTCATGCTATGGTACACTTAAAATTTTGCAGCATTCTGGCAGGTCATTTGACCGTTTTTTCCAAAAACGCTTACACAACCGTAATTTTAACACTATTCCGACCATATTATTGGCCATTTTATGGTCAGAATATAGTTAAATTATGGTTATGAAACCGTTTTTTCAAAAAACGGTCGAATGACCTGCCAGAATGCTGCAAAATTTTTAACAGTGTAGAAGTCACAAACATCCAAAAATTTCAGAACGATCCAAGTATATTTACGGGAGTTAGAGCGCGGACAGACAGACCAAAGTCATAAACACTTTTAAACTTTGTTGGAAAGTGTTAAAAATGGTCTATTTTATAAACATTTTCATTCTGATTTGTGTCTTTTTTCGATCATTTCACGGATTATTTAAGGTGTCAACGACACCCAATTCCGCAGATAATCGTGAGTTAATGTATTTAATAAATATTATGTATTTAGCTTACTAAGAGAAGTTTTAAGCTTATGTTATTACTTTCTCTAAAAAAAAGAAATGCAACTTATAATAGCTAATTTGAATAAATAAAAATATTCTAAATTATAGAAAAATTATTAAATTTATAATTTCATTAATATTTTACTAAGGGATTCTGCCCCCTGATTCCTTCATATACCAATCCCCAGAGTAATAAATGTTTCGCGGTTTAAGGCAATCCTGTCTTTCTCTAATTTTTTATTACAATTGTATTTTATGTTTGATAATACGCCAATACATATTGAAACCATTACCCACATATTTTATAAATACATACTTGCAGAGCATTCCCGCCTTCCTCCCCCCCCCCCCAAAAAAAAATGAGAGTCCCAGAAAATTACATTTTTATGTCTTTACAAAGCCAGTTCATTTTTGGTAAACATGGAACTCGCGTTTTAAAGCAAAAAAAAAAATCGATCGGCCTACAGGCACAGGTAGATTTTGAAGTTTAATAATTTCACCAACAAAAACTAAATGAAGATTAGAGATAAATCCAGTTTAGCAATTTTATCTGGCCGCTTTTGACGAGTTTTTAATTTCATTTTTCTGAAAGAGTTGGTTTTATCAGAATCATGTTAATACGATGATTTTTTCCTCAACCCCTATTTTTTTCATCCCTTCAGAATATTTTTTGTAATATCATCCATTAGGAGAGTTCATCTTATTAAAAACTGTTATTTTGACTGTTATTTTTTTCTTATTTATACATACTACCGTAATATAAACTTTTTTACAACGAAAAAAAAAAAAAGACTGAAATACGCTAACTACTTGATTTTATGAGCCCTAAATGAACCTTAAATTTGTATGATTTTATATCTTTAACTCGATTTTGTCTGAAATGCGTACCCGCTCTCTGTGTGAAAATGGGGGAGAAACTACTAATTGTTTGAGATTTGCTATGGAAATTTTTTTCATGATTTTTGGAAAATTGTATTGGATAGTAATGAACAAATTAAAACTTTAAAATGCCCTCTACTGATGAAAAAATGAGAGGACTGAGTGCTTAGTACAGGCTAAATGCTTTAAAACAATATGTCGCATGAAAAAATTCATTTCCGAGACTATCTTAACAAAACTGTTTCTGAACGAAACATCATGAAACAACCTATCCGTAGATATATTAGACAGGGGGATGGCGGTCTTAAGGAAGAATTTAAGATATTTGCTGAAATTACGATTCGAAAATAGTGGTAAGTACACTTTTGGAATTTTTATATTAAATAAGTAAAATTTATCCCAGGGCTCCGTGAAAAATCTGCATCTAAAACGGTGAACGGTACTGTTTTAAATATTTGTCCCCCCCCCCCCCCAAAAAAAAAATATTATGCTCTCCTACTTTAACTTTTTATTATGTGTTATGAACTATCTGAAAGTTAGAAATCGATCGGTTTGTCAGTTTTCTTAAGTTTAATAAATTCGCTTTTCAACAAGACATTTCTTTTCCTTTTTAAAAATCAAATTTTTTATAAAACAAACACTTGCAGATCGATTTTTATAAAATTTAAATATCATTAAACAGTGTTTAAAGATAGGGTGGGAATAGTTATGCATAACTTTAAAATCTCTAAATGATGTATTTTAAAACAGTAAAATTTAAGATACAGCCCTTTTTAAAAAGGCCCAGTACATTTATCTCCCTAGTACCGCTTTAATTCTATTAACCCCTCCCCCTTTCTTTCAGTTTCCGAAGAAATTGTCTGCGGTTTGATAAAAATATCTGTTTTTATTGAATTATGAATACTTTTCCCTTATTTTAATTTAGAGTTTTTAATTAATTTCTCAACTAATTATTAGAAATTTAAAATCCTGAGACTCAGGTGTTTCAAGAACCACTTTGGGCTAGCCTCACAAAACTTTTCAGCCTCATACGTCCGATAGATTTGGCTAGCCATCGCACACAGACAGAGCGAAAGTTTGTTTTATTAGTATAGATTAATAAGAAAAATTCCTGCCGACACAGCCTACAGGCAGAGGTAGATTTCGAAGTTAAGCATACTAATTTCACCAACAAAACCTAAATCATGATTAGAGATAAACCCACTTTAACAATTTTATCTGGCCGCTTGTGACGAGTTTTTATTTCATTTTTATATAATAGCTGGTTTTAGCAGAATCATGTTAAGGCGGTATTAAAAAAAATACTTTTTCCGCGATCAACAGCTCGAAATTTTCTGGCACATTTTCAGATTCATTTTTAATAGAAAAAATATGAAACTTGCTGACATGATTTTTGAAGAGATTTATAAGCGACCTGTGTTCTTATTTTTCATTCAGTTAATTAAAACTTGATTTATAAACAATTATTTTCTCAGTAGGACAATATTTTTCGCTTCTAACACAATCGCTTCGGGAAATTCTGTTCAAAATGCCCACTTTGACATCATTTTTTGAAATATATTCTGCCTCTATAAAAAAAATCGATCATTACAGTACATTATATAGTTTCTGAATAAGAGAATATACCAATTGGATGTGTTTGAGAGCAAAAATGAATTTAAAAAGTCCTTCCGGCAAGTGCCGGGAGGAAGAGGTAGCTTTCAAGTTCCTTATTTTAAAAATGCCAACTTATATTATTCAAACACAAGAAGCTCAATTTAGTGAAAACCGAATATAGGAGATTCAATACTAATTTTTATCAATACTAAATCATTATGAATGAGAATTTCGTGAAATTAGTCAGCTTTATCCAAGCTGCTTTTATTTAAAGTAACTTATATTTGGCTAAGATGTTGATGTATACTATCCACATGCCTTCTTACATGGAAATAGGCGAATACGCGTGTTATCGCGTGACAAATACAAGATCGTTTCAAAATGTTAGCCATACTAGAAATTCAAAGTGCTATAATCCAACCATTTTTTAAGATATAAGCAAAAGAACAAATTTTCAGAAACAAAATCTGCTCTGGAATCTTTGTATCAACGCCAAACACAAAAAAATCATTTTCATTTTCCAATTTTTTAATATGTCATTTTAAATTTTAAATTTAATTTTTTTAAATGGCAACCCTTTTGAAACAAGATGGCGAATGAAGCTGGCCAACGAACTCTGTCGAGACACTGGTATGTACTATGTACAGACCAAGTAACATCCAAATCCGTTCATAAACACGCTTGTTATTGCGTGACAAATATCAGGTCGTTTTAAAATGTCAGCCAGAATAGAAATTCAAAATGCTATAACTCAGCCATTTTTTTAGATATGGACAAAACAGAAACTGTTCCGGAATCTTTGTATTACGGTCAAACACATACAAAAAAAATCTTTTTCATTTTCTAATTTTTTGGTATCTCATTTTAAATTTTAATTTTTAAAAAATTTCTTAAATGGCGGCCATTTTGAAACAAGATGGCGGATGAAGCTGGCCAACGAACTCGGTCGAGATATTTGTATGTACTATGTACACACCAAGGTACATCCAAATCGATTCATAAATACGCCTGTTATCACATGACAAATATCAGGACGTTTCAAAATATCAGCCACGCTAGAAATTCAAAATGCTATAACTCAGCCATTTTTTAAGATATAGACGAAACAAAAAGTGCTTCCGAATATTTGTATCAAGGTCAAGTACATAAGAAAAAAATATTTTTTCAATTTTCATTTTTTTGGTACCACATTTCAAATTTAAATTTTTCTTAAAAATTTAAATGGCTGCCATTTTTAAACAAGATGGCGGAGGAAGCTGGCCAACGAACTCGGCCGAGACATTTGTATGTACTATGTACATACAAAATATCAATACCGAATTACATCCAAATCGGTTCATAAATTAGAGAGTTACAGTATGACAAAGGTCAGATATATATATATATATATATATATCAACTTTTGAACGGAGGGTGGTTTTGGTGTCTGGGGGTCATGATCGATGAAAATATACCAAAATTTTTTGAAATCGCTTTCCTCCGAACGGCTGCAATAGGTAGCTTTTTGTAAAGAAAGCTACCTAAAATGAGTAAGAAAATAAGCAGTTTGGATTTTAATACACCCTTAATAAGATGATTTTTTTCTTCAACCGCTGTGTATTTTTAATTTGTTTTAGCTGTAAGAATTGGTCCTTTCAAAAACTTGTCTATATAAATGTTGTAGACATTTATATATGGGGCATTCTCACAATCTTTTGACTTTCATGTACCCTGAATAATAGTTTTTTTATTTAATACACTTGTTTTTTTTTAAATTATTATTTCATATACTGGGGAACATCCTATTGCATGATTGCATAGCAATATTAACGAGATAAATAAGTTTGGAACGATGTTGGGGGTCCAAGTACCAGGAAAATTCATCTACCGTCCCGTGTCCCTGATGCTGATTTTTAAGTTTGGTTTTTAACTGGTTTTTTATTTTTAAGTTGTTTTTTTCTGGATAATATTGTTTTAATAAAAATAATTCGATGTAATTTTTTTCTGAAACTGGAACTATTGTTTTATATAAATATGTAGCTAAAAATTAACCTGCACACATTTTTAGGGTTGTTATTATTTTTTAATCTCTGTCCCTGGGTTTTATCCCTCTTCTAAAATTATACAGAAAATCATTTCAGATGCAGCAACAGAATTTTTTTCAAGTTTTTTCTCATGCAGAAGTAATTTCTAAAATTCTTTGGCAGGAAGTTTACTGTAGAATTTGAATCAGCATTTAAATATCAATTTCAAGCATCGTGGCTTTATTGGTAATCTCACTGCCCCCAAGGTTTATTCCTGCACTTTTCGAGGTAAATAAAAAAAAAAATAATATAATCCAATGTTAACAACTGTTTCTAAAAATCAATAAACATTGTGGCTATCATTTAGTCTTAACATGATTTTCCTAAAAATAGGTGGTAATTTTCCTTGCCGTTTCATCCTTACCGTCCCTTTTTTTACCATATCGTCCCTTTTCCCCCCAATACCAACATCCCTTTTTTTAACTTACCGTCCCTTCTTTAACACCCCTTTAAGACAATGTTATACAAAAATTCTGTATTTAAAGTACTACATTGTTGTTATTTGTTATTTGAATGTCCTGTGGGTACTATGCAAATTCATTATAAGTAAAAATTTAGAAGAAAATAAAAAGGTATAGGGGTAAAACGGTAAGGAAAATTAAACTTGCAAGTTTAACTTAAACCTCAGTTAAATACAAAACTTTTCGCTGTTGACCATTTTTTCTTTATTTTGAATCATTAAGGTATTCGTCTATCAGGTTAAAACGTTATTTAGCAAGTTTAATCTTGTCAGATTTTTTTTTTCCCCCCAAAGTCAAAAGATTGTGAGAATGCCCCATACGTAGAATGTATAAATGTTGTATAAATGTTAAGAAGATATGATAAATTCATGCGGATTTTATGTCTTGTGAATTGACGGAGTTATGGATTTTTTTCTTCTTCAACCCCCCCCCCCCCTTTTTTTTTGTTTTCGCTTTTAATTTTTATTTGCAGTACGAATTGATCCTATCAAACACTTGTGAATATAAAATATGTAGATAATATTAAGGAGATTTATAATAAAATTAATTGGATTTGATATCTTGAGAATTGACGAAGCTATGAATTCCTTTTCCCCAAAAACCCTATTTTTTGCGTCCCTTGAGCCCATTTTTAATTTTATCAAAAATCTGTAATACATAAATTTTTGGCCCTATTTTTAGAAGTAATAAAAACATTAAACTGATTTGATATGTACAAAAATTAAGAAGTTATAACGTTTTTTCGGTTTTCACAACCCCCCCCCCCCTGTTTCCATCCCCTTGGTTCGATTTTGCCCATTAACGAACTTGACCAAGATTTCATGCCCCTTGATTTTATGTATCAGTTTGCGCAGAATTGTAGAAGTTACCGTGTCCAGAAGAAAGTGATATATATATATGTTACGGCGTAAATAACCTCAAATTTATTTGTTTATAATTTAACTCTGTTTATCTTTCATGTTGTAAAGCATAATTATAAAAGTGATTTCTTTTGACAGAAAAAATCTAATCTGTTTATCTAAATTGTTTATAATCCTGAATCAATATTTATGAGTAACATTATGATTTCAAGGTCATGTAATATAGATTTATTTACTTTATAATAATTTTGAATTGATGGTGATTTATTAGTTTTATAATTACTTGGATGTCATTTAAATGAATATTATAGCTATTTAGAAGATTTATAACTGCATATTGTAATTTTTATTTTGATGTTTATTTTATATAATATGTATCATTTTTAAAATGGTCAGTCTTGACTCTGTAACCAAGCAGAGAACATGTAACATGTCCTGACTCTGTAATCAGAGATGCCAATTGTTAAATCATGGCTCTGTTTAATACAGAGTGTATAGTGGAAGTCCTGACTCTGCAACCAAGCAGAGAACACATTTTTTTTTTGTATTGGCTCTGTTAAATACGGAGAATTACTATTATGGAACAATTATTAACTTCTAATGATGAATAGAATTTACATACTATTTCAGTTTTATTTAATAAACTATTTATTCTAATTGCTCTCCCATCTCACTTGGATTTTGAAAATTTATTTGTCAGACGAATTTCGGCGCCAACATTTATTTTTGGTGCCTCGCAACCCGCGAAACATTTTTTTTGAAAGAATAGTGAGCAGTTTGTCAAAGTGATTCGTGATTAACAACTGTGATTTATTTTTCAACATGTGATTAGTGTGTGATTTATCTTTCAACCTGCGATTAGTGTGGAATTATTATTGTGCCATTTGGATTACGACATGCCATCTACATTACCTGGAATTAACAGGTAAGAAAATATTTTTTTTCATTTTCTATGAATGGTTTATGTTTTAAAATAAGAATTATTCTTTATTTAAAATGGAAAATCTTGAAAAGCTGAAAGCAAAACGTTCTGTTGAACGAACGAGTTTCACGAAATTAATTACAAAATTAGAAACATTATTAAATGATGACATTGATAATACGAAAACCGATGAATTATTAGAGCTTCAAGAAATATTTCTCTTAAAAGAAACGGCTTTCCAAAGTTTGAATCGTGATATTGAAGCTCAAATATCCGACTTAAAAGAATATGAAAAGGACATTGCTAATAGTGAAAAGTACACTGACCAATTGATCAGTGCTAAATTTAAAATTAAAAATAGATTAAGAAAATGTAAAAAGGATAATGTTTCTATGATAGCAACTAGTCGTGTAAATTCATTGAATGGTTCTGCTAGTGGAACAGAAACGAGTTCTGCCATGAAATTGCCTAAATTAAATGTTCCAAAATTTTCTGGTGAAATCGAAGAATGGGTCGAATTTTTTAACTGTTTTGAAACATCGATACACCAGAATAAATCACTATCTAAGATAGAAAAATTCGCTTATCTAAAATCCTTGTTATGTAATCGGGCCTATAATGTGGTAGAAGGGTTTCCTTTGACAGAACAAAATTATGATACTTGTATTGATTTATTAAAGGACCGTTTTGGTAAGGTTGATGTTATTATTAATAAACACATGACTAATTTATTAAATATGGAACCAGTTAAAAATTGTTCAAATTTAAATGCATTAAGAAGATTGCATGACATGTGCGAAGTTAATATTAGAAGTTTAAGAAATTTGGGGGTAACATCCAGTTCTTATGGACAATTGCTAAATCCTATTTTGCTAAAGCTATTGCCCCATGAATTAGTGATTGAATATCATAGAAAACGTGATACTAGCAAAGAGTCAGATGTAACCGATCTAATTGCCTTTCTGAAATGTGAAATAGAATGTAGAGAAAAGGCTTTGTCAATGACAAGTTCTAAAAATGATGCATCCTCTTCTTTTGTACATAAAAATAAAACTGAATTTCGTGAAAAGAAAACATCAAATAAATATCAACATGCTAATACCTTAAATGCCACTATTAAAGTTTTTTGTGTATTTTGCAAAGGTAATGATCATTTATCTTCCGAGTGTAAAAATTTAGCTGATGATAAGAAAAGATTAATGTTACGTAAGGAGGGTAGATGTTACAAATGCTTTTTGAAATCGCATTTATCTTCGCAATGCCGCATAAAATTAAAGCCATGTCTAAATTGTAAAAGCACTGAACATAACAAATTATTTTGCTTTAAGAAAAGTTTGAAACCGGAAATTAATGAAAATCAAAATCAAACAGTTGTATCTAATTCTCATTGTAATTTTAGAAATTCTAAGCATGCTGTTTTATTGCAAACATGTTGTGTAACTGCTCAAGGTAATTCTAAATCAAAGGTAGTTCGATTATTACTTGATTCTGCAAGCGAAAAAAGCTTCATAACAAAAGCATTAGCTCGTGAATTAAATTTGCCTGTTTTAAGAAAAGAACATTTAACTGTATTCGCTTTTGGCATGGATCAAGGTCGCGAAGAAGAATATGATGTTTTTAAAATTAAATTGCGAAGTAAAATGAATTATCATCGTTTTATAGATGTTGAGGTGCTAGCTACCGATTTGATAAGTGCAACAACATTGAAGGTTCCCAATTCTGACCCTCTAGTTATAAAATACATTGAAAGTAAAAGATGGAGGTTAGCCGACCCTACGCCCGAGGAATCCGAAGTACAAATTTTACTTGGAGCTGATTATTTCTGGAATGTTCAGAGAGGTGTCATTGAAGAAATTAATGACCATTTATATGTAGCTAATACACTTTTTGGGTACACAATAGTGGGAAAAATAAACTCTAAAGGTAACGAAACAGTTAATGCTCATCTTGTATCTGTTAATGAAATAGAAAATTTTGATTTGCAAAAGTTTTGGAAACTAGAGTCTTTGGGTATTTGTGATAGTAAAAATGAATTATTTTCACAAAAGGATTTAGATGCTCTTGATTTATTTAATGATAATTTAAATTTTGTAAATGGAAGATATGAAACTAAACTTTTGTGGAAAGTAAATAAAAATGAATTGGAATCCAATTTTGATGTAGCTAAACATAGACTTCGGGGATTAAAATCAAAATTGTGCAAAAATGAATGGTTACTTAAGGAATATGAGAAAATATTAAATGAACAATGTGGTTTGGGTATAATTGAAGAATGTGAGTTTAATAAAGATGAAATAAACACGTATTACATGCCTCACAGACTAGTAATAAGGGAAGATAAATCGACAACTAAAGTAAGAATTGTTTTTGATGCGTCATCCAAAGATAAGGGGGCAAAATCGTTAAACGAGTGCTTATTTCCTGGGCCCAATCTAAATCCTAACATATTGGACATTATTTTAAAATTCCGTCTCCACAAAATTGCTTTCTTGGCCGATATAGAAAAGGCATTCTTGCAAATCCAGATACAACAAGAAGATAGAAATTTTTTGAGGTTCCTGTGGTTTGACAATATCACTAGTAACAATCCCATTTTGAAGGTTTTTCGCATGACCCGTGTAACTTTTGGTGTAACAACTTCACCCTTTTTCCTTTCTGCAACCATCAAACATCACATTGAGGGGTATAAAGATTTGTTTGGAAAAATAGTTAATATGCTGGATACTTCCTTATACGTTGATGACCTGTTTCATGGAGCTGATTCAGTAAATGAAGCTTTTGTTTTATCAAACGGTGCAGAGAAGATATTGAGTGAGGCCAATATGAAACTCAGAAAATTTAAAACCAATTCTTCCGATTTAAAACTTTTATGGAAGGAACATGGAATAAACTTTGAGGAAGACACTCTTGAACAAAATCTTTCGAAGGTATTAGGAATTATATGGATAACAGAAAGTGACACCTTGAAAATAGACATACAACCACTTTTGGTAGAATTTGACCATAAAATTATTACCAAACGTATTGTTTTACAAACTGTGGCAAAAATTTATGATCCTATTGGACTCATTTCCCCTTTCGTGATAAGAATTAAATTTTTAATGCAAGAACTCTGGGAACATGGAATTGACTGGGATTCTACATTACCAGATTCTTTAAGTGGAAAATTCAGAAAATGGCATAATGAAATAAAAGACTTGGTAAATTTTGAAATTCTTAGAAAATATTTTGTAACTATCCCAAAATTAAATCCTGAAACCGCTCAACTTTTCATATTTTCTGATGCTAGTTTAAAGGGGTATGGGTCAGTGGCTTATTTACGTGATTCTTCTTCTTGTGAAACTTCATTTGTAATAGCAAAGTCGAGAGTAGCGCCTCTCAAGAAAATTACATTGCCGCGCATCGAACTTCTTGGAGCACTTACGGCTGCAAGATTAGCGAATTATTTAAAGGAAATATTTAAAATTGTGAATGAAAATATATTTTGTCTAAGTGACTCCCAAATTACCTTGCACTGGATTAAAGGAAGTGCTAACAACTGGAAGCCCTTTGTGGCAAACCGCGTACGCGAAATTCAGGAACTTGTTGCTCCTGTACAATGGAAATTTTGTAAAGGAAAGGAAAATCCTGCAGATGTTCTCTCTCGTGGTTGCTCTGCATCTGAATTGATTAATAACGAGGTATGGTTACATGGTCCTAGCTGGCTGAAGGAAGAATCGTTACCAGTATTTCCCCCTGAAACTCAACCTAATCTACCTGATGAAGAGGTCTTGCAAGAACAACGTAAAACGCTTGTTTGCTCCATATCCCAAAATATTCCAGAATTTGAGCTTTTATTTAAATTTTCATCCTGGTCTAAATTAAAACGAATTACGGCTTGGTGCCTCAGATTCATCAAAAATAGTACATGCCCATCTGAACGAGTCTATGGTTTTTTGACTGTTCCAGAACTTGAAAGGGCAACAAATGCTATTGTGAAATTAATTCAAAACCATGAATTCGGAGACGAACTGAAAATTCTAAAATCCAGAAAGATCCTAAATTCTAAAAGCAAACTCCTTCCTTTACATCCATTTCTTGACGAAAATGATATTCTTCGTGTTGGAGGTAGGCTAAAAAATGCAAACTTGTCTGAATATCAAAAACATCAAATCATTCTCCCTAAAAGGCATCATGTTACAGACTTGATAATAAAGTATTTTCATGAGAAACATCTTCATAGCGGGACTCAATTGACAATTTCAGCAATTCGACAAAAATTTTGGATAATTAATGCTAAAGAAGCTGTGAAAAGAGAAATAAGGAAATGTATGAAATGTTTCCGAAATTCATCACACCTTTCATCTCAGTTGATGGGAAATCTGCCATCAGCACGCGTGACACAAGCTCGAGTATTTTCAAGAGTAGGAGTCGACTTAGCCGGCCCCTTTTTGATCAAACCTCGTAAGGGACGTGGTGTGAAACCCTTTAAACATTATGTTTGTCTGTATGTTTGTTTCGTAACAAAAGCTATCCATCTTGAGTTAGTCACTGATCTTACAACTGAAACCTTTCTAGCCTCATTGAAAAGATTCGTGGCTCGACGTGGAAAACCTCTAGAAATATTTTCCGACAGAGGTACAAATTTTGTAGGGGCAGACCGCGAAATAAAGAGAATGATGTCTCTAATTGCTTCTGATGAAAAATTGCACAAGTATCTTACTGACGAAATGATAGTATGGAAATTCAACCCACCTTCCGCCCCTCACTTTGGAGGCCTTTGGGAAGCGGGAATAAAACAAATGAAAAATCATTTGAAGAGAACAATTGGTGATCAGATTTTAACTTATGAAGAATTTTTGACCTTAATTGCACAAATTGAGTCATGCTTAAATTCAAGACCGCTTGTCGCTGAGTCTTCTGATCCAAATGACTTTATGGCTCTGACGCCAGGACATTTTATTATAGGAGCACCCTTGACCTCCTTACCTGAGCCTGATATCTCCTCTACCTATGTAACTCCTTTGGAACGTTGGAAATTGCTACAAAAGATTTTCCAAAGTTTTTGGAAAAGGTGGTCGTCAGACTATCTCTCACAATTGCAGCAACGTACAAAGTGGTTTAGAAGCAACCCGAACTTAAAAATCAATGACTTGGTGTTGATAAAGGAAGAAAACCAGCCCCCATTAAGGTGGAAATTGGGCAGAATAATTGAACTATTTCCTGGGGATGATAATATTGTTCGTGTTGTCAAATTAAAGACTTCTACTGGTGAACTGAAACGCCCTATCACAAAATTGTCTCCTCTACCGATGGACATTTAATATAATAGAATTTTACTTTATTTTAACTAACTTTATTATTATTATTTTTTTCTATGTCTAATTTTTGTAACTTTCTGAACTATTTTGTATATTAATGTCTTTTTCTATTTTTAGTTGTTCCAGAAACTGTTTTTTATAGAAGTAGTAGGATTTAATTGCATTTCATTTTAGTTATACTTAACATTTAAGGTAATATTTTAAATTTGTATTTAATATTTGATTATTTAGTATGTGATAGTGGAAATTTGGTAAGTTATAATTGTTCGATGAACTCCGTTCATGGAGGCGGAGGATGTTACGGCGTAAATAACCTCAAATTTATTTGTTTATAATTTAACTCTGTTTATCTTTCATGTTGTAAAGCATAATTATAAAAGTGATTTCTTTTGACAGAAAAAATCTAATCTGTTTATCTAAATTGTTTATAATCCTGAATCAATATTTATGAGTAACATTATGATTTCAAGGTCATGTAATATAGATTTATTTACTTTATAATAATTTTGAATTGATGGTGATTTATTAGTTTTATAATTACTTGGATGTCATTTAAATGAATATTATAGCTATTTAGAAGATTTATAACTGCATATTGTAATTTTTATTTTGATGTTTATTTTATATAATATGTATCATTTTTAAAATGGTCAGTCTTGACTCTGTAACCAAGCAGAGAACATGTAACATGTCCTGACTCTGTAATCAGAGATGCCAATTGTTAAATCATGGCTCTGTTTAATACAGAGTGTATAGTGGAAGTCCTGACTCTGCAACCAAGCAGAGAACACATTTTTTTTTTGTATTGGCTCTGTTAAATACGGAGAATTACTATTATGGAACAATTATTAACTTCTAATGATGAATAGAATTTACATACTATTTCAGTTTTATTTAATAAACTATTTATTCTAATTGCTCTCCCATCTCACTTGGATTTTGAAAATTTATTTGTCAGACGAATTTCGGCGCCAACAATATAGATAAAGGTTTTTTTATTACTGAGGGTGGTTTTGGGTTCTAAGGGCCATGATCGGTGTAGATCTGAAAAAAAATTTCAGAAATTCCAACATAAGAGAGAATGTAATATAGTATTTAATACGAAATCTACCTAAAAGATAGGCTTTCGTAGCTCTGTTGTACATCGAGTGCTCGTAGAGAGATGGTCATGCAGCTAATCCAGTGATTCGCAAAAAGCTAACGTACAAAGAATGAGGGTAAATTCTGATTTTATTGTTTTTTTCTTGAATTTCTAAAAAAAATATTGAACCAATTTTGATAAAATTTAAATGGAATCAATTCAGGTGTATCCTCTTTAATTAATAATAATAAAAAAAAAAAAAAAAAAAAAAAAAACATGAATCTGTTGCGTAGTTTCGGAATAATCAGATAAAAAGGACGAGTTTTCGTAGTTCTGTTGTATATCGCTTGCTCGTGCAACGTCGGGCACTTCGGATCCTTCTAACCAGTGGTTCCCAACCTTTTATTGACCATGCCCCACCAAATCCTCTGTAAAGACACTATGCCCTCCCCCCTCTTAATATGTAAATTATGTCTCTTATTATTTAAAAAAGCAAACTCTAATAACACGGTGGAAGCGTAATAGAGCCATAACAATAACTATTCATTTCCTATTTTTTACTTACCAAAGAGGTCAATCTTCTGTCAAAAATGTGTTTTTAACATAATTTTATACATGCAATGAAATTATACATCTTCGCCTTTGTACCAAAAAGAGTTTTGTTGTACTTTTCCAACTTGCCTCAACGTTACAGAAACGTGTTATACTGTCTGCATTTTTATCTTCACTAAATATCTTGAAGAGAGACTTACATTTAACGTTAAAATTGATAACATTAACACAGTTTATAATTCATTTTTCTAACTTATTAAGAGTTGTTGGAAAGGCTTTGGACACTAAATTTTCTTTCTATGTATACCACAATACACAAGAAGCATTTCAAGATTCTCATCTTTATTGAATTTGAGTAGCCATCATCCTCCATCACAACACAGTTTCTGATTTTTCTTGCCCAATGTGATTAGTTGTCTGCCGTGTATTATCCGATTTTAAAATTTTAAATGAATATGTCATCATGTAAATTTATATGCTACTAGAGCCATAGATATTTATATGCTATTTGAGATTTATAAGTTTTATAAAGTAGGCAGTACCTTGTTCAGATATTTCATACACTTTTGAGGTTAAATATGTTCAAGACAGTCAAACTTATACATGTACTTTAAAGTAGTTTTCCGTGTAAAAAATCTTCGTGTGACATATAGAAGAGCGAGTAGATGCAGAAAGCTCATTCAGTAAATAATCGAAAAATTGTAAAATTCAGTCCCAGAAAAATTATAGTGAAATTTTATACTATAAAACGATGTCAAAATATTTAAAATAAATATTCGTATAATTATTCTGGTGTTAAATCTATTTTAAAAAGTTTTCAATAAGAATATTTAAAAAATTTAATAACAAAAACTGATTGTTTAAACTTTGATTGTATTCCATTTATTTTTCGTCTGCAACATTACATAAAAAAAGACAAGAAACTGATAGCGAATGTGTGAGTAACAAATTTGGAAATGCCCCCTTAGAAAGTAAAATTGCCCCCCAGTGGGACGTACGCCCCACGTTGGGGACCACTGCTTCTAACCCAGTGATTCGCAAGCAGCTTACGTACAACAAACAGAACGAGGGAAAATATTGATTTTATTGTTTTGTTGAATTTCTAAAAAGGTACTGAACCAATTTTGATAATACTTAAATGTGACCAATTCGAGAGTATCCTCTTTCTATTAAAATAAAAATACATGAATCGGTTGCACAGTTTCAAAGCAATCAGTGAACATACACACACGCACAAAAAAATTAACAAAACAAAAAAACATGCTTGTTGAATTGAGAAGCTTCTCCTTTTTTTGAAGTCGGTTAAATGGTATGGTAATCGAGAATAAACGGTCAAGTGCGAGCATTACTCGCGTACAGAGGGTTCCGTAGAATAAATAAATGAATTTGTAATTGTATTATTCAAAAAAGAAAAAAAAATCTTGCTAAAAGAGTACTAAGACTTTGTAAAAAACTATACAACGTAGGGTTGGGTATAACTGTATATATTAGAAAAGTGTAAATTGGTAAACCATGAAAGTTCAAAGAGATATGGAACCTAAATAATATCAAATAAAGCTATTCGTATAACCATTCTTTTAATATTATCCTAATCTGTTTATGATGAACTTAATTCGGTACTGACAATAAAAGCAGTGCATAGTTAAACTTCATTTGGCATTTCACGAAACTAAATTCAGCGTAGTAATAACCTTTATTTCTACAGTGTAGCTAAAACAAAACCTTTGTTCAAAGTTTAAATTTGGCATTGTGCTAAGCGCGCTTCGAATTGAGGTCTCAAAGCTGCAACGCCGCCTTGGTCAGTGCCGCGTTTTTCCAGATAGGTGTTTAATTAACTTTTAAAATCACTCGAGGCATATTGAGCGATACAATCAATGCAAACTATCGCGAATCCCACAGTATTTATGAGATTCATTTTAATTAAATCTTTCGAGGGCGAAGCCATTAAAAAACGGACACCTAATTTTAATTTCAAAACAGACAAACAGCACCAAGAATATTTAATTACAATTTTCCTTTTATCATGTACGTGAAAATAAGAAAGTTCGCATTTTCTAATAAATTCGTTTATAAATTCTGGTGACAGTTCATTATTTCATAAGTTTATAAATAGAATTACTGTGTGTCGGAAAGGATTAAGTGGTCGCAGGATTCTTAAAGCTTCAAAATTTTAGAAACTTTAATTTTTTTAGATGTTAAACTCCTATCTTTTCTGAATATTTTAATATAATTGTTTCCTTGAAATTCCCATTAGAACAGAAGTTTTGGCTTTTAGAATTATACCCGCTCAATAGCTGAAGCGGCGTTTAAAAGTTACTTTAAAGTCATTATTTTCCAAATGGTGTTTTTTGGGCATAACGCGCAGGATACCTCAAAAACTTCTGAATATTTTTTCATGAAATTTTCAAAGCATATATTTCATTTTACAGTACATATACATTTAATGTCTGAATTTAAAAACCATTAAAACACCAAATAAAATAAACTAAGACAGACTTGAGTGTAATCATTAAAATAATCATATTTCATGTTAGGCTGTATAAACTGAACCTAAAATTTCCTTTTTATTGTTCAAAAAAATATTTTTTTTAGGTGATTTTACTGTTGAAATTTTCAAAATTTTGTATTAGCTAAATGCAAAATTGCATTAAAAATATAAAAATGCTTTAAATACAAATTTTTTTAAGTTCAGGGAAATTATTACAATCTGAAGTATAAGTAAGCACCAAAATTTTCATTCTAGTTGCAATATTTATTTTGTAATCCTGCACGTAAACTGTTATGCCAATTTTTTGTTCGACAAATGTCTAACTGTTTCGAGCCCCCTATAAATACTAATTCTGTATCTTGCAATTTGTTATCCCAATTAAAATTGTGTTTTAAAATCATGTACATTTTAAGACATTAAATGTTGAAAATGGTCTTTTTTTCACTTTTTTAGAGTCCCGAGACCCCTTAAATTAGTATGTTTTTAACAATTTGACATTTATTGCTTTTATACTGTTACTGGACATTACATTACACATATATATCATTAAAAGTTGTTAACTAGACATAGAGTACGCCGCCCCTGTCCTTGTGTATGTACGAACTGACCGTGCATTTAAGGGTTAATATCTCGGCTAATTACCGATGATTTTTTTCGAAAATCATTATCAACAATGCTTTTATTCTTCTACAACGATAGGTATATTCAGCGATGCTCAACAATTTTTCTGAATGCCGTAAATCGAAATTTGTGTATAACAGAAAAATGCTATTTACTCAAAAACTATGTGACCTAGGGTAATCACTATAATTTTCCGGCAAGGTTTACATTAACATCTACTACCTCTAATTTTTTCATAATTTTAGTTTCAGTAGATTCGGAATTAGATGGGGGGGGGGGGGGGGGGGGAAGGACATATTTTTGCGCTACATTTTCAACAATATCTTTGAAAATATAATACCTAAAATTAAAAGGAATGTATTTGTGTTCAGCGTTACAAAAGCTTTCACAGGATACCCCACATGATATGCAAAGAAAAGATTTTTTTTTTCAAGTAGCATAATTAGCCCCCCTACTTTTTTACTAAATATATTTATGAATGTTTATTAATCTGAAAATATGTGGGTCAATGGTCTTTATTACTTCCCCGAATTTGAACTTTCCACGTTCCATGGTTTACGAGTAAAATGGCTGTGACAGACACAGGAGTGATCTTATAATGGTTCTGTTTTTACTTTTTAAGTACGGAACCCCCCCCCCCCCCCCCCAAAAAAAAAAAATTAAATTTAAGATTTCAATGAATTAATATATTTTTTAACTCCCAAGTACCTTTTGAGTATTTTTTTAAGGATATATGTGTGTTTGGATTTACGTGTGTTAATTTATCCGATATCTTCCAAATAAATTATCAGATCAAGTTGAAATTAAATTTATTGTGATAAACAGATGAACTGATTATATTACTGTGATAAACAGATGAACAGATGAAATGAAATTTCCTTTAACATTAGCAATTATGATGAAAAACTTTCATTTACGACATACTAAAAACTTACATGAGAATAATATTTTATCATTTTCGCTGTCTTATGTTAAAACTTATATAGAAATCAAAATATAACTTTATATGCCATTTTAGAGTTATTAAATGGTATTGTGCAAATTATGTGACATTCTCTCAAGTAGAACAGAAATTATACGAATTTGAAGTTTTCATTTATATTGGTATGAGTGGAGAAGAAAAGTACAGTTTTCTTTTTTTTTTTTGTACAATTTATACATAGACTTATACAAAACTCTATATTAACATTATTTGTGTATACTGTTACAACTTGGTAACATTTTATGACATTCTATTGGTTAGAAAAAGAGATATTTAAACGTTACCATAAATAAAGTAATACATTTATAAGAAAAATCCTGTGGTAGCCACATGATAATAATAATTATTATTTTAGGTATATGCAACTGTGGCCAATACAACTGATAAAGTTTACTCTTCCGTAAGTGCAACAGTACCATCAACACCAAATTATTTTTATGACTGCAATCCCTTGCCATCGGAACTGCAGTGTGTAAGCCCAGCAGTTAAAGTTTCTTCCACGCCTACTATTCCTACGACTGCTGAAGAGGTTGAATTTAGAGATGTTGAAGCTCAAGAGACAGAAAATAACATAGAAGCTTCCACTTCAAATAAAATGTCTGAACATACCGATGAATCTCACGAAACAGAAAGTAACACCGAAGCTTCCACTGCAAACAAAATGTCTGAAAATATAGATCAGCGATCCAGCACTGAATATGATCACGACTTCGGCGAAGGCATTCATATTAGTGTATTGAAATGTGCTGGGCAGTTGAATCATTTAGTTGATTGTTTGAACGATTGTAAGCCGATGATTGAGAAATTGACCCAATCTGATGAATTAAGCATTCTTCCGTTCCTTATGGAGACCATAGATATAGTTGCCAGGGCAAAAGAAAACTGTTCATCTGTATTAAATATCTGTGGTAAGATCGTGAATGATGACGTGGAATCGATTCCATTGTTGAACATGACCCAGGAAAAAGGTCTAAAATACAGTCAGACAACCAGAGACATTATTTGATCAGTTTAGGCCCGTATCAGCCAAAACTCGGTGCATATCCAATAAATGGTTCCATCCCGCATGATAGACAACGACGTTTCAATAGCGCTTGGTACAAAGAATATCCATTTTTGGAATATAGCACAGAACTCAACGCTGCTTTTTGTTTTGTTTGTTGCCCGTTTCCTGAAGGTCCTGGGAGAGAAAAAACACAAAATGCTTGGGTTGAGAGTGGTGTAGACAAATGGCACAAAATGAACAGCGTAGGAAAAGAAAAGGACGGAAAGCTCGTGCAACATTTCTCTTCCAACTCTCACCGAATTGCTCTATCAGATTATTGCCAGTTCATGATGACGCATAATCATGTTGATGTATTACTGGACAAGAACAAACGCAAGCAGATTATTCTGGAAGAGCAAGATCTTGCATTCAACACTGAAGTTGTAACAATCTTGATGGACATTACGCGAACGCTGGGTAGACAGGGTCTGGCATTCAGGGGAAGTGACAAAGATGAAAATGGAAACTTTCGGCAAATTGTAAAATTAGTTTCCAGACATAACTCTGTATTGAGGAAATGGCTTGAGGACACACGTTTCAGGCCATATCACACAACTTACCTTTCCGCTTCATCCCAAAACGAGATGATTGAAGTTCTTGCGACAGAAGTGCACAAAAAGATAGTCGGTGATATTCAAGAAGCACAATTTTATGGAATAATGGCAGATACGACACCAGATGCTTCGCACCAGGATCGATTGGCTGTTGGGGTGAGATACGTAGACAAAGATGGAAAAACTCAGGAGCGACTTTTGGAAGTTGTGGAAGCAGTCGATAAAACCGGTGTCGGCCTTGCGAGTGAGATATCGCACATTCTTACGAAGAATGAGCTCGATATAGAACAAGTAGTTTTCCAGTCGTACGATTTTGCAAGCAGCATGTCTGGAGAATTCAACGGCACCCAGCAGAAGTTTTCAGAAATTGTGGGTCGAACGGTGCCGCATATTCCTTGTCAAGGTCACCGACTTAACACATTCGTTCAGCATAGTTGCGATGCTAGCGATATTATATCTGATGTTTTCTCCGTGCTGGAAGAACTTTGTGTTTTTTACGGCAAGTACTAAACCAAACAAGCCATTAGTGGACAAGCTGAAAGAAATAGAAAATGCTCTGTTACTGCAGAACCTTTCAAAGACAAGATGGACTGCTCGAGCGGAATCACTGAAAGCTGTTTGGATGTCATATGAATGCATCTTACAAATTTTGTCCGAAATAGTTGTTTCCTCTGCTTTTGATAGCAAAACCAAGACCAAGGCACGAGGTTTAAGAAAAAAAATGCTGTCGCTCGATTTCATTGCTTCACTGATGTTTATCAAGAACGTTCTTTACAAATGCAAGTTAGTTACTGAAAAACTGGAGTCAAAGAATCTGAACATAATTGACGCTACGAAAGTACTGAAAGCATGTATCAAATCGCTAGAAATAATCAACAGTGACGATGAAAATATGAATAGGGAAATTCAGAGCGCAATTCATTTTTCAATTAAGCAAGGTGTAGATCCGTTAAATGAATTTGCCATGCACCATCGACGAAGATTGGCACCAAAGAAATTGGATGATAATCGAGACAATGTCTTTACTCCCGAACTTCTAACGTTCTACCGCATGGAGTTTAAGAAGGTGCTGGATACTCTGACTGTGTTGATGGCTGATAACCTCAATTCTTGTATCTCCATAATCACGCCGCTATATGAAATAATGAATCCTCCCCTTACAAGAGAGAAATTAACAATAGATCTGATTAAGAAAGTGGCAGATTTCTTTCCTAAAACTCAGGCAATTGCTGACATAGAAGCCTTACAGGCAGAGCTAGAAGTTTTGTTAGATTTCTGCTCAGAGGCTGAAACAATGGATGATGTTTCCAAAAAATCAGAATCTTTAAAAAACATTCTACCGCTTGCGAACCGTGTCAGTCGTCTAGCACCAACTTCTCCAGTCACAGTTGCTTCAAATGAAAGAACATTTAGTAAATTAAAAATTGTGAAAAACTATCTAAGAACAACAATGAGCGATCCGCTTCTGAATGCACTCCTGATGCTTACGTGCGAGAAGGACATTTTGGAAAGCCTAGATTTGGGCACAGTTGTTAGTAGATGGGCTCGTCTGAAAAAGCGGCGGGTTAAAATGCATATTGTCCATTGAATGAATAAAAATGTAATTAAAATAAATTATGATTCAATTCTTTTTAATGTATATATAATAAATAAGCTGATTGTGAATAAGTTGTAAGCAGCATCTTACCAAAAACTTGAATCTGTTTAACTAATCCGAATCGTAAACTTCCGTCTGCACGTTCAGCAAAAAATAAACATTTTTCTTTCTTTAATATCAAAATACTTTACTGGGATATTTACAACAATAGAACGTAAATGAAGGGGTGGTGTGTCCATCTTTAAATGTACCCATATTCTCCTCTGTATTCTAAATGTAAAGTATTCTAAGTTCTAAAGTACAAAACTTGATCCCGATCGATTAATAATGTTGAATTTTATATGGAACTTCGATACATATTTGAGACACAGAAACGTACTTTTAAAGATATAATTCTTTTTATAGTTAGTCGGCAAAATCGATAATTCTTTTTATAGTTAGTCGGCAAAATCGATAATTCTTTTTATAGTTAGTCGGCAAAATCGATAATTCTTTTTATAGTTAGTCGGCAAAATCGATAATTCTTTTTATAGTTAGTCGGCAAAATCGATAATTTTTTTTATAGTTAGTCGGCAAAATCGATAATTCTTTTTATAGTTAGTCGGCAAAATCGATAATTCTTTTTATAGTTAGTCGGCAAAATCGATAATTCTTTTTATAGTTAGTCGGCAAAATCGATAATTCTTTTTATAGTTAGTCGGCAAAATCGATAATTCTTTTTATAGTTAGTCGGCAAAATCGATAATTCTTTTTATAGTTAGTCGGCAAAATCGATAATTCTTTTTATAGTTAGTCGGCAAAATCGATAATTCTTTTTATAGTTAGTCGGCAAAATCGATAATTCTTTTTATAGTTAGTCGGCAAAATCGATAATTCTTTTTATAGTTAGTCGGCAAAATCGATAATTCTTTTTATAGTTAGTCGGCAAAATCGATAATTTTTTTTATAGTTAGTCGGCAAAATCGATAATTTTTTTTATAGTTAGTCGGCAAAATCGATAATTTTTTTATAGTTAGTCGGCTAAATCGTCATATACGCCCCCCCAATAAATTCTGCTTAAATACGCCCCTGTCCATGTAAGAAAAACAAGAGACGAAAAGGAAGAAGTTGAGTTAGTAGTATTAGTCATGATAAATAGCGTTAAATTCTGTGACCAGACCGTCGAACGTGTCCATAATAATAAACATTCTTTGCATAGGGTCCTCGCAGTTTTTAATTCGTTTAGCTAGGTTTCTGAAACATTGTAAAAATTTGTTGAATTTAGCAAGCTCCTTCATTTCCTGGAATGTTTTGAAGATATCTTTAAGTCTGAGGTATAACTAGAAATGGTTGTGTTGTTTGGTATGTTGTCTTTGTTTTCTGAGTTAGAAGTGGGAGTTTGGTTTGCATCAGGACATGCATCAGTAGTGGATGTGTTAGAGTTAGCTTTTTTGACATAATTGTAATTTGAAAGCGTTTCCGCCAACATGTTAGGGAACATTTTAAGGTTGTTTTTTGGTTTATTTTGTTGGGTTGGGGGTTTTCTGTGTCAATGTTACAAATGTCAAAATACCGCCTTTGAAGCGTTCGACAACAACACGAATATTACAGATTTCATTTATGGTGAAGATTTCTTCAAATTTTTTCTGGGCATAACTTTAACAACATAGATGGGCATAAATTTGCCAGTTTTACGTGATTTCATCATAGCTGCTCTATTAGCAGTAAAGTCATGCTCTTTAAGAGCGTCAATAATTAGTTTCAGTTCAGTGAAGGGAGGGATTCCTCTTATAACAATTTTACGCAGCCTTAATTCGTTTTGGCTGAGTAGTATAGGCAATTGCGTTTGAGTCAAGAAAGGATTGGGTTTTCCTAAAATCGTTTTGTTTTGCAGTGAACTTTGAGGAGTTCGCCTTCTATTTTTATCAGGGGGTTAATTTCATTAACTTCTTTGATTTTGGCGGCAATTTCATGCCATTTGCCTTTAATTCAATATAGAATGGGTGAATCTTGTTTTTAGGGGTGGGGGGCGGTGGGTTCAGAGCCTTCGGCTAAAACGCCTCCGTTGTTATGATCCATACCTTTACTATCAGTAGTTTTGTCTGATAAAATCTTGTATTTGTTGGCCAAAGGAAGGGTGGGATTAGTAACCTCAAGCGGTCTTTTATTGCCCTTACGGACAGGAACAAAACTGTCACTTGTCTTCGCTGGATTAATAACTTTAAGATTGTTAAGTAAGTTGTACATATTGACATCTGTTTTAGTAATAAATTGTTTAAATTCATCTAGATTTAACAGCTTAAGTGGGTCAAATGGCTCAGTAAATATGAATGCAAGATTATTCAAAAGGTTACTCACAATTAGCTGCTTTGCAGAGTCATTTGAGTAGTCCTGGCTTGAAACAGTCTGAGAAATGCTGGCATCACAGTCCGACAAGAAGAGCTTAACTATCTCCCGTTGTTGGTCGTCGGTCGTCGCATAGTGCAGGAAAATTAGTCCATACTCCGGGATATAGTGGAGGGTATACGGGGGTATACGCCGTATACCTTCTGGATTTTTTTAAGGAACACCGTATACCCTCTGTTTCTTAAAAAAGCTATAGTATATACACTCTAGGGTATACGCTCTGCCCTGAGCGTATACCCTCTGTTTTTTTTACGACTACACCACTGTCCATACTTCCGTAAGGTTGGGCTTGAATTGTCCATGGAAAATGGAGCTGGCATGATCGCTGTAATCAAAACTATCCGCAGAGTCCATCATTACTCAATAGCATTGTCCACACAGAGAAACTCCGCACACCCGAGTTTTCTACCGGGCAGAGGAAAGAACCGGTTCGCACACTCTCTTACTGCAGGAGAGAAACTAAACGTCTGTACCGCAGCGCTCCAGAGGGAGGAATGATGAGATGAAATATATGAACCCGGGGGAAAACCTTTGCACGGCCTTTTTATAGCACTTTTTGAGTTCCAACTTCCAACCGGCGTCCTCTATATTATCAGCGCCCCCTAGATTATTATAGCTATAAAATATTATCGGAGTGACAAACGTAATGTATCTTTACAACAGTATAATAAATATTATTATATATAAGTATAATTTTAAGGGAGATAAGTGCAGTAAAAACGAAACTTTAGCGAGCCTGCCGAGTTCGATTTATGTACCCCATGGTCTGCGCACGCCGTGGCTTTGCCATGGAAGAAGCACAGACAAGTCTGTGGGAAGAAGGAATTAGTTCCAACTTCTTTGGGCTTTGCCTCCTCCATGGCGCGAGCGCTCCAAAAAACAACAACCGAGAGCAAGACAACAACAGTTCAGAGTTCAATATTTTGCGTCAAGCCATATTCGGTGAAGAATTTTATTTGTTGTTTTATACTGATTGAATTAGTTTAAAGAATTTTTAAAAAAAGTTGTAAATGCAACATTTTAAAATCCAGTTGTAATGGCATATTGCTTTTTTTATGCAACACATTCTTAGTTTGTTATTCATCAGAATTAATAAATTTATTAATAACTAATAAATAATGAATTAATAACTAATCCCTTCACACTATAGGTGAAAATTGGCGGTCGCCACTCGCCACGTGGCGATTAAAAAATCGGCCATTGATCGCCACCCTAATCGCCACTCGCCAAGTGGCGATAAAAAAAATCTTATCGATCGCCAAGTGAAATATAGCTTTTTTCATAGAAATATGCATCTCCTCTTTGATTACATCTAATTAGCAAACTGTTTAATTCTTTTTCCTACCAGATGCAAGCAGATTACAACGATTGAGTTGTATTTTCAATATTTTGGCTTTTCGCCATTGCTCTTCAGTTGGATTATTTTTTTTCAAGAAATACAGTTTTATTCTGCAAAATATAATCATCAGTTTTGATTCCACATGCATTTCAAATAATTTCTTTTATTTTTTTCCCGAATGCAAGAGGATTTTAAGGACATTGCAGTATTTTCAATATTTCGACTCCTGCCACATGCTCACCAGTTAGATTATTTTTCTTCAAGAGATATTATTTAATCCTGCGAAATACATTCACCAGCTTAGATTTCAACTGTATGTGATGTGTGTAGTATGTTAAGGGGCTCAGGGCTTGAAAACTTTCAAAAAAGCGATTTTTTTTTTTTTTAGTATCTATTTTGTTTATTGAATTAATTCTGAACACAGTGCAAAAAACTGCATAAAAATATTTGCATTTTTAACAGAGTTATAAGCATTTATGTAACAATTGCTTTGAAAGCTGCATCCATTTAATTGCAACAAGTTGTGTTTTCTCAAAACTTGATTTTTGAGGATTATCCGTAAGATTAAAAAAAACTATTTGACAGAATGGTTTAAAAAATTTTTTGCATGCATATAACATCATTATCTATAGAATGAATTAATATATATTTAGATAGTTTAATATTTTGAGTATTTTTAATGAAAAAAAAATGTATTTTTGGAGTTTTTTGAATTTTCAAATTTGAGAGTTTTTTTTAATAAGGTTTCCTTTGAGTGATAGTTATATCCTTAATTCATTCTATAGAGTAAAGTTTCCTGATCATTTTAAAGGAAAAATTAGGTTCTTATGTCAATTCAATGTTAAGATATCTTACGGATGGTGATATGACACCTAATTTTTTTTTTTTTTTCGAAAATTATGTTATATAAATCTTGCTACATTTTTTAACTTACATTTTACAATCTGTTTTGCTTAAAACATTAGAAATATAATGTGTCATTTGTTAATGTAAATCAAGGGGAATTAGTTATCTTTTGAGTAAATATTTTGATAATGCTTAATGGTATAACAGCAACAGAAAATAGTAAGTTATTACTTTTAAAGTAAGAAGACTAAGAAAAAAATGTATGTACACAAAAAGTACAATTTTTTTTTACTAATGCTTGCAGTGAACCTGATCAGTGTAGATAGAAGTATCATGTACTTTGCTTCTTTTTCATTTTAAATTGATTTGTTGAATATTTAAATTTATTTTCTGCAATAATGATGATAGCAGATTAAAAAAATTATAAACTCTAAAAATTACAATTCCACTTATTCACTGTGTTTTTTCTAAAATAAAGTATCGGAGTTTGACTTGAAAATGAAATGACCATTTTAGTGATCTGTCTTTGGGCAATTTCTGTTACAGCTGGAATAATTACATCAGAGTCATGGGTGCAAGTCTTCAGTCTCGCGATTGATTTCAGTCTTGGAGAGATTTTTGATTAATAATAAATTCTACTTTATATACTTAAAAAATAGCAATTTTACTACCTTTAACTGGTGAGGTGGGAGTGTTTTACACCCCAGAAAACTTTAAATTCTGAATTATTGTCATTTTACATTTACTAGATGGACTGTACACTAGGGTGGACCTAAAAAGCAAAGTTTCGAATTTTATATTCTAATAGTGATTATTAATTTTCCTTTTTAACTCCATAAAAATAAAATATTTTTTCGGAGTAATAATATTCTTTTAATTTTAAAATATTTTTCCGGTTCCTCAAAGCGTCTGATTTTCCCTAAAAAATGAATAAAAGCCAATAATTGCATGAAAAGTGTTTTAAGCTTATTGTTAAATTTATATTTTGTAAAATTAAAATAATGGAGTGTTAATGTCCTGTAATAAAAAGAATAGTTTGAGTGCCATGGAAAAGATGGCCCGCACTTTATTTGACTTTTGTAGAAGCAAGCATAGTGCGTGTCGCCTTTCATTGTCTCTGATTTATTTGGCTGCTACTCATAACAAGTTAGTCCGATTTAGCATGTGTTAACAGTTTCTTTGATTTTTCTTCCATAAACAGTCGGTGTGAAATGTGACAATGTCTTCTTTCTAATGTGCCTAAATCTAGAAATTTGTTGAAGTGTCTTGTATTTCATGAACCAAAACAAGTAACATTAGACTGTCATCTTTGGCGAACATATGAAGATGTTATGAAACATTATTTATGGGTTCAATTTAACTTAAAATCTGATTGCTGGAATCTGGAACACACTGTTTCTGAAATATCTAAAGCTGTTGCTGATACAATTTCAAGTATATTCCTGAGACCTTCATTTCCAATGGTTTCTGATACACAAATCTTTACAGACTGTCATGAGAAATGTCAAAATTTGAAGAAAAATATTCAGATTAGAAAGAATAATCCCACATCCACATAAAACTGCGAAATGTTAGGTAATCGTGCAAAAAACTGTTCTTTATGTAAATGCACTAAATATTATCATGTATTAGAACAAGAATGTCACTTTCATATAAAAACTACAAAAAAAGTGTAGCAAGACTGGAAAAGGAAATATGAAGGAAAGAAAAAGTTACTTTAAAACAATGTTCTGACTGAATGACTCACTAGATGAAGAAAATAGTTCAATTGGTAGTTCTTCTAAACCTGAATTTGACAATCAACAAGGTGAAAGAACAGGAGTATTGGACAGAACTGCAAATATTATTGCAGATGGCACCCTAGAAGAAATGGGTATTTCTGATGATAATAAAGAAAAGGTAACAGACAACTGACAGTTTGGTAACTGACAGAAGAACTCAAAGAGAAAAGGAAGAATTTGAAAGAACAAGAAAGACGAAATGTGTTAATTTTAGGAGGTTTGTATTTTGATGGCAGAAAGGGTAACACTATGAAAACTGAATCAAAGGAAGAAAAGTATAACGAAAAATCATGAAAGAAGAACACATGGTCTTAGTTCAAAAACCAGGATCAAAATATATTGGTCATATTTTACTGACATCTTCTTCTTATATTAGTATAGCCACTGCAATTTTGGTGTATTTTCAAAATAATAATAGAGACATTTCAAGTTTGAAATTTATTGGGTGAAACAGAACAGCCGTCAATGCAGATGCAGATCTGGAGTTATCAAAACATTGGAAGCAAGACTGTAAAAATTTTACAATGGATAATTTGCTTATTACATGCTAATGAACTTTTTTTTAGATACGTATTTCAACATCTTGCTGGAAAAACTACAGGTACTATAAGCATTTTCTGGACCAATAGGAAAGCAACTTGAAAAAATGCAAACATATTGAATACAGACTATAAAAAAATGAATCCTGTCTTTACTGACTGATCAGATGAAGAACTTAAAAAAAAAAAGTACAAACAGGGGAAACACCTGAATTTTAGATTTTTCCTTGTCATACAGTGGAAACGTGTGTTAAAATTGTCTTGTGAGCTGTGTCAACCGTCTTTAGATACTAAGCAAGATCCCAGAAGCAGAATTTTCTGCGTCAGTCTGCAGCAAACAAAAATTTATCTGCGACCCAATAAGCCTACTATCATAAGAAATAACAGAAACACTTAAAGTAAGCAAAATTTCCATTTATAAAGAATATATATAATATAAGGATACAACAAATACCATAAATCTAGAGACTTAAAGCCAATTTCAGCTATTTTTTAAACCCAGCATTTATTTTTAAGTTGGTGGATTAATCTGCAAGGTTTAAAATAATCTGCAGCGCCCGCTTCCATGCCGCACTGTTTCTGCTACTGGGAGCAAGATATGGCTTTATCTTGGGAAAGTTGAATTCCCACAATGTAATGACAAAGTTTGCCTCAGAAGAATTATAAGCCAGTAGGTTGAATTATTTCATAACAAAGGGAGGTGAGGGTTAAAGTTGATATTTAGCTACCTCCTTGTGGTGACTTCTGGGTAGTATTTATGAGCTACCAGCCACGTTGTTTACTTTAAGTTACTTTATACTGAAAATTTAAAACTTTGACGTCCTTGAGGAACCGGAAAACAAAATAATTTAACAAAACCTTTTCAGCTGATAGTTTAGACATCCAAAAAGGAAAAAAGTTTTAACTATTACACATTAAAACAAAAAAGTTTTTTTTTTAACCCTATACTTAAGTTCCCACTTACTGTACACTTACATATACGTATGTACTAGGATGTAAAAAAATCATGATTTTTTTTCTTTATTTAAATCAGATTTTTTTATTTAAACCGGATTTTTTTCCCAGCGTTAAAATACTAAATAGATACCAAGAGTTTTAGGTTTCCAAAACAAACCTCTGATTGCTAATATAAAATATAGCTATATAATATGCTAATATAAAATATAGCTATATAATAGCTAATATAATATAGCTATATGATAGCTAATATAATATATATTTTATAAAATTTAATTATTAGTTAGTACAAAAATTATAAAAAGTGCAAAGTAGTAATTTCATTAGTTAGAAACATACAATAAAGTTATACAAATTAATATTTTGTAATAAATAATTATTTAAAACTATATTAAATATTAGTGATATTTAGATTTATTAAAATTATTAGTGACTGCATTTATCATTAAATTGTTAACACTACTTAAAATTAATAATTATTAAACAATGAATCTCTAATTAGGAATATAATATACATTTTTATGCTTTAATTACTAAAATGATAATTTATAATTTAGTATTCATTCTAGAATTTAAAAAGGCACAGGAGTCTAGTTCCAAAAAAGGGCATTATTTCATAAGGAAATTATATTAGTAATGTGTTTAGTAGCAATAAGAAAAAAAAGTAAATAATTTTTTAGTATGATAAATAAAGTATCATTAATTTTTAATAATTTTATGAATTACAAATTGAAAAATATAATTAAATAACATGTTTTAATAATATCCTATTTTTCTCAAGAAATAAAGTTTATCGTTTTTGTTAGGTCTTGGGTACGTGGATTTAGAAATATTGAGGTATGGGGAAGTTTTTTACAAAAAATCTCTGCCTACAATTATAGGTGAATTTCACTATTTTTTTGAAAAGGCAGGGTGCATTTTGTCAATTTCAAAAGGAGAAAGGTGCAATGCCTCTTAAAAAATAACCTAGAAGAAATGGTAAGTAATTGCAGAATTAATAAAAACTGCAAATAAGTAATTTCATTAGTTAGTAGCACAAATAACAAATATTATCTCCAGCTCATTTTGCATTTGTATTAAGAAAAATTACTGTTAATTGCCTAAATCTTAACTTATACCATGTATGTAAATGCTAACCAAAAATTTATGAAAATTAGTTACACCCATCCATACACACATACAGAGTAAAAATATGAAAAGCCAGTTATATCTAAAATCCTCAAAATATTAAATAACAGTGTTATTATGTCTCAATGGCAATCTCTTGCTATGTTTAATATTTTTATACCAATTAGTTCTTTTTCTCTTATATATTATTTTACAATAGCTGTTGAGAAGATGTCATTTTATCATTCTTCTCTAGCTCTAATATTTGGTATAAATTTATTATTGCAAAAGTAGACTGGGAAAATAAGATTCTGGCTATTTGCTCTTTTACTTTGCATTTGCAGAAATCTGTTATACTTGCTATGCTTATTTTTTATAAAAGAATGAATAATTTGATTACTTAGAGGAATTTATGACATTGCAAATTTATATTAAGATATAATAATATAAATATTAATTATATTAGGTATGCACTGAGTATTCGGTATTCGGCCGTATTACTGAATATTTGGTTTGGCAGCATATCATACTATTCGGTATACCAAATATTTGGTTTGGCTGAACATCAAACTATTCAGCATGTCGAATATTCAGTTTGGCTGAATCGAATACTTAAAAAAACCTTTTGAAACATATTTTTAAAAACCTCAGAAAATTTCTGTCAACTTATGATATCCAAATAATTAGAAACAGAATCGTACTGAAATAAAAGAGAATGTTTTTACATTATTTATTAGCTGTTTGTTACGTATCGCTAAAGAAAATTAACCATTAATGATGTATTAATCAGGGTATGCTGATAAAATCAATTTTTTTCCATTAATTTTTAACTATACCAAAGTTTTCCCTAGACAGTTTCAGGAGGGTGCTGCACCTGCCTGCCCTTAGGTTTACAAAATAGCACCCTTCTTGCCCCTCATTAAAAGAACTAGCACCCTTGTTGCCCCCAGCTGAAAAAAGTGCTTTTACTTCTTTGTTTATTAAAAAAAAATACTTGCATAGTAAAAGTTCACTCATTGCTGTCTTTATTGCCCTGTCTATTAAATGTTAAAAATAGTTTTAAAAATCAAAAGAATGCCTTTAAAAATTAAAAAAAGTGCCCTTAAGAATCCAAAACATGCCCTATGGAATCCAAAAGTGCCCTTTTCCCACAAGCAGCACCCTGCCCTTTTTTAAACCTGATTGAAACTCTGCTATACTCTAAATTAAAATAATCTTGGAAAGAGTACATGTTATTTAAATCAAACCAAAAAAAAAAAAAAAAAAATGTAGCTACATTCTCAATGCACTCTAAGAATTATCTTTAATTTTCAACAGAAATTCTCTAACACTTGTATTCACAAACTACTTCGACCCCGAGTTATGCCTAAAACCCAGGTTGAACGCTCAAATGGTATCAGTGGCGCCAACTTTTGAAAAATATTGGTTGGGCTCAAAAAAGTTTGAATAAAATAACACATACGATTTTCCCCCGATGTGTGTATAACTATAGGAGGAGTGAATGACTATAAAGATGATAATTCCAAATCAAATTGTTTTTTCTAAGCAAAATATAAAAAAATTATAATTTAGTAAATCATTTATTAAATTATATTTTTAAAAGTTCTTCCTTATAAAGATATTAATATTTATTACAAATAACATAAAAATTGCTAACTATTGAAAATGAGAAAAAAAAAAAAACATCATTATAGTCAACTTTATCAAGACATTAAAATTGATAGCAAAATATGCAGGAAATTTGTTTTTGAGAGAAATTTATTTTTACATTCACTGAAAGGGCTTTCAGTGCTGTTGTAAGTCTAATTGATGTCCTATCTATTTTTCAAACAAAATTATTTTGAGAACTTCAATCAAACCAAATTTTATTTCAGCTATTAAATAAATCAATCAATGGAAATTGGGTGGGCGGAGAGATCAAATTATTGGGTGGGCTCGTGCTCCATGGGCCCATATAAGTTGGCCCCACTGAATGGTATTCACCATCTGCCTCGATGAACTGTTTCAGGGTTGAAATCTAACGCTGGGTTGAGTAACCCAACTCTGGTCTAGAGCAGGTCCAAGTTGAAATTCCTCAACCGAGCATGCATAAACAAGCAGAGAGTGAGGACATTTTACAGTAATGATGGCGTATGGAATGAAAGTGCTGTGTAAGATACAGAAGTTATATTATTATATAAAACAGAAGAGCAATATGTAAAGGTGTGTAATCTCATTTATATTTATTATCTTCACATTTTTTTATTTGATTTGTTTATATATAAATCCTCTATATTATGTGTTAAATTGTTTGTTTACATCAATATGCGTGGTCGTGAAGAATTTATTTGCCCTAAAAATAGCCAACATTGCTTAAACGGCCAATAACTTGGTACCAAAATAACAACTGTTGTGTTTAAGGCCATTTATTTTTTAAAATTTTGATTGTAAAAAGAATTTATGAATGTATTTTAACAGCAGCAAAATAAATATCGTACTTACATTAGTTCTGATTAAAATGTGAGACAGACAAATTTGCATTTTTGTTTAAGTAAAGAAATACTCAGATTATCTTCAAGTATCCATCGACTCGCAGTAAATTTTCGATTTGTTACTCATAAAATTTGAAAATTAAATTTTGGATCTTGTGTGAAATATATATTATTCTTTATGTACAATCTTAGATAAATATATATCAGATCTATAAATTAGATATTTTATTTTAAAATTTAAGCAATTCATCTGAGTTTTCTTAGTTTATTGATGTTTGTTCTTTTTTTTTTTTTTTTTTTTTTTAAATACCTCTATCACTGATTAACACTATAACATTATTATTGTTTGTAAGCTTCTACATTATGTTTCCCAATTTTTAGGAAATTTGAAATATTTATCTTAATTACATTTATTTTTAAATTGTTTTAATTTCAAAGTTATATATAATTTAAAATATTGCATTAGAAGTATTATTTTCCGCGAAAATAATAATAATAAATCCTTTCTGGAGCCTCATAGTTTTAAAATAAAAATGAATCAATTTTCAATGTTACATTGTGAAATTGTGAAGTTTTTATTGAAGAACACTTGTAATTTTTTTTTTCTTTACTGATAGTAAAATAAAATTACTAAAGGGTTGAAATATGTGGATATCTGAAATTTTTCTACTAAGATTTCAAAAAGTAAACAACCTTAAATGCAAAAGATGTTATTTTAGTAGTGATTTATCAGCCTTTTATGTAATGTTGACTATTTTTTAAGACAAATAAACTCTTCATGATCACGAGTATTTATGTTAGCAAACAAGTCAACACATAATATAGGAGGTTTATGTTTAAATATAAACAAACCAGCTAAAAAGTTTGCAGATAATATATACATAGTTGCCAACTTGTACGGATCTTGTTCTAAGTGTACGGTTGTACGGATGAACAGTACGATTGTACGGTTTTGTGCACGGAAAAATCGATCGCGGAAAAACGCGAATTTCGTCCAAGATCGCGTAAAAAACGCTAATTTCTTCAAATGATCGCGAAAAAAAACGCTAATTTTGTCAAAGGATCGCGTAAAAAAACACTAATTTCTTCAAAGAATCGCGAAAAAAGACCTAATTTTATCAAATATCTTTGAAAAAATGCTAATTTTGTCAAAGAAACATGAATTTCGTTAAAAATCGCGGAGAAAAACGCTAATTTCGTCGAAGGATCGTGAAAAAAACGCGAATTTCGTCAAAGATCGCGGGAAAAAACACTAATTTCGTCAAGGGATTGTGAAATGAACGCAAATTTCATCAAAGTACGTGGGAAAAAACGCGAATTTAGTCAAAAAACGCTGATTTCATCAAAGTATTGCGAAAGAAACGCTAATTTTGTAAATAAATCGCAAAAAACCGCGAATATCGTCAAAGATTGTGGGGAAAAAACACAAATTTTATGGAAGATATTTGAAAAAAAAGCTAATTTTGTCAATGGATCGCGAAAGAAGCACGCATATCATTAAAAATCGTACAGAAAAACACTATTTTTGTCAAAAAATCGTGAAAAGAACACGAATTTTGTCAAAAATCACAGGAGAAACACTAATTTTGGCAAAGGATTGTGAAAAGAACGCGAATTCTGTCAAAGTTCGCGGGAAAAAAACGTGAATTTTGTCAAATGATCGCGAAAATAAAGCAAATACCGTCGAAGATTGCGAGAAATAATGCGAATTTCGTCAAAGATCGCGGTAAAAAACGCGAATTTCGTCACGGATCGCATTAAAAAATCGTGAATTTTGTCAAAGAACGCGTAAAAAAACTCAAATTTCTTTAAAAGATCACGAGAAAAATGCATATTTCGTCAAAAATCGTAGAAAAAAACGCTAATTTTCTCAAAGGATCGCGAAAAAAACGCAAATTTCGATAAAAGGTAGCGGAAAAAACAGTAATTTCGTCAAAGGATGGCGAAAAAAAAATGCGAATTTTTCACAGGATCATGGCAGAAACGGGAATTTCGTCAATGGGCCTCGAAAAAACTCATAATTAACACCTGCAGGGAATTCCCCTCCGTTTCCTCCCCAATCCCTTTGCTGTGAATTTCAGATTTTTTTTTTTTTTTTTTAACTTAGAATTTCCCATGCAAAAAAAAATTTCTTATGAAATCTTATGTGTTTATTTTGGGGAAAAAAAGACTATACATGAATATAGCATATAAAATGTTATGAAATATTACTTTTTTCATTGCATGTGCGTATGTTTAAACACGTCAGAATACGTTATAAAAATTGTAAGGATTTCAAAATTGACATGTTGGCAGGTATGTATATATATATATATATATATATATATATATATATATATATATATATATGGGCTGTTTAATAGCCTCTGCTTATTAACCAGGAGAAGACCCTTTAATTGCCTTCAAGGAGAACTTAAAGGAATCGACTGGGAGCGGAGACTTAATGTCCAATCCGCACCTTCCACCAGTGCAGCCTGTTAGTACTCTTGCCTAGTGCATGGGGAACGAACGCGGATGGGCTTCCTCCAACCCGCTTGGCCAGCGTGGAGGAATTTGGCCACCTACCCCCCTTATTTTACAATGAATTCACAAAATAAATCACGGCCTTTAATTCCCGGCGGTCTGAATGTTCCTGGTTACGGCAGCGATCAGAAAGACATGAAGACAGAGGGTGCTAAGAATAACCGGGCTCGGCTAGGCTGCCATAAGTTGATGACCTTGGCTACGTATAATGGACGATCCCTATCTTTGGAAAATCGTTTACAGGAACTTGAAGAAGAATTAGAAAGAATCAACTGGGACATCCTGGGATTATGTGAAGTAAGAAGAAAAGGAGAAGAGAAGATAGATCTTGCCAGCGGACATGTATTATACTACAGAGGCACAGAAGATGGAAGAACAAGCGGTGTGGGATTTCTGATTCATAAAAGGTGGAAGAATCACATCGTAGAATATGATAGTGCATCAGATAGAGTTGCAAGGTTAGTAATACAGGTGTCCAGAAGATACAAGCTGCAAATTACCCAAGTTTATGCACCAACAGTAAGCTATACTGATGAAGAAGTTGAGGATTTCTATGAAGAAGTAGCTTCAATGCATCAAAAGGGAAAATACTACATAAAATTAATAATGGGAGACTGGAATGCTAGAATTGGAGAAAAGGAGAAAGGTGAGTTATCAGTAGGAAATCATGGATATGGGGTGCGAAATGAAAGAGGAAACAGATTGATTGAGTTTGCAGAATGCGAACAGTTGTATATCATGAATTCATTTTTCAAGAAAAAGCCACAAAGGAAATGGACATGGCATTGTGCAAATGGCTCAACTAGTGAAATCGACTACATCTTAACAAACAAAAAGCATCTTATTCAGGATTGCAGCGTTCTCAATAACTTCAATACAGGAAGTGATCACAGGTTGGTTAGATGCAAACTGCTGTTAAATACTAAAGTGGAAAGAATGAAGCTTTTGCAACACTCAAAGGAATCAATCGATATAATAAATCTCCAAAAACATAAAGAAGAATTCCATTTGGAACTTAAAAACTGTTTCCAAGTACTTCAATCAACTTTAGAAGAAGAGCAAGATGTTACAGTAGTGAACAAGAAACTAACCAATACTCTACAAGATATTGCAAAGAAGATAGCCAGCGATGCACAAGTAAAGCAGACAAAGAAAATAACAGAAGAAACAAGAAGATTGATGAAGAAACACAGAGAATTTAAAATGAAGAAAAACGATCCTAAATCAAGAGTTGAATATGCTGAATTATGCAAAACAGTAAGAAAATGTGTTACAGAAAATTTAACTCTGATCTTGTCAAGAAAATTCTAGATGATAACAAAAGTTTAAAATCAGCTAGGCGCAAACTTTGTGTTGGAAGAAAAGGTATTTTTGCACTAAAGAAGGCAGATGGAACAATCACCAAAATGGAGCCAATATGGGACCGTAAGTTTTCCATTTTGATTAAAAAAATCAAAAATTTTTTTTTTATAAAACTGCATAAAATTTTACCATGGTTGCAAAGAATTCTTGGTACTGTTACGCTAGTCGGATGCAAATCTCGCCAATAGCTTTTTTTCAACTCGCCAGTTAGCAATGTTTTTTTTTTTTTTTTTGAGTGGTAATATTTGGCCAGATGTCATTCATATACGCACAGCAGGTTTGGCGTGATTTTTTTTTTTTTTTTTTTACGAAAATTTGGCAAAAACTTCGTTTTCAAATACCAGTTACATATGCATTTTTGGTATTACTTAGTTATCCCATCGACCAAAAATCTATCGCCAAACTATAAGATTAAATGCCAATAATGGTTGATCGTAAATGTCACATTCACTTGACTTTAAGCAAGTTACACGTGTTTACGTCATCAAGGGATTTTTATTTCGACTTTTTATTTGTATATTAATGTTATACTAATTTATTTGTTCTTTCCTTATTTAAAATAAAAATTATGTCAATTTGTATAATTTGGTGAAATTGGTCGACGGAATAACTAAGTAGTATCGTATTTTTTAATTATTTTCTATTATTTTCTGAAGGAAATATTAAAAAAAATAATTAATAATTATAGAACAAAATAATTTATATTATTTATAAAAAGAAATAAACATTTATTATCAAATAAACCAAAATAGCCGTGTTACCATGGCAACCTTTTCTGAAATATGAAAAAAAAAAAATCTGTTTAAAATTTGAGTTGCCATCATTAGAAAAATGTATATAAAATTAGAAAAAAATTAATATTTCGAAAACTAATTCGAATTTAAAAATTCTAATACCAGTTTTAAGATCTGCGGATCAATGCTGAATTTTGGTGTTAATTTCATTGCAAAGTATTCCATATTTTAGGAGAAATCGCTTGAAACATAATCAGTTGATTCATATATCCGTTTCATAAATTCGTTTCATTAGGATTTTATATATATATGGTAGATATATATTTAAGTTAGTCGGCAAAAACGTCACATACGCCCCCCTAATGAATTCTGCTTAAATATGCCCCTGCTGAAGCTGTTGCAATCTCTGTAAAATAGAGCCATATGGGATCCTTTTTCCTATCAGCTATTTGTTTTTTTAAAAATTCCAATTTGTCCTGTAGTACTGTAACAAATTTTGCTATCTACAGTTCACTAACTTCAAGCAGAGAGCTTGTAATAGTTGATTCAACATTCAAGTACTTTGCTTCAACTCTGCAAAACAGGTTTGTAACTAACACCTATTGGTCAGTGGCCAAAAGAAGGAAATTCTTTGTTATTGATTTACCCTGGAAACCTTTGTTATCCCATTCAATGAAGTCCCTTATCTCTTCAGGTATCTACAAAGAAAAGTAACCAGGGGATTACTGTTGAAAATGAAAAATCCTTCTTAGAGTGCATTAAGAATGTACATTTTTATTTTTTGTTTGATTTAACTCTTTTCAAGTTTATTTTGATTTAGAGTATAGTTAAAAATGAATGAAAAAAATAATAATTGTGTGATTTTAATCAATGAATTTTTTTTTAATCAAGTGATTAAAATCATGATTTTAATCATGATTCTGGTTTAAATCAGCGTACCCTGACACTTTTCAAGATTGAGATTGGATTCATGTAACAATATGTCTTTCAGCTGTTGATTCTTTATTCCACTTATAATTCTATCATGAATTAAGCTATATTTTAGTTCACCAAAATTACAGGCACTGCACATTTTCCTTAAGGGGACTGGGAAAGCCATATTTCCGCCATGTTAAATTCACCAACTTTATGTACCTTTTTCTCAGAAATGGTGAAAGATAGAGGTCTAGATTTTTTAGAGTAGTTAAAATAACATGATATACGTATTTTAACAGACCATTTTCTTTCTAAGTGAAACTCAAAATTAATTATTTTTTGAAAGTTATCATTAAATTAGCATTTTTGGTAAGATTTCACTGCCTAAAACAAATAATTAAGGAACATAAAGATGAAAAATCCAAGTTTTGAGAAAAAGTTAAAGATTTAAATGGCCATTAAGCTGTGAAGTACCCTTAGAAAGAATGAATAATTTCAACTATTATTTTTTTATTTATAAACATGTGCAACACATCGTTGGAAAGATAAAAGTTTAAACTATTTAATGATATAAAAAAGTAAAAATCGATTTTTTGGTTGAATTGTGCTTTCCCGGTCCCCTTAATGCAGTTAAGAACTCATCGAATGTTGTGTACGACTAAAAAACAAATGTGGATCAATAGTTTCATTCGACTTTGGAATAGAAAAATCTTCAGATTTCTGCATTATTTTAACATCTTTCTTATGATTTTTAGAAATATCTATGGTCTTACTTCTAAAGCCTCTGTACCAATAACATGAAATAGGATTGCAACTTAAACTTCCGATGTATTTTTATTACATTCACTAGCAAACATGTATAATTCAAATTTTTGTTTCCACTTTTTGAAATTTTCTGCAATGCTACCATCCATTGAAAGGGGATTCAGAGGTGGGTCATTCTCCAGAAAGTGCACCTTTTCAACAAAAATATTTTTCAATTTCACAACCTTGCGTTTCCCTTTTTTTTCATTTTTATATCAAAGTTTTACTTACTAGAAGTAACCATCAACAATGGTCCTACTTAATTTTAATTAGTATACTCATAAATATATATATACTCATAAATAAATAAATATATATATATAACCTTATTCAATGAGATGAGCTTTAATTCATTCAGGTGAGGAATCTTCTATAAAAATAGGTTTAATGTATGCTTTTTTTCAAGAAAAGATTTATTTTTTTTGGTATTACAGTTTGCACATGTTAAGCATATTAAAACAGGTAAACTTGTATTTTTACATTGTTTTACATACCTGAACTTCAAGTTCACGGAGGTGAGAGTTCTCAATAACCACACTTGATTCTTAAAAACAAAATCTATCTTCTTGTTTCTCAACTAAAAACTCAAACTTCTTTATAGCTGTAAGTAAACAAGATGGATGACTTGTGTCATAGGAAATAAAATGTGATGCCAGTACTGCCATCTATCAGTGAAAAATGGCATTTTATGTTTGTGTAATGGAGGTGAGAATTTATTGTGTGACAGAGTTAATTGTTCTATTAAGACAAACTAAATCACAATATAAAAATTTTAAATATGCTTAAATATTTAGTATTTGAGACACTTGTGGAAGGAATAATAAATATGTAGATATATTTTTTAAATTAAACAAGTTATTAAGAGCCATTATTGTGAAAATCAGACAAGTGTGGTAGTTGTATTTTTTGTTTTGCTTGATTTTTTTTTTTTATGTTGAAGTAGATCATATTTAATGAATAATGTGAAATTTTGAACCCTGAAAAAATTTTCTTTTCACTGTAAAAAGTGTCAAAGTTCAAGGTTGTGACCACCATTTTTCATGAAAAGTGAAATGCGAGTATGTTTGCAGCGCTAAAGCTTGGGAAAGCAATGACATCCCAAAATTCTTTTGTGGTGATATGTTAGTATAATGGTACCTGCTTAGTAAACTGTATTCGTTTCCATGGGGCATTGTTATTTTACATTGTTATGTTGCCTCAAAATGCAATGAAAATGACGTTTTTGTCCGTTTTCCACACGTATTTTCTTATTTAAGCAATTGTATCCCAAACTTTTTCTTCTTATAGAACAAGGGGGGGACCGGGGGGCATGTGCCCCCCCCCATCGGGGTCAAATTTAATCGTCGTCGAGGAAAATTTTTTGACTTGAGTGTTGAGTCCTGCATCAGGTCGGGTAATACGATTTTTCCTGCACACGACCCGAGTCGGGTGCAGGTTAATTTAAAAAAAATCTTAGGTTAGTTTATAGAAAATGCGACCACGGAGTAGCAGGGCGCCGATTTTTTTTTTCTTCGGAAGTCATGTTGGCTTGAATCACATGTCGGTTAAAGGCTATCGTCTCAACGGCCGGATGTTACCGAAAACTTCATATATTTTGTCTAGAGCTCATTCATATGCACTCCTGTTCTATGTTTATTCGATTGACCACAAACTTACGCGCCTATAAGAAATACGATTTCAAGAGGAGACAGGGCATTTAAATTCATCAAATCGCTTCGATCTTCTTATTAAAAAGCGTAGGGTATGTATTTTTTATAAATCAGGGTTCGCACAGACTCCTTAGACTCCTTGGAAACTCCTTAGAAATGAAAACATTCCCAAGTAGTACTTAGAACTACTTAGATAAGCAAACCACTACTTAGAAACTCCTTATATTGTATTGCGGCTTCGGAGGCAAGCGATATTGCTGCCGAGAAAGAAAAAAATTCGTGATTGAAAAACGCACGGTAAATCCTTTATGCACGTCATTCATCTGAAGCACAACATTGATTGGTTAGGGTAATCTTAATAGCAGGGCTCCCACTAGGTCCGTAAAGTCCGTTTTTTGACACTGTTAGCCGACCTTTATTTTAAATTTCATCGATGTTTGGCATTTAGCCAAAAATCTCGGAAAAATCGCGTTTTTCGCAAATGTGTTCCAAAAAAATACCGTCAAATTTCGTCAATCGATCGCGGAAAAAATTCGTAAATTTTGTCAAAGGATCGTGAAAAAACGCGAATTTTGCCAACAGATCGCGGGAAAACTCGGATTTCTTAAAAAGACGGGAATTTCTTAAAAGACAGCGAAAAAACGCGAATTTACTTAAAGGATCACGAAAAAACGCGAATTTCGTTAAAGATCGAGAAAAAAACAGATTTCCTCAAAAAATCGCGAAAAACACGCGAATTTCCTCAAAAGATCGCGAAAAACACGCGAATTTCCTCAAAGGATTGCGAAAAACACACGGTTTCCATCAAAAGATCGCGATAAAAAAACGTTAGTTTCGTCAAACGATCGAAATAAAACGGGAATTCCATTAGAAGATCGCGAAAAACACGTGAATTTCGTCAAAAGATCGCGAAAAACACGCGAATTTCGCCAAAGGATCGCGAAAAACACTCAAATTTTGTCAAAGGATCGCGAAAAACACGCGGTTTCCATCAAAAGATCGCAAAAAAAACCCATCAGATTCGTTAAACAATCGAAATAAAACGCGAATTCCATTAAAAGATCGCGAAAAAAGAGAATTTTCCCAGAAGGTCGCGAAAAAAAAAGCGAATTCGTCAAAATTTCTACTTCAAAGAAAGCGATTACCGCTGTTCTAAAAGAATAAATTCAAAACTTGTTACATTTTTTCTTGTATCTTGCATTTAGCATTCTTTTTTTTTTTTCCTTTTCAATTTTTCTTTAAGATGCTGCATTTAACATTCTTTTTTTTTTTTTTTTTGCCTTTTAAAATTTTCTTTAAGATGTATCATGCATGTGATTTACATAAGTGTTTGGGGTTTGACTAATCTATATTTATATGACCTAGGGGTGATTCTAGTCCGAATTTTCCGAAAATGTAAGGCATTCATTTCCGGAAATTTAAAAAAATCGGTCACCAATCCGAAAATTCGGACATATGGTCGGCGAAAAAAATAAATTTTGTCAATCGTTTGCAGAAAAATCACCAATTTCGTCAAAGGATAGCGGGGAAAACGCAAATTTCGTCAAATAATAGCGAAAACCCCTGCAAATTTCGTCGAAAGATCGCGGGAAAAAACCCACAAATTTCATCAAAAGATCACGACAACCCAAAAATTTCGTCGAAAGGTCACAAAAAACGGCAAATTTCGCCAAAAGATCGCGAAAAAACCACAAATTTCGTCAAAGGATCGCGAAAAATCGACAAATTTCATCAAAAGATCGCGAAAAACCCCCACAAATTTCGTCAAAAGAGCGCGTAAAAATTCACAAATTTCGTCGAAAGATCGTGAAAACCGAAAAATTTCGTCAAAAGATCGCGAAAAACCCCACAAATTTCGTCAAAAGAGTGCGTAAAAACTCACGAATTTCGTCGAAAGGTCGCGAAAACCCAAAAATTTCGTCAAAAGATCGTGAAAAAACAGCAAATTTCGTAAAAAGATCGCGTAAAAACTCACAAGTTTCGTCGAAAGATCGTGAAAACCCAAAAATTTCGTCAAAAGATCGCCAAAAAAACCCACAAATTTCGTCAAAAAAGCGTGTAAAAACTCACAAATTTCGTCAAAAGAGCGCGTAAAAACTCACAAATTTCGTCAAAAGAACGCGTAAAAACTCACAAATTTCGCCAAAAGATCGCGAAAAACTCCACAAATTTCGTCAAAAGAGCGCGTAAAACTCACGAATTTCGTCGAAAGGTCGCGAAAACCCAAAAATTTCGTCAAAAGATCGCGAAAAAACGGCAAATTTCGTCAAAAGAGCGCGTAAAAACTCACAAAATTTCGTCAAAAGATCGCGAAAAACTCACAAATTTCATTCAAAAGATCGCAATAAACCCCACAAATTTCGTCAAAAGATCGCGAAAACGCATAGCTAGTGTCGGGAGTGGATCCCCCCCCCCCACCCACCCCCCCACCTCTCTGGTGTAACTTTTCAGATTTTCTGTGCATTTCAGATTTTTTTTTTACTCAGAATTACCCCTGTGATATGACCACTGGTCACTGCATAAAAAAGTAGATTGTCAGTTTTGTATTTAAACTCACAAAATGAATAAGCAATATATTGTGAATACTGTGCAGTTTCAGCACTAACAATTAGATTCTAATAGAGTAAAATTTGTTTTTGAAATGTTTTTCTCTCCAAATTGGGCATTAAAAATTGGAGTGTGCATACCACATAACGATGCAGCACATAAAAACATAGACCCCCCCTCAAAAAAAGGGCAAATCCTTAAAATTTCCTGGACTCCTTGGATTTTTTGGGTACTCCTTGGATTTTTTCTTCCCAACTCTGTATGAACCCTGTAAATGAATGAGTAAATAAAAAGAGAGTTTTGTATAATTATTCAATCAAATTTAGTATCAAACTGAAAATTCCTTCTTTGTTCATTAATTTCAATGTACAGTGAGTAGAGTCTCATTTTCTAGATATTAATCTCTATTTAATATATAAAAGAGAAATGGAAGGTATAAATAAGAAAATATATACATACATAACTTCATTGTAAACTACGGGAAGATGTGTATATAGCAACTACTAAAATCTTGCATCGGGTCAGTTAACTCGATTCTACCCGCTCATGTTGGCCATTGGCTTTAAAATTTTTCTATGGATCGGGTTGACTAGTATTTCCATTTTCGGGTCATCTCAGATTACAGTTTTTGTATCTTGGAAGTCGATTCGAGAACGCCAAATTTTTCCAAAGAAAAGTCCGCCCCACCAGTGGCCGAGAGGTTCTGTGCTCTCAAAGCTGGTAGACGGGAGGTGCTGGGCTCGAACCCAATCATGCCCGTCGGCCCAATCGTTCGGAGTTTTCGTGGTCTTCTTCAAACCTTGGATTTCCATGCGTAAATACAGATTAGGTTCTCTTAGAAAGCCCCCCCCCCCCCACACACACACACATGGAGGGCACTCCCCCTTCGGGCCTATATCCCTCGAGTAGATAATTGGCAGTCAAAAATCAACCCAACTCAAAGAAAAGTCCAGATTATTGTTTCAAAAGATAAAAAAAATACTTGTATATGAATAAGTAAATGTATGCATTCATTTTTTGAAATATAAAATTGATTTTAGAGATATGATTGCAGACTATTTACCAGAATTGTTTTACATTTAGGATTGATTTTTTTTTTCATTTCATGCTTAGGCTCAAGTTGCAGGTTCGAAAAAATATTTTGTCAATTTCGGGTCGGGCATAACTCAAACCGTGCAGGGTTGTAATTAACAATTCATGTTTAGGGACATAGGTTCGTATTTAGAAATTTAAAAAAATCGTGTAAAACAGAATATCGACTTACTTGATAATTTAAACTTGATTGTATTGTTAGACTGAACAATTTTAATTAATAACTTAGTTATACTTTGTAGAGTTCTTTATGGGCCGAAATTTCCAGGTTCGGGCCCAGCCTGACTCCTAGAAAGAAAAGTTCGGCCCCGTATAAAAGTTAAAACTTCGAGCCTGGTCTGGTCCGCACAAAAAAACAGTAATGGGCCGACCCGGTATAAAAATTAAAAGTTCGGTCCGAGCCCGGGCCGGAAAAAAGTTAAAATCTCGGCGCAAGTCCGACGGAATTTTACGTCGATTTTGTTAAAAGGAGTTCTCACCAAAAATACTTATTTTAGCTCTTTTTTCATGTTTATAATTTTCATTTTTAAAAAAGGTTGCGATAAACATTTTTTAATGAATCTCTATTTGTATGTTAATGTTTCAGCTATAATTAATATCGTTAATCAAAAAATTATGTATTGGAGACTTAAAAATCTGAAAAATGCTGTTCAGTAAAATCTTCTAAGACATCGCATAGGAAAGAAAAAAAAATGCGTTATAAACAAGTTCCCTTCTTAGCAGGTGTAAATGTATTTTATTCTTTTCTCACGTACAGTACAAAGTCGGACCCCCAAAGTTCGGAATTGTCCAAATTTTGGACTTTCCAGCGGCAGTATTCAAGAAAGAAGGGAAAAAACAAAATTGTTGAAACAAAAAAAGGTCTAGAGCAAAGAAGCTTCATTACTGAATTTTAACTCATGTCTATGTACAAAATAAAAGAGAAAATTCTTAATGATATACCTAAGTAAATAAAGCAGCCCATATTAACTAAAATTTTCAATAGTTAAGAAAGTTACAATACAATTTCTTCTTACATTGTATGTTGCCTTAAGGCTGTTCTCAACTGCTCTGTTCAACAAGCGCAAAACGTTTTGACACATTTACAAGTTCATTTTTTAACGGAAAAATATCAAATTGAAAGGCCTGACTATGGAAGCGATTTGGTATAGAACTGTGTTTTCCAATTTTTGATAAATAACCTGTTAAGTTACAAGCGATTTTGATCACGTCACAAAGACGTTTTACACTCTTCCTTGAGTGATCATTCTTCTTTCGCGTGGGAATTCGGTTCAAAACGCCCACTTTGACGCTATTTTCTGAAAAATCTATTGCTTTTGCCAAAAAAAAAAAAAAAAAAAAAAAAACGGAAAACACAGTTTGATTACATAGTTTCTGAAAAACAACACCTGCTAGTTTCACGAATCTCCGAACAAAAATAAATTAAAACTTATGTCATAAAGTTGGATTTGAGAACAGCTTTAAATAAAGGTTTTTGTTTTGCTTTTTATTTTGTTATGCTTTATTTAATGAAAATGATTGTTTAATTTAATATTAATAGTTGTTATATGCAATTTTTAATGTATGAACGTCATATTTTTCATTTTTAAGTAGTGAATTTTCTTTGTATTGGAAAAACAATATTTTCGATGACCCAAAGTTCAGAAAAATCTGAAGTTCGGACTTGGTAAAGTCCCAAGGATTCTGGACTTTAGACTTTGTACTGTATTATTATATGCATTTTGCATGAATCAATAAATTTTTAAGACAAGATTCCGTCATAGGCTGGTTCTTTTTCACACGTTTTACTATATTTTAGGCTGAATCCATATCAACTCAGGCAGGGGGGTTACCTTCATAGTCTCAGAAGTTTTTGAATTGAACATATGTTAAAATTTAAGAAAAAGTAAGATACTTGTATAGTTTCATTTTGCCCAAAAAAATTCCTGGCCTGAGATACAGGCCGCCAAAGATGACATCCCCGGCATCCTTTCTCATTCGCGATTTTCAATAAAAAATTTAAAGTGCTCTATCTCTAGAACAGTGCAAGATATTTTGTGGCGGTTTATTTTATTTTAAAGATAATATTCTTCTGTTTAAAATTATATACCCAATTTTGAAAAATGTATTCAACTTTTCTTGTGGCAGCTTTTTGAAAAGAAAATTTTTTTTTTCAAAAAAAATTTTTTTTTTGGAAATGCCAATTCCAAAAATTTTGATTTTTTTGCTGTTGATCAATACCATTAGGAACTACCTTCACTGTAAAGGAGAACTTCCACTTTTGAGTTTAACAAATTTTAGAAACATTTTAAAAATTCAGAGAAGTTTACAGGAACTGTATATATACAGTTCCAGTAAAAGTCACTGTATTTTTGCTTATTTGTATCATATTTGTAAGGATAAGCCTACTATATATCCTAAACAAGTTAGAAATTGCAATATCAAATGTGGCAAATGAGGTGCGTGCGTACTATAACTAGTTTTATAAATATTCAGGTCTTGGTGCAATAAGTTACACTCTTGAGCAAAAAGGGCATGAATACAAAATTTATTATGATTCTATATATTAAATTCAGTAATACGGAAGTAATATGAATTCATCTTAAAAGGACTTAATCGCCATGGCAACCTAGAATCATTACCTATCATGGTATATCATTGAATCAATTATGTATTATAGGATTTTTAAATAGAATGAAGAAAACTTTTATTAATGTCTTTTATGTTTTAATTTGATTTTCATAGCATTTGAAGTGATACATACTTTATTTTCAATACCGAACATAGTAAAACAATCTCAATAACATACATCAATTACACAGCAATACAAATTATATTAATACAAGTTAGAGTTCAGACAGATGGGCAGACAAATCGAATCCATAAAGACTTTCAACTATGTTGGAAACTGTTAAAAACACATAAATAGGTCGGAATTTGACTTTTAGAAATTTATGTCAATAGACGGAAGCATACTTGAATACTTTCATACAACCTTGTATTTTACCTACTATCTTTATATAAATGCCACTATTTAGCTAATATTTAATTAAGATTAAAACATCCTTAAAACCAGTGAAATCACACTTCCAGAGATTATCATCCATAGACGGCCATGTATCTAATTCTTTGCGTGGACCTGTATATCATTTTATCTATATTCTCCAAACATATCTTAGTATACTAAATGTAGTTCAGTGTAAAAATGCATAACTCATTTAAAAATCACCTTTAAGCTACTTTCATTCATACTCAGTAAACCCTTAAGATTTCTTTTGTGTAGCCCTGTATATGATCTACAGCATTTATGCACACAACGTAACATGGAAAAATTTAGTTAAACTTAAAAACTCAAACACAACTAAAAATGCACTTCCAGCAATACCCTTACGATTTCTTTTGTGTAGCCCTGTATATGATCTACAGCCTTTATACACACAACGTAATATGGAAATATTTAATTAAACTTGAAAACTCATATTGCAACTAAAAATGCACCTCTAGCAATCATCACTAATGTACAGTATTTCCAATAAGGTAAAGTATCCGAAATCTTTTGTGTGTCCCTGTAAACACTATGCACTTTCTATGACACAGGAAGTAATTTTTTGTAAACCTCTGCAATAAAGTATGTATCACTTCAAATGCTATGAAAATCAAATTAAAACATAAAAGACATTAATAAAAGTTTTCTTCATTCTATATAAAAATCTTATAATACATAATTGATTCAATGATATACCATGATAGGCAATGATTCTAGGTTGCCACGGCAATTAAGTCCTTTTAAGATGGATTCATATTACTTCCCCGTATTACTGAATTTAATATATGGAATTATAGTAAATTTAGTATTCATGCCTTTTTGCCCAAGAGTGTAACATTTATTGCCCCAAGATCTGAATATTTATAAAACTAGTTAATACTATGCACGCACCTCATTTGCCACATTTGATATTGCAATTTCTAACTTGTTTAGGATATATAGTAGGCTTATCCTTACAAATATGATACAAATAAGCAACAATTCAGTGACTTTTACTGGAACTGTATGTATACAGTTCCTGTAAAATTCTCTGAATTTTTTAAATGTTTCTAAAATTTGTTAAACTCAAAAGTGGAAGTTCTCCTTTACAGTGAAGATAGTTCCCAATGGTATTGATCAACAGCAAAAAAATCAAAATTTTTGAGATTGGCATTTTCGAAAAAAAAATTTTTTTTGAAAAAAAATTTTTTTTTTTCAAAAGGTTGCCACAAGAAAAGTTGAATACATTTTTCAAAATTGGGTATATCATTTTAAACAGAAGAATATTATCTTTAAAATAAGAAAAACCGCAACAAAATATCTTGCACCATTCTAGAGATAGAGCACTTTAAAATTTTTATCGAAAATGGCGAATTGGAAATGGTGCCCGGGATGCCATCTTTGGCAGCCTGTATCTCGGGCCAGGAATTTTTTTGGGCAAAACCAAAATATACAAGTATCTTATTTTTTATTGAATTTTAACATATGTTCAATTCAAAAACTTCTGAGACTATGAAGGTAAGATTTTTTCTTTGGCTGCCTGAATTGACATGGATCATACCTTTAATATTATTGCCTAGAAATCTACTATTCTTTAAAACGAATAAATTTTAATGTTTAATTGTAGAATAATGTCGATTTAAAAATATATACACTTTTTGCAAAAATTTTTGGCCTGGGCCAAATTTTACTGATTTTTTGCACGGACCAGGCCACGCCGAGACAATGATTTCATACAGGCTGGATCGAGACGGGACTGAAAATATCGGCTTATGAAGACTTAGGAAGAATGAAACCTGCCTTATCTCGGAACGAAAAAAAGAAGTTATCCCCGACCCGGCCCGAGTACCATGAATGAAAATAGGCCCGAGCCTAGACCGTGCAGACCTCTAAACTTTTCCTGTTACAAAATAAGCATGAATTTAAAGATTTTTTTTTTTTTTTTTAGCATCAACAAGACTGTTTTATAATCGAGCTGATATTAATGATCTTTTTTGCATTCTAAGCTATTTTACAAGTTTTCCTATAACTTACATTTTTCTTCAGAATTTTGTATTTCAGTTTTAATCTCAGATTTAAATTCTGTATCTTATCAGAAGTTAGAGGATCATGCTGTCTGGTTTCGATCAATATACATTCTAAAAAAAATAAGTGAGTTGAAGATGTTTCTTCAATTGCTTTTATTATTATTATTAAAACATGAAAATTCCTGTTTTGATTTACCTGTCCCCCCCCCCCCCCCCCAAATACAGAAAATTCATTATTTTAAGGCTGTTTTCAAATCCAAAAGGGCAACTTTCTGACATAAGTTTTAATTTATTTTTGTTCGGAAATGCACGCAACTAGCAGGTGTTGATGTTCAGAAACTATGTCATCGAGCTGTTTTATCCGTTTTTTTTTTTGCAAACGCAATAGATCTTTCAGAAAAGAGTGTCAAAGTGGGCGTTTTGAACCGAATTTCCGTGCGAAATGAGAAAAACCAGTCAAGAAAGGATGAAATACGTGTTTGTCACGTGATCCAAATCGCTTCTTACTCAATAGGTAATTGATGGATCAAAAAATGGAAAACACACTTTGATTCCAAATCTCTTCCCTGGTCAGGCTTTCCAATTTCATATCTTTTCGTTAAAAAAGGAATTTGTAAATGCGTCAAAACGTTTTGCGCTTGTTGAGCAGAGCAGTTGAGAACACAGCCTTAACGTAAAAATTATCTGAAGTTGCATTTTCGTCAATTCACTGGGGTGTTCCCGTAACTGTGCTGCATGTTACTTTTTTGTATCAGAAACTGATTTTTTACGTATGTCTCTTTTCCTCCAAAACACGAAAAGTTCGCAAACTGAAGCTTTTTTTTTTATTTATTTATTCTCCAGTCAAAACACTGAATTTTGTTCAAATAGAAAAATCTGTTCCAACAACAGGTGCATTCCGGCAACTTGCTGCCTGTGCTTTTTACGTTTGGCGAAATGTTTTCTTGAGAGTGTACGTAATAATTGCGCTTTTTCTTAAATGGCTGAAAGGCAAAATAATGGAAAAAATAATAAAACGCGGTATTTGTAAAGTGAACATTATTGTCATAAAATTACTGTTAATTATTTATAAAGCCCTAGTTCGACTGATTAATTTCACATCATTCCTTTATGGATAAAGTATAATTCACTTACATTCAATACGATGAAAGGAAACTATTTAATACAGCAACCTGTTAAGATAGAACGACAAAGAATTGGAAGAACTTTCCAATTTAGACAATCTTAGCTTGTTTTAGCCGATATTGCAAAAATTTTCAGTTTAAAGCGTTATTCCCTTACACTGGTTCCGTTTTAACAGGTTTTATTGTAGTGATTAAAATGTCTCGATTTTCAAGCGTCTGTCCAGCTTTTTTTATCAGACTGCCAAGAAGGGTTATGTGTTTCATGCGTATCTAGGTATGTGGATTTCTTTATACCCTCGAAACATCCCAACGGCTGGATGGATTTTAATGTATGAGGTCTCTATCGATTCGTCTTAACCGTCCATTAGTTATAGGCTAGATTTGATTTTATATATTCAAAATGGCGGCCGGAAAATACAAAATGGCGGTAGACACGGAAAAAATTTTACGCACCCTATTGAGTGGCAAATCATTGGATAGATCTTTCAAAATGAAGACGATGTTTCATTGACTATTTTACAGTCAGAAGCTCCGTTTAACTATTACACAACCTGGAATTGTGTAGGTAGGATCTCTAGCTTTACTGCAACTCTAACCATCCTAGACATCTAAAGGCCTCATCAAAACAGTGTTTATAGATAGGAACTAATAATCAAACAACTTGAAAGTCACCAATACAAGTAAATAAAAAAAAAATAGTTATCGGGTTCAGGTCGGGTTTTGCGTTAACGGAAATTTTTTGTTAGGTTTCAGATTGACTTTAAGTTGAACGTTTAGGTCGGGTATAACCCAACCCGTGCAGGAATCCATTTCAGATGAAAAACTACGTATTTGAATATGAATGACTCCTTGCATGTTTATTTTTCCACATAAAATATAACATTTATATTGTAGATCAATTTTCTCTGGTTCTGGGTTTCAGGTTGGTATTGGAATTAAGTATTTTGGGTTCGATCGGGTTGCGGGTAGACAGAATATTTTTGGTTTGGTTCGGTTCGGGTTGCAGCTTTGTTTTAAATAAAATTTGCAGGTCTTCAAATTTTATTTATTACCTGAGAAGAGCCCTAGTCAGGTCTAACGTTTAACACGTTGAATGCCACATCAGTCACCAGTGACTGACACTGATCTTTCCGTTTAGGCCGCGTCAGTCATCGGTGACTGACATATAGATTCTGTAACGGGAGTCTCATTTCGTGGCTTAAACGGAAAGACAGGCAAAATAGACTTGGCATTCAACGTGTTAACTGCTAGTTTTAACGATTACACTTTCACTAACAATTTTAAATAATTTTATTTTAAAATAATTTTTGGTCACTTTATGCATTTTTGATAGGGATTCGTCAACTGATTATTTTCAGTTACCTCCGGCATTAAAATACATGGTCAACCCAGCCGGAACATGAACCGCGTTTCGAAAAAAATTGGTTACCTACCTTACCTGATGCGCGACTCTTTGGTTCGACTCATAACCGGAGAACTGCTCCATACTTTGTCTTTCACACACTGCTGTGTATATGCCATATATGTGCACGTAAAATCTATAATATTGAATGACCGCTTATTGGGAGGTTGCTGTATGGAAGAAGAGTACGAAGCAGAGTTTTTCCTTTCGGGTAATGCTCAAAAGTGTGGAAACTCTTTCTGTTGTGGATTCATCCACCTATAAAGATTAGGTGACAAGTGAGGTGTTTCAAAAATAACCTTCTTAAGAGCTTTTTTTTCACTTTATTTATCTACAATATTCTCTGACAAGCTTCGAAATTTACATTTCGAGTAAAAATCGTTTGGCCCTCTGCAATTTATCTCTAATTTAAATAGCAGTGTGAGTGTTAGAGATCTGCGCGTTTCGGGATATGCCAAATCCGGACGCGAAAATTTTATGTTTTTCACGTGATTGATCAACATATTCCACCTGTTATTTAAAAAAGGGGGAAAAAAGAAACAAAGAAATGTTTATTGTTCATTTGCTCCAAAAAAATTCTGAAGTATAAATACAGTCCCGTTCCGGCCCGAATCTACAGAAAAAATGCAAGACCCGGACGTGTCCCGGAGATAATGAAGTTTAGGCATGGACCAACTTTTCAAAAGCTAAAATTTAGCCCGAGCCCGTACCGAGTTTTCAGATAAAATTAAGCCAAGCCCGAGTTTAATGAAAGAAACTTTTACCGAGTTCGGGGTTCGGAATAGGCCAGGGCTTGTGGAAACCTCTAATATATATTTTGAATTCGGCCCCCCTGTCGGGGATACTGTGCCCCCCCCCCCCCCCCCCCCCCCCCCCCCCCCCCCCCCCCCCCCCCCCGTCGGGCAAGTTCTGGCGCCACCCCTGTTATAGAATATCAAAGTGTACTACTAGGACAAGCTAAATAATATAAAACTTTACCGGAATATTGCTGCTGTCAGCAGGAATAGTCTGTTAAATATTCAAAAATTTCAAAATAGGCAACATTTCAATTAGTCTTTTCTCAAAGCAGCGTCACGGTTCAATAAAACAAAATATATCACGTAGTAGTTGGAAGTATGTACAAACACATGGAAAAGAAAAAAAAGTGGGGCCTCGTCATATTTTTAGAAAAAAAAAATGTCAAAAGTCACAAAAAAGACTGTCATTTATCATACTTTTTCCCTATCAGAAAATGAAACATCCCGTTTTTCTTTCTGCTAGCTATGTTTTTTCCCCTATGAGAAAATGAAATATCCCTTTTTCTTTCCCCTTCCTTGTTCTAAATGGAAAAAAGGGAAATTTAAATGGGATATTTTGACTGTGAATTTTTGTAAATTTTGTTGTTTTTTTTTTCTAAAAATATGACGAGGCCCCACTTTATTTTATTTTCCATGTGTTTGTACATATTTTCAACTACTACATGATACATTTTGTTTTATTGAACCGTGACGCTGTTTTGAGAAAAGACTAATTGAAATGTTGCCGATTTTGAAATTTTTGAATATTTAACAGACTATTTCTGCTAGCAGCAGCAATATCCTGGTAAAGTATTATATGATTTAGATTGTCCTAGTACTACACTTCGATATTCTATAAGAAAAAAGTTTCTGGTATTATTGCTTAAATAATAAAATACGAGTGGAAAACGGACAAAAACGTCATTTTCATTGCATTTTGAGGCAACATAACACTGTAAAATAACAATGCCCCATGGAAACGAATACAGTTTACTAAGCAGGTAGTGTTATACTAATATTTCATCACAAAAGAATTTTGGGATGTCGTTGCTTTCCCAAGCTTTAGCACTGCAAACATACTCGCATTTCACTTTTCATGAAAAATGGCGGTCACAACCTTGAACTTTGACATTTTCTACAAGGAAGGGAAAATTTTTTCAGGGCTTCAAAATTGTGCATTATTCATTAAATGTGATCTACTTCAACATAAAAAAAAATCAAGCAAAACAAAAAATACAACTATCACACTTGTCTGATTTTCAAAATAATGGCTCTTAAATGACATTAACAGCCACACATGGTGTGTGACATGCCACAGAGGTGAGAAATCACATACTGTGACCCCAAAAAATAATAAATTAAAAATCCTTATTAAAAAGGTGGGTACTGATATATACAGACACAATTGTATTGCAATTAAAAAATATAGTTAAATGAATAATTCTTTAAAAATTTTACTGTAACATGCATGTGACGGAAATGTTACACTTTTTGAAGAATGACCCAGGTATGTATTAGTCCCAATGTAGCCATTTTCGCATTCTAAGAACAACAGGAAACAAAACCAAAATTAAACAGTTAGCAATTTAAATTAAATAATTACCACAGTATATTCATTTTATTTTCACAAAAAAGCAATGTTCTTTTGAACTAACTGGCTGTACCATGTTATAACTGGAATAATTACACCAGAGTTCACCAGCACAACACTTATTAAAAGAGAGAATAAAAGCATTGTGTGAACATGTTGGATCAACATCTCGAGCCAGACCTAATTTACAAGTTGAGTATTCATTGCTGAACACAAGTTACAGTTAGATATATGTGACAGTTTCAGTAAAGTGTACCTGTAAGCTTAAGCCAGTATAACCTTAAAAACATCAATATATTTTTTATTAACATTAAAATACAGCTCATATTCAAAATATTTGAATAATTGAGAAAAAATAATAAGAAAAAATTATTTTTCATTTATTTATTTTTGATACTAAGCAAATGCAATTAAATTTCTTATAAATTAAATCTGGAATGTTTAGATAAGATTTTAACATTTACAAAATATAAAATACAGTACAATAAATTAGGTATACAGCTTTCTGAAACACATCAAAATATTAGAATAAAATTTAGATTGGTTCAAAATATTAGAATATTTTATTTTACGCAACAATATTACCTTATGAATATGAAGTGAATGGTAGTTAATATTTTGTAGCATCTCCTTTAGCTTTCATAACAGTGTACAATCAGTCTTGCATACTATATACAAGGTGTTTACAAACATTTCTATCAATATTAGCCCAAATAGACTTTATACGTGCCACTAGCTCAGTTTTACTTGAAGGAGGATTTTCTTGGAGTTCTTTCTTCATTGTAGACCATGAGTTTTCGATGGGATTAAGGTCTGGTGAGTTTGCTGGCCAAGGAAGTACTTTAATGTTGCGTTGGCGGAACCAATTCTTAGTTGACAGCGAGGTATGTGGTGATGCTAAATCTTGTTGAAAGATGAAATCATCTTCAAATAAATTTTCTGATGATGGAATCATGTAATATTCCAAAATTTCTTGATATATCTGAGAGATAACCTTTTCGTAGACAATGCATAACTTTCCAGGTCATTCTGAACTCATGCAACCCCAAACCATGACCCTAGCAGGAAATTTTATGAAATGTTTAAGGCATTCTTTTTCAGATGCTTCTTGCTTCATTCTCCAAACTTGAATACCTTGATTACCATGTGAAACACAAAACATACTTTCATCACTAAATAATATATTTTTCCTATCTTCTTCACTCCATAAACATCTTGGTTTACACAAATCCAATCTTAAACGCTTTTGTTTTGCAGTCATGAGAGGTTTTGTTTTCGGTACACAAGATTCAAACTTAAATTTATGGAGACGTCTTAATGTTGTTGATGTTGAAACTTCAACTCCTTCTTCTTTCCATTTTCGGTGCAAGAATCGCACGTTTTTTTTTTTTTTAACTATATGCTTCAGTTTCCTGTCATCTCTAGCAGATGTTTTTGCTTTTTGGCGATTATTTTGAAATTTTCCATTTTTTTAATATTGTGTTAGTATTTTACTAACGCTTGATTGCGAACAATATAAATAATTTGCTATATAGCATTGATTTTTACCGTGCCGATACAAATCAACCATACGTAGTTTAATAGATTCAGGAATATCTCTCACACGACCCATTTTAAGACAAAAAAGCAAACAAACTGCAAAAAAGAATACTGATTTTAAATAAAATCGTCTGAATTGTAGTCAATGATGCCACCAGTTATGAATTGGGGATAATTAAAGGAGAATTAATGTGAGATATTCTAATATTTTGAACCACTTGAATAAATATTCTAATATTTTGACTTTTGAAAATAATTTTTTTTTTTCATTTAATCTTTTCAAAAATGATATTAATTTTAAGATAATAAATAAGTTTAATCAACAATATGTTCTTAATAAAAATATCATTTGCATATTTGCATTAAAAGACATTAAATTACCAAACAATATTTTCAAAAAAAAAAGTTGTAAAAAAAAAAGTAATATTTTGAATATGAGCTGTAGCCTACATTTCTTTCAATTCCTAATGCCTTCTTGTTTATTATTCAATTAAATAGAACTAAACTCTGTGGCTATACAATCCATGAAGGATCAGGACTGACAGTGCCCATCTGTTTTCTTGACCCTGGGGCCCGAGGTGCTATACAACATACGTCCTGGCCAGGTGCTCAGACTAACGCGAGACCCTTGGTGTTTAGTTCCCAAGCAAGCTTGGTACTCATTTTATCAACCCCGAAGGGATGAAAGGCTGAGTGAACCTTGCCCATTCGGGAGTCGAACTCTCAACCTGCGGTGCAGCAGCAGATGTTCTGACCACTACACCACTGGGCTTCCAATTAAATAGAACTGTGTTTTAAATCTTAACAAATATTCTTCCAAAACTTTTAAATGCATTTTTATCAAGATGGAGTTTTTTTTGAATTGGTGGGCATTGGGAAAAGCTTAGTAATTAAACATTCAATATCAAATTAGGAGTGAAATTATACAATCATATTCATTTGCTGTGCCAGGAAAATTGTCTTCATATAACTTATTTTTTTAACAAGTTTAGCTTCTAAGAAAATTTTTTTGTTTTGTTTCCTAAAATTTCTCCTTAAAATAAAAATAATATAATTTTCTTTGTGAAAAGGAATTTTTTGCCAATTTTTTACACGTAGTTTTAAAATTTTTAAACCTTTTTTTCAGAACCACCTTTGTCAAGCAGCAGTTCCACTAAAGGACAAAATTAGAATGGCCACTTGCTACTTAAGAAAAAAAAAAAAAAAGCTATTAAAAGTTATCTGACAGTGGCTACATTTCCTATTAAGAGAGGGTAAAATTTTCTTGCATGTCATCAATAATTCCACTCTTGGTGGTTGCAATATATTAATATTAACACATTTATTTGCCTGTTTAAGATTAAAACTAATAGAAATTCTTACAAAAGTTTAACGTTTAGCACTTTTAAATAAAAATGTGGCCATAAATTGCTACTACTGTCATTAAAGAAATTTCTGTTTTGATCAATCGGTGAGAAAGGAGACAAAATCATTTTTGTGTTCTGAACTTCTTGGTGATCAAATGATTTTCTTTTTAATGAAATTTGTCAAACCTAATGGTAATTTTTGTTTAAAAATAAATTATTTTATTTTTCCTATAACCATAGTTTTTCACCGGTTTTAAAAAGGGCAAGGTAGTGCTAATTGGAAAAGAGCATTTTTTAGATTATTAATCCCATCAAGCCTTGTTGATACATGATGCATAAAGTGTTCAGAATCTTTTATCATTCCCACCACCATTTTTTATTTAAGAATTTTTCTTTATTTAATCAAAGCATTTCTGGGATTAAATTAGGCAAAAATTCCTATCTCGAAAAGCTGGTGTTAACAGATTAAAAATTCTGTAAAAGGCAATCATTGCAAAGTGGTTAAGGATATTTTTAAATGCACTTTTAATGTTTAAAGAGTCAGGGTTTCCTTTTCATGACATGACAATGATTATTTTTTAATATGAAAGGAAATGTGGGGATGTCATTTTTTGACTAAGGGACAAGTAGGGTGCTATTTTCTTAACCAAAGGACGAGCAAGACAACTCCTGAAACTCTGCTTAAATATAGATTTTCAAAGTTACAGACCATTCTAATTTGCTTCGACATCAAACTTACTGGTTAATGAAATATAGATTTTAAAATAAGCTCACTTTTAGGAATATTTTTAATACTTCGATAGTTAAATTTTTATTAAATTGCAGCAATCAATTAAAAATTTTTTCAATATATGTTTTCAAAGCTGTATAGTAGCCATTTGCTTGACTTGTCTGTGTTGACCATTGGCAGATTGCTTAAACCAGAACTTACCCAGCCACAGTCACCATAATAAATAAAATAAAATTTTTGACATTGCTGGTTTTAAAATGTAAGCGTGATTTTCTGTTACAGTAGAAGATCTTTATGATGCAAACCTAAAAATGAAAGGTTGTGTGTTATATAGAATTTTGCGTTATATGGATCCCATTTCACACGTCATTAAATTTACCTTATAAACATGGCCAAATATGTCTGAAACATTTCGAAATACATTAGAGTATCTTTATACTGCATTCCTTGTCACCAGGAGTTATCCAAATTATTACTTTTTGCATTATATAGATCATTCCACATTGTTAAATTTACTTTATAAACTTGATCCAAATATGCCTGGACCCAATCATTCATTATATTACTCATTTTCAAAAATTTGTATTGTAATAATTGCAATTATTTCATTAAAAAGCTCTGAGTTACGGAGGTAAAGAAGAACTAATGTATCAAAATTACTCTTCTAGAGAGTAGCAATTTTTTACAGTGTGAGAATGCAGTTGCTTCTTAACAGCAAAATTCATTGTTTATGCCTGAGAAGCTGTGTGTTATATGGAGAATTGCATTATAAAGATCTTCTACTGTATTAAAATTTAATTAGTTTTTAGTCATTATAAATATGTCTTTAAAAATCCTTATATTTATAATGTAGAAAAAAAATCCATCAAGCAAGTGGTTAACCATATCTGTTGGCTATAACTGAACAAAAATCATGTGTTCCAGGCACTAAAGCAGCTCTTCTTTACGCACAATAATAATATACTTCTTAAAGAAGCCTATTTCTTCAGTGTCCCGGCAGAAGTGGATCCGTATAGTGAGTTTTTGGCCATTTATTTAAAATCTTTTTCTTGTACTTGCAGGTTAAAGTGGGGGTATGGCAGCTTGCATTTCTGTTTATTATATTTCTGTATTGTTTTTTTAATTAATTTGCATTTAGTTATTATTATTTTTTTAATTTTTAAACTTATGTATACAGTTGATTTGCAATAAGCCTAAATCTCAAGGTAAACAATGGTGATAGCAAAATTGCTTCTCATTTTTCTTGTATAATGTAATTTTTTAAAAATCCTATTAATGTTGTCTTGAAAGAAAGAAGATAGTTGGATTTTGTTATGCATTTGGAGTATGTAAACTTGCCATACCTGCGAAACCTGATAAAGTACATTACTTTTTTGATAGTTTGGCTCCTCCCCACTTTCTGATGAGCAGAGGGCAGTAGTGAATTTTTTTCAATTGACAGCTCTCAGTTGTCTCTTTTTTTTCATATTTTTCTAGTTAATGTTCAATATTTACACATATTCTCATTTTACACAATTGTCAAGTCTTAAAAATCATATAAGTGGTTGATCATTTCATACAAAATTTGCTGGTTTTGAAGCCAGAATTTGGCTTTCGGGGATGGGTGTTAAGGAATTCTAGTTATTGATAGCTAGTCCAGTAGTCACCACTTATTAGAATCACTGGTTAATTGAATCAGCCTTTTTAAGAAATTAAATCATAATACTTCTTTTATCGGTTTATTAGAATCAGACACTATGTTAGACGATTCATTTAAACAGCATTTACTATCTTAGAGTTACAAAATTTAAAATGTAACATTGAAGTAACATAAAACAGATATCACATTTATGCAATTTCTTTCAACAAAGATGAAACAAACTTTAAGGGGTGGAAGAACACATCAAAGGAAATAATTTTTGTGTAGGAAACCAGGGTTGCAATCCATTCGTCCAATCAAAAAATATGGGATGTTTCCCACCAAGTTGAACATGAATTCTTGTTCATAAATTTAACAATAAGGAGTCTGTTTCAATAGACTTTTTGCCAAATGCAACCATATCACTAAAATTGGTGGAAGTTATCAGCGTCCACATCCAAACAGTGCTCATCTAGGCAGTCCATATTTTAGAATGAATTAAAAATTCCATATGATGTCACTGGTCGAACTACTGTGTATTTCTAGCATTTTACATAATATCATGAGCAAAGGTTATCTGTTGAAAATTCCATTAAAAGATCTTTTTAACTGTAAATAAATATCAGGGCTTGGCTTGAAGTAGATACTCTATATTTTTGTCTGATTAAAATGATTTGATTGCAACCCTGGTTTCCTAAGCGATAATTGTTTGTTGTAGTTTGCTCTCATCTCTTACAGTTTGTTCAGTTTTTTTTTTCCTTCCTTAACATGCTGTATGTTACAAATATTTTTTTCTTTCCTTAGAAAAAAATACAGTAGACTCCCTAAAATCTGCAACCCTAAAATCCGCACATCATCGCAGGTGTAAACAATGAAACTTTCAGTTCAGATGCAAAGACAAAATTAGTATTTTTTATTTCTATAACAATTCTGTATGTATTTTAATATGTAATTCTTGTTAATATTACTGAACTCATGATTTTTCATGAAGGAAAAATAAATTTATTTCCAAAAAAATTCAAGATATTGCTGATATCACTGGTAATCACAATCTTTTTACCCAATATATTTATGTATTAATCAAGCTTTTTGGTTATTAAGTCTGGCTAAACCTGAAATAAAACTTCTTAATTTTATGATTTTGGTGTGAATTAGTAGGGCACCTTTATGAGGCAAGTTTCATTGAATTATTCAAGATAAATGTATCTCATCTTTATTATGCATATTTAATTATACATTATTAATTATTTACTTGACCTTAACTTTTAATATTTTAATCATTTTTTTAAAATATCTTAATTTTTTTTATTTTAGTTTATTACTTTTCTTAATTACTGTAATATTTTACTATATTGTATGTAAGCATTCATTATAATTTCGATTCCATTATTCCATTCAAATCACTGTTTAAAAAATGTAAACAAAGCAATGACCAGAAGTCCACAAAATTCTAAAATCTGCACATCCCCTGGTCCCAAGCTGTGTGGATTTGAGGGAGTCTACTGTATTTGATTTTATGACTGCACATTTAATGGTCCACACCATGCCATTTTTGTGTGGTGCTGTAATTTTTTTTTTTTGTAGCTGTACTGCTTTTTTTTTTTTTCCAGAATAAGCACTAAATGTTTCTGGTTGGCAGGGGAAGAGGTCTGCATGGACCGAAATTCCCATGGCTGGGCCCAAATTGGCCCAGTCTATTAAAAAGATAAATAAAATAACCAAAGATCAAGATCTTAAATGTGTGATTTGACACCAGTAGAAATAGTGTTAGAATCACTGATTAATCAAATAAGCTTTTTTTAATGAATTAAATCATAATATACTGCCTTTTCAGTTTATTAGAAACAGACACTAAGTTAGATGATGATTCATTTAAACAGCATTTACTATCTTAGAGTTACAAAACTTAAAATATACCATTAAAGTAACATAAAATTGATATTACATTTATACAAATTCTTTCAACAAAGATGAGACAAACATTAAAAGGTGGAAAAACATGCTAAAGGAAATCATTTTTGTTTAGGAAACCAGGGTTGCAATCCATTTGTTCAATCAAAAAATATGAGATGTTTCACTCCAAGTTGAACATGAATTCCACAATAAGGAATCTATTTCAACAAAATTTCAGTAGCCATTTTGTCAAATGAAATGTAACCATTTCACATAAAATTGTGGAATTTATCTTCATCTGCGTCCAAACAGTGCTGAACTAGGCACTCCATATTTAAGAATGAAGTTGAAATTCCATACGATGTCACTACCGTCATTGGGCGAACAACTTGTGTATTTTTCAGCATTTTATGCGACAACATGAGCAAAGATCATGTTTTAATTCCATTAAAAAATTTTTATTGCTGTTAAACACATCTACATAAATCTCAGAACTCAGCTTGAAATATTTACGGTGTACTTTTGTTTGATTAAATTCATTGCAATCCTGATTTTCTTGCCGAAGATTGTTTGTTGTTGTCTGCTCTCATCTCTTACAGTTTGTTCAGTTTTTTTTTTTTTTCCCAAACAGCCTGTATGTTAAAAGCATTTTATTTTTTTCTTAGAAAAAAAATATTTGTGATTCTATGACTGCACATTTAATGGGCCACACCATGCCATTTTATGACTGCATAATACCATTTTTGTGTGCTTTTAATTTTTGGAGTAGGCTGTACTGTTTTTTTTTTTTTTTTCTTCAGAATAAGCACTGAATGCTTCTGGTTGGCAGGGAAAGAGGTCTGCACCGACCAAAATTCCCCAGTCCATTATAAAAGCTAAAAGTTTAGCCCAGACCTCTGAAAGCTATATTGGCCATTCTCACCCCTTCTAGAAGCTAAATATTTTACCCACTTCTGGTTCGTGCTGTTCATCTTTTCGTAGTTTAGGGGTCCAGTCCGACTTAACTGCACAACATGCCGATATTTCTTAACCAATATTATCCTATAATTAAAATTCTTTTATGAAAATATTGCATATGTATGTAAACATTTTAAGGCACAGCAGATTGTATGTCTGCAATTTACGAAATATGGAATAACAATATAAATGATCATTTAGAGACAATGACTTACATGAACATGCATTGAAAAATTAATATAATTTGAACCGAAAGAAATATTCGGTTACAGAAAATCATAATTTGAAATTATGAAAGAAAAGGATGCTTGGTACTTGTGATTTAAATATTTCTATGTTTATTATTAAACCAAATTCAATTTTTAAAGATTTTTTTAAACAAATGTACAATCTCTATTATTTTTACAAGAAAACTGTTCCCATGACACAAAATCACACATTGTCTTTCACTAGACACAGCCCAGGCCTGAAAAGAATGAAGTCCAGTTTTGGATCGGTCTGAGACTGCAAAAAAAAGTGAAAAACAGTCTCGGCCCCAAATCTATAGAAGAAAAAGTAAGCAAGGACCCTGGCAACCAAAGTCTAATGAAAGAAAATTTGCTCCTAACTATAATACTGGTTTATAATTTATTTTAGCCTGTGAAAACGGAATCGATAGGGACCGGGGGAAAAAATCTGTTTTTAAAAAGTTTCCATTTTAGCACATAATATTTTGTATGTTTTCTTTCTGTCAGGATCATAAATTTCAGTTTAGGAATCTATTATTGACAGATTCTGCTTTCACAAGACTTACTGTATTTAGTAAACTTTTCCACTTCTTTAACAAGTGAAACAGTTCAAATTTCATTTCTGTACTCCCAATATTTAACATGCCCCTTTTTTTTTCCATGGAATACAAAGATTTAGTCTTATTTCAGAAAAAGAAGCAAACAAAAAAAATCAATTAAAAGACTCACCATTGTACAGCAGCATGATCAGTTTTAACAGGTATCTATTATGGGTTTTCTCCAATTTTAAGAAGATAAACATTGTTTTAATGAATCACATTTGTTGAATGTAATCCGATTCAATAAAACAGTGCATTCCAACTAAGATAAAAATATTACATGATTTTGGTTCTGATTGATTCATAAAAGCAGCTTATTTGATAAACCAATGATTCATATAAGCTCCAATAACTGCATATTTTCTAGCTCTGTAAGGGATTGAATCTGAAACCCCTTCTCTTTCACTGTGCCACTGAATCATTGTATAGATATAATAATGTCTTAGAAAAGATATGCAGAAAGTTATTCATATCTATGATCCTGTATAGACCTGTAAAATTCAACTCAAAAAAAAAAAAAAAAACCTCTGTTGTGAAGCACTCCTGGGTCTGTCAATAATGTGTGTAAATAAAAAAATTAAATGGGGATAAAAAAAAAAAAAACAATTACTAGTAATGGTAAATCTAATTTTCCAGGATAATTGAAGGGCTCACAATCATAGTAAATCAAGTCCATTTTGAAAAAAAACAAATACCGTATATACTCGCGTATAAGTCGACCCCCTAACTTTCGAATGCAAAATCTGGAAAAAATCAAAAACCCACGTATAAGTCGACCCCACTTTTTACTTCAATTTTGCACAAAATCAAACCAAAGATTTCACTTGCCAATGCGAAAAGGTAGTAAGTAAACAAAAATAAATCATTTAAAATTTTTTAAATGATAAATTATTATTATTTGTATATTTTATATATTATTTTTTTATTCATACACATAAAAATCCATAATTTTGTAATATTCGAAGCTTTTGTTTTTGCTTTTTTAACTGACTCACGTATAAGTCGACCCCCCAAACTTGCTTACCGAAAACTGTCAGAAATTCCTCGACATATATGCGAGTATATAAGGTATATCTTATACTATAATGCGAGCAAAAATTGTGTGTGTATGTATGTGTGTGTGTGTGTATGTAAATTTTATCTTAAAAACGGCTCTAACGATTTTGATGAAATTTTGTATTTTACCATTTTCGGGCATGATAAGACCATTAAGCTAGGTCACGTGTTCGAGAAAATTTGATTAGTGGGTCATTTTGGGTCGTAATAGGTCAAGATCAAGCTAATTATATCTAAAAAACGGCTCAATCGATTTTGACCAAATCTCACATCCAACCGTTTTTCGACACGAAGAAACTTTTGGGCTAGGTCACATGTTCGAGAAACTTCGATTAGTGGATCATTTTTGGGTCACTAAGGGTCAAGCCAATTTTATCTAAAAAACGGCTCAAACGATTTTCACTAAACTCTATATTCTACAGTTTTGGATTATGAGAAAACTATTGGACTAAGTCACATGTTCGAGAAAATTTGATTAGTGGGTCATTTTTGGGTCACCGTGGGTCAAGATGAGTTTATCTATATAACTTCTTTAACGATTTCGACGAAATTTTGCACCCTACTGTTTCCGGGCACAAAAAAACCATTGGGATGGGTCTCGTGTTCGAGAAAATTCCATTAGTGAGTCATTTTGGGTCATAATGGGTCAGGGTCAAGTTAATTATATCTAGAGAACAGCTCAATCGATTTTGACTAAATTTTGTATCTAGCCATTTTCGGGCACAAAAAGATCATTGAGATGGGTCTCATGTTCGAGAAAATTCGATTAGTGGGTCATTTTGGGTCATAATGGGACAGGGTCAAACTAATTATGTCTAGAGAACGGCTCAATTGATTTTGACGAAATTTTGTATTTTAACATTTTTGGGCATGATAAGACCATTGGGCTAGGTCACGTGTTTGAGAAAATTCGATTAGTGGGTCGTAATGGGTCAAGGTCAAGCTAATTATATCTAAAAAACAGCTAAATCAATTTTGACCAAATTTCACATCCAACTGTTTTTCGACATGAAGAAACTATTGGGCTAGGTCACATGTTCGAGAAACTTCAATTAGTGGGTCATTTTAGAGTCACTATGGGTCAAGACAATTTTATCTAAAAAACGGCTCTAACGATTTCCACTAAACTCTATATTCTACAGTTTTCAATTATGAGAAAATTATTGGGCTAAGTCACGTGTTCGAGAAAATTCGATTAGTGGGTCATTTTTGGGTCACCATGAGTCAAGATAAGTTTATCTAGATAACTTCTTTAACGATTTTGACGAAATTTTGCACCCTACTGTTTTCGGGCACAAAAAGACCATTGGGATGGGTCTCGTGTTCGAGAAATTTCTATTAGTAGGTCATTTTGGGTCATAATGGGTCAGGGTCAAGTTAAATATATCTAGAGAACGGCTCAATCGATTTTGATTAAAATTTGTATCTAACTATTTTCGGGCACTAAAAGACCATTGGGATGGGTCTCATGTTTGAGTAAATTCGATTAGTGGATCATTTTGGGTCATAATGGGTCAGGGTCAAGCTAATTATATCTAAAGAACGGCTCAATCGATTTTAACTAAATTTTGTATCTAACCTTTTTCGGGCACAAAAAGACCATTGGGATGGGTCACGTGTTCGAGAAAATTCGATTAGTGGGCCATTTTTGGGTCACTGTGGGTCAAGCTATTTTTATCTAAAAAACGGCTCTAACGATTTTCACTAAACTCTATATTCTACAGTTTTGGATTACAAGAAGACCATTGAGCTAAGTCACATGTTCGAGGAAATTCGATTAGTGGGTCATTTTCGGGTCACAGTGGGTCAAGCTAAGTTTATCTAGATAACGGCTCTAATGATTTTGACGAAATTTTGCACCCTACTGTTTTCGGGCATGAAAAGACAATTTGGATTCGTCTCATGTTCGAGAAAATTTGATTAGTGGGTCATAATGGGTCAGGGTCAAGCTAATTACATCTAGAGAACGGCTCAATCGATTTTGACTAAATTTTGTATCTAACCATTTTCGGGCAACAAAAAAACCATTGGGATGGGTAACGTGTTCAAGAAAATTTGATTAGTGGGTCATTTTTGGGTCACCGTGGGTCCAGCTAAGTTTATCAAGATAATGGCATTACAATTTGACGAAATTCTGTAATCTATCATTTTCGGGCACGAAAAGACCATTGTGATGGGTCACGTGTTCGAGAAAATTCGATTAGTGGGTCATTATGGGTCAGGGTCAAGCTAATTATATCTAAAAATCAACTCAAGACATTTTGACAAATTTTTTTAATATACGGCCGTTTCTGGTCATGAGAGGACCATTGGGCTAAGTCACATGTTCGAGAAAATTCAATTAGTGTGTCATTTTGGGTCACAATGGGCCAGGGTCAAGCTAATTGAATCTAAAAGCATGCTCAAAATATTTTGACCATTTTTATATTACGTATACCATTTCTGGGCATGAGAAGAGAATTGGGCTAAGTCACACGTTCGAGAAAATTTGATTAGTGGGTCATTTTGAGTCACAATGGGTCAGGGTCCAGCTAATTGTATCTAAAAAACGACTCAAACGATTTTGACTAAAATTTGTATTCTATCGTTTTCGGGCCCGAGAAGACCATTGGGCTAGGTTGCATGTTGAAGAAAATTCGATTAGGGGGTCATTTTGGATCACAATGGATCAGGGTCAAGCTAATTATATTTAAAAAGTGCTTCAAAGCAATTTGACATAATTTTGTATAATACCGTTTCCGGGCATGATAAGAGCATTGGGCAGGGAAGCACGTTCAAGAACATTCAATCAATGGGTCATTTTGGGTCCTAATGGATCAGGATCAAGCTAACTATATCTAAAAAACCGCTCAAAAGATTTTGACAAAACTTTGTACTACACCGTTTCTGGAGAAGATAAAACCATTGGTCTAGGTCGCATGCTCAAGAAAATTCTATTAGTGGGTCATTTTGGGGATAATGGGTCGGGGTCAAGCTAACGGCATCTCAAAAAGGTTCAAACAATTTTGGCAATTTTTTTTGTTATACCGTTTCACAGTACAAAAAGACCATTGAAATAGCTCACATCTGTCGATGAATTTCGTTAGTGGTTTTTTGAATCAATGTGGATCAAGCTTATTTTACCTAGAAAACGACTAACGGTTTTCACTAAATTTTGTATTCCATCGTTTTCAGGTTCGAGAAGAGCATTGTGATAGGTTGCATGTTCGAAAAAATTCGATTAGTGGGTCATTTTGGGTCACTATGTTTCACGGTCTAGTTAATTGCATCTAAAACAGCAAGAATGATTCAGTGGGAAAAATATATCGAGATACACAGAAAGCTAATTTTGACCGAGCTTAGCTCGGTCATTCCTGCTAGTGTATATATAGTCCATTTAAAAGGTGCATAAAATCTGTTTTCACTCTCACAGTGAACCAAATCTGTACATAGATGCCATATATGAGAAAGTATGTGAAAACAAGCCTGGTTCATTGTGCAGGTAGGTAAAACAGATTTTATGCACCTTCAAAATAGACTTGTTTTTTTTTGTTTTTTCCGAAATGGTCTTGGTCTACCATAGTTGTGAGACCCTCAATTTGTCTTATCTCTCCAAGCTTGTGGCAGAAATTTTACGTATATGTTTAATGATTCATTAAAAAATAGCTATAAAACAACATTGGCATGAGGATTTGTAATTAGTTACCTTACATTTTTATTTATCTTATGCATTGAAAAAAATTATGTAACAAAATAATTCTGAAGATGCTTAGAGGGTTAAGGGAGCAATAACAGTTGTGAAATCCTATGAAAAGTAGCTGATATTAATATACTGTTTTGGGAGAACTACTGAAGCAATTTCTATATTTTCTGTCAATTTTGTTTGTATCATAATTAGCTATAGTTTGATCATTTTGTTTTTCTAGAAAATCAATTTTATTTTAATAATAATAATCAGTATTTATTTCTTGCTGAATGATCAAGTTATGGTTTAGCTACTTCCAAAACTAATAAAAATATTTAATTACTTCAGTAGTTCTCCTAAAAAGATACATCAATATCAGTCATTTTCAAAAGGATTTTGCAGGTGTTGCTGCCACAGCTAAAAAAATTTCTTATTTGTTTCTCCCTCCCAAAGATGATTTTCTTGGCCAGTTGGGTTGGGAAAGATCATGTGGATGTTATGGATTCTTTCTTAAGTCACTGCCCTAACAAACAATTTTCCTTGCTGATATTGAAGTCGACCGTGGTTGTCCCCTTAAAAAAAAATTTCTAGTATTGTATGAAAAAATTTTTATAAACCAAGAGCTTTTTAAAAGAATTTTTTATGCTTGTTTTATTTACTACTCCTTTTCTCCTTCTTTTATTATTATTATTTTTAAACAATACATTAGTATAACCTCTTCAGTTCCAAAGCTAAAATAATAATAATACAAATGCTTATTCATTGTTTTTTTTTCCAAACAAAATGACATTGTAAATTGCAGGATTTTTTTTCTTCTGAAATTGATCCTATAGTCATTTAGTTATTTAGGTTTAAAAGTATGGATCTAAAACTACAAACCTCCTTAAACCATTAACCTAAATTAACGCAATCACAAATTTAAGAGCTTTAAACAAGTAAATAATCTACAAATCCTCAAAATTTTTTATTGAAAAAGATTTAAATTAAATACTTACGAAAAATTTTCACTTTCTTGGTCATATTGTCTTTTGGGCATTTTTAGGCATATAGGGCCGTATCATATACAGGGCCGCACAAAAGTTCTCAACAAGATCCATTAATGTGAAGAAATTCCTGAATGGAAAATTCAATTGTGCTATGCGTTTAACTGAACATATCTATAGATCATATACAGGGCTACATGAAAAAATCATTTTCTCGACTAGTCATGGTAATAGAAAAAATTTGGTTTTCAAATACATTATGGTTTTGTGTTTTCCAATTAAACATTAAAACGTTTATTAAAACATTAATAAATATTAACCTAAATTAACACAATCACAAATTTAAGAGCTTTAAACAAGTAAATAATCTAGAAATCCTCAAAAATTTTTATTGAAAAAGATTTTAGCTAAATACTTATGAAAATTGCTCACTTTCTTGGTCATACTGTCTTTTGGGCATTTTTAGGCATTTTCCAAACTCAGATGAAAATAAAATTTATTTTATGTGGGAATCAGCTTAGATGCTGCCATTTATTCATTTGCTTTGAACGCAAAAAACATTCAGCTGTTAAGAAGTGATGTGAAAATGTATAAAAATCACACATTTAGTTTTTATAAGGTAAAGAATAGAGGTCCCCGTATGGGGACCCAGGGACCGAAGAGGTTAACACACTTATTGTATTAATTTTTCTGAGAATCTATGTTTTTAGTTTAAGTCCATCTTCATTTTGATTAGAAATATTTTGTATGATATTTTGTTGTTTTCAATCAACTGTTTATATTCTGCTTACTCTACATCTGAAATATCAAGCATTCAAATTCAGTACATACAATTCTGATAAAATTACAACTGTAGAATTTCTAAATTTTTATCACCTGTAATTCAGTTTGGTATGTAAAAGTTGAAAACTGTGGCTTATAATTAAATTCCTGAAAGAAATTAAATATGCCACTAGTTTTATCAATTCTAAACCAATAATCCCTGTCATTTGGTCCCAAAGGTTCCTATGCATATTCTTGACAATGCATCTTTTAATTTAGCATCAAATTATGTTTTACAGGAAAAATAGTTATAGCTGCACAAAATAAGTCCAAAGACCTATTTCAGTTTTAAACTGTGCATCAATGAAGAAACTAGGTAGTTGATAAAATATATTTGTAATACAGTAGACTCCCTCAAATCTGCAACCCTAAAATCTGCAAATGCCTAAAATCCACACATCATCAGAATTGTAAACAATGAAACTTTCAGTTTAGATATAGGGCAAAATTACAGATTTTTTTTAGTTTTATATCATGTCATATGTATTTTAATATGTAATTCTTGATAATATGAGTGAACTTGTGGTTTTTCATGAAGTATGAATTCATTTCTGGAAAAAAAAAATACAGACACTGCTGCTACCACTGGTAATCACAATCTTTTTACTAAACATATTTATGTATTAAGCTTTTTCGGTTATTAAGACTGGCTAAACCTGAAATGAAACTTCCTTACTTTATGATTTTCATGTGAATTAATAGGGTACCTTTATGAGGAAAATTTCATTGAATAATTCAAGGAAAATGTATCTCATCTTTATTATGCATATAATACATTATTAATATTTACTTGCCCTTTACTTTTAATAATTTAATCATTTTTTAAATTATCTTACTTTTTATTATTTTAGTTTATTACTTTACTTAATTATTTTAATATTTTACTATAATGCAAGCATTCATTATAATTTGATTGCATTATTACATTCAAATTACTGTTTAAAAAATGTAAACAAAGCAATGTCCAGAAATCCGCAAAATTCTAAAATTCACAGAACCTCTGGTCCCAATCTGTGCGGATTTGAGGGAGTCTACTGTAGTAACCAACTTGATTTAGAACAGATAACACTCACTGTAATGTGAATAATTTAAAAATGAAATTTAATCTAACATTCAATTTCTTTTTTGTTATGAATGCATATATAAACTTAATAAAATTTCAAAATCACAGGGCCAGCGCCAGGGGTGAGGCAGCGAGGCGGCCTCCTCAGGGAGCACGCATAAAGGGCAGCATTTGCCTCACATATATTGAACATAAACTTCCTTACCATTATATGTATCAAAACTTTTTTTTTAAGTGTGATTTTTTTCCTCTCATTTTAGAATATAAATACGGAGTACATTTCACATAATTACAGCCGAATGATAATCGAAGAGTTCATAATTTTTATTATGGAAAATGGATTAAATCGACACGAACAAAACTAACGAAGAGAATTTCATGCTTTTTCTTTTCTTTTCAAAGATTGTCTTGTACTGAAATCAGCAGAATTCACAAAGGGTAGACTGCGCCAGATGCATGCAAACCACAAATTCTCATAATGTTGTAGCGTCACATGCTTTTAGTATTTCATTATTTTACTTGCATAGTCTTTCGATCGTGAAATTATTTTCATTAATTGCCTGTAGCGAGTCGGATACTAGGATTACACAGATGTTGGACCAGTTAAAAGAAAAAAAAATATTTCTTACTTCAGGTAAATATAATGCTAGTATTTTTATTTAGTTTTTAATTTGAGATAATGATTTTAGGTAATTTTGAAAAAAGTATTCTTTAAAACATATTTCATTTGCTTAAAAAATCAGCCTGCATAAATAATTAACTTCTCAATGTCCTGGATCTTTATCCAAATAAAAGAATAATTATATAATATCTTAATAAACCGTCTTCCAAAAAATATGAGACCCTGATAAAATGCCCCTTTCGACTAATAATTTTCCTTTCTTTCTATAATTTCTAGCAGGAAAACGATAAAAGAAAAAAAAAACTTTTGATGAGACCAACCACACTGATCGTAGTAATATCTTTCAATCTTTCGTAATCAGTAATCTTTTTAAAACATAGCAAATTAGTGTTGTTTGTAGAACCAGTAGGATTTGGACGGGTTTGGTGAACTTAGCTCGTAGGGACAATGCTTCCTAGTATAAAATATGAGAGCAAATTGTTTCAAAATAATATAAATTTCCAAAATTTTTTGATTATTCCTTTTTTTTTCTTTACTAGTTTATTATTTTTTTTTCATTTTCTTTTTAGCTTTTAATCAAGGAATTTATTGCAAAATATTGAAGCATGATTTCAAGCATGATAATATTCTATATGAAAAAGGGTGAACTGAAAAAAAAAAAGGAATGTCTGGTGAAATTGTGCTGGATTGCAAGATACGAAAATGTACTATAATCACGAACGAAAATATTAAAACCCTGCAAAGTGCTTCTTTATCTTTATAAAAATCCGAAACAATTTATTTTTGAAATCTAACCCTGCTAAGGTGTTCGGGTTGTTTTTGACCCAAAAGTTGGCCCAGTGTTCAGAGTTGTTGAGTCTGCGGCTTTTTGCACACCACTATTATTTTAGAGAAATTGTTGTTCTCTTGAATCGCTCAAATGTTCCAATTAAAAAAAAGAACATTTTCTGAATTAAAATAGTGGTAGGAAACTTGGAAGCTCTGCATATTTGAAATAATGTTCATTCAAAATGAACACCGCATTAGGATTAAAAAAGAATTTATATAAATAATTTTTTATTAGCTGTCCATCATTTTCAGAAATGTTTCCGAGTGGCTTCAACAATGCATCATTAATCAGTTCTCCCTTTACGGAAAATCGGTTTTCTGGATGTTACCCACTCAAATAAGTATTTTCACGTACAGCAAACATGTTTAACAGACAAACATGCAAAATCACCAGTAACATCACCATTATTTTGCGACAACTGCATCTACAAATTCAGTTATGAGTTACGCAACTGAAAGTGCTTACTTGAGAATGGATAACATCCGAAAAACCAAATTTTATTTATTAGTGATTAATTAAACAGTTCGTTGCAGTTTCCTACATAATTTTCGACTATTCCCGCTGAGAACAGAGAAGTTTTTCCGTCGAGTGCAGTGAAAATATTATTTTGTAGATCATTTATTTGCCGTTCGCTCCCTCCCCCCTCCCATTTTGATACTTTTATCAGATTTTCAATTTTTTACAATTTTTAATGTTTTCTAACGAGTTATATGTATATTTATCATTTGCACTATCTTAGCTGTTTCCAATATCTTTAGAAAAAGACAAAAGCCTGGTTGAGAAAAGATCATACAGTGGGTGATCGGTTAACAATCTTAATCCGTTCCAAAACAATGTTCGTTAACCGAATTGTTCATTAACCGATCATAGATTTTGTATACATTTGTGTGGGCGTTGAATTAATTCATTCTTAAAAACTAACAAATGTATAAAAATTAATATAAATTCTCCCTACATTTATTTAAATGTAATAACAATGATACATACATTAATTACAATCGAAAAAGTTTTCAAACTTCCTTTTTAAATAAGGTTAATAATACGTCCATATTTAATATGTATAGATCGTATTTTGATGGCTTTATACGTGTCGTTTGCATTAAAAAAATAAATGACATACATTTAATACATGTTTTATCACATTGCTAACTAAGCGTAGAACCAACAGAGTGAAAAATGTCAAAGTCGAGAATCGAATTCGGAACCCTTGGAATAGTGCTCAAGTGTTCTACCATTTAAGCTACGAGGACGATACCCATCTTAGCATCTCTCACTAAATATGTTGTTAAGGTTACAACTGCAGCATATGATGGAATAGTCTTCATGAACACACAGTCTTGTGGCGAAACATGAGATACAAATAAACCCAGCATCGGTGAACACAACTATAATTTTTAATTAATTTTTCAATTAATTTTCAGCAGTGGTAGAGTACTTGGAGCGCTATTCCAAGGATTCCGGGTTCGATTCCCGGCTTGGACATTTTCACTCTGTTCATTCTATGCTTAGTTAGCAATGTGGTAAATCACGTATTAAATATTCAATAATATCGAGCGTAATTTCACTGCTGAAAATAAATTGAAAAATTAATTAAAAGTTATATAAATGACATTTGTTTGTAAAAACTTTTAGGATCACATTCGTTGACTGCAGCATTAAACCATTTCACTCCATATCACTTTGACCTATCAAAAGTTCCATTTGTTCTCTAAAAATTATATTTATTGCAGGGCCCGATAAAGGCCAAGTGGAGCTTAGAGCTTGTTTATAATTTAGGAACTCCATTTCAATTAAAATGAAAAATTTCCAATTAAAAATATTTCTTTAAAAAAGGACAAGATATATAATTTAATATTTTTAATCTGTTCATTCAAATTTGGGGGTCCTAAAATGTAGGACCCGAACTCTCGATAATCCATAAACTAATTAGGCCATAAATATACAACTGTTAAAATATTTTCTAAGTCGATAATAGATACAATTTAAATACAGCTCTGGAAAACTGAAACATGGCATTGCTTCAACTTGCTTTGTTTCATGAGGTGTTCGTAACGGAACAGAAAATTCTTCGCAAAAGTGTTCGTTATTTGAACATAAAAATCTCTCTCAAAAGTGTTCGTTAACTGATCACCCACTGTGTATCCAAATAATCAAACTTACATTTCCTTAAAATCTAAAAATTTCTAACAAAGATGAAAAATCAATTTCACAAATATTGTGTTTTCGCCATGAAAAAAAAATGCAAAAAAAGCCGTATTACAGCTATCTGGAAATATATCTCTTGTTTTGAATTAATTGGTCACAATTTTAATTTCCTGTCGATCACAACTTTCCTTTTAAAAGGATTTTTAGGTAAACTAGCTTTCAAACAAGTGGGTAAGTGTGATCACAGATCGCACAAAGGGTTTCGTTTAATATTCCTTTCAAAACACTTTATCCTTTTGAAAAATCTGTTAGTTCCACATTTCGCAACCAGGGGGCACACTCTATTCTACACTAACCTCTATCTGAACGAAACTCCGTTTTACAACCTATCCGTAGATATATTAGTTGAGGGAATCGGGCCCATAGCACCCAAGATAGCCGCCCCCTGGCAATTAAAATGGAACTACAATATGTAAGTCTATGGTGCAGAATATGAAAGAGTGATCAAAGGGGTGTCAGCAAAAGTTTAAAAAGTGACCCCCGGGGAAAAAGGGGGAAGGATAAAAAATTGCTTAAAATACACAAGTTAGAGCACAGAGGGTTAAATATAAGATTTTTTCAAAATTTTATGATTTGTCGTTTGATCGCAAGTGTTTAGCTATAATTATGCAAAATTTCAAGTCTTCAACTTAATTAGGGGCTGAGTTAGAAAAAGCTTAAAATACACAAGTTAGAGCCCAGAGGGTTAAATATAAGATTTTGTCGGAATTTTATGATTTGTCGTTTGATTGCAAGTGCTTACCTATAATTTTGCAAAATTTTAAGACTTCAACTTAATTTGGGGCTGAGTTAGAAAAAAAAAGCTTAAAATACACAAGTTAGAGCCCAGAGGGTTAAATATAAAATATTTTCGAAATTTTAGGATTTGCGTTTGATGTGAGGTGTTCAGCTATAAGTATGCAAAATTTCAAGTTTCTAACATACATAGTTTCTGAGAACGGGCTCTGTGACGGACAAACAGACAGAGGGGCGAGACGAATAGGGTTTCATCAGATGAACGAAACCCTAAAAATGATGCTTATCATAAATAAATAAATAAAAAAAGATACTTTAATTTATAATCAATTTTTAGTGTTTTTTAAAAATGCAAAAATCATAACTTTTTTTTCCTTTGCATATGCATTTATCATTTTCAAGTAATTATTTTATTTTAGCGATCCTCCTAGATAAGTATCCTTCTATATATAAAAAAAGTTTTGATTTGGAAATGGACCAATGAAAATCTGCATAGATCATCCGGGTATACTCCTACTAGATCGGCATCCATATTTTTTTATGACCGGGGGTCTTTCTTCGTTAATATTAAGAAAACTGTTTCATACAAAAATATGAAAATCAGTGGTATAGAGACATGTTTGATAAACACGCTGATGCAGACAGTTTTTAAATCGAATAATTATTTTAAGAGATATTTAATGTTAAAGATGGTCAAAATCGTTCCATCAAAAAAGTTTTATAGGAGAAAAACGGTACATAGGAACTTAAACATTTTTAGATCATTTTATACATTGGAAGTTCCAGATGTGCAGACTGCAATTATTTTTTTAATTTGACTCATTTTTTGAGGATTTATTTCCATTTTAAATTCAAATTTTCAGCATTTCGAGAGATATTTTTTACACATTTTAGAAAAGGGCAATTATTTTAAACTGTTGCCAATTTAAAAAACAGCGCAAAGAATAATATTTCCTTCAAATAAAAAATTTATTTACACGTGGCTATTATAAACAGAAAAAAACTTTCAAATTAGAATTAAGTGATTACGTGTTAAAAATCAGGAAAATATTGAAAATTACATCATAAAAACTACAGTTACACGGTAATTTTAAAAGGGAAAGAAAATTTTTAAATACTAAATTCATTATTACGCGTTAAAAGTCACAAATGAAGGAAATTACGTAATATTTCAAAAGGCCAAATAAATAAAAGTTGGCAAAACACTTTAAATAAAAATAATCCCTGCCGGCCCGGCCTACAGGCAGAGGTAGATTTCGAAGTTAAGTATACTAATTTCACCAACAAAAACTAAATCATTATTAGATATAAATCCACTTTAACAGTTTTATCTGTCTGCTTTTGACGAGTTTTTATTTCCTTTTTATAAAATAGCTGGTTTTATCAGAATCATGTTAAGGCGATGTTAAAAAATATATTTTTCCATACTCAACAACTCGAAATTTTTTGGCACATTTTCAGATTCATTTTTAATAAAAAAAAAAAATATGAAACATGCTGACGTGATTTTTGAAAAGATTTATAAGCGACCTGTGTTTTTATTTTTCTTTCAATTAATTAAAACTTGATTAATAAACAATTATTTTCTCAGTAGGGCAATATTTTTCGTTTCTAACACAATCGCTTCGGGAAATTCTGTTCAAAATGCCCAATTTGACATCATTTTTTGAAATATATTCTGCCTCTATCAAAAAATCGATCATTACTGTACATTATATAGTTTCTGAATAAGAGAATCTAGCAATTGGATGCGTTTGAGAGCAAAAATGAATTTAAAAATGAGTAAGAAAATAGACAGTTTGGATTTGAATGCACCCTTAATAAGATGATTTTTTTCTTCAACCGCTATGTATTTTTAATTTGTTTTTGCTGTAAGAATTGGCCCTATCAAAAACTTGTCTATATAAATGTTGAAGACAATATTAAGAAGATATATGATAAATTCATGGAGATTTTATATCTTGTGAATTGACGGAGTTATATGAAAATTTTTCTTCTTCAACCCCCCCTTTTTTGTTTTCGTTTTTAATTTTTTTTTTTTTTTTTTTTTTTTTGTCGGTACGAATTGGTCCTATCAAAAACTTGTGAATATAAAAGTTGTAGATAATATTAAGGAGATTTATAGTAAAATTAATTGGATTCGATATCTTGAGAATTGACGAAGTTATGAATTTTTTTCTCCCCAAAACCCTATATTTGCATCCCTTGAGCCCATTTTTAACTTTATCAAAAATCTATGATACATAAATTTTTGGCCCTATTTTTAGAAGTAATAAAATCTTTACACTGATTTGATATGTACAAAAATTAAGAAGTTATGGGGGGGGGGGGGGCTTCGGTTTTCACAAAACCCCTCCCTATTTCCATCCCCTTTTTCTGCTTTTGCCCATTAACGAACTTGACCAAGATTTTGTGTTCCTTGATTTTATGTATCAGTTTAGAAGAGATTTGTGCAGAATTGCAGAAGTTATCGTGTCCCGAAGAAAGTGATAACACAATTGCTTCGGGAAATTCCGTTCAAAATGCCCACTTTGACTTCCATTTTTTGAAATATATTCTGCCTCTATCAAAAATTCGATCATTGCGGTACATTATATAGTTTCTGAATAAGCGAATCTACCAATTAAATGTGTTTGAGAGCAAAAATGAATTTAAAAATGAGTCAGAAAGTAAGCAGTTTGGATTTGAGTGCATCCTTAATGCAATGATTTTTCCAATACAATCCGCTTTGGGAAATTCGGTTCAAAATGCCCACTTTAACAGCATTTTTTTGAAATATATTCCGCCTCTATCAAAAAATTGATCATTACTGTACATTATATAGTTTCTGAATAAGAGAATCTAGCAATTGGATGCGTTTGAGAACAAAAATGAATTGTAGAATGAGTCAGAAAATACGCAGTTTGGATTTGAATACACCCTTACTTAGATGGTTTTTTTCTTCAACCGCTATGTATTTTTAATTTGTTTTTTCTGTAAGAATTGGTCCTATCCAAAACTTGTCTATCTAGATGTTGTAGACAATATTAAGAAGATATATGATAAATTCATGGGGATTTTATATCTTTTGAATTGACGGAGTTATGGATTTTTTACTTCTTCAATCCCCCTTTTTGTTTTCGTTTTAAATTTTTTTTTGCGGTACGAATTGGTCCTATCAAAAACTTGTTAATATAAAAGTTGTAGATAATATTAAGGAGATTTATAATAAAATTAATTGGAAATTGATACCTTGAGAATTGACGAAGTTATGAATTTTTTTCTCCCAAAAACCCTATTTTTTGTGCCCCTTGAGCCCATTTTTAACTTTATCAAATATCTGTGATACATAAAATTTTGCCTCTATTTTTAGAAGTATTAAAAACTTTAAACTGATTTGATATGTACAAAAATTAAGAAGTTATGGGGGGTTTTCGGTTTTCACAAAACCCCTCCCTATTTCCATCCCCTTGGTCCGATTTTGCCCATTAACAAACTTGACCGAGATTTTATGCCCTTTGATTTTATGTATCAGTTTGGAAGAGATTGGTGCAGAATTAGGAAAGTTATCATGTCCAGAAATAGATAGATAGATAAAGTTTTTTACTGAGGGTGGTTTTGGGTTCTAGGGGTCATGATCGGTGTAGATCTGCAAAAATTTTTCAGAAATTCCAACATAGAAACGATCCCAATAGGTAGTATTTCATACGAAATCTACCTAAAATATATTTGCACGAGACATTTATTTTATATTTTGAGGTAATCTTTTCAACTATTATCGTGAATTCTAAGACAGTGCAAATAATATTTCCTTTCTAACAACAAAAGAATTTTCATGTGAATATTAAAAAGAGAAAGGAAACTTTGGTGGAAATTACGTCAGATTTAAAATGATGCATTTAAAAGAACTTTCTCATAGCGGTGTTAAAAATTACCGAGAGACAAAGACTCTGTGTACTTAATTCATTTTACATTAGCTTACTTTCAAATTTTTAACGCTTTCCAACAAAGTTGAAAAGTGTTCTTTACTTCGGTTTGTCTGTCCGTCTGTTCACGCTCTAGCTCTCGTAAATATACTCAGATCGCACTGAAATTTTTGGTTATTGACGTTTAGAATAGCATGAACCCTATTTCAAATGAAGTTTGTAGCATGTTTAGTTCATTTACAGGGACAGTCAAAAGTATTCCGTTACATTACGGCCAATGGGGAAAAAATCATTTCAAATGAATTTTAAAGATGTCACACCCTTTCAAACATAATAAAAAAATATATGCATTTACGAAGTGCACTAAAATATGCAGAATATTCTAGCATATGTGGTGAAACGAATAGTTACTGTTCATTTACAGGGCTACATAACAGAATTCCATTACAAATGGTATTGGGGGAGATTGTTTGCGGCGTATTTTAATTATACAAATTCATATATAATAAAATTGTTATGCGTCAATGAGGCTTACTTAAGTTATTTCATGTATAAAACGAAGTGCATAGCATTTACAGAAACATACAAAACATTTCAGACAAGTATTTTCTATCCGAAGTTCTGTATATTAGCGGCGATGGCAGGGAATGCATTTTTAATTATGATATGTGCTTTTAAGTTTCACTATATTTATGCATACTATATGGTGTGTGTAAATGTTATAGTTGATATACAGGGATACGCAAAAGAATTCATAAAGGTTACTGAGTATGACCGTAAATTACTGAAAGGTGGGTTTAAAATGTGTTATGCTAAACTGCATGTAGTTTTCTATGAAATATTTGTAGAATATAGATAAAATGATATACAGGGCCATGCAAAGAATTGGATACATGACCGCCTATAGATGATAAATTCTGGAAATGCGATTTCAGTAGTTTTAAGATTGATTTAGTTTGAATTAAAGTTTAGCCAAATAGCGGCGTGTAATAAAGGTACTAGGTAAACAACAGGGCTGAACAAAAGTATTCAAGTATGTTTCCATCTATTAGTATAAATTGCTGAAAGAGAAATTTCAACGTGTTATGCATTTTCTTGCTAAACTAAATTTTCTATTATATAGTATATATATCACCCTACAGATCAAATACAGGGCTCTTCGGAAGAATTGGAATAAATATTTGGCTATGGATGGTAACATGACCGCCTATAGATGATAAATTCTGGAAATGCGATTTCAGTAGTTTTAAGATTGATTTAGTTTGAATTAAAGTTTAGCCAAATAGCGGCGTGTAATAAAGGTACTAGGTAAACAACAGGGCTGAACAAAAGTATTCAAGTATGTTTCCGTTTATTAGTATAAATTGCTGAAAGAGAAATTTCAACGTGTTATGCATTTTCTTGCTAAACTAAATTTTCTATTATATAGTATATATATCACCCTACAGATCAAATACAGGGCTCTTCGGAAGAATTGGAATAAATATTTGGCTATGGATGGTAACTGCTAAAATCAGTTTTTTAAATGTTTAGTTAGTTATCATATTTACTTTATTTCCCTAAATAACGAAGTTTTGTTAAAGCTTTCAGGGAGTGTTGGAAAATGTTTCATAATCTATGCCGTATGCATGATTTTTCTTTCTTGTTTTTAATCAAAGATGAAAACAGCCATTGTATCTCTTAGCAGCAGCTGATTTTGTCTTAAAAATCTCCGATCAAAGGAAAATGAATGAAAACCCGTTTACAGGGAGGCCGTCACTGTTTTTTAAAATTATAATTCAATCTTTTTAAGGCCGATGAAATTAGCATGCTTTTAGAATCTGTGGTGTCTGAACGGGGGTTGGCGAGCGTAGCTCGTAGGGGGCAGAGCCCTCTAGTGAAATAAAACTATACTTTCTGTACTCGAATTTGTTGACTGATTCATGGACAATTTAATTTATTCAGATGATGATAATAATAAATGTTACAATTCTAATTTTATGTACAGTATTATTCAAAAATAAAACAAAAAGAGTACTTTTTCAGTACGGGCAAAATAGAGAAATCTGCCTTGGCGAGAGAAGGAAATTTTTCATGCATATTTTGTTTCATATATACCAGCAATTTTTTTAATCTTTATAGCTATAGGTGCAGATTCACGGTCACCAGTCGCCATGTGGAGACTAAATTTTTTGCTTTGGCGACTAATTTTTGGTGTTTAAGTCGCCATCCTTTGGCGAATTTCACATTTTTTCCGGTAATCTTTAGATGTAAATCGCGATCCTCTGACGAAAATCGCATTTTTTTCCACGAACCTTTGAAGAAATTCAGGTTTTATAGCAATCGTTTTATAAAGGTCTTTTTTGCAATGCTTTGACGAAATTTGCGATTTTTTGATAAAATTCTTTTTTTTCTTCTGCAATCTGTTGACGAAATCCGTATTTTTTCTGCAATCTTTTGACGAAATTCGTGTTGTTTCTGCATCCTTTGACAAAATTAGCGTTTTTTGCGATCCTTTGATAAAATAAGTGTGGTTTTTCTTCATTACACTTTGACGACGTTGACGTTTTTCTGTGAAGATTGGCGAAATTCGCATTTTCCCTCGATTCTTTGATGAAATATGCATTTTTTCACGATTTTTTGACGAAATTCGTATTTTTTTGTTTAACTTTTTGACAAAATTCGTGTTTTTTGGAATTCGTTGACGAAATTCGCTTTTTTTCCTGAATCCTTTGACGAAATTTGCAGGGTTTTTATGCGATCCTTTGACGAGATTCACATTCTGAATTTTTCTCATATAAACGCTATTGCTTTTATGGGTTCATCCAGAACTTTGGTTTAGGAGCCACTGGCTCCTTAAAAATTTTGGGAATCTGCACCTATACTTTATACAATTTTTTTAATATAAAGAAGCAATTTATATATTTTTTATTAGAAACAAATGAAAATTTACACAAAAAATTTTATACTTTGCACATAATTTGTATATATATATATATATATGCGCATAGTATCTACCCTATATATATATGTATAAAATGCTTACATACAGGGCCTGATTCGATTAGCAAGTTTCTGTGTCCAGGACATTTTCGATTTTTCGTGCTCTCTTAGATTGGTTAATTTACTGATACTAGTTCATTTTTATACATACTGCACACTTATTCAAAAAGTTTCAACTCTAAAAATTAAGTTTTCCAGAAAATTTAAAAAATGGTCCCAGGAATAAAAATAAAATATGTTTTCTGTTATTTATTGAAATGTGTTTTTAGCCATACATTGAGACATATTTTTATCATTTCATCATATTAATATCTCAAATATCACATTTTTTTTTTTTTTTACAATTAACTGTAAAAAAAATGTACGTTATGTAATTTGTACATTTCTGTACATTTTTAAATTGTACATTGAAAATTGTAAATTGTTGCACTCACTAACCCCCAGTCAGATTTGACATTCTCTAAACATGGTAATGTGCCCTGTTTTTAAAATATCACCAAGTTATGGAATATTGAATGATATTATTATGAATGGTGTTTTGTAATCGGGCTGCCATGCATTTCCGTTTGAATAGATCATTTTACGATTATCATACACATAGTTTTGATCCGGCCGAATTTTTGACAGCATTTTCGCCAAAAACGAATTTTCAATGAAACTCAAATTTTAGGCCGATAACGAAACCGAATTTTCGGTCGATCTGTAGTTAGCATATTAATTTTCTATTCTTAAAAACATTTGAGTAATGAAAAAAAACAATTACGTCATAAGGGCGGCAAAATGTCCAACGCCGGCCCTGCAAAATCAGTTCAGATTTATTAAATCTGCTAGTGTTATTTGCCTTTACATCTATTTATATACAGAGTTGTATAATATAGACGCACGCCGTGCGTGGAAAATTTTCCGCAAAATTCTGAACTTTGCGGAAAATTTTTTTTGGGGAAAAAAAAAAAACGTAGTTTTTGCTCTTTGTAACTTTTTTTTTAATATTGAAATCTTAAATATTTCCCAATTTTATGTACGCTTTATTTATTGTTTGCCAGGGGTGATTCTCTTCCGAATTTTCCGAAAATTAAAAAAATTCGGCCATCAGCCCGAAAATTCAGGCATAAAAAAATATCACTTAAAAATATTGCGAATTTAAACAAATTGTCGCAAAAAAAAAAAAAAAATTCGTCTATCGTTCGAGGAAAAAAATCACCCCCTTCGTGAAAGTTTCGCTGAAAAAATGCGAATTTCGTCAAAGGATCGCGGAAAACGCAAATTTCTTCAAAGTATCCTTATATATATATATATAAAAAGATAATTTCGTCAAAGAATCGCTGAAAAAACACAAATTTCGTCAAAGGAGCGCTGGAAAAAAACAAATTTCGTAAAAGCATAGAGAAAAAAGCCCGAATTTTGTCAAAGGATCGCGAAAAAAACGCAAATTTCGTAAAAGAATCGCTGAAAAAAATTAATTTCGTCAAAGGATCGTGAAAGAAACACGAATTTCGACAAAGGATCGCGAGAAAAGCACGAATTCCGTCAAGGGATCACAAAAAAAACACTAATTTCATGAAAAGATCGCTGAAAAAACATGAATTTTGTCAAAAGATTGCGAAAAAATATGAATTTCGTCAAAAGATCGTGAAACAAACAGCAAATTTCGTCAAAATACCGGGAAAAACACGCAAATTACGTCGAAAAATCGCAAAATAAAGTGAATTTTCTCAAAGGATTGCTAGTTTCGTGAAAAAACGTGCTCAAAAGATAAAAAAAAAACTGTACATATTTCTTCAGAAGATCACGAAAAACGCAAAATTCGTCCAAAGATCGCGAAAAATAAGCAAATTTCTTCAAAAGATTAAGAAAGGAACTCGAATTTCGGTAAAAGATCGCAAAAAACACTCAAATTTTGGTAAGAAATCGTGAAATCACGTGAATTTTGTTAAAGGATTGCGAAAAACACGGTAATTTCGTGAAATGGCTGCGGAGATTTTGTTCATTTTTATTTGTGATTTGCTGAATTTAGATCCCTAAAAGTTCCTTTTTATGTAAAATATACGGCCTTTGAAAAAAATGGTCCCCTTTACCATTTTTTACTACAAAAGTTGAGTGGAGTCCTGTATGTTGTATTCATAGGCTTTTCTCTGATTAGTTAAAATGCTGCTTTAAAATAATATTTTTTAAAACCAAAAACTGATTTTTTTTTCCCTTCCTGTTGCTAATTTTTCATTATTTGCAATCAGGGGCGTATTTAAGCAGAATTCATTAGGGGGGGCGTATATGACGATTTTGCCGACTGACTTAAATATATATATATATCTTTAAAAGTACGTTTCTGTGTCTGTATATATGTATCTACCCGGAGTCCTAAAATGGATTGACTGATTTTAAAATTCATTAACTTGGAAATGGTGGCAGCTATAAAATTAAATTCTTGCAGGAGTGTTATGTAAGATGTTAGGAATTTTTTTACTGCGATTGTCATTTTTAGTTTAAAGTAGTGGCGGTAGATGGCGCTGCTTGAAATAGGCGCTAAATCGAGGCCAGATTTTGGCCTCTCTCTTTTCTCAATATTGATACGGAAGAAGGAGATTAAATATATGCAGTGGGACCCTAAGAACAAAATTGCATTGGCGACTGAGAACCATTTCATATATTTAATCTCCTTCTTTCGCATCAATACTGAAAGAGAAGAGAAACAAAACATCAGGCCCCGATTTAGCACCTATTGCTAGCAGTGCCATGTATCGCTGCTATTTTAAACTAAAATCGAGAATAGCTGTAAAAAACTCCTAGCATCTTACATAACCCTCCTGCAAGAATTTTTTTATATAGCTGCCACCGTTTGCAAGTTATTGAATTTTAAATCAATCAATCCATTTTAGGACACCCGGTATGTTCTATATAAAATTGAACATTATTAACCCATCGAGATAAAATTTTTCACTTTAGAACATCGAATACTTTACACTTTAGATTATTGAGGAGAATATAAGGTAGATTTAAAGATGGATACACCACCCCTTCACTTACGTTACATTGTTGCAAATGTTCCAGTAAAGTATTTGATATTTTTTGCTGAATGTGCAGATGAAAATCTGCAATTCGGATTAATTACACAAGTTGGAGTTTTTAGTAAGATGCTACGTGGAACTTATACAGAATCATCTTATTTATATTTACATTAAAAAGGATGAAATCAAAACTTATTTTAATTACATTTTTGTTCATCCATTGCATAACATGCATTTTAACTCACCATTTTTTTAGACGAGCCCATCTATTCACGACAGTGCCCAAATCTAAGTATTTCGAAATATTCTTCTAACATCATGAGTGTATTGAAACGTGGATCAGTCATTGTTGTTCTTAGATATTTTTTCACAATTTTTAATTTACAGTGTCCTTTCATTCGAGGCAACTGTGACTAGAGAAGTTAGAGCCAGACGACTGACATGGTTTGAAAGTGGCAGAATGTATCTCAAAGATTGTTTTCATGTAAATATCGTCCCTTCTTTCAACCTCTGCGCAGAAGTCTGACAAAACTTTCAGCTCTGTGTGTAATGCTTCCATATCAGAAATTGTCACTGTTTCACGAAAGACATTTATTTACCGCTTTCTTAACCAGATTTAGTGTTTATTTCTTTCTTGTAATGAGAGGATACATATTTTATCCAGTAATGAGATTATGCTGATGCAAGAATTAAGACTTTCAGCTATCACCACTGTAAGAGTATCTAGTACGTTCTGAAACTCCTTTTGCTAACAGGAGTAGAGGAATAACCTTTTTCGAAATTTGTAGGATACATTCATATGAGATCCAAACCGCATGCAATGATTCCGCTCGAGCAGTCCATGTCGCCTTATAAATATTCCACAGCAGAAGAGCATTTTCTATTTCTTGGAGCTTGTCTACTAATGGCTTCTTTGATTTAGTACTTGCTGTGAAAAACACAAACATCTTCCAGCACGTCGAACACATCACCTATAATTTTGCTGGCATTGCATATAGTGACATTGAGTCTGTGACATTGACAAGGAATATAGGGCACAATTTGACCCACGATTTCTGAAAACATCACTTAAGTGCCGTTGAATTCTCCAGACATGCTGCTTGTAAAATCGTATGACTGGAAACTACCTGTTCTATTTCGAGCTCATTCTTTGTAAAGATGTGTGATATCTAGCATGCAAGATTGACAATGGTTTTGACGACTTCTTTTAAAACTTCCAAAAGCCGATCGGAGTTTTTCCATCTTTGTCGGCAAATTTCAACCCAACAGCTGATCGATCCTGGTGCAAAGCATCTGGTGTTGTATCTGCCATAATTCCATAAAATTATGCTTCTTGAAATCCCTTACTATCATTTTGCGCACTGATGTAGCAAAAAATTCAATCATCTCGTTTTGGGATGAAGCGGAAAGGTAAGTTATATGGTAAGGGCTGAAACGTATGTCCTCAAACATTTCTTCAATTGTGGAAATCTGGAAATTAATTTCACAGTTTTTCAAAAGTTTCCATTTACTCAGCATTCACATAATGTCCATTAAGATTGCTACAATTTCTGTGCTGAGCGCAAGATGTTGCTATTTCTCTTCCGGAACAATCTGTTTGCGCTTGCTCTCGTTGAGTAAGTGATTACCATCATCATGAACTGACAAAATAGGAAACAGTAAATTTGGTGGAAGTTGGAAGAGAAATGTTGTGTGAACTTTCTGTTCTTTTCTTTTCCTTAAGCTTTTCATTTTGTGTCCTTTGCTTACACCACTCTCAAATGAAGCATTTTATATTTTTTTCTCTCCCCGGTCCATCATGAATCACGCAAAAAATTAGCATTGAGTTCTGTACTACAACGTATTTGTCCAAAAACATATGCTTTTTTGTACCAAGCGCTGTTGAAATGTCGCTGTCTATCTTGCGTGATGGAATCGGTTATCGGATATACGCTGAGTTTTGTCTGATATGGACCTAAACTGATCAAATATATCTCTGATTGTCTGACTTAATTTTAGACCTTTTCCCCGGGTCATGTTCAATGATGGAATCATTCCCACTTTCCGTAATGCTAAACTCTCCATGGTTCTTCTCGATTTCTTCCACGATCTTATTATAAATATTTGACACAGACGAACAATTTTATTTTTCCCTGTCAATTATATCTATGGTGTCCTTAAGGAACAAGAAAACACGTAATTCATCAGATGGGGTCTATTTTTCAATAATTGGCTTGCAATTATTTAAACAATCGACTAAATGATTCAATTGTCGAGCACATTTCAATACACCATGAGTAATATGAATGCCTTCATCGAAGTCTTCCTCATCTTCAGTGCTAGTCTATCATCGAAATGTTTAGAACCCTACTAATCCGGTGCGGACTCTCAGAAAGACCCCTTTAAATATTGAAAAACTAGTCTCTCTTAGTTCTTTCTCAATTTATTTTCAGCAGTCACCCAAAGTCGAAGAAAGGAGAGGAAAACTTCGGATTTTTGGAAGAAATTAAGACAAATTGGTGTTTTTTTTAGTGTATGTTTTAAGAAAAAACGTAGAAAATTGGAAAAAAATTGTTTGTTTCAGAGTTGTATTGATCGACACTGACTACCTAGAATTTGCCGACTGTAATCAAAGTTGCCAACATTGGGGGGGGGGGGGGAGAGACGCCCCCCCAGTAGCTTCGCCCCTGTTTGCAATCTGTACCCAATGGTCATTTAGAATGCCCAGAGTTAGCAAAATGTGTGGAGAAATTTTATCTGAGTAATTATTCTTTCAAATGTGAAAATATTTTCAAGATAGCAATCATTTTAATTTTTAGGAGTTTATTAGCATTAGAATTCCAGTCTGCTCCAAAAACAGAATTTTAATTTTATTGTTACAAAATTAGATTTTTGCTGCTACAAAAATGGATTTTATTGCTCCAAAATCAGATTTTTGCTGTTCCAAAATGGCTTTAGTGCACTTTCATCCCTGCATCAGTCTCTTTAAAGATGATACCTATGCATAGACCTCTCTCCATAAAATATGATTCAGTTGTTTCAGAAGCAATGCCGTATTATTTTGTGAACAGAGTGACTGGCATTTTGTGCGAAGAGGTTACAATATTAAGGGTTGGGCTGCTTCTAAATGCATTGGCAAAATAATTGATAAGAATTCACCCCTTCTTATCATGGATTTTTAGCTTTATTATTTTTTTAACTAAAATAATTATTCTTTAATTAATATCAATTAATTTTTAATTTGAATAGTAATTACTTTAAAACTACTGTTTTTAATTCATATCATCAAAATAATATAACACATTATTTCATTAAACATTAAATTAATTTGCAGAAAGTTTTTGACCCAATATTTGCGTGCGCAGAAAGTTTTTGACCCAATATTTGCGTGCGCAGAAAGTTTTTAGTTTTATATAAGTCTGTTTATATAGGTTAAAAGATTATCATTCACCTTTTCAAAGCTAGACAGTTTTATTTTTTGGATTTTATCCATTAATATTTAAGAATATTTTTAATTTCAGATTTTAAAATCTGCAATTTATTTTCATTTAAAGTATAACGTATTCATATAAAATATTTCATATAAAGTATTCATAATTATTGTTAAAATTAAAACCTATAGATTAATAAATAAAATTGATGCAAAATTTCAATAATCAAGAAGTAGAATTTTATTTTTTGGATTTTATCCATTAATATTTAAGAATATTTTAAATTTGAGATTTTAAAATGCTTTAAATGAAAATAAATTGCAGATAACTATTGTTAAAATTTAAACCTATAGATTAATAAATAAAATCAATGCAAAATGTCAATAATCAAGCAGAAGTAGAACAAATATCTTTATTATTATTACTAGATGATTGAGTTACAAGTTCTAATAGTAAATGTAAAATGAGATTTTTAAAACTTATAACAAAACATCCAGTTATTTTATAAAGAACTACATTTAAAAAAAAATAAAAAAAATACTAAATCTTAATTATAATTATAATATCATAGAAAATATTACATAAGTTTTTCAAAAAAATGTTTTACATTTTGAAACTGTTATATTAAAATATTTAACACTCAATTGATATTTTATTTTGATTTTAAATTTCTTAAGGCTGTATTATTTTTTAAAAAATCTCACTAATTCACACTGGCATATAAAAAGTGAAAATTGTGGCTTATAGTTAAATTCATGAAAGAAATGTCAATAATTTTATTAATTCTAAACCAATAATCTTTGTCACTGGGTCTAAAAGATTTTTATGCATAATACAATTTTCTTTTAAAGTTTCATTTTTTAATTAGTTATATCAGTATTAGTTAAACATATTTTTAATTAGAGGTTTTAAAAACCACACAATTATTTTTATTTAAAGCAGAAATATTAAAATTTAATACCTTAGATTAATGAGATTTAGACTACTAAATGAAATTAATGCAAAATTTCAATAATGAATAAGAAGTAAAACAAATAATTTTTTTTCTTATTTCCTGCATGATTTACAAAATATTTTCCATTAATTTTTCTGCTGCACAACACCCTTGAGCTCTTTGTCAGTTTTTGTGCATTTTAAGCACATAAATTGGGTAGTCATGTAGCTGATTGTCACTATAGCAGCCTCAACTGCATCTGCAGCCATCACATCTGCTGCATCAATCTCAAAATCATCACAATCAGCTTTTTTAAGTTTAGAAGATTTCGATTGGATGACTTTGTTAAATTCATCATCGCTCATAAGATTGAAGTACCACTCAGGGTACCAAACAGTTCCATTGATGTTCACAGTAAACATATCTAAAGGCATCCTACAAGAACTGAAGTCATGTTCAGCCCAATATTCTTGACCATGAGACAGGCGCGGATCCACGGGGGAGGCGATCGGGGCGATCGCCCCCCCCAAAAATCCACCGATTGTCGCGAATTTCGACAAATGGTCGCCGAAAAAAATAAATTTCGTCAATCGTTCGCAGGTCAAAGGATCGCAAAAGGAACGCAAATTTCGTCAAAGGATCGCGCAAAAAACGCCAATTTCGTCAAAGGATCGCGAAAAACGCGAATTTCGTCAAAGAATTGCGTAAAAAACGCTAATTTCGCGAAGGAATCGCGCAAAAAACGCTAATTTCGTCAACAGATCTCTGAAAAAATGCGAATTTCTTCAAAGAATCGTGAAAAAAAATGCGCGAATTTCGCCAAAGAATCGCTGAAAAAACATGAATTTCGTCAAAGGGTTGCCAAAATTAACGCATAATTAGCACCGGGAGGAGATTCCCCTAGGTGTGCATCCATCGGGGGGGGGGGGGTTAGATCGGGGCAAAGAAGGGAAGAACAAATTACCAAGTTGGTTTTTAAGAAATCAACACACCATACGCATTTTAGCTTTTAACTGACTAGGATTAGGACATAATCCTTTTTTTTCTTTCATGAAATACCCTTGAAATTTACCAATGTGGGTGGCAATAACAGTATATTTTTTTTACACATTATTGATTTTCTTCAGAAAACATTAAGATGCTTGAATTTTTCAAAGGACCTTTCTTTTTCTTGTTTCTTTCTTTCTTTGGAAATTGCTATGAATCCCATTCTTTTCTCAAACAATAAAGCACTCCTCAAAAATATCATTATACAGAAATTAGAATTGCAGCTTCTTTGAAAGAACGAAAAAGTTTCAACACTTTAAAGGGATCTCGTTTGCCAATTTCTGTTGTAGAGATTTAACAAAAGGTACACGAAGTGGCATCATCCCCACCTCAACCCATTAGTCTAAAAATTATGGCGCCATATGTCTTTTGACAGGACATAATCCTATTTTGTTCATTAGCTGCTGAAACGTCAGTGAGGTTTACCAATGACACCCGAAAAGTGTTTTCGTTTGCTTGTCTGTCTGTTCCGCGAAAACTGCCGTTAAAAGCATTGGATTTATATCTTGGGGGGCGGCGACCGCCCCGATCGATGCCCCCCCCCCCCCCCCCCCCCCCCCCCCCCGTAGATGCGCACCTAGGGGCATCTCCTCCTGGTGCTAATTGTGCGTTTTTTCCGCGGCTCTATGACGAAATTCGCGTATTTGTTTCGCGATTCTTTGACAAAATTCGCATTTTTTCCGAGATCTGTTGACGAAATTAGCGTTTTTTGTGCGATTCTTTCACGAAATTAGCGTTTTTTGCGGAATTCTTTCGCGAAATTAGCGTTTTTTCCGCAATTGCTTGGCAAAATTAGCGTTTTTTCCGGAATTGCTTGGCAAAATTAACGTTTTTCTGCGTTCTTTTGACAAAATTCGCGTTTTTTCTGCGATCCTTTGACAAAATTTGCGTTTCTTTCTGCAATCCTTTGACGAAATTCGCGTTTTTTTGTGGTCCTTTACGAAATTCACGTTTTTGTTTGATCCTTTGACGAAATTTATGTTTTTTGCGTGATCCTTTGACAAAATTTGCATTTTTTGCACGTTTTTTCGACCTGCGAACGATTGACGAAATAGATTTTTTTCGGCTACCATTTGTCGAAATTCGCGGTGGATTTATATTTTTTGATCCAAAGGGGAGGGCGATCACCCCCCTTCCTTGGATCCGCGCCAGTGAAGAGGTATACACACCATAGAGGTCTGCACGGGTCCGGGCCGGCGGAATGAAGACGAATTTTCCAACGGGCCGGCACAATTAGGACAATTCTTTAAACGGGCCGGGCCGACAGACAAAATTGAACGGGCCTGCAGGGCCGATAAAAAGTAATCGGGCCGATATACGAGCCATTTTCAATGAATACGATTTTCTTGAGAAGTATAAATGTGCGTCACGCGCCAATGCGATTTTAACAACATCAATACAGATATATAACATGTCCATTGTAGAGATCGGCATCGTACAGTTACAAGACATCTGATTCTGGATTTAATTTTTTTTCAGCAGACTCGTGCCGGGATGGAACTGGTCTTAATCGATCTCAGGATGTGTAGGACAGGCATTGTGTTTTGTAAAAGTATTAATAGTGATAATGAATTTCTGTTAACAGTATCTTTGGAAATATACCTTAAGGGGTTCTCATATTCACTGCTTAACAATGCGAAACTTTCAGACACATGTTCTGGCTCATTTTTAATTATAAAGGCATAAAATTGACAGGCCTGACTATTGAAAGCATTTGGAAACGAATAGTTTTCTAAATATTTGATAAATTAGTTACAGAGATAACAGAGATTCTTGTCACCTGACTGTACGTTTTTCTCCTTTCCTGTGCTATCGTTTCCGGAAAATCGATTCAAAACGCTAACTTTGGCAGTATTTTCAGAGAAAGATATATTGCTTTTATCTATGATAAAGACGGCTTACAGATAGAGACAGATAGTTTCTGAATAAGAACACCTGCCAATCTTACGCGTTTCCAAAAAGAAATGAATTCTAAATGTGTCGATATGTAGCTCCTTTGGATTTGAGAAAAGCCTTAAAAATGAGAGAAATATTTTCACAAATCTACATTTTATTATACAGCTTCTAAAGTTATCATGTTTTTAATCCTTTATTCTGAATTACATTAACCTTTTAATGAATCCTTATTGGAATTTTGAAATGTCTTTAGAGACGATGACTAAAACACTGTAAGTAATCGTTAATGTTTACTATTGTTTGTTTTCTGTTTTGCGAACACATATTAATCTAAAATATACTGTAAAATGTTCCCGTAAATATGTATGTAGTATTCATTAAAAGAATCTTAATTGTATGTCCAGTGATGGAACAGTGGCGCAGCAGTTAGGCGATTGTTACCACTAACTTTTTTTAGTATTCTTTACATTGGAAAATCTATCCTTAAATAAGACGAAGAATACTAATAAATTTTAGCAGTGTCAACTTATTCTTTAGTGCTACTCTGTTCCATCACTGTATGTTGAGAAAAAACGCAATTCTTTTTTTGTAGAAATTGAGTCGGACCGGGCCTGTTTCACTGATTTTTGTACAGGCCGGGCAGGGCCGAGAGCTGTAAAAATTACAAACGGGCCGGCCCGTGCAGACCTCTAACACACCACGTAGATGACACATTTTGACTTTCTAGGATGTTAAAGGCCCGTCAGATTTCTGAAGGGGATCTTTTTTCAGAGATTATCCTCTTTCAGAAATCTGATATTAAAAAATGGATGTGATGATTATGTTTTTCAGCTTTTGGTAATTGGTTCTTATGTATTTTTTAATGCTGAATCCAAAAATGACCTTGATTTTGTACCATGCCATCACGTCAGGCTTTCACATAAATCGCAAATTTTTAAAAAGTCTTACATCAAAATCAATTATCAAAAGTTAAAAAAGACAATCGTCGCAGGCTTGTGTTACTAACGTTCTTCACTATAGCTAAAAGAACAAAAAATAAGATAAATAATTACCATAGTATAAGAGTAAACAGAAAAAGAAAAAAGAAAGGCATTTAATAAATAAATTCTGTTATAACGTTTTTAATTTTACGACCTAATAAGTAACAATAAACGATATTTTGAGGAGAGGTCGAGATTATAAAATAAGAGTGATGGATAACCGAGTGTTTCGGTTAATCGGATGTCGGATAATCGAGAGTCTGTAATATTTTTAAATCGCATTAATTTCATATTCATTTAATAATTAACTGCAAGGAAGGATTTGAGCTACAGAAATTATGACTACGTTGATTATATGTCACTCAATATCGCCCCCCCCCCCAAAACGATTTTCTGGATCCGCCCCTGCCATGAGACAGGTAATAAAAGCCTGCTTCACTTGTATTGCAGATTGAGCATTTACTAAATCTAGGCTCAGCCATTCTTAGACACTTTTTTCTGGAAAAAAAAAGAAATTAAAGCATTTCATTAAGTTTTGAAATCTTTACATTTACTACAATTATTAAAAACATTAACATATTCAAGCAAATATTTATAATTTGAAAACATACATTTGAGCCTGGTAAAGACTCATTTCAAGGTAATAGACAATATTTGCATATTAAATATAATTTGTTTAATATCCCAGAAACTGAGCTTTTTTACACATTTAATCATCTAAATGAACTTGAATTTTTCTTTATCTATTTATGGTCAAAGCTTGTGTCTATTAAGCCTATTTACATTAAAATTTAACTGAATATTCAACTTTAAATCACTATATTTGGTTAATAATTGAAATAATAATTGAAATTAGAGTAATAATTGAAAATATTAGTCCAGACAATAAGGAATTTTACCTAGCAAAATTAATGGTAGTACTGGAAATCGACTTTCTAGATGTTTTTTGGGTCGCTGAATCCGAATTTGTAACTTCCCACCAAAATTTCCCCCGTCAACCTCCCCAAATTTTGGTAAAAAGACCCCCCAAAAAGGTTTTTATTAAAAAAATCAATTTTTTTATTGTTTTAGAGAAAAAGTATCTAGAAATTCAGAAAGTAGAAAAAATTTGCAACAAATTAGATATATGACATTATGACTTAGGATGAAGGGGAAGGGGGGATCTGCCTCGGAACATGCGTGCGGTGCTGCGTGAACTAAGTTGCGCAATTCCACTTAACCACTCACACGTTTACATTCGTCCTCCCATCTCCCCTTCGAACTTTCTCTATAAGGTTTACTTTAAATTTTTTGGGTCGCTGAATCGGAATTTTTAACTTCCCCCTAAAATCCCCCCCCAATAGTTGTTTTTAACCTAAATTTCTTATTGTTTTAGGGGAAAAGCATTACGAAATTCAGAAACTAGACAAAATTTGCAAGAAATAGGATATATGACATTATGAATTAGGATGAACGGGGAGGGTGAGGGCTGCCTCTGAACATGCACTGCGGCGCTACATGCACTAAATTATGAAGTCCAGGCAATAGGGGATTTTATCTGGCAAAATTAATACTAGTTCTGGATTTCGACTCACTTTATGTTTTGTGGGTCGCTGAATCCGAATTTGTAACTTCCCACCAAAATTTCACCCGGCAACCCCCCCCCCCCCCCAAAAAAATTGATTTTTTGAAAAATTTTGGTTTTTGAGAAAAGCGCGCGGGGAATGTTCCGAGGCAGCCCCCTCTCTCCCCATTTATCCTACGTCATAATGTCATATATCCTATTTGTTGCAAATTTTGTCTAGTTTCTGAATTTCATAATGCTTTTCCCCTAAAACAATAAGAAATTTAAGTTAAAAACAACTATTTGGGGGTTTTGGGGGGGGAAGGAAATTTTGGGGGTAAGTTAAAAGTTTGGATTCAGTGACCCAAAAAACTTAAAGTAAACCTTATAGAGAAAGTTCGGAGGGAAGATGGGAGGGCTAATGTAAACGTGTGAGTGGTTAAGTGGAATTGCACAACTTAGTCCACGCAGCACTGCGGTTTATGTTCCAAGGCAGATCCCCCGTTCCCCTTCATCCTAAGTCATAATGTCATATATCTAATTTGTTGGAAATTTTGTCTACTTTCTGAACTTATAGATACTTTTTCTCTAAAACAATAAAAAAATTGATATTTTTAATAAAAACCTTTTTTTTTGGGGGGGGGGGCTTTTACCAAAATTTGGGGGGGTTGCTGGGGGAAATTTTGGTGGGAAGTTACAAATTCGGATTCAGCGACCCAAAAAACATCTAGAAAGCCGATTTCCAGTACTACCATTAATTTTGCTAGGTAGAGTCCCTATACGGTCTCTATTGCCTGGACTTATATATATAGATTCAAATATGACTAAATTGCTGATTAATACATTACAATAAAAAATAAAGCCATAATAATTATTTTTCTGCTGGCCTAATTTTTTTTAACACAAACCAAAAAATTAAATCTTTACAGCACAATCCAGTTATTAAAATCACATTTAGTATGTGTGATACTGACTACTGAGCACCTTTATAATCAATTGGTCCTTAATATTATCAGCATGGTAAAAAATAAATGAAACACAGAAAATAAAAAAGTAATATGCAACTTTAGTTACATTTGTTTAATCTTCACAAGCTTCTGTGTGTAGTAGAGAGAAGGAATTTGTGTGTTGTTGGTCTATGAATTTGCATCTTAAGATTTTTTTGCCTCAAGAGACAGAAACTATATCACATATTAAGTAGGATCACATAGTAATTGTTCCCATATTAAACATGATATTTTTTTAATTAGCCTAATTGTGATGTTCAAAGAACCGGGGAAAAAGGGAAAAGTTCTTTCCAAAGAGCATCAAGCGTAAATTACACCTGTAATTCCAAACTGCTACCCCATGAGCATACAAAATTTCATCCTGGAGAAAAATGTCTGAATTTATCATTGCATTTTTTTTTAAAAATTCTATCATAATGGTGATTGTTAACTGAATCAAAAATTTCATAATTTCTGTTTTAAAGGTAAAAGATTAAATGCTTTCTTGCACAACTTCAAGTAAAAGTACAGGAACGAGCTCTTGCAGCTAAATTGTCTGAATTAACTATTTTCTATTCATAAAATATAGCTTGCATTGCCCATCTAGTATGAATCAACTTTAGTTAATTACTTCAATTTTCATCAGTATTTTAAAATTCTGTTTCAGAAATTGTCTGATTAAATGTTAACTCATTACCATTTATTCGTAACTGATCACTTGCTAATTCTTTAAATCACCCTTACTGAATACTAAATAAACGGTCAAGTGCGGGCATTACTCGTGCACAGAGGGTTCCATAGAATAAATATATGAATTTGTAATTGTATTACAAAAAAAAAAGTTGTTAAAAGAATACTAAGACTTTGTGAAAAACTATATAACGTAAGGTTGGGTATAACTGTATATATTAGAAAAGTGTAAATGGGTATACCATGAAAGTTCACAGAGATATGGAACCTAAATAATATCAAATATAGCTATTCATGTAACTCTTTTTTAATATTATCCTAATCTGTTTATGATGAACTTAATTTCGGTACTGACAATAAACGCAGTGCGTAGTTAAACTTCATTTGGCATTTCATGAAACTAAATTCAGCATAGTAATAACCTTTATTTCTACAGTGTAGTTAAAACAAAACCTTTGTTCAAAGTTTAAATTTGGCATTGTGCTAAGCACGCTTCGAATTGAGGTCTCAAAGTTGCAACGCCATGGCCAGTGCAGTGTTTTTCCAGATAAGTGTTTAATTAACTTTTAAAGTCACCCGAGGCATATTGAGAGATACAATCAATGCAAACTATCTCGAATCCCACAGTATTTATGCGATTCATTCTAATTAAATCTTTCGACGGCGATGCCCTTAAAAAACGGACACCTAATTTTAATTCCAAAACAGACAAACGGCACCAAGAATATTTAATTAAAATTTTCCTTTTATCATGTACGTGAAAATAAGCATTTTCGCATTTTCTAATAAATTCGTTTATAAATTCTGGTGTCAGTTCATTATTTCATAAGTTTATAAATAGAATTACTCCATGCCAGAAAGGATTAAGTGGTCGCAGGAATTCAAAATTTAAGAAATTTTAATTTTTTTAGATGTTAAACTCCTATCTTTTCTGAATATTTTGATATAATTGTTTCCTTGAAATACCCATTAGAACAGAAGTTTTGGCTTTTAGAATTATACCCACTCACCGCTCAATAGCTGAAGCGGCGTTTCCGCAACTTTAAAGTGATTATTTTCCAAATGGCGTTTTTGGGGCATAACGTGCAGGATACCTCAAAAACTGCTGAATATTTTTTCATGAAATTTTCAAAACATATTTCATGTTAGTCTCTATAAACTGAACCTAAAATTTCCTTTTTATTGTTCAAAAAAATATTTTTTTAGGTGATTTTTACTGTTGAAATTTTCAAAATTTAATTTTAGCTAAATGCAACGTTGCATTAAAAATATACATATGCTTTAAATACAAATTTATTTAAGTTCAGGGAAATTATTACAATCTGAAGTATAAGTAAATACCAAAATTTTCATTCTAGTTCCAATATTTATTTTGTAATCCTGCGCATACACTGTTATGCCAATTTTTTGTTCGACAAATGTCTAACAGTTTCGAGCCCCCTATAAATACTAATTCTGTATCTTGAAATTTTTTAAATACATGAAACGGAAGAACGTACTTATATCTTTCATCTCAATTAAACTTGTGTTTTAAAATCATATACATTTTAAGACATTAAATGTTGAAAATGGTGTTTTTTTCATTTTTTCCACTTTTTAGAGTCCCGAGACCCCTTAAATTAGTATGTTTTTAACAATTTGACGTTTATTGCTTTTATACTGTTACTGGACATTACATTACACATATATATCATTAAAAGTTGTTAACTAGACATAGAATATGCCGCCCCTGTTCTTGTGTATGTCCAAATTGACCGTACCTTTAAGGGTTAATATCTCGGCTAATTACCAATGATTTTTTTCGAAAATCATTATCAGCAATGCTTTTATTCTTCTGCAATGATAGGTATATTCAGCGATGATCAACAATTTTTCTGGATGCCCGTAAATCGAAATTTATGTATAACAGGAAAATGCTAATTACTCAAAATCTATGTGACCTAGGGTAATTGCTATAATTTTCCGGCAAGGTTTATATTAACGTCTACTACCTCTAATTTTTTCATAATTTTAGTTTCAGTAGATTCGGAATTAGATCGGGGGAACATATTTTTGCGCTACATTTTTAACAATATCTTTGAAAATATAATACCGAAAATTAAAAGGAGTGTATTTTTGAGTTCAGCGTTACAAAAGCTTTCACAGGATACCCCACATGATATACAAAGAAAAGATTTTTTTTTTTCCAAGTAGCATAATTAGCCCCTCTACTTTTTTACTAAATATATTTATGAATGTTTATTAATCTGAAAATTCTGAAATCTGAAAGTCTGAACTTGTTTATCTGGAATTGTTATTTGAGGATAAATGTCTCTCATTTATATCATGAAATATGATATGAATGAATGATGTATTTTACTCAAAAGCCTACATTAGTTATGCAATGACATTTACAATGTAAGCATTCTTTGCAAATTTCTAGTATGCATTTATATATTTTTAAATTATATTTTTTCTATAGAATATTTGAGATCAATATCTGACATTGTATCTTTCTACTTATTTATTTATTTTTTGTCTTGGTTGCAGTTTTATTTCCAAGGACGTACTTGTTTGTGGAACCATACAATTTTTGTCTTCAGAATAACCTCAACAAAAATTTAAAAAAAAGGTAGAAAAATACAATGTTAAACATGGCTGGTAAAAAAAAAAAAAATCATAGAAAAAATGGAATGAACTCCTAACTTTGACATTATGTTTGATCAAGTAGTTTAGGAGTTATGCAAGTTGAAAGTTTGGCATTCCTAATTTGATTATAATTTGTAATTGTTGCAAAACAAATTGCAATATGGATAGTTTTAAAGCATAACTCAAAAACTACTTGATGAATGAGCTGTAATTTTGGATTTACATGTTTGAAGCTCTGATAATTTTATTTTTGTTAAAATATATATATATATATTTATTTAAATGAATTTAAAATTTATTTATGTATATACATTTTAGAAGCAATTATGAATTTTTTAACAAACCCATTTCTAGAAGCTTTAAATATGAAAATCCAAAATTATGGCTCATTCCGTCAAGACATTTTTGAGTTGCATTTAAAAAACTACTTGCATTGCAATTTATTTTAAAATGACTACAAATGAATTTAACCTTCATAATTCCTAAACTACTTAACTGAATGACTTTCCATTTGGCAGCATTAGGTAAAATTTCCAAAAAAGCTAAATACGATGTCAAAATTAAGTGTTTGTATTGAAAGTTTCAGAGTTTGGTACAATTTTGCTATCAAGACAACCCTTAAACTTTTTTTTATATAACATAAATTGAAAGCAGACATAATTTTGAGTCAATTGATTATCTCTGTCTTTTTTCTGTGAGAATTTGGTGATTAAATTATGGGTGTTTGCTGTATTTTGTTTTGGCTGACTCTATGTCTGATATTCTATCCAAAAATAATTAATTAAAAATATAGAAATGCAAAACACATACATCAGCAAAACAAAATTCAGGGAAGGACAAGATTTTAAAATAGGTGTGTCCGTGGTCCACAGTTTAACACTGTGACTGACACTGAAGCTGAAAAATTTACAATGTTTTAAGTAATTTTTAAGAAAGTATAATCTTGTAATAAATGAAAGGTAAGTAACTTTTAAATAAATTTTGAGTAATTACTTAAAACAATATATATATTTTTAGTTTTATATCATTTTTTAGACCGTCGGTCATTGGTGAATGACGCATTTTAAACGGAAAGTTCAGTGTCAGTCACTGGTGACTGATGTGGTGCTTAACGTGTTAAACTTGGTTACTTTTTTTAATCTGTGACCATACAATATTTCTGAAATTGTTACAAAAGCTGAAAGTCTGGGAGAATTCAGATTGTCTAAATGGCAATCATTTTCAAAACTTTCTTAAAATTGATAATATAAGCATGAAATAAGCTAAGTTAAAATTTCAGACCCCCATGTATGTCAAATATTAAACATATCAACATGAAAAGCAATACAGAAATTTCATAATTAAGAAATATTAATTTTAATATTTTTTTTTTTCATCAGGAGGAACCTGCTTTGCTGAACTCTCCATTTAAAACATTTTTAAACATGTTAACATAAAAGAATTAAAACTTCTGTTGCATGGGGATAGAGGGGATGCCAGGACAAATTTGTTATTTTTTTTTTTCTTAATGATTACATGTTTTAAATCTCTAGCATCCTTTTTACGTTTTAAAAAATCATCACAGATAAAGAAAAATTAGTTAAATTTCAAAATCCAGGTAAGGGCAATGACACCTTCCTAGATTTTGTCCCTCCCTGGATGTCATTCTGCTAGTACTACACATAAAAGTTGGTGAGGGGGGAGGGAAGATTGCCTTTCCTAAATGATGCTTTTGAATCGGACAACAGTTTGGCAATAGAATTGAGTCTGTCATATGAGACAGCTCAATTAAATAAACCACAGATAAAGGGACTCTGATAGATGAAAGATATTTAATTGAACTTTATTATTTTAACTCAATCATGCAGATTGGTAAAGAAAATATGCAAATTGAAATTTTTTCAACTGAGTGAAAAAGTGTTTAAGAAAAGAACTTAATTCCTGGTTTGACTCCTAACACTTTTCTATTCAGTTTGAAAAATCCTAGTTTATTTTATTTCTTTACCAATCATCATGATCGAGTTAAAATAATAAAATATTCAGTGGTTACTGTATGTACTTTTTTTTATTACTTTTGAAATAACCCCAAAAAATTTTTACCGAAATTTTACTTTTTATTTAGATGAATTCAAAAAGTGAAATGATGAATTGAAAGATATCATTCCTATTTCATCAACACATTTATACTTTTCGCTGTTCATTGTCAAGGTGATTATTTACAATTCACAGGTATGTTATCTTTAGATTAATATATTACTATAAAAATGGACTTTTTAGCATCGTGAGGCATTGAGAGAGATAAAGTGGAATTTAATCTATGTTTTTGCTCAACCAAGTTTTAGATGAATTCTTGACCTATAGACACTAATTTGTAACAAAGATCTACTTTAATTCTCAATATCTCATATGCTGATACTGTAATTTTCTTTAACAACATGTATATAGTTATTGTCAGGATCACATATATTATCATATATATTTATATTGTCAGGAATGCAGTGGAAAGTATATGGTGGTATAAGCTATATACCTTCTGTATATTTTTAAAGAATCTTTGTATACCTTCTGTTTTTCATGTAAAGCTATGAAATATACCTTCTGGCTATAGCATATACCCTCTGGTTATTTTATGACTATAGCACTAAATAATTGGAAATGTCTGTGCCATTAAATACATAATATGAACTTTAAAAAGCTCACCATTTCATTTTAAAGGTGACAAAAATAATAATATAGATGTTACTAGTTAAAAATATACATTTTATTTAAATTTCCTAGTACTTTTGGCCTGCAATCTTGTGGTCATCATCAGAGAATATTTTTATTAAATGCAGTTCCATTCATTCAAATACATCACTTCGTTTGAAATGGGAGAGTAATATAATTATTTGGGTAGCTGAAAGTAGAAATAGCAATGCCTTATATTGAACTCAAATAGAGAAAACATTTAATTGCTGTTCCATTTATTTTAATACATGATCTTGTTCACATACGTCACTTTCATTTTAAATGCATAGCTGGACAGCAGTAGAAGTAGCAGTGTTTCGGATTAAACTTGCATAGAGGTAGAGGAAACTATTTAAATGTCCTATCATTCATTTTAATACGTCACTTTGCTCATATACTTCACTTCATTTTTAAATGGAAAGTAGTAGAAGGAGCTTTGGATTAAAAGTATGTAGAGGTATAGGTCAAAATTAACATTTTTACCCAATGGCCACTGGCCAGTACGCTGATTTTTTTCACTGGGCAGTAACAAAGTTATGAACGCTCCATACAAAATTGTTTTTTTTTCTAACTATCAACATTGTGCTTTACTAATATCTTTTACAGGATTACACTTAACTGAAACAAAACCGGCATTACATCTAACAGAAAAATGAAACCAAGAAATTATTGAAGTTAAACACATATTTGAAGATATTTAGACATACTTAATGCAATGTATAAAAGATACAAGAAAATGAAAATATATTTTAAGAATTATTTTAACAAAATCTTGAATATTTTATTTTTACAATTAATTGTAATGAAATAAATTCACAGTAAGTTTTCTGAAAGGTTACAGCAGAGGGGGGTTTCCTCCCCCCCCCGGCACTAACTATGCATTTTTCTGCAGCTCTTTGATGAAATTCGCGTTTTTTCCACAATCCTTTGACGAAATTCGCACTTTTTCCGCGATCTTTTGATGAAATTTGTGGAGGGTTTTGGGATCTTTTGATGAAATTTGCGTTTTTCTGCAATCTTTTTGTGAAATTTGCATTCTTTCTGCAATCTTTTCATGAAATTTGTGGAATTTTTTTCGCGACCTTTTGACAAAATATGAATTTTTTTTCTCGATTCTTTGATGAAATTTACATTTTTTTCCATGAATTTTTGACCAAATTCACATTTTTTACTTGGTCCTTGGACAAAACTTACGTTTTTTCTCGATCGTGTGGCAAAATCTGCGTTTTCTTCGCGATCTTTCGACGAAATCTGCGTTTTTCTGTGATCTTTTGACAAAATTTATATTCTTTACGCCATTTGAAATAAATGGAAATTTTTTTTCATGAATTTTTGATGAAATCTGTGTTTTTCGTGAATTTTTGACAAAATTTGCGTTTTTTGCAATCTTTTGACGAAATTTGTGTTTTTCCGCAATCTTTTCTAGAAATTTGTGTTTTTCCTGCGATTTTTTCACGAAATTTGCATTTTACTGCAATTTTTTCACAAAATTTGCTTTTTTTCGCGATCTTTTCACAAAATATATCAAAATATGTTATTTTTTCCGTGATACTTTGACAAAGTTTGTGGTTCTTTTTTGTGATTCTTTGGGGAAATTTGCTTTTTTCTGCGATTTTTTGACGAAATTCATGTTTTTTACGTGGTCCTAGGACGAAATTAACATTTTTTCGTGATCCTTGGACGAAATTTGTTTTTTTCTCCGCGATTCTTTGACGAAATTGGTGACTTTTTATGCAAACGATTGACGAAATTGATTTTTTTTCGGCAACTATCTCGAAATTAGCGATATTTTTATATCCAAATTTTCAGATTGATAACTGATTTTTTTTAATTTTCAGAAAATTCAGGACAGAATCACCCGTGCTAGTTTCTTTTCTTACATTCGGCAGAATCGCCGATCTGGACGCCGTAAATTCTGAACGAATTTCACCCCTTTCCTCCCTGGCACCAAGCTTTCAACCATCGTGTTTGGCACGTGGTGCCCATTAAGTTTGGTGAGTGAGGACAATAAAGTTAATCGCCATGTTTTAATTGTTACTCGACGATTAGAGAGTGCTAATTTTTGTTGGGAAATTCATTTCCTTAACATGGTCTTATTACTTATCCCTCTATAGTCTTATCACTCATTCAACCATTACTTTCAGTCATTCAGCCATTACTCTTTCAACTCTTTTAATCTTTTAAATACATTCATATCTAGTATCATTTAAACAATGTTAAATATAGTTATCAACCAAATATCTAGTTATATGCATATTAATACTTTAAAAGAAACTTTGGCTAAATTCAGTAGTTTACTTTTCTACTCAAATATTCTAAGTTTTGTAACAGCTCTTTATTTTCTGAAATAAACATCTCTTATTTTTACTTACCTTTATTAATACACTGTTGTCTAAAATATAACTTGGCTTTTCCCTATATTCATTCTTCTATCAATACTTTAGTTTTATCTATTTGCAAACCACGAAGTGTTTACATTTCTTTCGGCCATTAATAAATATTCATCGATACATTAGTCACTGTATCGAAAGGAGTTACGACAGCTGATAGAAGTGACGTGGGCAGTTTGTCTTCATTTGCATTTTTTCTCCTTCAGTGTCGAACATCATGGACACACACCCTCCAATCATTCCAGTGCCGGTAGTGACGTTTTGTATGCGGATGAATGATTGCGTAGTCAAAAAGGATGTTTCCTGACAGGTGGTATTTTATACAGCAGTCTGCTGTGAGTACGCTAGCTTGAAGCAGCTTTCTAGTTTTTAACATTTTCGTTTATTTTTTTAGTCTGCTCATTATCACGGGTGGTTTTTAAAACTTAAAGATGCTGTTTAATGTGATATCGTTGCTGAAGTTAATCTTTTGCTGTCGTGGTTAATTAGAGATGAGCTGGGTTTTTACGAACGGCATTGTTTATATATATATGGCTGATAGTTTACTGAGAAAAAGATGGATTGTTTACAAATTTTTATCGGAGATTGTTGAAATGACTATGTGCAGTCCAGACACATTTTTGATTTAAAGTATGATTTCCTTTTTATTCAATAGTTCTTTTGAATAGAATCAAGGATTTATTTAAAGTAACTTATAATTTTCCTGTTTTGTTATTTTCTTGGTTGGTTAAGTTTCTCCTCATTTGCTATGAGTTCTATTACTGATGTTTCAATGGTGTTTTTCCTTCATAAAAGATTTATATGACATTATCATAATCTATCGAGACTCAGGGTCTGGTCCGATGTTTATGGTTGTTTTATGTTTATAGTTCGTTTGTCAATGGGCTCATTGCAACAGTCTGCATTAAGCACCCTGAGTGACATGTTTTGTCTTGGCTCCTATTTGTGTACTTTAATATGACGGTATCCGCGACTAAGTGCCAATAGTGAGTTACCAGACAGGTTATGGAGGATTGACTGGGTTTGAATATATTAGTGTGAACTTTAGTGCAATAATTATTATGCGGAAAATTAAGATCATTTTAATCAACTATATTTTATTTAGAGTTAATAACGTAATTCACTTCTTTTATTAAATTCATTTTTTATAATTTATTTTTTTAAATGTTTAAAAAGTTAATAGAAGCCTTTTTGTATCTTTATTGAAAGTTAAAATGAATTTAAAGTTAAATCAATTTGATAAAATGAAATACAATTACAATATGATTTCATTTAGAGTTAACATATTTAAGTTAATAGACTTTTGAGAATTAACTAACTTTTCCATTTAATTATTTGAAGTTTTTCTTTTGAAGCTCCTTAACTATTTCTTGATGTTATATGGTGATAGTATGAGGGTTATTTAAATGTGTAAGTATTATAACTATCTCATGGCTTAGTGCTTCGATTGGATGAAGTTTGTGCAAAGCTATTTTGAGCTGTTATCACATATGGTCAAGATTTACATTTTGTTTTTACTATTTCTTTTAATTTTGCTTTTCGTTAATAAAGTTAAGTTTGGTGTTATTAAATCTGTTTGGTTATTCTTTACATACATAACATTTTTATTCATAGTTAACTGGATATATTTTCTTCTTTAAAATTACTATTTACCTTGGGCAATCTAAGTCAGCATATACACTCCATTAGCGTTTTAACTCTCTTATTTATATATATCCTCATATCTTGGAAATTACCTTTTGGTTATTTCCTCACAATTTTGTGCTATAGGATAGTAAGGAATCTAAAACCCAGAGACAGAGTTAAAAAAATAATTACAACCATAAAAATGTGTGCAGGTTAATTGCTTGCTACATATTTATATAAAATAATAGTCCCAGTTTCAGAAAAAATTACGTCGAATTACTTTTATTGAAACACTTTTATACAGACAGCTCCAAACTTAAAAATCAGCATCAAGGTCACGGTATGGTATAGGAATTTCCTGGATATTTGGACCCCCAACAGGGGCGCGCCAGCACTATCCAGCGCCTGTGTGCAGAATTTCAGTTGGCGCCTTATATCGCCCCCCTCTTCCGAAAATAAAACTTTATAAAAGAAATTCTATGAATATAAAGTTTTTTGAACCAGAATATTATTTTAAAAAATGTATCTTGTTTCTATAGGGTTCCTATTTTATTTCCTATATTAAACAAAATTTCTGGTTCCAAACATTTAAATTATTTGGAAAATATGGAAGGTTTGCAGCTGTGTAAATAACATTCGAAACACAATAAAGTCTCTGAAAATAAAACATTTCTGTATCAGAATCCTGCAAAATTTTACCTAAAGATAAAATTGCATTATCCCACAGAAAGTAATACAATACAATAATAAGAGATTGCATCCATACTAATAAAATAAATCCTTACTAATAATAATAAATAAAATAACTAATAAAATAAAAATAATTGCATATTGATATTAATAAAAGAAAGACGTTTGCCTTTACACTGCATGTGTTAGCAATGACTAAGAAAATCTACCAAACTTAGAGGTCTGAAAATTTGGAAAAGGATAGACGATAGCAGGTCCAAATGCACTTGAGGATCAGATTTTTCATTTTTTTCGATTCTGATCGTATCTTTCATTACTCTTTACAAAAACCTTTTTATTTGGCCATGATTCGCGTCAATTTTCAAGTTTTTATGTTTTTCTGAAGTTTCAAAATTTAAAAAAAAAAAAAAACTATTAATACATTCTTGGTATTTTTCCGAACCTAATGATGTTTCTGGTGTGAAAAATATTAATATTTACTATTTAAAAAAAAAAATTCTCTAAGTCATTTCAAGGATGATGTTTTTTTCCAGAGATGTTTTTTTCTCTCTGTGCAAGTTTTCTCAAGATACTGTTTCCCGTCTCAGCGATATGTGCTTCTGCTTTGAATATCATTTCGCGTTATAAAAAAGTGAGGGGATTATACGCATTTTATATTATTTATGTTCTTTCACGAAGTTTTTGTCAGAATTGAAAGTTTTAGATATCTAAATGCTAGAAATTAAATACAAATTCGAGGTTCGCTTGAAAAATCAGACCAGAGCGTGGATATCACCCCCCCCCCCCCCTCAACTCAAGCTATGTTTGGATAAATTTTCATTTAAAAATGAAAAACTATACAAATCTGAGTTTGTATCCTACCGAAGGCAGTGCAGCTGACAATATTAAGCTTGTTTGGAAAGATTTTCTTTTAAAAATTTAAAATCAAAACAAACCAGACAGTACGTTGCACGTCCGGTGTATATGCTGCTGAAGTCACTCAGCCCCCCTCCGTATCTCTGAGTTTGTTTGGAAAAAATTTTGTTTAAAAATATAAAATCATTCAACATTTGATTTTAGACTATTTAAAGTTATTATAATTTGCAATGCCGGCAGATCGGTTAGTAAGGTATAAGCACGGAAATTTAAAACTCTTTTTTTTTTTTTATAAGTCTATATTTTTCCGTTCATAATACAGCGATCATTGTAGCTCCCAACTTATTTATGTCTAAATTGGACTTTTTTTTGTCACTCTAGTCTCTGAAGTGTGTAAGGTTATATATAAAGCAAATAAGTGCTCATATTTCAATACTTTCAATTTCATGTTCTGTATTAAAATGAACAAATCCAGTTCTTATCATTCAGAATCTTCACAAGTCTTCACACACGAGCGTACAAAGGGTGTGCATGGCAAGGCTGCTTCTCTCAATCTTTGAAAAGTAAGAATTTATGGCCAAATTCAGCTGATCTTCACCATACCCTCCCCATTAACAAAAATTCTATTGCCGCCATGATGATAGATCCAGAGTGCACAATAAGTACAGATAAAAAGTATTTGTTCTGCTCGGAGGTCTATGGTCCGAAAAAAACCCACAATTTTTGCCCAATACATAATAATTTTTACAGAAGTGATCATTTGTAGGAGCACTGAGAAAGTATATTGCTTCGACTGCCTAAAGTAGACTTTACTCTAGGCGTGCTAAACTCACAGTGCTAAACCTATGATACGGAATGCCAAAACTTTCACATACGGCTGATGCTTCATTTTACCAATTACAATTTTCTCCATAGCTGACGTCAGTCTCTCCAATCTAAAATCTCTACAATGAACAGCACACTCATACAAGTTCTGGTTTTATATTGTTTCTATATTCAAGGTAGAGGTCTGAAAAGGTGGCCCGGAAAAATGAAGACAAACTTTCAAACGAGTCCAGCTGAGACAGCAGAATAAAGACAATTTTTTTAACAGCCGGGCTAATAAAAAAAAAAATAAACGGGCCGGGCCAGCAAAAAATGAAACGGGCCAGCCGAGTTGATAGAAAAAAATAAGCGGGCCGACCGGCCCGATAGATAATTTAAATAAAGCCGATAAAATATGAATTTTTTCAATGGATATGACTATGAATAAGTATAATAATACTGATTTGACATAAGATGTGCGGCGTAGAGATCGGCATCGGACAGCTACCTCGTACCTGACACCAGGCTTAATTTTTCAGCTGACTCGGGCCGGGCCGGTTTGAGGCTTACATTTTTCTTCTACATACTTGAGCCGGGCATGAGTTGGACTTAACTGTTTCCAGGAAGTGTCGAGAAGCAATATATTTTGTAAAAATAGTAATAGTGATAATGAACTTCTGTTAACAGAATCATAGTAAATAACCTTAATAAATTGCAGAGAAATATTTTCAAAAATCTACTTTTTATAATACAGCTTCAAAAGTTATGATGCTTTTAACCCTCTTATTCTTTTTTTTAAATTCTAAACTACATTAATTTTTTCAATGAATATTTATTTGAATATTGAAAAGTCTAAGAGTCTCAGTAATCACTATTGTTGCTATGGTGTAATTTCTCCCTCGGGAACACATAGCAATCTAACATTTCTTTGTAAATATGTATGCAGAATTCTTTAAAAGAATTTTAATTGTATGTTAAGAAAAATTGGAATATTTGTAGAAATTGTATTGGGCCTGGCCTGATTTAATTTATTTTTGAACGGGCTAGGCTGGGCCTGTTTACACTGATTTTTGTGCAGACCGGGTCACAAACTGCGAAAATATAAACGGGTCGGGCCCTGTCCTGGAAATTCTGGCTTCTAATTCAAGGCTGTCCAACACGTCTTCCGCGGGTGCTATGGTGGCACCCTTTGAAGGTTTTCTTGACGCCCATTCGAATCTTTCCTCTTAGTAGGTATTTTCTAAACTAAAAATCCCTTTAAAGTATGCTTTCTTTAAAATCAATAATATTTGAATGGGGCTCTTTTAATTGTTACCAATGACCGTTAATATTTATTGTTAATTATATTATGTTATTAATTTGTTATTTAGTGATTATAAGTTTTATGACCCTTTCCCTTTCAAAACTTTTGAGATAGGTTGGACTTCTGAACAATGTAATTATAAATTTAGTAAATTTTATAAATTTAAAGTAATTATTTCTAAAATTATTTTTAAATAGAGTTTCTAAGTCGTAGGGACTTATGGCTATCACCGTGAGATGTACATTGCATCATATAAGATGCTTGTGATGTGTAAGCCTACTACTATTCGTGGCCTGATTATCGCAGGGGACATTTTTACCAGTATTTTTCAAATAGTAATTGTCATCTTATTTACGACAGGTAATTCTGCAATAAGGAGAAGTATAAAGAAGTAGTCTGCAATAAGACTACAATATAGGACCCATTATCCGGAATTCCGAAATCTGGAAAGAGAATTATTTGAGAATTTTCTAAATTTGTAAATTTAAAAAAAAAATTTGGAATTTCTGAAATTTTTTTAAAATCTTACAGATTTCTATTTTTTTTTTCAGTCCATTGTGTTTCAGTTTCAATGTGTAACTACTAAAATATTTTACTTCAGTGGCGGAGGAACACGAAGCCCCCCCCCCCCCCCCTCTCAAAATTAGGAAAAAATGATTTTTCTCCCAAATTTTAGTATAAAATTAATTTATATTACGATTCGTTAAAAAAAATTGTCATATATTTCACCAGGGTTGATTCTGTTCCAAATTTTCCAAAAATTTAAGGTATTTGGTTCCGAAAATTTTAAAATATTGGTCTCCAGACAAAATATACCGCGAATTTCGACAAATGGGTGCCAAAAAAAAAAAATCAATTCATCAATCATTCGCGGAACAAAACGCCAAAAGATTGCGGAAAAACACGAATTTCATCAAAGGATCACGAAAAAATGCAAATTTCTTCAAAGGATTGCGAAACAATGCAAATTTCGTCAAGGGATCGCGATAAGGTAAAAGCAAATTTCGTCAAATGATCGTATTAAAAATACACAAATTTTGTCATAGAATGGCAAAGAAAAGCAAATTTCATCAAAGAATCACGGGGAAAACGCTAATTTTGCCAATTGATCACGAAAAAAATTTTAATTTCGTCACAGGATCGTGAAGAAAAAAATAAATAAATAAATAAAACACTAATTTCGTCAAGGGAAGAAACGCGAACTTTGGGAGGATCCCGGATAATAGGTCCTGTATTATATTTAAAAATGGAAAAGAAGCCAGTGGAATTTACCCTCTCTGGTAATAAAACTGTACTATACTTCACCACTACTACAGTGAGATAAGTGTTGCTTGTTTTCAGCCATGGGAATTCTGGCGCCTTTCATTGTTTGCAACTACATGAGGTGCGCCTCTGTTTATTGAAAGGTTGGACATGTCTATGTCTAAATCACTTATTAGGAGACTCAAAAGTAGAATAAAATGAAATAAATAAATAATAAAAAGAATTAAATATCTATAAAAAAAAAAGGTTGTCTCTGGTAAATCTATAAAACATAATTAAGATGTCAAGAAAATTGAATACATTTTAGTTTAATTAAATTAAGGATTTTTAAGAATTTGCTTCTCAACTTTGCTTTCAAACCTTTATGTTTGAAGCTTTTATGTTTAAATGTAGAACTAATAATTAATGTGGAAGACAGTTAATTCAGAACAGCCATTGAAAGATAAACTGTCTAATTTAAATAATCAGTTACAGTTTTATTAGAAACGATTCTTTTCTGATTTTGGTTTAGTTGAGTCTGAGCTGTACAACATGTTAGGGAATAAAAAAAGTAAGACAAGCTTACATTTATGTTAAAATTTTTCAATTAAAATTTCTGATTTCTTGATACTGAATCCTATATATATATATATAGAGAGAGAGAGAGATGTTTTTTATTTTTTTAATAAGTGTATGAAGCAAATTGTATCTGTTTTCATTTAGTTGATTCAATTTTGTTCTAAATGAAAAAAAAATTATTATTAGCATATTGTTTGATTAGGTTTTCAAATTACAATGTTTTAGTTTCCAATTGCTGAAAATATTTATTGCCAGCAGTGAGTTGAGTATTTTGAAAATATCGGATATTTTTCATATTTATGAACCCTGTCTCCTATACTGGAAAATGAAAAAGTTTCCAGATTTTTAAATCTACATCATCTCATCTAAAAAGCATCTCTATTATTATTTTTTTAAATGTACACATTATATTCTGTTGAATAACTGATAGGATTACTTTTGAAGGAAAATTAGTTAACTATTGTTTTAGAGACAAGAGTAAAAAGTATCTATAATCAGGTAAATTTTTATTCGCAAATACATATATATAGATAATCTGGAAAAGCCTTTTGAAAAATAAAACTGCATATACAAAATAAATGTAGAAAATATAGCTGATAATCTTCTTCACTTTCCTTAGGTTTTTCTTTGTTACATATTTCCAAATTTTTAATTGTTGAAGTCTCGTTATTAACGCAGGAATGAACTTCGTTTTTACTTGCAATTAAACTTTCTGAAACTTTATTTTCTGTTATTATCAGTTGCTTCATTTCTGGATTCTTTAGCTTCAATAAAATCTTCATCAGATTTATTCTCATTCTCTTCTTCATCATCAGAAAGATCAATTAATATAACATTATCATTATCAATGTCTTGCTCTAGTACAGTTGCTTTCTCATTATTAATTCTACCCAAATCATCAAATCCTTCAAATACAGCTATATAAATGTCTTTTAGATCAAAATTTGGCTTTATTGGGGAAAATGAAGTAAAATTACGAAGTAAATCATTACATTCTAACCACATATTTGAAAGTGGATCTCTAATCCAAGTAATAAAATGGTTAGCTGTTTTTTCAGTACTGCTTTTTCGTAAAATAACAATACTAGTTAACTGATATTTACGACCTTTAATATAGAAGGTTAAAGGAAAATCGGTGTCTGCACCAACTCCTTTCTCAAAGTGGAAGATTAGACAAGGTGGAATTTCCTTGTAAATTAGCTTCATTTCTTGTTCCAATTTACAAGTGCATGTGTAAACAGATGATGGAGATTCAGGATCAAAAGAATTAACTTTAGCTAACGTTATGATAGGTTTAGAAAAAGATTTTGAATTTGTGCCACAACTGTGACACTGTTTTCTCCAAATCCCGATGACATTTACACATTCCATTACATCCGATTTATCCTGATAAATCAAATTTAAGAGAGCACAAAAAGCTGAATCGGGTTTACCCTCTTTAAACTTGAGAAATGGCTTCAGATATTTAAGATTGTCTTCTTGTATCTTCTTTAGCATTTCAGGGCTTTTCAATGTCTGCTCACAAATAAGATTATTAAAAGTGGCAATCGCTTCATTGTAAGTTGAAATTATTTTATTAATTTGAGATTCAGGAGAAGGTTCGACAATTCTTTTTATAGACTTGTTATGTGCTATTAGTGCAATAGATGCATCTAACCAGCAAATGTTGGTTTCATTTTCAAACATTAAATATTTTAATTTCAGCTGCTTATCCTTGTCTTCCTCCATGTTTCATAGTAGTCCAAATCCTAAAAAAAAAAAATATATATATATATATATATATATATATATATATAAAATCAAGGTTGCATCACAATAATAAAAAATCTGTAAACAAAAAATCAGAATATTAAAACAGCATTTTTGTACAATAAATTTCTTACATTACTTTAAATATTGCAGACATGAAAAGGGAGAAGTAGAATTTTTTTCTATTTATACAATATTCTTATTAATTTAGACATATTTTAACAGCTATCAATATTAATTTTAAAAAATATGTTTGTTGGTGATGGCTAGGGAAATCTATCGCACACAGAGATTTAAAACTTTGGATGGAGATAAACGAAAACAGATCTGAAAGAACCTGAGGCTCAGAATTTTAACTTTTGGATAATTAGCCAAGATATTAATTGAAAACACTAATGAACTCCATTGTGCTGCCAATTGTGTCTGCACCTGTCTGGGTAAGTCCTCAGTTCTTCAAGGAGAAAAAAAATAAAAGCTTCTGATTTTTCTGCACTTTAAAATTACAATCAACTGGATCCCATAGTTCCTCAGTCTCTATTCTAAAATAAAGTAACTAATACTGTGCCAAAGTTTGAAATTGATAGTATTTGCCTTTTTTTTTTTTTTTTTGAAGGTTAAATTACAGTATGCAGATGACAGGAAAAGTGTAAATATGGCGATTCGACATTTTTAGGTGTTGTGTTCTGAGAAAGGAGATGTTGAGAATCTGTTGAGATATATTTTTTGAAAATGAAGTACTGAGTGTTACACATATTTAAATGACCATTGTTATTAAAATAATCATATACAGTAAACATCCTCTAATCCAGCACGCTCGGGACTTGAAGCATGACTGATTACAAAATTTTCCAGATTACTGGATGAATGTCAGAAAAAACATGGAGTTAGATTTAACAAAAAATGACTGTCAAGCATGTTGTTTATTCTTTAAATAGCTTGAAAAAAAACTCAATAATGTAAAGTATATCATATGTACATGACTATAAAATGAAAACGTACACTGTAGGCCTACACAGTAGAGTAGGCTTACTCGTAGAAGCCATCTTAAACAAATCTCTAATATCAGCTTGTTTTGTAGTAGTCTTGTCTCTTCTTTTTTTTAGGAAGTCACTTTGTATGATGTGGAATATCATAATTTCTGCATCATTGAACGAACTGCTGCACTCGGAGGGAAAACTTGATAAATGTATTCAAGGCGTCAGCTTCTTGATTCCAACTGATGATGTTTGTCTCATCCACATCATCTTTATAAGAGTCAACGTCTTTGGGTCTCTTGTGTTGATAGCACTCTGAATGATAGCCTCATCTGCCAAAACTTCCTCTGTCAGCTCATCAGAATCTGCTTCAACCCACTCTTTATTTCTTCTTGATTCAGTTATGACATAGAGTTTTCTAAAGGCAAACAACCTACAACATCTTTTAGTCCAGGGTCGGCAAACCTTTTTACATCTATGTGCCCATTTTTTTTTCAAAAAATATTTTACGTGACCATGACGTTCCAAGCACCAAAAAATAATTTATTATATCAAAATTTCCGGATTTTTATTCATTGGGATTTTAAAATATGGGACAATATACATCTAATAATTAGACTAACACATAATGTTGGAAATACTAATCTCTTCAGAATTAGATAAAACTCATTATAAATCAAGATCAGTGGTGTGGCGTCCGGTCATCACTGGATGCGGCGATGACCAAGCAATATTTGAAAACTCTTAATAAGCTTTTAAAACTCTATGATCCAGTTTTAGCAGAACATTTGGAGTTCATGTATAAGTGAAGGTAAGATTTAAAGTTTCTGTTTTGAGCATTCAACCATTGAATTTTAGAGTTAATAATTTTTCACCACAAACTTAAATAATTGCGATGACCACCGAAAATTTTCACGCCGTGCCACTGATCAAGATAACTGTTATTCAAAAAACACTTAATGCCAGTCATAAATAAGACCTGATTACTCTTTCACCCATCATGTCAGGAAAATAGAAAATGACTTCCTTGTTTATCTGATGTGTCAATCAAAAACTGCATAAACATTTAGATTAAAAAGCTGAAATTTTGACAGCTCAAAGAACTATATTAATAATTTACAGACTTTAAATGATATTGAGTGTTTTATTAATACATATAATCTAGAATTTTTATTTATGTTATTAATCAAGTATCAATAATGTTTTTGTATATTATTATTCTTGAGTGTGTGTAAAAATGTAACTAGATAGGAGCAAAAATGTACACTCCAGTGTGTATTTTTAAGATACATAAAAATATAGTATATTAAACCAAAAATTCTGCAAATTCGTGGGATACATTATGAGTAAAAAAAAATTACACATAATAATAAACAAAACCCAAGTTTTTTTACAAGCTAAAAACTAAGGATATTTTAGATATCAAATGGAATATATACAAGCTTTTATTGGATATGAAGAAAGTTCCGTGTTACCGTGGACGATCATGAAGCAAAAGGTAAGCAGATTTACCTTATCTTTATTTTATGATTTAATGTGATTATTATTATATCACGTAAGTCTCATTTTTTATCATCCAACAATGATTGAGACTGACATGTTGCCTTCCTTAAATATTAAATATAAGTATATTATCTATACTCCTATTATAAAGAGGAAAAAATTGTTTATTTGTTGGAGGTAAGCTCTGGAACTACCGAACCAATTCCAAAAGTAATGGTATCAAAATGATGGTGTTAGCCCAACTTAGAACATAGGCTATATCTTATGTCGTGCCACTACCCCAAAGGGGGTGTAGGAGCAGAAAACGTTCTAAAAATGCAATTTTAGCATTACTGAAGGACCTAGAAATATGAAATTTTTAATATTAGTTACTTATAAGATATAAATGATGTCTAAGACCAGTTCTTAAACAATTCGAAATTTAAAAGGGGTGAAAATGCACAAAAGGCATTCTAAAAAACGTTCTAAATGGTAGTTTCTACACAATCTCAGGAAATACCAAACCGATTTAAAAAATATTGGTGTCAAAATGATGGTGACAACGCTTGCTCCAAGATAGGCTATGCTTTATGTCAGTGCCACTACCCAAAAGGGGTGTAGGAGCAAAAAACGTTCTAAAAATGCGATTTTAGCATTACTGAAGGGCCTAGAAATATGAAATTTTGAATATTAGTTACTTATAAGATATAAATGATGTCTAAGACCAGTTCTTAAACAATTCGAAATTTAAAAGGGGTGAAAATGCACAAAAAGTGTTCTAAAAAACGTTCTAAATGGTAGTTTCTACACAATCTCAGGAAATACCAAACCGATTTAAAAAATATTGTGTCAAACTGATGGTAATAACGCTTGCTCTAAGATAGGCTATGCTTTATGTCGGTGCCACTACCCAAAAGGGGTGTAGGAGCAAAAAATGTTCTAAAAATGCGATTTATGTGCTACTGAAGGGCCCAGAAATATGAAAGTTGAAATATTAGTTACTTATTAGATATAAAGGAATTCGAAGAATAGTTTTTAAAAAATTCGAAATTTAAAAGGTGTGAAAATGCGCGAAAAGCATTCTAAAAGCGTTCTACATGTTGGTTTCTACACAATCTCAGGAAATACCAAATCGATCTAAAAAATAATGGCGTCAAAATGATGGTGACAACCCTTGCTCCAACATAGGCTATGTTTTATGCCGGTGCCACTACCCTAAAGGGGGTGCAGAGAAAAACGTTCTAAATTGCGGTTTCTGCGTTACGGAAGGGTCTAGAATCGTGAAATTTGGAATGGTAGTTAGTTATATGAAATAAATGATCTCTAAGGACATTTCCTAAAAAAATCAAAATTTAAAAGGAGGTCAAAATGCGCGAAAAGTGTTGTAAAAAGCGTTCTAAATAGCGATTTCTATGCAATCTCAGGAAGCACTGAACCGATTTCAAATATAATAGTGTAAAAATGATGGTGACAGATTTTGCTCCAAGATAGGCTATATTTTATATCTGTTTCCACTACCCCAGAGGAGATGCAGGAGCAAAATGCACGAAAAGCGTTCTGAAAACGTTCTAAATGCTGAGTTGTCAGCAATATCTCAGCAAGAATCAAAGTGATTTCAAACTTAACGGTAGGAAATTGATGCTGATAGCCTCTGCTCTAACATATATGCTATTTTATGTCGGTTTTTGTGATCGGTAGGTGCTAGCCACTTAAAATTAGGCAAGGTACATATTTGTTAGATATAAATGACCTTTAAGAACAGTTTAAAAAAAATTGAAAATTTAAAAAACGGTGAAATGCGCGAAAAGCGTTCTAAAAACGTTCTAAATTGCGATTTCTACTCAATCTCAGGAAATACCAAAATTATTTCAAAAGTAATGGTTGCAAATTAATGGTGACAGTCCCTGCTATAACATAGGTTATATTTTATGTTGCTGTCACTACCATCTGAGGGTTGCAAAAGCAAAACATGTTCTAATTTGCGTTTTTTGCACAACTGAGGGGTCTAACACTTTGAAGTATGGCATGGTATTTACTTACAAGATGCAACTGCTTTCTAAGAACAGTCGAAAAAAAATTCCAAATTTAAAAAGATGAAGAGAGCGAAAAGCGTTATAAATTACAATTTTTAAGCAAACTTATAAAATACCAAACCTATTAAAAAAATAATGATGACAAATTGTTGGTGATAGAACCTGCTCAAACATAAGCTATATATTATGCCCAAACACAATATGCTTTATATGCTCAAACATAACCTATATTTGTTTGTGACACTACCACTAGAGGGTTTCTGGAACTAAAAACTTTCTAAATTGCGATTTCTGTGGTACTAAAAAGTCTAGAAACTTTAAATATGGCATGGTAGTTACTTATAAAATATAAATGCCTTCGAGGACTGTCGAAAATAAATTTGAATTAAAAAGGGATGAAGCAAAGGGGAGGTGCGAAAAACATTCTAAAAAAGTCCTAAATTACGATTTCTATGCAATTTCAGGGAATATAAACCGATTATAAAAGTAATACTTGCGAATTAATGGTAACAGTTTCTGATCCTACACAGGCTATATTTCATGCCGATGATTCTACCACCTGGGGAACACAGGAGCAACACAGGAGTTCACAGGAACAACAAACGTTCTAAAAAAGGCCTTATACGTTTTCTAAAATACGTTTCTGTGGAATATTAGGAAATAACAAACCGATTTCGAAATTAATGTTGACAAACTTATGATGACAATTCCTATTTCTACATAGCCCTTTATGTTGAGAGAGGTGGTAGGACTTGGAATTTGACATGATGGTAAATTTTAAGATGTAAGAAGATGGTTTCTAAAAAATTCAAAACTTCAAATGAATACTGAAATCAGCGTATTAATTGAGCATAAAAGTTTTAAAATATTTTCTAAATTATCATTTATGTAGTTTTATTTCGTTTTATTATCTTAAGTCTGATTTCTGCCTAATGCAGTGTAACAATGATGTTTAATCAAACTGTATTTTAAATAGTAATTTTCGAATTATTCCTAAAAGTAATAAGTACCTTTTAATAAAAGAAACCTTTTAATAAAATAAAATACTACCTTTTAATAAAATAAAAATTTAGTTAGTACCTTTTAATAAAAATTAGACATATAAATATCACTTGGCCTATTTCAAATATTACGCGAGCAAAGCCGCGGGGTTTGCTAGTAATTTAATAAAAGGGTTTATTTGAAAATTAAAAGGTGGTATCAGAATTTAAAAATGACTTCAGCGAAAGATGCACAGATAATAGAGAAGCTCAACTCGAATAATTATAATGTTTGGAAATTTAAAATCAAGATGCTTCTCATAAAAGATCTTTTAGAGATCATAACTGATGAACCACCAAACCCAATTACAACCGACTGGTCCAAAAAGGACCAGAAGGCAAGGACTATAATTAACCTCAGCATTGAGGATAGCCAGATCATCCACATAAAAAATAGTCAAAATTCTAGAGATACCTGGAACACTTTAAAAGCAATTCATGAAAGAAGTAATTTGTCTAGCAAGCTATACCTTTTACGCAAGTTATATAGCACAAAATTACCTGAAGGTGGTGATATGGTTAAGCATATCACAAACATACTTGAGTTGATCGAGAAATTATCAGCAATTGGTTAAAACATAAAAGATAATCATATTTCAGCACTTTTGCTGTGTAGCTTACCAGCTTCTTATGACACTCATAACGGCACTTGAATCCCGAAATGAAGAAGAACTGACACCTACTTTTATAAAAAGTAAATTGATTGATAAATATAATCGTAGAAGCGATAGTTCGGAATCATCTGATAATACCGCTAGAACATTCAAATCTATGAAGAAATTTAATAATGCGGGTTACAAATTCAATAATGCGGGATATAAAAGGGAACAAAAATACTGTTCAAATTGCAAATTAAAAAAACATTCCACTAAAGAATGCTGGCATAATAATAATTATAAAAATAAACAAAACAATCCTTCACATAATACGAATTATAAACAAAACTACAAGAAAAATTTTAATTCTTCTCTTGTTTTCCAAAAGGATGATAAAAATGTTAGAAATGATTATGTATCAATTTGGATAAAAATGCCGATTGTAATGAATATGAAAGTCATCAAGGTAATAAACACTGTGCGTTTATAATAAAACCGGGCAATAACAAAGTGTGGATAGTTGACAGTGGCAGTTCTAGTCACATAACAAATGATCAACATTATTTACAGAAATTAAATCAAATGAATTGTTATTGCAAATGGAAACAAATTAGTTTCTTATGGATCAGGAAATACACTAATAAAAACAATAACTTCAGACGGTGAAACACACAACATAACACTTAAAAATGTTTTATTTGTTCCTGATATTGAATCAAATATTTTTTCCATTAGTAAAGCTACAGAAAATGGATGCGAGATTTTATTCAAAAATGATAAATGTAACTTAACGTTTAATGGAATAACCCGCCTGGAAGCAGTAAAGAAAAATAAATTATATGAAATTCAATTAGCAAATGAAAGCACAAACATAAACTATGTAAATAATACTTACACTTGTAAAGATAATAATTGCATAGAACTATGGCACAGAAGGTTTGGCCATAAAAATTTTGCATCTATCAAACAAATCGAAGAAAACACCTAGCGAAGGGAATACAAATAAATGTAAACATGACACAACTTGTGAAACTTACATCAAAACAAAGCTTACAGAAGCGCCTTACCCAAAATTAGCAGATTATAGAGCCACTAAACGATTGGTGTTGATACACTCTGACATGTGTGAGCCTTTCCAAACACCAACCATAGGGAGAAAAACATACTTCTTAACGTTTGTAGATGACTCTAGATTTACCATTCTGTATTTATTATAAAAAAAAATCAGAAGTTTATGAAAAACTTAAGGAATTTGTTGCCTTAGTTAGTAATAAATTTGGCAAAAAACCGAAAAATATAAGAACAGACAATGGAGGGGAATTTAACAGTGATTTAGTTGACACTTAGAAAAAATGGCATAAAGCACCAACACACTGTTCCGTACTCTCCGAGCCAAAATGGTGTAGCTGAACGTAAAAACAGAACTTTAATTGAAATAACGAGAGCTTTGCTTAGCGAAGCAAACTTGCCTCAAAAATTCTGGGGTGACGCTATCTGTACGGCGAATCACCTACAAAACCGATTGCCTACAAAAGCTAATGAAAAGTCCCCGTTTGAGCTTTGGAATGAACGACCACCAAATTTACATTACCTTAGGATGTTTGACTGTAAAGCCTTTGCTTATGTCAACAAAAATAAATGACAAAAATTAGATGATAAGGCAGTCGAAGGTATTTTTGTCAGCTACGACAATTGCTCCAAAGGGTACCATATTTACACAAGTGGTAAAGAAATAATAGTTGCCAGAACAGTAAAGTTTCTAGAAAACAAAAATATACACGAGAAGGTAGAAACACAATTAAATTTGAGAGAGAAACCATCCGATGAAAATGACAAATCACAGAATAAAAACTTCATAGAAATTGAAGTCACAAACACTGAAGACACATCAAGTGAGTCTCAACAATTAACACCAGAACCAAGGCAGTCAGATAGATCAAATAAAAGAGTCCCTCCAGACCGATTCATTTACATGACAACTCATGAACATATAAAAGAACCAGAAAATTTTCATGACATAATGAATATCGAAAATCCAGAAGAAAAACAACATTGGTTAAATGCAACACAAGAAGAGATAAATTCTCTTCATAAAAACAAAACATGGACACTAGTTGATCCCCCACAAGGTAAAAAAATAATTGGATCCAGATGGATTTTTTAAACTAAATATGATGATCAAGGAAGAATACAGAAATACAAAGCGAGATTAGGGGCAAAAGGATATTATCAAAAATATGGCATAGACTACGAAGAAACTTTTGCCTCTGTTGTTTCATATATGACACTTATATGTTTTATAGCAGCAGCAGCTTACCACAAATTAAAAATTAATCACGTAGACATAAAAACGGCTTTCCTGTATGGTAATTTAGGTGAAAAAATTTACATAACTCAGCTAGAAGGCTATATTATTCCAAATCAGGAAAACAAAGTATGCCGATTGAATAAATCCATTTACGGATTGAAACAAGCAGCCAGGGCATCGCACACTAAGATAACAAAATCATTAAATGATTTAAAATTTAAACAGTCTAATTCAGACACATGTTTATTAGGGTGGTTCAGCCATCTATGTAAAAAAATAAACTTTCACATATATACCAGGCCACCCCTTAATTTTTTTAGACTTTTGTGTACAGTAATATTCTGGCAGAATTTGAACTTCATATTTCAACTGTAAGAGGGTGCTCAACATCCAGTAACTTCATAAGTTAGTGTATTCCATTGTAATTTTTGTATATATTTGTTAAAAAATAAATACTTCCAAAATTAATTTTATAGAAAACAATATAGAAGTAAAAAATAGAAATGTAATCATATTTGGTCTTTAATAATACAAAATAGTGTCTAAAACTGATTTTTTCATTGTTTCTAATGGAATGCCTTTTCTGTTTGCTTCTACGACCTGCAGCAAGAATTGCTTTTCATCTTCATCATTTGTTCTGATTTTATTGAAATCTCCAATAAGCTTAACCCCTCGTTCTGCACTGTCATTCACTACTTGGAAATTTTGAGGCTGTTCCTTTCCTTTGGTATAGTCATCATTGTTATTTCATTTTTCGGAAGAAAGGCTTAACAATGACTTGCTTATACAGTATAGGATCTATTATCCAGCGTCCCGATATCCGGAACGCTCTAAAAACTGGAACGCTAGATGATCCGAAACCGAAACTTAGTAAAAGCTTTCATTTCATAAAAAATTGCAGGTTTTTTTTTTCATATTTTATTGAAGAGTTAGCATGCTTTATAAATCGATATTTTGAATATTTTAAACTTTTTCTCATACACCTCAAGGTACTGTAATATCCCATTAATCTCCCTCCCCCCACCCCCAAATGCGGCAAAAAATCGTAAAGTAATCGGAGAGGCCGCTTACAGGGATTAAAAGTGGCTATCGAAATCTACCGCCTGTTGAAATCCGAAAATGTTTATAAGAATAGTCCAAAGCCTGCCCTATATTCAGATTTTTCTTTTTTTGTTAACCGAGATAATTAAAAAACAGAACTTAAAAAGCGTGAACTTAAAAGCACGCTCTCCCTGCGATCCCACTTACGAAGCTCCCGTGAAAGGTAAGAATTGAATGTATGCAATCATCGGACATAATTTATCTTTTCGATCATTTTTATGACTTCGCATCGGCGTAACCTTTAGAAATATGGGAAAACTAACTACATATTCTTAAATTTCGTATTCTTCTGTTTCAAACGCTAAATTCCATTATAAAAAATTTTAATTTTAACCTTTTGAAAAAAAATATTTTCGAAACATCACTTAGAATTTGAACACGTTTTCCGCGATAGAAAATCTGTTGGCAAGCTCCGACCTTTGACGTCATCTGAAGGCGCACCCACAATTCGGCCAATTAGGAGAATGAGAGAAACATTCGTTTTACCGTGATCAGCTGCGTCCATCGAACAGTAGAAAAAGAAAAGCAGAGATTCGGAATTGTATAGACAGAAAGGTGATACAACGCTTCGCGCAATTTTTTTTTTAGGAAAGAGGGGAGGGGTGCTTTCATGGGATCTTTTTTAAATATCAAATTTGTTTACAAAATAGGGGAGGGTGGGCTAATGGAATATTACAGTAATTATGCATTTCTTTATCTCCATGAATTTGCAGAAATCTGCATTTTAAGTGTTGATAATTTTGCCTCTTGTATTTTTCTGTCCGCTTTCCATGCGATAAATTCGTAAACATAACAAAAATAAATAAAAAGTCAACTTTCAATATATTCTCCTCCGTCCTTCCCCAATTATTGGATTAAGATGCAGTTCAAGTTTGTTTCAATATAGACAATAATGCTCCACTTAGTCATCAGATGACATACAGTAAAATCTGTGAAATGATGACTAAGATGCATCTGATGATAGTAGTGATGATGATGACAAGAAAGAGGAGGTAGAAAAAATATCTAACGAACAAATGATATTTTACACTCAACAATTAATTCAAGGCATGGAACAAAAAAGTTATTTCCATGAACAACAAATAATGTCCTTATATAAAATTTAAGACCAGCTTGTAAAAGAGAAACGTTACAAGCAGCCAACTTTAAAAGGATTTTTCTAAAAAACTAATTCCCAAGCATCTGCATCTGAACCCCAAAACTAAATTTTATTTTTGATCTTGTTCATTTGTAAGTTTTATTATAATTTAAAATTATTACTTAACTTTAATTAATTTTTAATTTAAAAAAAAACTTTTCTTTAATTGTGTTTTATTGAATTAATTCAACAAATGTGTAATACAGTATTTTTAATATTATTTATGCTAACCTGTATTTCATATTTATGTACATTAGAAAATATTTGTGGAAGTGTTCCGAATTATGGAAAAACCCCTTATCCGGAATGCCCCAGGTCCCAAGGATTCCGGATAACGGATCCTATACTGTACTCATATGAAGTAAGAGCTCTGCTGTTCTCCTTGTCGTAAGGTCTGACAGTCGCACAGCATCTTCTTTAAAAATCTCAAGTTCTCACCTTATATAACGTTTCTTAAGTGCTTGCATAGCTGCTGTAAATCACTCTACAACAATTTTTCTCCCATTGAAATTCTGTTAGAAAAGAGAAAGTCTTATTAAGTTATCAGATAGATAATTGTCAAGATCTTTAACTGTGTTTGAATAAATTCATTGTCTGAAGGCTCAAAGTTTTCCGTTACACTATTTAGACAAATATTGGATGAACAGATGGTAGCTAAAGGTAAAGAGGCTCTAATGCTTCATTCTTCTTTTAGTCTCTGAAGAGGACGTTCATGCGTTTTTTAGTAACTCTTTATCTTTTAAACCAATATACATTTTACAATTTGTTCTTTGATCCTGAAGAAAATTAGAATCTTCCTTAATTCTTATCATTTTCATAACCTTCATGACCCATATCAAAGAAAGTTTTCAAGATTTCTAACCACCCCTTGTCATTGGGGTGTAGAAAAAGACCTTTGTTTTTCTTTAACAAAAGCCAATGAGAATTAATGTTTTTTAGTTTTTTAATCCTGTATGTGTTTCTTTTGTTTTGCAGGAATTGCAGATTTCTGCCATATCTGCATTAATTCTTTAACTGTCAAATAACTAACATATTGTACTAATTTTGATTCTTTCAACTGACAATAAACACGCTGAAGGATTTGTCTTGTCATTGTTAGTTGTTTCAATCTAATCAATTGGTCTACTGATCTTAGACCAATCAGGAAAATTTCATTACTAAGGCAAGTTGAAACCAGAGCTATTGCAAATTTTTAGCTTTGAAATTTCTTTAAACAGAAAACAGATATTTTTCATAAAATTAAAGTTGTTCATTAATACACAGATTTTGTGATTATTTTATTCATATTAGACTTAGTGTTTGTCTTATTAACTGCAACATGAACGATGTTAGCATCCCATAACAGTAGATTAATATTTAATATTATAAGTAATGTAACATAAATATAATTCTTGATACATATTTAAAAGTAAACTCTTGCAATAAATAAATCCTTTTTAAATATTATTTTTATTTGTCACCTTTCACTTACAAATAGCCATGAGCTAAGTGCAAACAACTATCAGACAGATGTTTGTTGCTGGATGCAGAATTTGAAGATATATATGATTATTATTTAAAATAAAAATTATCATGAAAAATTAAATTTTTCACTGAGAAATTGTTTTCAATTAGTTGTAAAAGGAGTTGGTGGAATTCTTGTTTTGGTTTAGTGTTGTCTGTAACTTCATCATGTAAATAATTCTCAGAAATGTTGCTACATATAATAAAATATTTTAGAAATATTTAAATACAAATATATATAATATAACAAACTAAATTTCTTCTAAAAACTTATGGGAAAAAATTAAATATTTCTGAAGTATACATTATTGTTGCATTTCCTATGCTTCTGTTATGTTAAATTGTGGATCATTGAGCATCCTCTTAGAATTTGAGTAAGAGGCTAAAAATTTGCCAGTATTATACTATTGATGAGTCTAAAAAAATTAGTGGTTGGCCTGTACTCCAGCTCAAAAGAAGTTTTTTTTGAACCACCCTAATGTTTATACATCCAAAATGAAGGAGAAAGCAAAGCGTATATTATCGTTTATGTCGATGATATCCTGATAGCAGGAAAAGATGACGAAATTAAAGACATAATAGAAAAACATAAGTGAGAATATGAATTAAAGAATCTAGGAGAACTAAGTTATTATTTAGGAATCAAAGTAAAGAAAACAGCAGAAGGTTACGAATTAAATCAAAAAGCTAAAATAGAAGAACTAGTAAAAAAGTTTAAATTAGAGGAAACTAAACCAGTCGGTACTCCGATGAAATCTAATTTTAATAGAAGATAATGACAATTTATTGCCAAATAATATTAAATACAGACAGGCGATAGGTTCATTAGTTTATATCGCATCTGTCAGTAGACCTGACATTTCTGCTGCAGTGAATATTTTAAGTAGAAGAAACGAATCCCCGCATGAAAAAGACTGGATGGCAGTTAAAAGGGTAATACGATATTTAAACTGCACAAAACAAACGAACTTGCACATAGACAATAAAACTTAACCAATTTTAAAGGCTTTTGTGGATGCTGACTGGTCAGATGATACTAGCACAAGAAAATCAACCAGCGGCAATCTTTTTACTTTAGGTAATAATCCAATTCAATGGATTACAAAAAGACAATCATGCATTGCTCTTTCATCAGCAGAAGCTGAATATGTCTCAGCCGCAAGTGCAGGGCAAGAAATTATATATTTATTGAAACTCCTGGAAGATTTAGATTTAGCACAGACAAAGCCTATTTGTTTATATGAAGATAACCAAAGCTGTATCAAAATGATAGAAAGTGAGAAGTTTTCAAAAAGGAGTAAACACATAGATATTCGATTTCATGCAATCAAACAACTCAAAGAAGATGGAATAATTGAATTAACGTACTGTCCATCAAAATATATGATTGCCGATGCACTCACTAAACCTATTCCCAAACCTGAATTAGTGAATCACAGAAATTCAATGAACTTGCTTGCCTCATCAATCTGAAGAGATTAAGGGGGCATGTTGGAAATACTAATCTCTTCAGAATTAGATAAAACTCATTATAAATCAAGATAACTGTTATTCAAAAAACACTTAATGCCAGTCATAAATAAGACTTGATTACTCTTTCACCCATCATGTCAGGAAAATAGAAGATGGCTTCCTTGTTTATCTAATGTGTCAATCAAAACCTGCATAAACATTTAGATTAAAAAGCTGCAAATTTGACAGCTCAAAGAACTATATTAATAATTTAAAGACTTTAAATGATATTGAGTGTTTTATTAATACATATATAATCTAGAATTTTTATTTATGTTATTAATCAAGAATGAATAATGTTTTTGTATATTATTATTCTTCAGTGTGTGTGTAAAAATGTAACTAGATAAGAGCAAAAAGGTTTTCTCCAGTTTGTATTTTTAAGATGCATAAAAATATAGTATATTAAACCAAAAATTCTGCAAATTCATGGGATACATTATGAGTAAAAAAAAATACACATAATAATAAAGAAAACCCAAGTTTTTTTACAGGCTAAAAACTAAGGATATTTTAGATATCAAATGGAATATATACAAGCCTTTTATTGGATATGAAGAAAGTTCCGTGTTACCATGGACGATCATGAAGCAAAAGGTAAGCAGGTTTACCTTATCTTTATTTTATGATTTAATGTGATTATTATTATATCATGTAAGTCTCATTTTTATCATCCAACACATAATACTATACAGGGACAGATCCAGCCCATCATTTAGGGGGGGGGGGGGGGGGTCACAGCATTTTATAGATGATTTCTTAATGAAACAATTTTAAAATAGAGAAAATCCTGTGAAAACGGAATATGCTTATAATGGCATAAGGGGGGTGGGGGGGGGGGGGGGGGGTGTTACAACTTTTTATAGATGATTTCTTAATGAAAGAATTTTGAAAAACAGTAAATCTTGTGAAAACGGAATATGCCTATAACGAAATTCTGGTTTAAAAGTAATATTTTTTGGTTCTAGCGAAATGAAAGCAATAATAAATGTACCTGCTAAAACAGAAATCAGTCTAAAGTAGAATTTACTCCCATCCTTTGCAATTCCATCTTAGCAGGTTTTACTGTATTAAATGATAATATATATTTAGAGTTTGATTATGCAGTAATCTTTATCTTGTACTTATACTAATTGACTCATTTAAAACAATCAATACCTTCGAGCGACGTATTTGTTATTTTATAAGTGAGAGGCTCTTGTGCCTTAATTTATTTAATACTAGCAGACCCGCCCGGCGTTTGTAAATAATAACCTTAAACAAAACTCAAGTTTGTATGATTTTATATCTTTTGAAATTCTATTAAATGAACCTAATTTTGGAGGCCCCATTGCCTTCCGCAGCGTCTAGTGTGTTCCCAACAAACTTCTTTCCGAACGAATCTGTAATCTGGGTCCCCGCTACCTATGTCAGCATTTACCAGAATGTCGAAGACAATTGAAAACCAAGTTGAGTGAGCCAAACCTCGTAGTAATTAACACCACAGAATAATAATAAAAAAAAGAATGCACCATCAATATTAGAAAATGTTGGTAACAAAAGTCTAAGGTAAAATTTCATAAAACAGAAAGTAGCTGAATTGTAATTTAAGTTGAAGGAAGCAAATCCCATTGAAACTGGACCCTTAAACCCGAGGAAAAAATGTGCCCCCAAGTGGTGGAAGATGCTTCCTTCCCTTGTAAACTTCATGAATTACTGTTAGCATTAACACGATATGTAACAAACGGATGAAATCCCTTATCTAAAGTTACCTATAAAATAATATGATTTTTAATTTACAGCTGTTGTGAGTAGACGTAAGTTGATGCTGAAAAAGAAGATTAATGTTCGAAAAAGGTGGTAGCTGAGGTATAAAGAAAGAACGGGCCTTGGGGACCAGGGTCTTACTTAACTAGAATGTACTTGGGTGTAAGAAAAATTTTCAGTGATTTTAAAGTAGCTGGAAGACGCTAAAACTATGTTAAAGAAAATTGCAATAGAAAATGATAGTTTTTAAAGAAGATGCAACAAAGGCTCTAAGAAGGCGATTAATATTCAAAATTGGTGGTAGCTAAAGTCTGCATTATTTTTCTTTTTTTGTCATTCATGTAGTAGCTAGAGAACCTAAGAAGTTGTTAGAAAAAAAAAGTTTGTGAATCGGGCCATTTTTAAGGGAACTATAACAGGGGGCCCAAAAGGGTACAGCTGATAGTTGAGAGCAGGGCCTTAACATGAAAACATATTTAAATGTTGATCTTCAATTAGTCAAAATGAAGCATAGGGTATGAATTAATCATTAGACTATAATTTGAAAGAAATGCGCAAAAAATTGGGGAAATGCTTAAAAAAAAGGCCCTAGGGCCCCAATAAAATATGTGGGTGTTAGTCTAGGGAGAAGAGTCCAAGACTCAATTTTAAAATTATCCACTGAGAAGGTGAGAAAATTAGGGGGTGAAAAATGCATGGCACACAAAAAGTTCAAGGGGCACTGGATCGGGCTCTACAGGACCCTAGGCTGCCACAGGATTTTAACTGGAATATAGAAACAAGAGAATAACTAAATGGAAAAAGGGTTCCAAAAATGAAGATCGGATTAAGAGGGGCAATCTATTAACAATTTATGGTGCAAAAGCTTCAAGGGGTCAGGAACTTAAGGGGCATGTAGTTTGGTATAATGATACTTTTTAGCAGTTTTTAAACTAATCAGAGTATGCCAGAACTATGTTAAAGAAAATTGCAAGGAATTTGGATCATTTTTAAAGAAGCTTCACTATGGGCCCAAGAAAGCGATTGATATTCAAAATTGGTGGTAGCTGAAGTCTGAAATTTTTTTTTGTCATTTATGTAGTAGCTGGAGAACCTAAGAAGCCATTAGAAAAAAAAAAGAAGCTAGTGAATCGGACTATTTTTAAGGGAGCTATAATAGGGGGCCAACTGATAGTTTAGAACAAGGCCCTAACATGAAAACATGTTAAAACGTTTAAGTACATAGCATTTTAGATCTTCAATTAGTCAAGATTAAGCATAGAGTATGAATTAATCATTAGAATATAATTTGAAAGAAATGCACAAAAAATTGGGGAAATGCTTAAAAAAGAGCCCTAGGGCCCCAATAAAATATGTGGGTGTTAGTCTAGTTGTAGTCCAAATGCTACTCCACTTTTAATTTCTTCTCTATTCATAAAAAGAAAGTATTGAATTCTTGAAATTTTTCGGCTTTCGGTTTGGGAAAGATTTACCAGAGGAGACTAGTAGCCATGGCAGCCTAGGCAAGATTTTGACAGCACGTCTATAAATGGTATCTTTTAAATAAGCTTTTAAATTGTAATCAAGCATTTGTCTAATCGTAACTCCTTACATTTTAGCACCATGGTCAGACACACGATCTCACCCCGACCCCTCCCACATTTAAAGCTAGACCGAAACTTACACCTTTTGGGATACCCTAAATAAAATATGATTTGATTGTATTTGAAAAAAAAATATATATGTGTGTTAAAATTGCGTGAGTGCTGAATTAATGCATAAAATATCAAGAAATTAGACCGCTGACGATAGAAACATACTTCCAACTGCAAAAAGTATAACTACAGACGTTTGCTGAAATTAGCTTTTCTTTTTGGCAATCGTTTGCCAAAATTCCAGTTTTTATTAGACTGTTTGCCGAAATTCTGGATTGCATTCCACGATCGATTGCTGAAATTCGCGATCGTTTGCCGAAATTCGCATTTTTTCCGCAGTCATTTGCTGAAATTCGTAATTTTTTCTTCGATCATTTGCCGAAATTCGCAATTTTTTTCCGTGATCTATTGCCGAAATTCGCGGTTTTTTTTCCGCGATTGATTGCTGAAATTAGAGTTTCTTTCTTCGATTTTTGGCCGCAATTCGCGATTTTTTCCGCAATTGTTTACTGAAATTTGCAATTTGCCTCTGCGATCGTTTGCTAAAAATCATGATTTTTTCCCTTGATCGTTTGAGGAAATTCGCGATTTTCATTAACAATCGTTTCATGAAATTTGTCATTAATTTGTGCACTTGTTCGGCGAAATTTGCTATTTTTTTTACCGACCTTTTGGCTAAATCGCGATGTTTTTTCCGCAATCATTTGGCGTAATTCACGAGTTTGTTCCGCGATTAATTTCTGCAATTGTTTGACGAAATTTTAAATTTTTTCCTGTGACCAATTGATAAAATTTGCACCTTTTTTTTTGCACGACCTCTTGATGAAATTTGCAAGTTTTTTTGCAGTTTTTTGACAAAAGTCACGATTTTTTAATCGAATGATTGGCCAGAATTGGTGATTTTATTCATGGATTGCTTGACAAAAGTCTATGTCGTTTATGCACCACACATCAACACAATGTTTTTTTCGACTCCATGGAAATCGCTGAACAAACGATTATCGAAATCCACGATGATTTTCCGTCCTGTCCGGCTGACAAATTCCCGTTTTTTTTTTTTTTTTCCTGTGACCACTTTATGAAATTTATCACTTTTTTATCATCAGATGACAAAATGTTTCACTATTTTCTGGCTCATATTTTTCTTTCTCTCCTATGCACTTATTAATTGCAAAATACTGATTTTGGGGAATTTTGCAAAAATAAATGACTCGCGGGATTGAGCAGGAATGTATGTATATATATATATACACACACATATATTCGCAGAAAAATCATGACTGTTTTTGCTATAGTACAAACTCGTGAAATTTCTGAACAAGTTACCATATTTTAGGAAGTTTTATTTTTCAAGAATTTTAGGAATTTCAAGACAAGGGCCCTGGGACCCTTAAGAGAATGTTGTCCATCCTAAAAGAATGTTGTCCATCTCAGCAGCATCCTCATCAGCACTTTTTAAAAAATCTCATTTTTTTTTACCTCTAAAACTTACCAAATTATAATATTTTGAATTTTATGAAATTTCAATGTTTGCCCTTTACCTATACTAATAATACTTCTTTCCATTTCTAGTACTAGAAAACACTGAAATTACACAAAATTCACAATTTGAAAAGTTTTGGTTGTAAAAGAATTTTTTTTCTTCTCTCTTAGACAAAAAGCATTTTTCTAAATATAACCTATAAGAACCAGGACTCTATCAAAATTAAATTTAGAATTTTATTAGGTAAAACAAGTACTATATCTAAAAACTTTACTTAATTTCTATACTTTTTGTAAATGGAAGTACTTTTCCTTCATCAGTGGTTTATGAGATAATTGAGCTGACATATATTTTGAATCATCCGATCTATATCGCTTTGAAGAAAAGGAGGGGGCCCGCAAAAAAGCAAGCCTAGAGGCCCGAGTAATCGTTAATCCGCCTCTGGAATCCTGTCTTAGAAATTTCCATGGTCCTGGAGAAAATGAATGCAGTACATTTATATAATTGGTAGTACACTTGATAAAATCTATATAAAACAGAATTTTTTTCCATCCTTGCGATTCCCTTTTAGCAGTTTTCAAGGTGCGTACACCGTTTGGAACTTTTAAAGAGTTTGGCTGCTCTATTCCGGATTAGAAAATTTTAATTTTGGTTTTAAAAAATTTCTGCGTTTAATATCAGAATTAGAAACATTATTCTGCAAATAAACTCAAAATAGGGGTAAAACTGTATGCATCTTTAGTTTTCTACTGCACAATAATATAGGATTTGGTATACTTTAAAATGTACTTACTATTATTCTTTTTTCTTCTTTGTAAACGTTAAAAAAAGAACCGGCAAAATGAAAAAAATTTTAATTTAATACAGCTTTTAAGACGTTTTTGACTGGCACATGCAATTGAAACAGTGGATGAGACTAAAGAGAGATTCGAATTCGTTGTCGTTAATACGAACCACAACCATTTTATCATATTAGTCTGCAGGTGCTAATGAGAAAAAGGGTCTAGGGAATAAATGCCTAAGGCTCTGTAATGAATAGGAGACTCAAATTAGCTGGTCGGGAAAACACTTCTTAGAAAAGATGCTTCACAAAAAATGTTGGTCATTATTGTCCAGCAGAGCAGGTGCATTTTAGCAGGGGTTATTCTTCTTGTAGCTAAAAGCATAAGAACTAATCGCCTGCCCTAGTCCTGTTCTGACCCAGACACACAAGATAACTGCAATCTTTCACGCAAATATTCCAAAGCTGTATTTTTTCTTTCTTTAGATTAATAATGTTACTCGTGATCTCAAATAATTTTAAATCAATATACTTTACATAAACTGAATTTATGAATAAAAATACTCGTGAAAATGGAATCTGTATGTAACGGCATTTTATCTTAAACATAATTTTTCGTAATCCTGGAAAAAGTAGACAAGGCAGTTATAACAGACTACACTTCTTAAGATGGAAACCTGCTTAAAACGGAATTTCCTTCCGTCAATTGCAATTCCATATTACTAAGTTTTTACTGTAGTTTAAAATTATTTTTTCAATATACTTTCTTAAATCAGATGATAAAACCACCCTTGCACTTTTCTAATTGCTGCAACTGAAGTACAATGGTTAATATAAATATTATAAAACTAAGAGTCATCCAGGAACGTGAGGGATGAATTCATTTTTGTGTGTTTTATAGTTAAATATATAAGTATAGAATACCTGATAACATGGAATTAAAAAGTACGATGAAGTAAGAACGTTTCAGACAATTTCAGTCTTAGCAAGAACACCATTTATTATAAATACGTCATATTTTTCTTTCCGGTAAAAAAATTCCGTTTAAGAAAGGATTCTGTCACAGACAAGTTTCGTTTTCACATGCTTTACTGCATATCTATTCCTACTTTCATTGTCCTGAGATTTAATCTACTTTATAGATAACTAAACACACTTAGAAAAATAAAGTGTTTTCTGAGGGTCTTACTGATTATTATGCTGGCTAGAAATATGAAGAGCTCGATGCTGATATAATCTGAAAAGGCGGGACATGCGAGGGTAGGAAAGCTTTTTGCAGAACAATGATAATTCATCTACGTCCCTTCAAAACTCCAAACTGAAAGAGTTTCTTAAGAATATAAAAAAAAAAACTTATCGATACTTGATAAAATAAAAAACAGCCTGGGAAAATGAAACACTGTCTATAACGGAATATTGCATTAATTGGAAAATTTTATGGCTCTAGTCAAAATAATATAAAATATTTAGAGTACCGGATAACATTTAAACCTGCTCAAGACAGAATTTTTCCTAACTTTGTGTTTCCGTTTTAGCACCTTTTTACTTACACTGTACATTCATTTTTGAAGAGCTCCAGGGGGGGTCATGGCCCCCATGACCCCCCTCCCACACTTGGATCCGCCATTGATACTATAAAGTAATAAAACGGTGAATGCGATGTCGGTTATGCTAAATATTAATATTGTGTTCAACCTACTTACTTTTAATAGATTGCAAACTGAATTCGAATTATCTAACAAGTGGTGTGGGTTTCTAATAATTAAGATTTTCGTATCATTTCTGAAAATAATGACTCATAGGAACAAATAGAGTGAACAGTTGTGAAAACTACACATATTATGCTAAGTCGCTTTGGTTTAATCACTAGGAGTTTCACTTATAATGCCTGATATTTTTCTTTTTGATATTCTCCCAACCTTCTCTTAATTTGATAACTTATTGAGCCCACATTGAAATAATTTAGAAATTCAATTAGTTTCTTTCCAATAAAAAAAAGAAAAGAAAAGCCCAGCTTGCATAAGTTTGCGTGTTTTGTTTAACTTAATTCTATTTTGTTTTAGGATTTCATTCAACGTCGCCATGTCGAAAATATTCTATCACATGCCATAGGTTCGCCATCCCTATTCTAGTCCATCGTCAACAGTGTTGCTTTTAGTAACTTGAACGTTTTTATCTACTACTTCAGCCCAATGTTTATGCCATGACTTTTTCAAAGTTTCCTGTTTTTAAAAAGTGTCCCAATGTGCTCCCTTCTCCTCTACATCAAATGTCTACATTTAATTTGATCATAAATTCTTGAAATTTGAATATTAGGTATAATATAAATTTAAAACTACGTACAGTCAGCAAATAACGTTGGTCAAGATATGTATATGCTAAGCAATCATGGCCAGGATATGAAAAAATCAAGATTTTTTTTTTTTAATAAAAATATTTTGAATAATTTGATTTAAATCAGATTTTGTTAAACTAAAATTATCTAATGACGTTATTTTAAACTTTGAAGGCTATAGCATGCCATTTTTAATAGTTTTACAAATGCAATTAAGATAGAAGCTTGAAAGTAGTATTTAATTTTTTTTAAATGCATATGAAGTTTAATTAAGTAAAGTTGTGTAATGATTACATCACCTACTTTAAGAACTCTCAATGAGATGTTAACACCATTAAAGGTACCATCCATTGCATCACTGCACCAACTCACCAAAGCAAACCTCATTATTACATATTATTTTAAATATGTTATTAGTAGTACTACAATATATAAAAGAATAATTAACCAGTAAACAAATGCAAGACTAAATCCAGTATAAACATCCAGAAAAGTACTTATATATGAATCTTTGTTCGGTGTAACTAATATATTTTTTTGCAAATCATGATCAAAATAACAATAAAAATTATAATTTTATAGCTGGCCATATTATAAACCAAAGTTCTTTTAAACTCTTTTATAATAAAAATTCCTAAAACTGATAATTTTGGAGAAAAAAATTAACAAAATATCAAGGTAACCAATTATTTAATTACTTTAAATCAGGAAATGTACTCATGGAATTTTTAGCTAAGGCAAATTTAATACTTTGTAGAGAAAAACTAATTTTTCTGCTTTACCAGAAAATGTTATAATTTCTGTAAAATTGAGCTTTTTCCTACCTGCCATCTTTGTGTTACAATTTTTTTTTTTTCAATTTGTGCTGTACTACACCAAATATTGCTATCTAATCTACAATTCAGTGTGAAATAGTAATTTCAAGCATAAGTTGATTCAAGTACTTTGCTTCAAGTAAGCTTGAAATAGAGACCTGTAACTAATACCTATTGGTCAGTGGTCAAAAGAAGGAAATTCTTTGATATGTATTTACTCTGGGAAACCACTGTTATCCCATTCAATAAATTCCCTTATCTCTCTAGTGAGTGTCTATACAAAGAAAAGCAAGCAGAGGATTGCTGTTGAAAATGAAAGAAGATTCTCAGAGTGTATCGAGAACGTTCACCATTATATTTTGTTTTCTTTGATTTAAATAAAATGTACTCTTTTCAAAATTATTTTGATTTAGAGTTTAGTTAAACATTATTAATGACAAAATAAAAATATATAACCTTGTGATTTTAATCAATGATTTAAAAAAAAATCAAGTGATTAAAATCAAGCTGATTTAAATCAGCGTACCCTGATCATGGCAGTAGAAAATATTAGGAAAACAATATTTCTTATTCAGACTTTGCCATACAAAAGTACATACATACACACAGACACATATATACATATATATATAAATTAAATGTGCAAGATTATTTTGCACTATAAAAATCAAAATACACTTCAAACATTTGTTTTCATATGAGAAACATTATCTTTAAAATTTTTTTTGTCTCAGAATATGTAAAATTATCAGCCATGTTATGAAGAACACTACTATTAGAATATATTTAAAGCAATAGTTTGCTGTGTTAAACAGATTATTCTGAAATGCTATTAAAAAAACACTAATAAAGTTTGTTATGCGTTTTGGTCTTAATCTTTCTTCTGTAGATTAGTAAAAAAGTATAGGGGAGAGTGGTAATGAATGGGCCATTAACAAAATATGAAAAAGTATTTGCATAAAATTATTTTAGATGCCACCAATAGATGAAGCTATTTGTTCTACCAAATTCATCAAATTTTCCATTGTTTGGGAGAAGCCATTTTCCCACTAGAGTAGGATGGTCAAGAATCTGATTGAAAAGTAATTTTTTTTCTTTTTCAGTAAAATAAATAAGCTAAAATGTATCTATTATTTCATTGCAGATATGTGTATTAGCAAGTCTTTGCATATCTGTAAACTAATTGTAGTATGTATTTAGATGTTATTTGAATTTAATGTATTAAAAAAGCCTGAATATATTCCAGAAGTATAGGTGGGGCTGAATGGGCCCCTATATCATGGTCATGAATGACCTTTGCCCTAATCATGAAAATATGGTTTTTTTCTGATTTTTCTCTTTAATATGAAACATAACTGACTGTAATGGATTTAGATTAAATTACTGTCTAGTTAGAATAGGTTTATAGTGATGTCTAAAAAATAATTTGCACATTTTAATAATTTTCATCCTAAGAAATATCAGTTATTTATTAGAAACATAAGTTAAATTATATAAATGATTAAGGTGAACTATCCAGTTGTTGACCACACCTACCAGTATTTTTCCATTTGATATAAAACTAGAATAATTGTTTAGTAGTATTCTAGTATTTAGTAGCTATTCAGTATTTGAACGCTGGGAAAAAAACATAAAACTCCGAATCAAATTTAAAAAAATCCGATTTAAATCGAAAAAAATCAGATTTTTTTTTTTTTTTTACAACCTACTTTTAATGCTACTGGTGCATTCTGAAAGAAAGCTTATACCATTTAGTAAAGAAATATAATTTTTCTTTAGTTCACAGTAGTTTATATCACTTGAGGTAACACAGAAACAGATTCAATGAGTTCAGAGTTGCATTTTACTATTTATGAGTATGCAAAAAATATGTCTATATAAAAAAAAATTATATCTATATATATATATAACCATTAAATAAACATTACCAACCACCAACAAAAATTGGGAAATTATGAATAAAATGACATTAACAAATTGACAAAAATACAGTTCCCACCAACATACTTAACATAGATTCCAAAATCATAGTAAAAAAAAAAAAAGCAGAAATTGAATAACAGAAGAGGAACAGAACTTAGGCAGAATTGTCGGGTCACAAATGCCTAAAGTTCCACAAATAAAATGTGTGGTTTCATCTTCATATTAGCCATAAATTAGCTAAAGAATATGAATTTGGGACAACCACACACATAAAACAGAGAAATAAACCATTGAACATCAATTAAGTTCAAAATAAAACAGGATTAAAAAGGATAGAGGAATATATATATATGCAAGGAATATAGAGAAGATTTATTTTCTTTTAGGTTTTAGATTTAATAATTATGTTATAAATATGATATTATAAATAAATTTTTACAATTTCTGACGTTTTGAGAGTGAGATGATGGAGAAAGATTGAACACTATAAGCCTCATTACAACTTTTCTTGGCAAGGGGATGTTTTAAAGGATTTAATAAGGATTATTTTTACAATCCCTAATACTGACAATAAATTGTAATTTTTGTGACAGCTCACAAATTTTCAGGACCCCCTTGTTCTGCAACAGTTTTCATACCTGGTGTTGTTACCGAAGAATACAGATTAATCCAGCTCCAATTTTAATTCATTAAATTTATCACTACAAAATATCCAACCAATCTAGAAAAATTTTTAGAGTTTAAAAATGCCTTCTAATGTTGTATTCTTTCATTACCGCAACACTTTCTTTGGAGATAAGGCAATTTGCCTTATTCTTATGTTAAATAAAATATAAAGATAACTACTTAAAAAAGAAAAAAATATACACATTTTCAACTTTCTTTTAATTAAAGGGATTATTAAAGTTTTTTTATTCTTTTATTTACTATTGAGACACTAAATTGCAATTTTAATGACCAATTGCTGATTTTTACATTTTATTATCGCAACTCCTTGACAATTTTTTTTTTTTTTTTGGCCGATTGTTTGTTGAAATTCGCGATATTTTCCTCTGCTAATTGCAAAGTTTGCGATTTTTTTTTTTTTTTTTTTTTTTTTTTTTTTGCGAAACTGATGGACAAAATTTATGCTTTTTTTGTGCAACTGACTGACAAAATTCACACTTTGTTTGTTCAACTGACTGACAAAATTCCCGCTTTTGCTGCGACTAATTGACGAAATTAGTTATTTTTTTCTAATCGATTGATGAAATTAGTGGGTTTTTTTTTTTCGCAACCACTTGATGAGATTAGTTGTTTTAAACTATGAGCCAGGGTTTGAAGGGGAAAAAAAAAAAAAAAAAAAAAAAAATTTATTTGCTTTAAACCGGGTTTTTTTAAAAAATATATTTTCTTATTACATATACATGCAGATTTATTGATGAAAATAAACATTGTTAAATATATGAGGACCCCAGAAGCAGAGTTGGGCAGTATCGAAAATACATGTATTTGAAATACATTTTCAAAATACATTTGTATTTTGTATTTTAAACCGATAAGATCAAAGTATTTTTGTAATGTATTTTCTGATGGTTTTACAATGTATTTTGTATTTTGAAAATACTCAAAATACATTTTTTCCAAATTTCAAACTGCCATGTTTAAACCGCACAGAGAAAAGCTGCGATTCAGTAAAAGTAAATACACGACTATCTGTTTTGATTAGTTTTCAAATTCTGTTCTGGAAGTTAATATAAACACACTTTTCGACTATTGCTGAAATAAGGAGGTTAATGAATATGTTGTTTTGATACAGCAAACGTATTCTTGCTGATTAGTTACTTAATGTTGCTGTGGGAATTACAAGAAAAAAGAACATGTATTGTGATAGACCGGAAGGATCTTTCAGAGTTGCGCAGGTGCAGCGTTCTATTACCGACAGTTGCCCGTTGACCACACATATAAGGAACTCAATTTTTTTTTTTTTTTTTTGGTTTAGTAGTTTTATTTTAAAATATCGAAGAAGGATTTCTTAAAAATTCGCCTGCTTCATTCATTATATAAATTTTGTAAAAAAGTACATTAGACAGTAACCACAAGAAAATTGCTACAATGAACTTTTAAAGGAACAATTTGACTATGAAAAAATGAAATGTATGACTTTGCAAATTTTGCATTCGAATGATTCCTACTTTTTATGAATATTTTATACGTGCTTTTGTATTTTTTCTGCTCTATATTAAAAGTTTCAAGACTTTAATAGTAAGTGCAAATGATTTCTTATTTCTTTGCGCTTATATATAGTTTGATATTTTACCTGGTGTTTTAATTTTAAAACTGCTTTATACGAAGAATTCGTACTTTTGTTAATAATAATAATTCAACTTTGTTAAAAATTATCTATTTTTTTTTCATTTATATTTTTGTATTCAGTAATACATATTTTAAATTTCGTATGCATTATTTCTAAAAAGCACCATAATGGAAAAATTGTGCCCCAAATATTTTATTAGTGGATGGCCTAAAAAATCTTGCGTAGTTGGGAGCTCTTATTAAACACATGCGCATTATATAAAAAGAAAAAAATACATTTAAAATCATTTAAACAGTTTTATTCTGTGTCATTGTACATATAAGATTATTATAAAATGTGTTCTTTTGTAGACATATACTAAAAAAGACTGATTGAAAAGACTGATACTAGACTAATTTGTTTTTTACATTCTTGTAATAAATAAGAAGAAAGTATTGGTATCGTGGAAATTTTCTACTTTCGTGTTTTGCTTGATTTACACGTTTCAGGATACCTTGAATGCGATTTAACTATTTTTGGGAAATGTGTGTCTGTCTGTGTCACAATTTTTGTGGCCCTTCAACCTCAAGAACTAATGCATGGAGTTTAATAATAATCAAACTTCAGATTAAGATAGAACTAGGTATAACTTAGTTTTGGGTTTATTTCGCCCAACAGTCGGCACTGCTATGCTTAACTATTTTATTCCATGATAGCTATGTTGTAAGAACCAATACACAGAATTTCATCAAACTACATATAGGCCTGAACGGAAATACTTGCCGATTAGTTTTTAGCGTATATCGCTTAACAGGTGGTGCTGCTATGCTGGGTTTTTCATGATTTCCCCGATAACTATATCCAAAAAACTAATGGATAAAATTTAATCCAATTTCTTATTAATTTAGATCTTCAAATAAATTAATGCTGATTAAATTTGGGTTGCATCGCTAAAGAGGTGGCATTGTTGTGTTGTGTTTTTGTGATTGCCGTAACATGTATGCAAAACTCTCGTTTTTTTTGTTTTTTTTTTCACCATGTTAAAATGATTATATTTGTAAATCGAACTGAAATGAAATAAGTACTGATGGATATAAATCAAGCTAATTAGCCGTGATAAAGATAATTTCCTCAGTTACATAAATAATGCAATCATAATATATAAATAATGTAATCAACTCAGCCATAAATCTTTTCAAATGTGAAAGATGTATTTAACTTTGAAAACCTTGATAAAGATAATGACTTGTTGAGTGACTCATAGACATTAAACTGATTTATTATTATTATTATGATATTGCTATTACAATTATTATTACTGATTTATTATCTTATAATGTAAATATTTTTTCATTCTGAAAATGTAGTTGTTCAAGAGAAGAGGGATGAAAAATGCTCTCTCTTTTTCACAATTTAAAAGAAAGTGAATTAAATAGCTTAAAGTGTTACCACTGCTTATTCATTTGATATAATAGTCTACAATTTTTTCTCAAAGGAGGTTATAAAAAGTGGTTGATTAAAATTATGACAACTAACACATTACATTGGGAAACCATTATATTGGATTACACAAAATGTGGATTTACACCGAAATAAAAAGTATCCTGAAGAACGGGTAAGTCCCAATTTTATCTAACTTACTCACGCCTTTTTTCATTGGGATTTAAATACTAACAAGATTATGATTACTGATCACTGAATAAAAATAAATAAATAGCCTCCACTGAAATCTGAAATATCAGATATTTGATAAATAAACTTTTAAACTTTCAAACAGAAAAGTTGGAAGAACTTTTTACGGTAACACGTAAGTAATCAAAAGTTAAGAAAATGGCAGCTTCTAAAGATAATTTAGCAATTGAAAAACTTACAGCTACAAACTACTCAATTTGGAAATTCAAGGCCGAAATGATGTTAACTAAAGAAGACTTATTTCATGTAATTACGGAAGAACCGCCTAATCCAATTACGGACGCTTGGTCCAAAAGTGATAAGAAAGCCCGTGCTCTAATTAATCTAACAATTGATGATAGTCAGATTACTCATTTTAAAAATTTACAGACAGCCAGACAAACTTGGCAAGCTTTGCGTGAAATCCATGAGCGACATAATTTGTCTAGCAAACTTTATCTCTTAAGAAAACTTTACGGGATTAAATTAGCGGAAGGTGGCAACGTTGTTAATCATATTACAAAAATAATGGAATTAGTAGATAAATTAGCGGCCATAGGAGAAGTTATAAATGATAACCACATTTCTGCACTGTTATTATGCTCCCTACCCCAATCTTATGATACTCTTATTACTGCCCTTGAATCAAGAGAAGAAAATCAACTCACACCATCATTTATTAAGTCTAAACTTATTGACGAATATAACCGACGATACGATAATAATGAGAGAACAGAAAATCCTGCCAGAGCATTTAAAGCACAGAAAAATTACAACAACAAAACAAGTAATAAATGCTGCTCCAATTGTCGGATGAGAAACCATTATACCCAGGAATGTTGGCATAATAAAGCCAAAACACAAAATACACCACAAAATCAACACATTAGACCAAACAAAAAACATTACTCTACATGACTAGTTTTTCAAAAGAGTGAAAACAATGTTAGAAGTGAACAAACACCAGAATCAAACCGTAGGTACAGTCACTCTGAAAATGAAAACAATACATGGAGGGCGAGCGAAAATAAAAATTACGCCTTTATAACACAAGGAATAGAAAACAAAACATTTATAGTAGACAGTGGCAGCTCAAGCCATATTGTGTGTTCAGAATCAATGTTTACAGAAATAAAATCACGCGAAAAAACAAATGTAACCATCGCAAACGGAAAAAAACTTATCAGTTATGGGTCAGGTGACGTAAATATAAACACGCGAACATCAGACAACAAAGTTCATGAAATAACACTTAAAAATGTATTACTAGTACCTGAAATCGAAACAAATTTATTATCGGTTAGCAAAGCGACGCAAAATGGATGTGAAATTATATTCAGAAATGATAGATGTATGTTCAAACTTAACGGAGAAATATGCTTAGAAGCGCGAAAAGTAAATAACCTATACAAAGTTCAGTTGGCATTCCAAAGCTATGCAAACATAGCACAAAGCTGCAACAACAAAAATTGCCTAGAATTATGGCATCGTAGGTTAGGACATAGAAATCTAACATCAATTAAAGAAATTACGCAAAAGGAATTAGCTACAGGAATCCAAATAAACAACTGTAAGCATAACATAGATTGCGAACCGTGCATTAAGGCAAAATTAACTGATGAACCCTATCCAAAAATTGCAGAGTATAGAGCAACTAAAAGACTCCAGCTCATTCACTCCGACGTGTGCGGATCTTTTCAAACACCGACAATAGGGGGGAAATCATACTTTTTGACTTTTATTGATGACTACTCACGATTTACGATCATATACCTATTGTCTAGAAAAAGTGAAGTTTACGAAAAACTTAAAGAATTCATCGCGTTAATTAACAACAAATTTGGAGAAAAACCGAAAGCAATTAGAACAGATAACGGAGGGGAATTCACATCAGATGAAATAGAAAATTACCTCAGGGCTAATGGGATAAAACATCAACACACAGTTCCATATTGCGCAAGCCAGAACGGTGTGGCAGAGAGGAAAAACAGATCGTTAGTTGAAATGGCAAGGACAATGTTAAGTGAATCAAATTTACCATTAAAGTTCTGGGGGGAAGCAATATGCACAGCAAATCATTTGCAAAACAGACTACCGACAAAAGCAAATGAAAAGACGCCATACGAGTTATGGACAAACAGACAGCCAAACTTAAGTTACGTTAGGGTATTTGGCTGCAAAGCCTTCGCATATATCAGTAAAGCCAGAAGACAAAAATTAGACGATAAAGCTATAGAGGGAATTTTCGTCGGATATGATAATGAATCCAAAGGATATAGAATATATGTAGGAGGAAATGAAATAAAGATCGCGAGAACCGTTAAATTTCTTGAAAACAAATTTAAATATAGAAACGAGAAAGTAGAAAACAAACCAAAACAAGATGAAAATCGGGTTAACGAAAATTTTGTAGAAATAGAAATTTCAAATAGCAATGAGACACCATCCACGTCCAATCAACCAGTAGCAGAACTTAGACGATCAGAAAGAATTAATAAAGGTGTACCTCCTGATAGGTTAATATACATGGTTAAGAACGAAAACGCTACTGAACCAAAAAATTATGAGGAAATCGAAAACATGGAAAATTTTAAGGATAAACAAAATTGGATAGATGCAATGAAAAGCGAAATGAACTCCCTTATGAAAAACAAAACTTGGTCAATTGTAGAACCTCCACCAAATAGGAGAATAATAGGTTGCAAATGGACCTACAAACTAAAGCGCGACAACACAGGAAAAATCCAAAAATATAAAGCGCGTTTAGTTACAAAAGGATATTCACAAAAATTCGGGGAGGATTATGATGAAACTTATGCACCAGTCGTGTCATATACAACAATAAGAGCATTAGTAATAACAGCATTGCATCAAAATTTAAATGTAAAACATATCGATATTAACACCGCGTTCTTACATGGAGAGCTTGAGGAGGAGATATATATGTCACAACCAGAAGGTTTCGCTAAACCAAATAAGGAAAATAAAGTATGTAGGCTAAACAAAGCCATATACGGACTTAAACAAGCCGCGAGAGCGTGGCATAATAAAATCACAGAAACACTAAAAAAGATGAATTTCAGTCAGAGCAAATTTGACTCATGCCTTTTTACGCGAAAAAGGGGCGATAACACAACATACATAATAACATACGTAGACGACATTTTAATTGCTGGAAAAGACGAAATAATAGAGGAAGTAATTGCGAGCTTAAATAAAGAATACGAGCTAAAAGATTTAGGTGACATCAGTAATTACCTATCTATGAACATTAAAAAAGTAAATAAAAGCTACATGATAAATCAAACTCAGAAAATAGAAGAATTAATCAATAAATTTAATTTGCAAGATGCAAAACCGTGTAGCACACCCATGGAAACAAATTACACACGCTTTAATGATGAGGATAACATTTTACCAAACAACACATATTACAGACAAGCCATAGGAGCACTTCTATATCTAGCAACTATAAGCAGACCTGACATCTGTGCAGCAGTAAACATTCTTAGCAGAAGAAATGAATCACCAAGAATGAAAGACTGGAATGCAGTAAAGAGAGTGATAAGATATTTAAAGACTACAAAAAATTATAGTCTAGCTCTGAGCGGAGAAAAGAAACCGATACTTGAAGTTTATGCGGATGCAGATTGGGGAGGAGATGTAGATTCACGAAAATCCATGAGTGGGAACCTATACATGTTAGGAAGAAACCCCATACAATGGTCGACCAAGAAACAATCCTGCATTGCATTATCATCGGCAGAGGCCGAGTATGTGTCAGCAGCAAATGCAGCAATTGAAATAAAGTGGCTAGTCAATCTACTGGAAGAATTAAACCTAAAGCAAACCTTACCTATAGACCTATATGAAGACAACCAATCCACGATCAAGATGATAGAATTAGAAAAGCACTCAAGCAAGACTAAACATATTGAAATTAGGTTCCACCTGATAAAACAACTAAAGTAAGAAGGGACTATCAACCTAAAGTACTGCCCAACCAAATTGATGATAGCAGACCTGTTTATGAAACCAGTTCCCAAACCTGTTTTTCAAACCCATAGAAGGAACTTAAATTTGTGTGAGAATGAAACTTCAGAAATTAAGGAGGAGTTGATGGATATAAATCAAGCTAATTAGCCGTGATAAAGATAATTTCCTCAGTTACATAAATAATGCAATCATAATATATAAATAATGTAATCAACTCAGCCATAAATCTTTTCAAATGTGAAAGATGTATTTAACCTTGAAAACCTTGATAAAGATAATGACTTGTTGAGTGACTCATAGACATTAAACTGATTTATTATTATTATTATGATATTGCTATTACAATTATTATTACTGATTTATTATCTTATAATGTAAATATTTTTTCATTCTGAAAATGTAGTTGTTCAAGAGAAGAGGGATGAAAAATGCTCTCTCTTTTTCACAATTTAAAAGAAAGTGAATTAAATAGCTTAAAGTGTTACCACTGCTTATTCATTTGATATAATAGTCTACAATTTTTTCTCAAAGGAGGTTATAAAAAGTGGTTGATTAAAATTATGACAACTAACACATTACATTGGGAAACCATTATATTGGATTACACAAAATGTGGATTTACACCGAAATAAAAAGTATCCTGAAGAACGGGTAAGTCCCAATTTTATCTAACTTACTCACGCCTTTTTTCATTGGGATTTAAATACTAACAAGTACCACATAGATAAAAGGTACCTTTTTTAAATAAATTTTCTGGCATTTATTTGATTTTTAAAAGTTTGAAGTTGGCAGGTGTGCCGTGAGAGCTATATCTCAAGAACTAGAGCACGGAATTTCATCAAATTTCATCATATTCAGTTAGTATGGATGACATTCTGGCATATATCGTCCTAGAGATGATTTTTTTTCTGTGCTGTGTTTTTTACGATTTTCGAGATTTTTATATCTCTGCAACTATTGAATAGAATTGCACCGCACCAAATTTTTTATGTTTTTTCTGAAAATCGATACTGTCTCAATTTTGGCTTCAAACACTCAGTAGTGGGCGGTGCTATCTTATGCTTCGTGAAAGAGCTTCCTTATCAATCCACAATCTAGAGGTCTGCATGGGTCGGAATTTCCAGGCCCCGGCCTGGCCCCCACAAAAGTAATCTTATCCTGACCCGATGAAAAAATTAAAAGTTCGGCCTGAGCATGGTCCGGCCCGGCCTCAGCCTGTACAAAAATCAATGAAAACTGGCCCGACCCTTGGGAAAATCAATTAAATGAGGCCCGATTCAATTTCTAAAAAAAAAAAAAAAAATCGGATTTCTTTAAACATACAATTAAGATTCTTTTAAAGAATACTGCATATATATTTATGGGATAACTTTATTTTAAAATTACTATGTGTTCGCAAGACAGAAAATACACAATAGCAACATTAATGGTTACTTAGTCTTTGATGTTTCAACATTCAAATAAAGTTTCATTAAAAAATTAATGTAATTTAGAATAAAATCAAAAAGGAGGGTTAAAAACATGATAATTTTTGAAGCTGTATAAGAAAAAGCAGATTTGTGAAACTATTTCTCTGCCATTTTATAAAGCTTTTCTGAAATCCAAAGGAGCTACTTTCTGATACCTTTCAGAATTCATCAAACCGTGGGCCGGTCCGTGCAGACCTCTACCACAATCAATTCATGCAGTTATTCCTACTGAGTAACTACCTTTAAAGGGTAGTTTATTCATTATGAGTTATTCTTGTAACTTTCATACACTTTTAAGCACATTGTTGCCCCAATCTTTCAGTTTTGTTTTTGTTATCTTTCGTTGAGGCTTAATTGTTTTTGCTTCTTTATTTAGAAATTTAAAATTTCTAAAAATTTAATCAGTTTTGAAAACCAGCTTTGCATTTGACTAGTTCAGTTTAATGCACAATCTTTTTTTTTTTTCTTTTTTTTTTTTATGTATTTTGTATTTTAAATGTATTTTCAAAATACATGTATTTTGAATTTTTGAAATTTTGAAAGTATTTTGTATTTTGTATTTTAAGTTGAAAAAACAATGTATTTTGTATCGAAAATAGTTTTTCAATGTATTTTGCCCAACTCTGCCCAGAAGCCAAGGAATACAAGTGACAAAATTTAGATTTGGAGTAAATTGAGTTCAAAGTTGGAACATCAATATTAATTGCCTGAATTAAAATATGAAACTGTTGTTTATTTCACAGCGGTCTTTGAACTCATATTTCAATAACTGTTAAAGAAAAGTGTAGTACAATATTTTTAAAAATTTAAGTAAAGATTAAAGAGTTAAGTAGTTTAAAGCGCTTAAGTAGCTGACCTCTAAGAACACAGCACATAATTAGAAAATCACTTATATTTCTTTCCCTCCAAACAAATAGCCTTATTCTTAGATAGCCTTTGCACTTAGCTCAGTTTTTCAATTTTGTCACTTATACCCATTGGCTTCTGGAGTCCTCATATAAGTAATATAACTTCATTTAAAAATAATTTAAATTAAATAATTACAAGCAGTTATGTAGAAAATTTTTAATCATTTAAAATGTAAACATTTTTAGTAAAAGCTATGTCTTATGTTCTATGAATAAAACGTTCTACATACTGAAAATTTGATACCTTGAAAATCTAAATAAACAATCTTTAGATTACTAGTACAGTAGAGTCTCTAAAATCCACAATCTTCTGAAATCTGCATGCATTTCAAAATGTAAACAGTGAAATAGCAGTTAAGAAGTATTCTTTATAATCTTTATTCTAAATATCAGTGAACGAAAAAAAAAAAAAAAATTTAACGTAAATTTATGAGAAAATAGTAATGACATATATAGTATACATATTTAAAAAATTAAAAGCTTTTATGGATCAGGGTATAGATCCATAATGTAAAATGCCAGTACAAGATAGTAGCATATTAATGCTGATTTGTCATTTGAAAATTGAAACAATAGAAAAGTTCAAAAAAAATATTTAGCCTAAAAGACTGCATTTATTTAACTGATGAAGCATGAACTTCTACTACAAAAGATCCTTTAATTGATGCATGTACTTATTTAATTGATGAAGTATGAACATGTACTTCTACTACAAAAGATCCTTTAATTGATGCATGGCATAAAATATGGTCTGGCTCTTTATTTATAGAAAATCAGGATGAAAATAGAGATTTTTCAGGTTTTCAGTTAACCTTATCTCAAGCTAAAGAATTTGAACTCTTAAATTATGCAAAAAATTTCAAAACAGATTCACAAGAGCTTTCCAAAGAAGAAGAAGTTGTTGAATGGGTGAACAATAAAGATGAAATTTTGATAAATCATGAATGCAATTATTTCTTCAATAATGAACCCAGCCGAAGACAGTTAAACTGAGTCTGACAGTGACTGTGAAAAAAAAAAAAGTTTGAAGAAGGTTTGGTTTTTGGTGAAATTTCTTTAAGTTCTTGGGGGAGCAGAGTTGTATAGGAAATAATGGCTGTTTCTAAAATTCAAAAGAAACTTCATCAAGATAAAATGAAAGTTCCCAAACAAAGGACAGTACACAGGAAATGTTTAAAAGTAATAAAAATAATTTGGGGTATTAAAATGTTAATGTACAGGTAAATAAAAGGGATTCAAGTTTAATTTGCTTAAATTAAATTATTACAGGCTCTGGTCCCAAGCTGTGTGGATTTTTGCAACTCTACTGTACTATAAACACTGCCACAGCGAAGGGGTGGGGGGATTCAGGGTTAAAACCCCTCCCAGAACTAAAAAAAATACTATAATTGTTGCTTGTATGAATCACTAGTTAAATTAGCCAATTTTATGAATCAAAACTAAAGTCAATATTAATTTTTCTTAGCTTATTTGGAATCCGAGGCTTTGTTGAATCAAATTCCATTCAACAATGATTCAATTAAACAGTGAAAATCCATGTTACATGCATCATTGGTTAAGTGAAAACTGTCATGTGTTTTGAAAACGGGCAGTGACCACATTTTTTACACGTCTTAAAACCACTTTTATCCAGTGTTCAAGTCAAAATCAATTTTGACCGGTTAAAATTACAACCCTGGCTCTTTATCAGTTGAAAGAATCAAAATTGATACAATATGTTAGTCATTTGACAGTTAAAGAATTAATGCAGATATGGCAGAAATCTGGAATTCCTACAAAACAAAAGAAACACATACATAATTAAAAAATTTGAAAACATTCATTCTCATTGGCTTTTGTTAAACAAAAACAAGGGTCTTTTTCTACAGCCCAATGATAAGGAGTAGTTAGATATCTTGGACTCTTTTCTTTGATATTGGTCATGAAGGTGTTATGAAAATAATAATTAAAGAAGATTCTAATTTTCTTCAGGATCAAAGAACCAATTGTAAAATGTATAAGGGTTTAAAAGATAAAGAGTTACCAAAAAAAGAATGAACGTTCTCTTCAGAGAATAAAAGGCAAGTTCAGAGAAAAGGACAAGGACAGTGCCAGAGGGGGTCCGGGGGGGGGGGGGGGGGGCATATGCCCCCCCACCCCCCATCACAAATTAGATTATATCACAATCACATTATATCACAAATTAGAGTCCTGCATCGATTCAGGTTGCCCGATTTTATGTACACCTGACTCGACCCATGGTTCGGATGGGTTTGGGGTTGAGTTTTGATACTTATGAGGAGCGTTGCCATGTGTCCCAATTTTTCACCATACCCAAATTACATCCAATTTTTACGAGTTTAAACTAAATTAAAATTTTATTTTTTAATCTGCGTCGAGAAAATTTAAGAATTTAACCACATGTCGGTTTAAGTCTGTCATCACAATGGCTGGATGTTACTCAAAACCTTATACATTTTGTCTAGAACTTCATGTGCACTCCTGTTCAATGTTTATTCAATTGACCGCAAACTTAGGTGCCTATAAGAAATACGATTTCAAGAAGAGACATGACGTGCAAATTTATCTGCTCGCTTTGATCTTCTTATTAAAAAGCGTAGGGTAAGTATTTTTATAAATGAATGAGTAAATAAAAAGAGAGTTTTGTATAAGTATTCAAGCTAACTTAGTGTCAAACTAAAAATTTGTTCTTTGTTCATTAATTTCAATATACAGTAAAGTCTCATTTTATAATAATATGGATAATAATCTCTATTTAATATATAGAAGAAGAATGGAAGGTTTAAATGAGAATATAATTATGTACATACATAACTTCATTGTAAATTGTGGGAAGATGTATATATAGAAACAACTAAAATCTTGCATCGAGTCAGATAATCCAGATTCTACCCGAACGTGTTGGCCATTGCCTCTAAAATTTTGCTGTGGATCGAGTTGATTAGTGTTTCCATTTTCGGGTCATCTCAGATTAGAGTACGCCAAATTTTTCCAAAGAGAAATCCAGATTATTGTTTCAAATGATAAAAAAAGTACTTGTACATGAATGAGTATATTTATGCATTCATTTTTTGAGATGTAAAATTGATTTTAGAGATATGATTGCAGACTATTTTCCTGAATTGTTTTAAATTGTGGATTGATTTTTTTTTCATTTGATGCTTAGGATCAAGTTGCAGGTTCGACAAAAAATATTTTGTCGATTTCGGGTCGGGCATAACTCATGCAGGGTTGTAATTAACAGTTCGTGTTTAGGGTCATATGTTCATATTTAGAAAAAAAAAAAATTGTGTAAATCAGAATACCGACTTATTTGATAATTTAAACTTGATTGTATTATTAGACTGAACGATTTTAAGAAATTTCCAAGTCCGGGCCCGGCCCGACTGATAGAAAGAAAAGCTCGGCCCAGCATGGTATAAAAGTTAAAACTTCGGTCCATACAAAAAAAGTTAATGGACCGGCCGGGTATAAAAATTAAAAATTCGGCCTGAGCCCGTCCCGGAAAAAGTTAAAATTTCGGCCTGAGTCCAACCCAATCCGACGGAATTTCTACAAAACATGGATTTTTACGTCGGTTATGTTAAAAGGAGGAATTCTGACCAAAAATACTTATTTTAGCTTTTTTTCATGTTCATAATCTTCATTTTTAAAGAAGCGCACTACGGTGTGATATACATTTTTTTAATGAATCTCTACTTGCATGTACATGTTTCAGCTATAATTAATATTGTTAATCAAAATATTATTTATTGGAGACTTAAAAATCTGAAAAATGCTATACAATAAAATCTTCTAAGATGGAATTGCATACAAAAGAAGAAAAAATGCGTTATAAACAAGTTCCCTTCTGAGCAAGAGTAAATGTATTATATTCTTCTCTCACATATTATTATACAGTAGACTCCCTTAAATCCGCGACCCTAAAATCCTCATATTTTTTCATATGTAAACAATGAAATTTACAGTTAAGTTTCAGGAACAAAATTCAAGATGGCACCGAAATCAGCGACTACTGCAATGTTTTTTTTACTAAATTTTTTGTTAATCACTCTCTTTTGGTAATTACAGCTGATTTATTGCTAAATAAATTTACATTACTTTTGATTCTGATATAAATTAGCATATCTATATCAAAAATTCCCGGATTTGAAATGGAAAAATCCACGAACCGGAACGCTATTTTAAAATTATTGTTCGCGGAATTTTTTTTTTTAAATTATGGGCAAATTTATTTCTAAACATACAAAGCAGTATAAGAAAAGGATTCAAGACTCTAAATAACAATGAAAAAAGTTACAGAGAGCACAATAAGCTATATATACTGATAATAGCATAATGACTTATCGATCTTACAATCGCTTTACCACTAGATGGCAGCATAGGACTTTTGGAATCGAGTTGTATCGATTTCACTGGTAATCTATAATAATAAGGAAAGAAGTTTGTGTGTGAGTGTGTCGATGGTGTTCTGAAGAGACCGCTGCACGTAGAGCTACAAAATTTGGGGAAAAGGTGAGTCTATATATGAAGTTTTGCACCTCGAAGCCCGATTTTCAATTTTTTGATTCGATTTTTTTTTATTTTTTTTTATGCGATTTTTAGCACTTTTTTAAGCTTAGAGGCAATTTTTCCACATTAGTGAAAATAATACGATTTCTTTCTTTTAACTCAATATAGTAAATTTTGTTCTCTTTTCAAAAAAGTTTATTCAGAATTCGTACAGCGATTTTTGAATTTTTAGCAAATTTTTTATGCGATTATTGAACAGCATTTAATGCATCTCCATACCTATAAGGGTGTTACCGTAGGGGGGACACAGTTCTGTCGCCAAATGCCACCAAGATTGTCGCCAACTTGGCGATATATCGCCAAATTTGGAGACCAAAATTAGTCGCCAAAAGTGATGCCAACTTGGCGATATCTCTAATATTTCGCCAAATTCCCATAGACTTCCATTGTAAACCAACAGGGATTACTTGATTACAGAAAATCAACAAATTGAGATATTTTAATGCAACAAAAACTAATATTAACTTAAGGGATTATATTAATTATATTTAAGGGAATCCAAGTAAATTAAATTATGAATAAAGTAATACGATACAATGCTTAGAATGCTTTCCCAAACATAAATTTTAAGAGAGCCTCAGGTCAAAGGAATCAGATTTGAAACTTTTATCCAGTGACCCAGAGCCGAACAATTTTTGATGCTCCAGCTCCGCTCCTAGATAAAATGCTGTGGCTCCGGCTCCAACTCGGCTCCAGCTTCGCGCTTTTGAGTTGCAGATTTTAATTTGCACATTTAATTTTTTGCTCACAAATTCTTTCTTCCTTTACCTTCATTAAAGATCTGACAAAATGCATTTTTCTTCTCATCAAACTTGAAATGCTCATTCAGAAAATATGACATCTTTTAGCTTTTGCTTTTAAAATAGAAAGTTTGGTGAAATTTAAAACACAAAAATCTTAAATTTCTCCTACACTTTTCAAACAACCAAAATTGTACAACTACACATGTAAACAACACGTGGCCATATTTTTCAAATAGTGTTGTCACTTAGCTCAAGTAGAAAGTGGAAGAAAAGTAGTGTTACCATGTTTTGAAAAGTTTTCCATTTCTAATATAAAAAAAACCCTAAAAAATGATATAATTTAAATACTGAATAATGTTGTAATTAAAATATTTTAAGCCTGGAAATTTAAAAGACTGGAAAAAAATATTGAAAATTAAAGGAACCCTGGAGCAAGGGAAATTTTAGACCCCCAGTTCCGGCTCTAGCTCCAGGGAAAACACAGCTCTGGAGCGCTCCGACTCCGGGCTCCAGCTCCAGCTCTGGGTCCCTGCTTTTATCTAATCATAGTAAATTTTGACTTTTGTGATTTTTTAACTTCTTATGATTTTTAATTCGATTTTTACGTTTCTTCGTGATCTGCTGCAATTTTTTGACATTCCATTTTTGACCTATAATACTAAAGTAATTTCTGCCCTCATTTCAATAAAAGTTATTTGGATTTCGTGTAGCAATTTTCGAATTTTTTAGGAATTTTGTATGTGATTTTTAATGCATTTTAGCGATTTCCTATCATTTTTCCAAATTAGTGAAAGGAATCAACTTTCAATCTTCGAACACTATATATAATTTTTTTTTTCACTTTTCGAAATTTGTGCAACGATTTAAAATTTTTACGCAATATCTTATTGTGATTTTCAGAGTTTTTTCACAATTCGTGCTGTTTTTTGACGTACCCGGGCAAGTTAGCTAGTAATTTAATATTTTTATAAATTTTTATTTTAATAATTACTTACATTTAAACTAATAAATTATTTTAATATTTTACTTATTTTAATGTTTCACTTTATTGTAAGCATTCGTTATAATTTCCCTTGCTTAACTACCAATCAAATTAATGTATCAAAAATGTAAACGAATCAATGACCAGAAATCTGCAAAATTCTAAAATCCGCACAACCTCTGGTCCCAAGCTGTGCGGATTTGAGGGAGTCTACTGTATTCATTTTTCATGGATCAATAAATTTTTCCATATAGGACGGGATTCCGTCATAGGCTGGTTCTTTTTCACACGTTTTACTGTATTTTAATATTTTTGTTTAGAAATCTACTATTTCTAGGCAACAAAACAAAACGAATAAATTTTAATGTTTAATTGTAGAATAATGTCGATTTAAAAATATATACACCTTTTGCAAAAAATTTTGGGCCGGGCCAAATTTTACTGATTTTTGCACGGACCAGGCCATGCCGAGATAATGATTTTCATACAGGCTGGATCGAGACCCGGGACTGAAAATATCATCTTATGAAGACCTAGGAAGAATGAAACCTGTCCCGTCTCGGTACGGAAAAAAGAAGTTACGCCCAGCCCGATCCTTCAGAAAAAAGTAAGGCCCGAGTCTGGCCCGGAAAGAGTAGTGGCTAGGCCTGACCCGACCCAAGTGCCATGAATGAAAATAGTCCCGTGCAGACCTCTAAACGTTGACTGTTTCGAAATGAGCATGAATTTAAAGATTTTTTTTTTAAACATCAACATGACATTGTTTTATGATTGAGCTGATGTTAAAATAATGAACTTTTACATTCTAAGCTATTTTACAAGTTTTCCTTTAACTTATATTTTTCTTTAGAATTTTGTATTTCAGTTTTAGTCTCAGATTTAAATTCTGTATCTTATCAGAAGTTAGAGGACCACGCCGTCTGGTTTCGATCAATAAACACTCTAAAAATATACGTTAGTTGAAGGTGTTTCTTTAGTTGCTTTTATTATTATTATTAAAACCCGAAAATTCCTGTTTTGATTTGCCCAACTCCCTCAAAATACAGAAAAATTATTAATCTAACGTAAAAATTACCTGAAGTTGCATTTTTCATCAACTCACAGGGGTGTTCCCGTAACTGTGCTGCATGTTACTTTTTTGTATTAGAAACTGATTTTTTACATATGTCTCTTTTCTTTCAAAAGACTTTCGTCTTTTGAAAGTTCGTGAACAGAAGCTCAATTTTTTTTTAAATTCTCCAGCCAAAAGACGGGAATTTCTCCAAATAATAGACAAATCTGTTCCAATCACAGGTGCGTTCCAGCAACGTGCTGCCTGTGCTTTTTACGTTTGACGAAATGTTTTCTAGTGTACGAAATAATAATTGGGGCTTTTTCAAAAACGGCTGAAATGCAAAATAATGCAAAAAATAAAATGTGATATTTAAAATTACAGTTAGTTATTTAAAAAACTCTAGTTTGACTTATTAATTTCACACCATTCCTTTTGAATAAAGTATAATTCACATACTTTCAATACAAAGAAAGGAAGCTATTTAACACAGCAACCTGTTAAGATGGAATGACAAAGAATCAGAAGAACTTTCCAATTTAGACAGGTTTTAATCTTAGCAAGTATACCATTCCTTTATAACTGTATAGTACTGTTTCAGCTGACATTGCGAAATTTTTCAGTTTAAATTATTAGCCCCCGGTACGGTATGCTATTTCTTGCTCCCAGCTTATTTTGTGTAGTCTCCAAAAAATAACGTTACCTTACAGAAGCTAGCCGTAAAAGAAAGCAGTATGATTAAATACTCTATAGCAATTTTTTCACTTCTAAGCATCGCACATTTTCAATTTTTATACCGTCGTATTCGGAAAAAAAAGTACTTTTTAATGCAATTTGTTTGAAAACTGCATATCCATTTATTTTTGAGATATTAATTTTTTTTTGAAGTTTTTAGAGCCATTTGCTTAATATTGGCAACGGACGAACTCCATTTCTGTAGAAAGTGAAAGAATAATAGCAATTATATCTTTTTGTTGCCATTTTCCCATAAAACTGAAAAAAAAATTAATTAAAATACGTGCTATTTAAAAAATATATAAATGAAGGATTTCTGATAAAACATGAAGCTATTAGAAACTAAATTTAATTTTAAATATCTATATTAATAATACAAATAAATGAAGACCTGTGAATCTTTAGATAGCCAATTTTTTGTCTAAATTTTTGAATGACGAAATCTCCTTTTTTTTTTATTTGTGTATTATTTAGCGATAGTGATGTCCTAAGCGTACTTTACTGTAGATGTTGTTTAACACTGGATCACAAATGATGAATTCCTCAGCGGATGTGGATGACGCCACTTTATGTAAAATAAAATCGCGTGTTATAAGTCTTAAAACTGAACTACAGTAGAGTCCCGATTATCGGAGTTTCCGCTTTCACCGAGTCATTTTCTTCTGATGGACTGATGGCATCAATTATTATGAAACAGTCATTATAAATGAAGTGTTAGGTGAAGATGAAAGAGCAGCGTTCAACAAGGCGGGGTGGCCTACCATGTGGCTTGAGAGATGAAAGAGCAGGGTCAGCTAGGTGGGGAGGCCTACCAAATGGCTTAAGCACTCACAAGCCCCACCCAGAGATGAAAGAGCAGTCGTAAAAATTTAGAACTCTGATTTTCTGGTCAGAATGGGGGAAAAAAATGACCATAATGTTTTTTTTTTTTTCAAAAAAAAATTATGGCCATTTTTTTTCTCCCATTCTGACCAGAAAATCAGAGTTCTAACTTTTTACGACTGCTCTTTCATCTTCACCTAACACTTTATTTATAATGACTGTTTCATAATAATGGAAGGCATCAGTCCATCAGAAGAAAATGATCCATTCCAAAGGTATAAGTTCGATTAACTCGGATAATCGGGACTCTACTCTATCTATATTTATATACATATATTTTTTTGTCATCGGGGGCGACACTAAATTCTAAAAAAGCAGAATTCCTGTTTTCTAGTTATTCTGTTACACTGGTTCCGTGTTAACAGGTTTTATTGTAAGTGCTTAGGATGTCCCAATTTTCAAGTGCCTATCCTGTTTTTTTTTCTCTCTGTCCCGCTTTTTGCGATATATAGACACAATATTTTTATAGTTACAATAACTTTAACTGTTTATACTGAAAATTTTCATTTGATAGAGTTAATCAATTTGTGCACTGAACGGCTCAATTAAGGATAGACCGAAACCGAATTTCAGTAATCTTCCTACTTTCGGCCGAAAACGAAAATGTCCAATTTTTAATGTAATTAATACATGCATAAATATACATAATTGTTAATTAATTATACAACTTATACGTGTGGCCCAAGTTGGCTCTCTGTGCCTCTGACCGAAACTTTTTATTTCCATATAAAATAAAATGTAATTAATTAATCAACAACATGGAATGATTTTCTAATGACACGAATTTCATCTAATTAAAAATGTTTTAGGTATACGATTTATCTTTTTAAATGATTTTTGTAAATGGTCAGCTGTTATACCAGAACTTTCTCAAAGAGGGTTCGAAACGCTTCAACGGTTTTAAACTAATATAATTTCCAATTACTGTAAAGTCGGCTGCTTTTAATGAGCACGCAAAAAGCGTCTTCAAAGTTGAGTCATATATGCATTTCTTGCTTTATAATTTGGACTTACATCAGTCATGACTAATAATTATAAACAGTGACGTTCATAGCACTAAATAAAGAGTGTGTCATTTGAGTCGATACAGCTCAAATCAATAAGTAATGTTGAAAATTTCCAAAGAAAAGAAATGAGACTTTTGGACGACATCTAGTTTTGGTTGAGTTTTGGTCCGGCCAAATTTTTAACAGCATTTTTGTCGAAAATTCGTTTTCAACGAAATTCAGATTTTGAACCGAAAATGAAACCGAATTTTCGGTAGATCTGTCCCATTCTGGCCTGAATCTACAGAAAAAATGTAAGACCCAGACGTGCACCGGGAATAAAGAAGGTCAGGCCCGGACCAACTTTTCAAAAGCTAAAATTTAGACCGATCCCATACTGAGTTTTCAGGTAAAATTAATCCCGAACCCAGTTTAATGAAAGAAAATTTAACCGAGCTCGGTCTTTGAGACAGGCCTGGGTTTGTGGAGACCTCTAATATATACAGTGAAACCTCTCTAAGGAGATCAACCATTAGACCATAAAAAATTGGTCTTTCAAAGAGGTGGTCTCTAAATAGAGGTGATAAGTAAAGCAAAGTTTTATGAAATACATACTACAAAAAAAATTATTATTAAATTAGTTTATTATATTTCATATCTATACAGCTTTAAAGAAGAAATTAATTGTAGTTTGCTTTGATTTTAACACTTTCTCATTAACAATTTTTGTTTCTAAACATTCTTTGATATCTTTAAGCAAATTATTTATTTTAATGTCACATCTATCAGGTATCAAACTTTCTATCAATTTATTGATTTCAACAAGTGCTTTTTGATATGAATATATGAAATAGAAGCTTTAACTGGGAAGCTCGTCATCTGAATCAGAATGAGTTCCTAAAATAGATTTTGAAAAATCTCGAGTGTAGCATCGTAGAATTTATATTTTATTAGAAAATTAAAAAGTCTAACCTTTGTCGAGATTTTGTATAATACGATTCTCTTAGTCTTCAGAGATGACCTTGATTCAATAGGTCTAAGGAAGTAGACTTAGCTGAGCTTTTCTGGAGAAAAGTGGAATTTTGAGATTTTCCCATGCAAAGGAACGTAATCCTATTCTTTTGAAAAGTGGTCTTTCAGGGAGGGAGACGGGAAATAGTGGTCCTTTAATGGAGGAAAATTAACATTGAACATATAGCCAAAAATTACAGACCATAAATAAACAGTCTTTATGAGAGGTTTTACTATATTATGAACCCCCCCCCCCCCCCCGTCGGGGATACTGTGCCCCCCTATCGGGCAAGTTCTGTCGCCGTTCCTGGTAACGGAAAACTCTGAGCCTTCAGACGATGAATTTATTCCAACACAGTTAAAGACCTTGAAAATTATCTGTCAACAGACAAAGAGATTGTGCTTTCTGCTAGAAAAGTGATAGAACATGTCCGAGTGTTCTGATGACTTCATAAGACTTTCTCTCTTTTCTAACAGAATTTAAATGGAAGAAAACAAATTGTTGTAGAGCAATTTACAGCTATGCAAGCATTTAAGAAGCGTAAGATGAGAACTTGAGATTTTAAAGAAGATGGTGTTCGACTATCAGACTTTGCAGCAAGATGAAGAACAGAACTCTTACCCGTATGAATACAGTAGAGTCTCAAAAATCTGCACAGCTTGGGACAGGAGGCTGTGTGGATTTTAGAATATTGCGGATTTTAGAGTTTTGGAGATTCTGGATTAAATAATTAATTTTTTTTTAACTTACCTGTATCCATTTACAAGAAGAGCTTGTAATAATTCAATTTAAGCGAATCAAAACTTGAATCCTTTTTATTTACCTGTACATTATAATTGTAATACCCAAAATTATTTTTTATTACAATTTTTAAACATTTCTTGTATAGTTCTTTGCTTGAGACCTTTCATTTTCTCTTGATGAAGTTTCTTTTGAAATCTGTAAACATTCGTTACTTGCTGTTGGTCTATACAACTCAAAGCAAATGCAAAAAATAATGAAATGAGTGTTGCCAACCTTACATGAAATATAAAATAAATTAATTCGCTACTTTCTATAGTGGCCAATAGATGGTGCCATTATTAACCCTCCGACTGTCTTGGAAAAGGGCAAAATTGTAATGTTGTTTTCTCTGCATTTTGTTTTAAATGTTAAAAAAAATTATTCTTTGAACATTTTATAAAAAAAAACTTAATAACGAATATGAATGCAATCCTTGGAAATATTAATCATTGGTCAATGTATTAAAAATACATTAAATCAATAGAATTATATTACTTTAAATATTGCTTGTATTGCAGTGAAACCTGGAGCTTAGTGAACGTATTAACACGGGCTTGTCAGTGAGGGGGTTAAGACCTTTGTGGGCTTGTTTATTCATCACATCAATTTCTATTGTTTTACATTTTGTTGTGTGTAGGTTTCTGTGAAATAAAAGCGTTTTATTTGCATAATATCCAGTGTCATTACTATTTTCTCATAAATTTATGTTAAAAGTAATTTTATTTCATTCGCTGATATTTCGAATAAAAATTGTAAAGAATACTTCTCAACTGGGAATTTCATTGCTTACATTTTAAAATGCAAGCGGATTTTGGAAGATTGGAGATTTTTAGAAGTGCGGATTTTAGAGACTCCACTGTATAAGAAATGAATTAAACTTTCTCCCAAAAAATGAAATGACAATGATGACTATCCCAAAGGAAAGGAATGACTTCAAAATTTACAAGTAGTGAATGACAATGGAGAATGGGGGGTTAATGGAGATTTCAATAAAATCATAACAAATGATAAAGATGAAAAGCAATTCTTGCTGCAGGTCATAGAAGCAAACAGAAAATGCATTACATCAAAAACAACGAAAAAATCAGTTTTTGACACAATTTTGTATTATTAATGACCAAATATGATTACATTTCTACTTTTTACTTCCATATTGTTTTATTCTTTTCTAAGAAATTAGTTTTGGAGGTCTTTATTTTTTTTTTTAAACAAATATATAGGAAAATTAGAATGGAATACACTATCTTATGAAGTTAGTGGGTGTTGAGTACCCTCTAGCAGTTGAAATATGAAGTTCAAATTCCACCAGAATATTACTATACACAAATCTAAAAAAATTGGGGTGGCCTGGTATATAAGTGAAAGTTTTTTTTTTTACATAGACGGCTGAACCACCCTACCATATAGTATAGGGAAACATAAAACAGCATATCATAATTGAAAATGCATTTCGAGCAATCACCGCTAATGTACAGTACTTCAGATACAATATACCTAGTATCTGAAATCTTTTATGTGTCCCTGTAAATGCTATGCACTTTGTATTATACATGAAATAATTTATAGTAAACCTCTGAAACGTAGATCAATTTCATTATATATGAAATAGTTTGACATAATTAAAATATGCCGCAAACAATCCACACACCCTATATCATTATGTAATGGAATTCTTTTGTGTGGCCCTATAAAGTAATAATAACTATACTTTGCACCACATATTTTAGTGCACTTCATAAATACATATAAATTTTGTTATGTTTGGATGCGTGTAACATCATTAAAAATAATTTGAAACAATTTTTTTCCATTGGCAAAATCGACTCCTGTCCCAGAAATATATTTCTCCAAGGAAGCCCTAGAAAATGTCTTACCTTCTGTGTGGTGGTCATCTTTAAAAACAAATACTGGTGAAAATGAGGATTTTTCAAATTTTGCATCCTCAATAATGGCATTGCCAGCAAGTAATGATAGTCTTGAAAGAATATTTTAAACTTTTCTTTCATTCAGAACAAATTAAGAAACAGTCTATGTTCAGAAAGATTAGCAAAATTTGTCATATGCTATGGAATGTTCTGTGAAAAAAGTAATAATAGTATATTTGAGTGGCAATTTTGTTCTTTCAATATTGTAAAATAATTGTACAAGATATTTCATTAAATTTTTTTTCTGTTATTCATTGTGCTTTTATTACTTACATACAGGGGTGGGGAAATATATCATTTTACTCGCTACTGGCGAGTGGATTTTATGACAGGGCAACAAGGGTGGTGCCAGAGAGGGGTCAGGGGGCATATCCCCCCCATTGGGTATACCTGCCCCCCCCCCCCTGTCGGGGTCAAATTTAATCGTCGTCGGGGAAAATTTTTTGACTTGAGTGTAGAGTACTGCATCGGATCGGGCAACCCGAGTTTTCCTGCACACGACCCGAGTCGGGGGCAGGTTAATTAAAAAAAAGATCTTAGGTTAGTTTATAGAAAACGTGACCCACGGATGAGCTTGCCGCTAATTTTTTTTCTTGGGAAGTCGGATTGTCTTGGCTATAATTTTTTTGGTTTCAGAATGGGTTTTGATATTTACGCATCGTTTTTGTTTAAGCTGATTTTTCAAAAAAGTATCCCGAATTATATCTCAAATCAGAGTCCTGCACGGATCCAGGTTGCACGATTTTACCTACACCTGACCTGACTCACGGCTCGTATTAAGGATAACTTTTTCCGTTGAGGTTGGGTTCGGATTGGTTTGGGGTTGAGTTTTGATACTTACGAATAGTGTTGCCAGGTGTATTTATTTATGTGGAATGTCCCTATTTTCCCCAAAATTCCCGATCCCAAATTATGTCAAATTTTTATGAGTTTAATCTAAATTAAAATTTTATTCCGTATAGTCCAGGAGAAATGTACATTTTACCTTGCAAAGGGTCGGGTAGAAGATTTTTTTTCTGAATTGTTTATAATGATGCCAACATGGAAAAAACAAGTTTTCTAACAAAATTTCTTAAGGATAAAGTTTTTGTGGCCAAGAAACAACAAAATTTTGGGACTTTTTTTAATTTTTTTAAATATCTCGAGACCCATTGCCGTAACATATTATTAGTCAGTTACAAAAATAAAGAGCACAAAATTCTCTGCAACTTTCATAGTTACAACTTTTTTATACACTCAATAGCAAGCGCAGTACGCCATTTCAAATATAAGACAATTTTTTCCATTTTCTTAAAAACCATGAAAACATGTTGGGTCATTCTCAGAAAAATCAGGAATTTGTGTTACTGGTTTTTATTACAAAGTGTAAGGTTTTAAAAAGTAATTTAAATATATAAAACATCTTAGTACAACTGATGGAACATATAGAAGTTGAAAGTTGAGACAAAAATATTATATTTATTGTTTAAATTTTGTCCACAGAGTGTGATTTGTCACATCCGTGGACTATCACTGCTCACTGTTTTGTTTGTTTCCAGGTTTATATTTTATACAGCAAACAAGAAATTAACTGTTTAGACTATATTTTAGATTAAGAACACATTTTAAAAACTTCTCCCAAAACTTTCAAGTTAAATTTAATTTTCATATTTGTTTAATTGCAAGATTAATGTCTGTAACCAGAGAAATAGGTCACATCTGTGGACAGAAAGAAAAGTGCCAATAAATTCTTCCAGGTGGCAGCACCATAGTATATTGGTTGAAGAATCAACACTCAAACAGCCATTTTGTTCAGTGATATAGAGACAGAAGCATGCTTTTTGACTTGTGAGGTTTTATTTAAAGTTTTTGCTGTTGATTTGTAGAAAGTAAAGATCAACTCATCACATCTGTGGCACATACAAATTTAAAATAATCAGGTAAGATAATAAAATAATTGAATAAAATCATAATATTAGATGTAAAATACTTGCTTTCCACCTTTCATATCGTAACTTCAAAAGCACGTGTTCTTAAATGTAGAAAATTGGTATTTTTATCACATCCATGAACACAGCCTGTCCATGGATGTGATTTTAATAAAAATTTGTTAGAAATTTAAGCGTTGAAATAATATATTTAAGACAAAGTTTTTTTTTTCCTTTAAAGTATCAGCAATTGATGTGCATGTTTTATTTATTCATTTTATTTTTTTTAATTATCTTATTGCTTGATTATGTAGATCTTTTTAAAAAGAGATTCAATCAGCACATTCAATATGTAGGAATTTTGAATTTTAAAAGCATTTTATGTGTCTGCCATTTTGGAAAAAGTTTTAAAGTTTATTTAGTGTGTGTTTGAAAGTTTAATACCAGAATGCATTATCTGATTTTTACCAAATCTTCAAAATAGGTAGTACCCTATTGGAGAATTTGATATAAATCATGCCTTTTTTCAGTTCTACAATTTTCCAATATGGCATTCTTAACTCAAACTGCTTTCGAGGTAAAATTTTAAATCTTAAATTTTAAGGTATGCTGTTCTTTTAATTTTCAGAATCAAAAGGGAGAAAACCCAAACAAGAAAGAAAATGAAAGAAAAGCCTAAAAAGAAATCTGAGAAGGAAATACAGAGAAGAAGAGAGATGAAAAAGCTAAGTATGGGGCGTGCAAGAGAAAAATTAAAAGCTGATCCTGAGAAATATGAGGAAACTTAAAGGAAAGATAATGAAAGAAAGAAATCATCAAGGAAGAAAGTTAGTGAAATGAGTGACCGTGAAAAGAGAAAGATAAGGAGAGGCTGGTGTGAACGAGCTAAAAAACACAGAGAAAAGAAATAGAAAAGGCACTTTTAATTGTTGGGACACCACCTGATAGCCCTCAACTTTATGAGACTGAAAACAGACCATCTTGTTCCAGAGTTAACAGTGGCTATAAAAAAAGGAAGCAAAACAGGGAATTTGTGAAAAAAGAAGTAGATAAACTGAAAGAAGAAAATATGTCACTGAAGAGACAAGTGGCAAAATACAAACAAAAGTACTTCCGGGCAGTATCAAAGAAGGATGATACTCCAAAGAAAGATGTGAAAAAAATGCTGAGTGGTAAAAAAGTTCCTGAGATAATTCACCAAAACCTTGAGTTTGGAGCAGTGTTAAAAAACAGATTACTGAAACCTTCAAGAAAGAAACAATTTTGAGTAAGAAAAGAAACTTAGTAAATATGATAACAGGAAAAATTATTAAGAAGTACAGATTTTAGCAAAAGATTTCTCTTTTGACTTCTAAAAACTTGTTGAAACCAAAAGTTGGTGTTCAGAAAAGGAAATATCTCCAGAAAGAAAAACTTCAAAATTTAATTATCATTTTTCTTAAAAAAGATGAGAATATTGGCTCTGTCCTGGGAAAAAAGACACAATAACAAAAAGGAAACAGAAAAAGCAGAAGCGACTGTTGTCTGACTCATTGAAAAACTTGCACTAAAATTTACAAACTCATTTCCGGAATATAAAGATCTTAGCTACCCACAGTTTTGCCGAGGACATCCATTTTGGATTGTTTCTCCAGATTGTCAAAAGCAAAATACCTGCAACTGCAATTTATGTGATAATTTTAGGATGGTTGTGAAAAAAATGAAATTGCTAGGAATGATTGAAGAAACATCTCCTAATGCAATACTTCAAAGAATAACATGTAAAAAAAAACTTGATGTAATATGTTTGGAGAAAACTTGTGTGGAATGCTACAACAATGATTCGATTCAGATTTTTAATGAATTTGAAGATGAAAAAATTAAGTATGAGCAATGGATCACGAAAAGGGTGAAGATTGAGACTAAAAATGGATGTAAAATCAAACAAAATACATGCAAAGAAGAAATAAATTGCACAAAGAAGGACTTTAAGTTATTTACCTTATTATCAGGTTTTACTTTATTTTCCATGTGCAGCAATACTTTATTTTGTATACATTCTTCATATATTTAAAAGCATTTTCATTTTGTTAATGTTTTCTTTATTTATATTAAAAAAGGCCACATCATTTTAAATTGTTTTTAAAGTATTGCTGTTTATAGTATTGCTGCACATGGAAAATAAAGTAAAACCTGATAATAAGGTAAATAACTTAACGTTATGGATTATATGTAAAATACAGGTTTTAAATAAACAGATTTATCTGTGAATAAATTATTAATGCAACGATTCAGGTAAGACGACTTTCCTGTATGTAGTGTACAGCTGAACAAACTTGCAATCATTATGGGATTGGAAACATCAAGATTGATGATCCAACATGCAACTTGGAAGCCGTTAAAGTTGCATGAGGTATACTCTGATGAGGAAAGTGATAAGGAAGAATTGGAGACCATCATGCCTAACAGCTATGTAGTTGTTGAATTTATATCAGAAAGACTCCTTATTGAGCATTATGTTGGTATGGTGGAAAGAGTACAATCTGAGGAAGAGTTAATTGTAAATTTTATGCGAAAGTCAACTGGAGTTAGAAAATTTATTTTTCCTGATGAAACGAATGTGAAAACTGTTGATAAAAGTGCTGTGGTTAAAGTTTTGGAGCAGCCAGAGATAAATAAATGTAACCAATACATTTTTACAGAAAACATGGAAAACTTTTAAAATATGCGTTGATTTTGCTAATTTTTATTGCTCGGAACTCATAGGTCCATAATCCAATATAATTTGCAAATTGTCTTGCTATTTTTCTCCTTTCTATGAATAATATTGCTTACATTGATTTAGTTTTCAATTGTGTAACGGTTACAATTATTAACAATAAGTTAATAAATTTTATTTCATTCACTATATAAGCTCTCTTATTATTTCTATCACAAGCATTTCTATTATTTCTATCATGTGTGTTTTTTATTATCCAATCTGTGTAACAAATTGTCATATCTGTTGACTGGGTATCACGTCTGTGGGCCTGGTTGTCAAGTCTGTGGACCTGGTTGTCACATCCGTGGACATGACTTTTTTTTAGGTTTAAAAAACTTAAAATATTTGTATGTTTGATCTGAACAACTATAACAGTGTTATTACTTTAGGTAAGATCTAACTTAATTATAAGTATTTAACAAGTTTGAAGAAATTTTATTTTTTTTTAAATCAGTGATGAAATTCCTGATTTTTCTGAGAATGACCCAGTTTTGCCCCAATTATGAAAATGTTCCCCGCGGATTAATCGTGTATGTCGACTTCTAAAGTTGGTAGCAGTAAATTATCTATTATTTGCACAATGAAGTTTTTATTTTCATCTCAGATATTTTATATTCAATAAATTTATATAATTTTAAAAGTAGTGCAGAGTGTAGATGAATGAGACAATTTTCGTATTTAGACAGTAATTTTAAGTATACAGTGTTAACTTCAAAGCATTGTTTAAAAGAATACTTCAATATTTAGTAACTTATTGACACGATAGTTTCAGTTCAGAAAGAAATCTTGTTTAATTTTAATAATTTTATAACTTTTATAATGCATACAAATTTTTCTAGGTATCAATGGGATAGGTATGAAAATTTACGAAAAATATATTTTATTCTACACTATAATCGTATATTTTATTTACCAATTATTGATAAGATATGTTTTAGTGTTTTAAAGATAGCAATTATTGGATTGTAGTTCCATGTAAAAGGAGGCACTCAATAACAACATATAATACAAGCAATAAATATATTTTATGTAATAAATACTTTTACCTTATAAAATAGCTACAATAAAAATGAAACAGGTTTTTTCATTAACTGATGTATAATCATTAACTATACATTTATCTCTTATAAAATTTAAAAATTCTGTCAATAAAATATTTGAGATCACTAGTTTCATAAAATATTTAAAAAATTAGTTATAAAAAATATTGTCAATTTTTTTTCCACTTTTAACAATAAATATAACAAGAGATTATATTATTTTACAATGCAAAAATATTGCTTTAAAGCTCAAACAGAAAAACTTACTTTGGTTGTTGAAAAATATGCTTTGTGGAATATTCTAATCTTCTATAGTATGTCCTGTTTTGAAACTATATCGGTTTAATGATGTCGGTGATACCATTTATCAAAATAACAATTTATTTATGATTGTAGGCCATATAAACATTTTTGTTTTCACATTGATCCCCCGTCTCATTCAACTCCAATTTCCGTTACAGAATAAAGCAAGGTATGCAATATGACTGCATAAGCTAAATGAAAAAATGTATTTTAATAATAATAATTTCTACAGGCTATTTAACAATATTTTTCTCTTTGATGGCACTGTTGTAGCATTATTAGCATCCAGTTTCAAAGGAATATCCTTATCCTGAATAAAACAGATACCTGGATCATCTAGTTCTAAAAAACCTGATATGTCCCATTTATCAGCATTTTACTGCACTTTCTTCCAGTTTATTTGTGTGACTAGTGTAGACTCACATGAAAACATTTGCACGCTAATATTAAACCTATTAGAGCTTTCTTTTCAGAATTCTTGATTGAATTTCAATATATATATTTTTTTTCATATGATACTTGATGTCGATATCTAACATTGTGCGTTTTTAATTTTTGGAATTTGAATGTATTTTTTCAATGAAGATACCTTAAATTTCAGAACGGGTTCCAAACTGTTTTCCAAAAATGAAAGTTTCCAAACATTAAAAAAAAAAATTGCAACCAAACCCGAAAAAGTACAAAAGTATAACATTAGATATTCATCTCAAGTATCCCACAGAATAAAAAAATATACATATTTAAAAGTAATAAAATGCAAGTGACATATTTGTTAAGAACGCTTCCATAGGTTTAATATGTCTTGCGAATGTCTTCGTGTGACTAATTTAGTCTCATAATTCATATAACTGTGACTTTAAATGCCTCAATCTACAACTACCGTAAAATCTTTGAAAATGAAATCTGTGCATATGGATTATATATTTTCAAGAGAAAGAATATGAACAATTATACCTGCTAAGATGGAAACCTGATTAAAGCGGAATATATTTCGGTTTCTTTCGGATTGGTTTTCAAGGTTTTAATGAATCAATATTTCACAAAGCTGGTAACGTAGTTCAGCATAATGTATTTAATGATTACACACTTAAAATTTTCAAAATTCACCTATTAGAGATTTATTAAAATTCTTGTGGTAAATTTTAAGGGGGGGGGGGTGCGCCGTGGTTTGCCACGGGTACAAAAAAGGCTAGTTTTGGCCCTGAAACACATAATTTACTGCTACCAATATATAGAAGTTGACATACACGATTAAATCCATGGGAAACATTTGAATAATCAGGGCAAAACTACGTTTTTCATGGTTTTTAAGAAAATTGAAAAAATTGTCCTATTTTTAAAATGGCATACTGCACTTGCTATTGAGTGTATAAAAAAGTTGTAAAGAATTTTATCCTCTTTAATATTGTTACTGACAAATAATATGCTACGACAACAGGTCTCGAGATATTTAAAAAAAGGTCCCAAAATTTTGTTGTTTTTTGGCAACAGAAAATTTAGTCTTAAGAAATTTTGTTAAAAAACTTGGTTTTTCCATGTTGGCATCATTATAAATAATTCAGAAAAAAATCATCTTCTACCCGACCTTTTGCAAGGTAAACCCCCTTTTTGGTACACTTCCCCTGGCTGGACTATTAGTCAGCAACGAGAAAATTTAAGAATTTAACCACATGTTGGTTAAAGTCTGTTGTCACAACTGCCGGATGTTACTGAAAACCTTATACATGATTTGGCTTATATATGATTGAGCTCCTCGTGGAGATCCCAAATATATATTATGAATTCGGCCCCCCTGTCGGGGATACTGTGCCATCCCGTCAGGCAAGTTCTGGCGCCGCCTCTGCAGGGCAAGTTAGTTTTTAGGTAGTTTTTTGGAAAACTGCAGGCTATAGAGATATGCAAAAAAACTTTATTTCTTTACTCGATAGATATACTTTGTAACATTATAGCGATGTAAACATGGTACTAAGTTATACTCTATACTGAACATTTCCCTGTTGTATTTTTTAAATTTATAGAAAAAAAAAAATATGAAAATGCATTGTAGTAACAGTAATTAATTATTTATGCAGTTGCTTCTATATTGTCATAACAATTTTCAACTGTATGTTGCATTTTGCTGGCTGATAAAATATATCCTTGGCTGGTAAGATTTTCTAAAAATTCTTCACCCCTGCTTATATATTTTCACAAGAGTCATAATCTTTAAGTTAATGCATTGCATTATTTACATTTGTTAAACTATCACAGATTTTTTCATAAATTTCTTTTTTTTTTACTTTTAAATAGAAATTTAACTCTAAACAATAACATTAATAGTTAAACTTGTACAGCATCAGACTACAATTATGAAATTTTCTGTTTTTCAAGTGGAAGAAAATTATATTATATAAAAAATATAGTTTATATAAAAAATATATTTATATGATACTTTTGAAACTTTGAATAACATTCATAATCTTTAATTTTAATTATTAACTTAACTGTTTATATATCAAATACATGTGCGAATTATGAATCATTGCACATTAAAGTTCTTATTAGGGATTGACTGAAGCAGCAATTTTGCCGAATACTGAAGCTTCGGTCAAAGTGTGCACCGAAGTTTCGGTATTTGGCAACTGAATACTTAAAAGTTTTTAATACACATTTTTGTACATAGTAGCTCTTTTAAAAAACTTTAGTTAAAATTAAATTCTTAATAATTTAATTCAGTTACATTTTTATTCTTATCTAATTACACAAAAAAATTTAATCTCTTCTTTCCACTCACAAATTCATTAACTCATGACTTATTTTTTATTATTTTATCACTAGTCAATACCCAAAATAACCTATGAAAGTATTAAACTTACAGGCTAATATTAAGAATAAGGATTGTAAAAAAAAAAAAAAATAATAATAAAGTTCGTCCAAATAAAAAGAAACAATGCTGACATTAAACTGATTTACTGATTGTCTAATTATAAACATATGGAATAGGAATGTTCTCAAATACGAAAGGTATCATATCAATTTGTACATTTAACTATTTTCTGTCAAATTATTGATACATATTTGTATTTTGATTAATAGTTTAACATTGTGGTGATGAAGATAAGAAATTTGAGCGATTTTTAATCTAATGGTTATAAAAGCTTATAGGATAGGCATAGGGTATACTTATTTTGATGTGTGTATTTTCTTTTATATACCACTTAGATATACAGAGATGAACTCTGATATACTTGATGTGTATAAAAAGAAAATACACATAAAATAAATTTAAATTTAAAAAAAACTAATGTAGAAATACATAAAATTGAATGATAAGCGGAAGATGCCCATCTTCTATACTTTTTTTTTCTCTATTGTAGACAGTTCTTTTGATTTTACCCCTATGTAGACTATTTTAGGAAAGAAAAAGTTTTTTTTAATTATTAAAAATGGCCTTTGTCTTGTTTTTTTAGTACAGCTGAACTCATGCACATAATATTGAAACTCATTTTTGCGGTAACACTTTATCTTTTAAACCCATATACATTTTACAATTGATTCTTTGATCCTAAAGAAAATTAGAATCGTCTTTAATTATTATTTTCATAACACCTTCATGACCAATATCAAAGAAAAGAGTCCAAGATATCTAACTACTCCTTATCATTGGGCTGTAGAAAAGACTTTTGTTTTTGTTTAACAAAAGCCTATGAGAATGAATGTTTTCTAATTTTTTAATTATGTATGTTTCTTTTGTTTTGTAGGAATTTCAGATCTCTGCAATATCTGCATTGATTCTTTAACTGTCAAATGATTAACGTATTGTACCAATTTTGATTCTTTCAACTGATAAAAACACGCTGAAGGATTTTTCTTGTTATAGTTAGTTGTTTCAATCTAGTCAATTGGTCTACTGATCTTAGACCAATCAGAAAAATTTCATTACTAAGGCAAGTTGAAACCGGAGCGATTGCAAATTTTTAGCGTTGAAATTTCTTTGAACAGAAGAGAACGGCTATTTTTCATAAAATTAAAGTTATTGATTAACACACAAATTTTGTAATTATTTTATTTCATATTAGGCTTATTGTTGGTCGTATTAACTGTAACATGAATAATGTTAGTATCCCATAACAGTAGATTAATATTTAATGTAAGTAATGTAACCTAAATATAATTCTTGATACTTATTTAAAAGTAAAAACTCTTGCAATAAATAAATCCTTTTTAAATATTATTTTTATTTGTCACCTTTCACTTACAAATAGCCATGAGGTAAATGTAAACAACTTCATACAGATGTTTGCGCCAGATGCAGAATTTGAAAATCTATAAGATAAATATTTAAAATAAAAATTGTCATGAAAAATTAAATGTTTCACTGACTAATTGTTTTCATTTGGTTGTAAAAAGCGTTGGTAGAATTCTTGTTTTGGTTTAGTGATGTCTATAACTTTATTATGTAAATAATTCTCAGAAATGTTGCTACATATAATAAAATATTTCAGAAATATTTAAATATAAATAATATAACAAACTAAATGTCTTCTAAAAACTTCTGGAAAAATTAAATGTTTCTGAAGTATAAAATATTGTTGCATTTCCTATGCTTCTGCTAATGTTAAATTGTGGGGTCATTGAGCACCCTCTTAAAATTTGAGTAAGAAGCTAAAATTTACCAGTATTATACTATTGATGAGTCTAAAAAAATTAGGGGGTGGCCTGGACTCTAGCTCAAAAAAAGTTTTTTTGAACCACCCTAGTGTACATAACATTACTAGTTCATTAAAAGACTATCAGAAACTTGGATAGGGAGTTTTGCTTTAAGAACTGTGTTGAATTCAGGGGGCGTGCAATGAGCTGTCCTCCCCCGGAATATTTGAGATTTTGTGTTTTTAATGGCCAAAAAGTGCAATCCCCCCCCCCCCTCTGTAGCTACAGAAATCCTTTCCAAAGAAAAGTGTCTAAATTCAACACTGTGTTAAGAACAAACAACAGTAATGAATTCGTCCGTACGGTGGTTTCGTTTTATAGTTATAAAAAGTAGATCTAGTTTACGAATTAATTAATTGAACAAAATAACATATTTAATTTAAATTACTTACAACAACGCTGAACTTGGAAAATTTCTCTTTTTAATAATTATTCTAATGATAAAATGCACTTAAAAACAGAATGAAAATCCAACCGTCAAAATGATTTCAGCACGGTTAAAGTTTCTCTGCGACGTAGGGTCCACGACCAACGAGGTGATCTGTTTACGCAAATCAACCTATTAAATAACCCGCCGATCTTTTTTGTTTATAAAAGGAATCTAGAAATGTGGAAATAGGGGGGTGGAGGTATTTGTGCGGAAATAGCTATTAAATAAAGAAAATAAATGGGCATTGATAGTAATTTAGGCGCAATCAAAGTAAATAAATAAGCTAGGAACATTTTGTGAAATCGATTTGATTGAAGTCTCTGATTAATGTAGATATTTATAAAAAGTAAGAATAAATATGAGAGAAAATAATGAAAAGAAAATTTTGAAAAGAGGTTGCGTTTTAATCCTAGTCAAATGTATAATTTCCATGTTCCAAAGCAATTGGGTAATTTAGCGCTGTTTTTTTTTTTTTTTTTTTTTTTTTTTTTTTTTTTTTTAACTCATTATTTTCCGATACAGTTATAAATTCGTTTTCACCCGCTAATGACTAAAATTGCCAGGCATACTTAAGCAGCTCCGTAATAAACGAACAACGTTTTCCTTTTCCCTATAAAAGAAAAACAAAGAAGAAAAGAACTGCTTTCAGAAAATACTGTCAAGATTGTTGTTTTAACCCTTTGAACGCGGCAGTAGAGGTCTGCACGGGCCGGCCCATTTATATTTTCACGTCCCGGCCCTTACAAAAATCAGTGAAAACAGGCCCAGACCCGATCTGGCCAGACTCAGTAATACACAATAGCAACAATAATGATTAGCACTTGGATTCTGCGACATTTTAACATTCAAATAAGAATTCATTAAAAAATAATGTAGTTTACAATAAAAGAAAATTAGGACGGTAAAAACATCATAACTTTTGAAGCTGTATGATAAAAAAAATAGATTTGTGAAAATATTTCTCTGCCATTTATTAAGGCTTTTCTCAAATCTAAAGGAGCCACTTTCTGACACATTTCTGAATTAATTTCTTCTCGGAAACGATAAGATTAACAGGTGATCTTATTCAGAAACTATGTGATCGAATGTCGTTATCCATTTTTTAATAAAGACTATTTATCTTTCAGAAAATACTGTCAAAGTTAGCGTTTTGAATCAAATTTCTGGAAGCGACAGCGCGGGAAAGGCGCAGCCATGTGACAAGAATCTCTTATATCTCGACAAGTAATTTATTTATCAAAAATTGAAAACATTAATCGATTCCTAATCACTTCAATAGTCAGGCTTGTCAATTTTATAGTTTAAACAGTTAAAAATTAGTCAGAATATGTGTCAGAGTTTCTTGTTGTCGAGCAGTGAATTTGAGAACCACCTTAAGCTATATTTTCAAAGATAATAGCGATAATAAACTTCTATAAACATTTTTACAAAACATATTGCCTGCTCTACACATCCTGAGAACAATTAAGTCCAGTTCCGGCCCGGCTGGACTATGTAGAAAAGAAATGCAAGCCTAATCTCGGCACGGCACGGCACGAGTCTGCTGAAAAAAAAAAAAAAAAAAAAAAAAAAAAAAAAAACTAAGCCCGTTCAGACACCATTAACTCTCCGATTCCAATCTCTACGCTGGACATGTAACATTTCTGTATTGATGTTGTCAAACTAGCATAGACTCCTGACGCACATTTAAATTCTCGCGAAAGTCACATTAATTGAAAATAGTTCATATTTTATCGGTCTCGTTTAATTTTTTATATTGGGCCGGCAGGCCCGCCAAGTTTATTTTTTTGCCGGCTCGGTACGTTGAAAAAATTGTCCTAATTCTGCTGGCCCGTTTGAAAATTCGCCTTCATTTTGCTGGTACGGCTCGGGCCAAGACCGGGCCCGTGCAGACCTCTACGCGGCAGTACCGCCTGTGAGGTGTCTAATAGATACATGATTCTATTTTTATATTCTATTCGCACCACTATATTTTAAAATTACATTTTTTAGTAAGTTTCTCTTGCTGACGTTGTCAAAGTGCAAATAGAAATGTTTCTTAACCCCTTGGGGACGAGCGACACGTATACGTGCCGGAAATAGGCCTAAGGATCCTCGTTTATACTCACCAGTAAAATTTTACTGTAAAATTTGCCTTATTAAATCCGAGCATTTTCCCGATTTGAATAGGCACAAACTTCTGTTTTTTAAAACCGGTAGCAAAGTAATAAACATTTCGTAAAAGGCTCCCGTCGCGAAGGGGTTAAGGCTGTTCTCAAATCCAAATGGGCAACTTTATGACATAAGTTTTAATTCATTTTTGTTCGGAAATGCATGAAACCAGCAGGTGTTATTGTTCAGAAATTATGTCATCGAGCTGTTTTTTCCTTTTTTTTTTTTTTTTTTGCAAACGCAATAGATCTTTTAGAAAATAGTGTCAAAGTGGGCGTTATGAACTAAATTTCCGCGCGAAGGAAGAAAGAGCACTCAAGAAAGGGCGAAAAACATGTTTGTCACGTGATCAAAATCGCTTATAACTCATAGGTAATTGATTGATCAAAAAATGGAAAACACAGTTTGATTCCAAATCGCTTCCATGGTCAGGCTTTCCAATTTTATATCTTTCCGTTAAAAAATGAACTTGTAAATGTGTCAAAAGTGGCGTCAACCGATAAATTCGCGTAAGAGATGTCTGTCTCCAGGAGAAGTATTTGAGTGTACTGCTACCACATTAATGTTTTTTCGTTATTATTATGTGTTTCAAACATTTACCGTGACAATATTTTCTGAAGTATGATTTAATTTTATAGGGAAATGAAATATGTTCTATCTTTACGAGCTGAAATAAGAATATCTGAAAACTTTATGCATGAACGGATGAAAATAAGTTAATTTCGATTTTGGAGCAGTTTTAAAGTCTGTTTATAGGAAAAGAAAAACAATATTTATAGTTGATTGCTACCTGATCAGCACCTTTTATCGAGATTATTATGTTCCGAAAATTGGTTTAAAATACAAATATTTATAAATTTTCTGAAGTATGATGTACTTTTACAGGGAAATAAAATATTCGATGTTAAGGAACCAAATTAAGTATACATGCAAACTTTTTGCATTATCGCATGAAAATGACTTAGTATTAGAAATATTGTGTTTCGATTTCAGAATAATATGAAAGAAGTATTCCGTTTAAAGGAAAATGTTAACAAAAGTAATTAGAGTAGACTGCTGCCTGATTAGCCCCTTTTTAGGTGCGTTCGTAATTATATAAATACGTAGCACCTATAGTCGTCGTTCACTACGTCCGTCTGTCCGCATGTAACAGAGCAAAAACTACCCAACCGAATAGTCTGAAATTTCAAATATGTGATTGTTGCAAAATTTTGTCGAGCCATTTCAAATTTTATGAAAATCGGATGTATAGTTTAATTACAGGGACAGTCAAAAGTTTTTCTTTACATTACGGCCAATGGGAAAAATTATTGCAAGTGGATTTTAATGATATTAGAGCCTTCCGAATGATCTGAAATTTTAAAGATATAATTGTTGCAAAATTTTGTCGAGCCATTTCAAATTTTAGGAAAATCGGACGTATAGTTTAATTACAGGGACAGTCAAAAGTTTTTCTTTACATTACGGCCAATGGGAAAAATTATTGCAAGTGGATTTTAATGGTATTAGAGCCTTCCGAATGATCTGAAATTTTAAAGATATAATTGTTGCAAAATTTTGTTGGGCTATTTCAAATTTTAGGAAAATCGGATGTATAGTTTAATTACAGGGGCAGTCAAAAGTGTTCCGAAAAAATTATTGGAAGTGCATTTTAATGATGTATCAGACTATGCACGTTATGAAGTGCAAAAAATTATACATTCAGTACAATATGGGGTGCAAAAAATAATTTTAAAACTAGTTATAGTACGAACGCACCTCATTTGCCACGTTTGACGAGCAATTTCCAACTTGTTATGATTGGCATGTATAGTGTTACAAGGTCCACTCACAAAAAAGTGGGACAGGCAATCAGAAAAAGCGGGACAAAGGCTTCTATATCGGGACATAAAAATACCATTAATCCTATGAAAGTGGGCCCCACCTGTGGCCGAGAGGTTCTGCTCTCGAAGCTGGTAGACGGGAGGCGCTGGGTTCGAACCCAATCGCGCCCGTCGGCCTAATCGTTCGAAGTTTTCGTGGTTTTCTTCGAACCTTGGATTTCCAAGGGTTAATACGCGTTAGGTTCCCCTAGAAAGACCCCCACGAACGGCCCTTTTCCCCTTAGGGCCTATATCCCTCGTGTTGATAATTGGCCGTCATAAACACAACCAACCAACCTACCTACGAAAGTGGAACCTGTCTATAACAGAACCTTGTCTTAAACAAAAAGTGCATGATCCTGACAGAAAGAGTACCATACAAATCTACCTGCTAAGGCGGAAACCTGTCTTAAACGAAATCTTTCTCTGACCATATGAGATTTCGTCTTCGTAGTTTTAACGCTGTAAATAAATACAATATTTTTTTAGATTAAAACCTGTGAAAGCGGAATCGCTAATGACCGAAACAAAATTCCCCATTGGAGAGGTTTTCGATTGAGCAATTATAAGTTTATGATATTCTTTCCGTAGGGACCATGAATATTTTATGCATAAGGCGGGATTTTTTATAGGTTAGTACTTTGTTTACAGAATTTACTGAACTAAGTACAGTAAAAACAGAATCGCCAGGGACCTGAATAATATTCCGTTTTAGACAGCTTTCCGCCTGAACAGGTAGATTTTTTTCAGCGAGACCGTAAAAGTCTTCCGCTACAGACAGGTTGTGTTTTAACAGGTTTACAGCGTAAAGTTCCACTTGATGCAGACTAAAAAACAGTTCTAAATATTTCTAAGAAATTTAAAAGATTTGTACATTATAAAAAATTGGGACTTTCGGCGTACCGCGTAGTGCCTCATCAGGGCGAGTAATAAAAGACTTAAAAATCGGGATATCCCGTGTGAATCCAGACGACTCCCTCTTCCCTTTAGAATCGGGACACCTGGAAACATTGGTTGCGTCCCAAAAAATCCGTTTCAAACACTAATTTTTTTGGAAATTTGATTTTATTTTTACTAAGAAATTAAAAAAAATGTGCTATCTTTATAAACCTAAATAAGAATATCTGATAGTTATGTTACGGCCGATCATATGCACGCGGGGTATAGGCTAAATTGGAGGAATGACATGCGCGGGTATTTGTAAGAGTAAGAATATCTGAAAACATATGCAAGTACGGATGAAAACGAATAAGTTTCGATTTTAGAAAACCTTAAAGATGTATTCCATTTAAAAGGAAAAAATATTTTTCGACTGCTATCTCATCAGCTCTTTTTTTTTTCTCCCTATGATCTGCTATGTTTCGAAAATTGATTTAACCCTTTGCACTCCAGAGTTGACTTTCACTCACCACTAGTATTGCCAAGTGTCCCGCATAAATCGATGTTCTAAATGCTCTGGACACCAGTATTTTAAGGTTCCTGTTCCTGCCGGCGAAGGCACTCTCGAGCTAAAGCTAATCTTATGGGGAGGGATTTTTCTAGTATCTCGTTTGCATTTCGACATTATTTATTTATTTACTAGTGTAAATGCCCGTCTAGGACGGTGGGTAAAAATTGTGTTTTTCACTTAAAATTTGACAAACTGATAAAAAAATAATTGACAATATGGTAGCGTTTAGATGAGCAAAGTTCGGCTAGTTTATGTTCTAATAAACACACAATTAGCATTTACAATATTTCTGGGTAAACCAAGTTTTCCGGCTAGTATACTATAACAAAATTAAGATTTCTTAATAAAACAAAAATTTAATAAATATGCAATAAAAGTGCGTAATTAAAACAGTCTGCTGCAATTATTGAAATAATACTATTTTTTTAATAACACTTTGAAATTGTATTTTATCGTTTACCCCCCCCCCCCTCCAAATTTCTTTTAATATGTATATTGATTAATAAATAAGTATCTCAGGTTGAATCCCAACCGTCTAATCCCCTAAGCTTCTGTCCTCCTGATGCAAAGTTATAAATCAAAAATTATTAATTTTACTTTTCGTATAAATATTAATTTTTTACTTTTAAAATATTGAATATGTTTTTTTTTTTTTTTTTTTTAAGTTTAAATTTACATACACCTGTATATAGAAAAGGAAAATATAAGTAATGTGTAATTTAAAAATAAGTTACAAAATGCCAGGATACTATTTCAGGGGGGGGGGGGGGTCTAATCCTCTAAGCTTCTGTCCTCCTGATGCAAAGCTATAAATCAAAAATTATTAATTTTACTTTTCGTATAAATATTAATTTTTTACTTTTAAAATATTGAATATGTTTTTTTTAAGTTTAAATTTACATACACCTGTATATAGAAAAGGAAAATATAAGTAATGTGTAATTTAAAAATAAGTTACAAAATAATAAGCCTAAAATATTTAAATTGATTACTTTTTAAAAGAAAGTCAGTTTTATCCATTTTTTGCAGGAAAAAAAAGGATATTTTTAAAAATACCATATCATTGTTTTCCGTGAATCACTTTATATGAGAAATAAATTAAAATTCCTTACATGTCGCAAAGAAAATTTAATATGATTGCAACTTAATACTTGAAATAAACTCAAGTGACACTTGGCGATTTATTTTGGTGGTGTAATGCGATGTGCCTTGCACTGATTTGTTAAGAAGAAGTGTCTACTACTGCTCAATTATCAGGACTTGTAACCTTGAGAAGTAATCGCCGGATTCTTGTTTCTTGTCAACCAATGGGAGAATGGATCCTTTACCCCTTGAGTCTCTTCCTGGGAGACTGGTAAGATTGATGGATTCGCCCCCCCCCCCCCCCCAGCGTTACACTGCGTTTTATTATATAGAGGTTGCATATCCGGGATCCGTCTCTACATTGCACCTTTTTTACTTTTTCGATCTTGATTGCAGATATTTTTTAGAATGACACTTTAATTTTCAGAACCGGTTTTGAAAGTGAAAATAACTTTATAAAAAATATCTGCGACCAAAATCGAAAAAGTAAATAAGGTGCGATGTAGAGGCGGACCTCGGTTATTCAATGAAAAAAAAAAAATTAAAAATGTCGAAATGCAAACAAGATATTAGATAAATCCCTCCCATAGGATTAGCATTAATTCGCGAGTGTCTAAGGCGCATCCCACACTGAGACGACAAGCGACATGTAGCGCAAAAACCGGTCGAAACAAAGAACGAAGTTGTTTTAAACCAGTTTTTCCAGCGAATTCAAGCGACATGTCTTTTGTGTCGCCTTAGTGTGGGAGGCGCCTTAAAGCAGTTTTCTTCGCCTTATCTAATGGCAGAATTATCTGCGATTAAAAATGGCTAAATAAACTGTAAGAAATTAGTAGTGTCCAGAGCATTTGGATTTACGCGGGACACAGGGAGAGGGAGAGTCACTACTCGAGTGCAGAGGGTTAAAACACAAATGTTTAACAATATTTTCTGACGAGTGATTTACTTTTAGAAGGAGATGTCGAACATTCGATCCCTGCGAACTAAACTCAAAATATATATAAACTTTATGTATGTAAGGGTGAAAATGATGAGTTTCGATTTCAGAAGCCTTAAGGGGACCGGGGCTCTATCTCCGCCATGTTAAAATACACCAACCTTATGTGCCTTTTTCTCAGAAATGGTGAAATATAGAGGTCTAGAATTTTTAGAGTAGTTTGAGTAACATGTTTTACGTATTTTAACAGACATTTTCTTTCTAAGTGAACCTGAAAATTAATTATTTATTGAAAGCCATTTTTAAATTAGCATTCTTGGTAAGATTTCACTGCATAAAATAAATAATCCTCAACAAATCATTAAATTCTTGTGTTAAAGTATACAATGTAACATAATTAAAGTATTAAAAAAGAATGAGTTCTTAAGTTTAATAGATATTGAAAAAAAGGAACACAAACATGAAAAATACAAGTTTTGAGAAAAAGTCAAAGATTTAAATGGTCATTAAGATGTGAATAATTCCAACACTTCTTTTTTTAATCTATAAACATGTGTGACACATCGTTGGAAAGATAAAAATTTAAACTAAATAGTTTAAATAATGTATATATTCTAATATCATTAGATAATGATATAAAAAAGTAAAAATCTATTTTTCTCGCAAATTTCGCTTACTTGGTCCCTTTAAAAGGTGTATTCCGTTTATAAGGAAATGAAAACGAAAGTAATTAGAGTCGGCAGCTAGAGGTCTGCACAGGCCCGAGTGTCCCGTACCCGGCCCGGCAAAACGTAGGGAAATTTTCCAACGGGCCGGCGGATTTAAAACAATTTTTTAAACGAGCCGGGCCGATGAAAAAATTCGGCCCGATATAAAATTTAAAAGGATCAAACTAAGCCAATCAAATGTGAACAATTTTCAATGCACGAGACTGAAACGGAGATAAGTATAAATATGCTGCATGGACCTATGCTAGATTGACATCAGTCAGTACAGAAATATAACATGTCCAAGCGTAGAGCAGCAGTTGCACCGTGCCTGAAAACAGGGCTTAATTATTTCAGCAGACTCGGTCCGGGCCAGGATCAGGCTTAATTTTTTTTTCTACATACTGGCTCTACATGGCGGGTCGGTACCGATGCTATTCTGCCTTCTATGGCTTGCGAACAAATAGTAATCTAAAAGATTTAGTAATCTATTATGTTAAATTTTCCCTTAAATATGTATGCAATATTGTAGAAAAAAAATCTTAATTGTATGTTAGGAAAAATCTGTATTTTCTAGGGAAATTGAGTAGGGTATGTTGGCCCGGGCCATGAACCGCGAAAACACAAACGAGCAAAGCCGGACCGGGATGAACTTTTAGTTTTTGAAACAGGCCGTGCCAAGGTAGCCTCTATCGACAACTGCTTGATTATCATCTTTTTGGCGGCTGTCATGTCCCAAGATCAGTTTCAAACGCTAATCTTTTCTAAAATTTGATTTAGTTTTAAAGGTAAATAAAAAAAATCTTCTACTCGTAGGAACCTTAGTAAGAATATATGGTGGTGGTATTACGGCCGATCATATGCACGAGAGATATAAGCCGAGGGGATGAATGCCGTTCGTGGGTGTCTGTAAGAATATCTGAAAATTTTACGCATGTACCGATGAAAAGAAAGAGTTTCGATTTTAGAACAGTCTTAATGATGTATTCCATTTATAGTAAGAAAGAAAACAAAAAAAAATTTCTTCGGCTACCTAATCAGCACCTTTTTTTGCGATCACTCGTGTTTCAAAAATCGGTTTCAAACAAACTTTAACAGTATTTTCTGAAGTATGGTTTACTTTTAGAAAGAAATAAATGTTCGATCCCTGCGAACTAAAATAAGAATATAGAAAACTTCGTGTATGTATGGGTGAAAATCACGAGTTTCGATTTCAAAACAGCCTTAAAGATGTATTCCATTTATAGAAAAAGAAAAACAAAAGCAATTATAGTCGATTTCTGTCTGATAAGCATCATTTGTGCGATTTTTCCAAAAATGGGCTTATTTTCCTTGACAATATTATCTGCAGAATGATTCATTTTTGCAGAAAAAAAAAATGTTTCATTCTTGTGAACTAAAATAAGAGTTTCTGAAAAATGTATTGCATGTACGGAGGGAAATGAGTGTTTAGATTACAGAGCAGCTTTAGCCCTTTCAAGGTCAAAGCAATTCCATTGCGAAAGTGTTGAAATTAATGAATGACACCGGAAATCGAAAACAAATTTATTTGTAAATACGAAAAGCTATGTTTCACATATTTCAAATGAAAATCTCTCTGGAAAATGTTTTCCAAATATTAATATATATTTCTCAAACATAATAAACCGATAATTTTTTTACCAAAATTCTGGTGCCATTGTGGCATTTGGGAATTAAAATTAAGTGGTTTCATAAACATACAACTGCCCCTCAAGGGATTAACGGTGCTTTCCGTTTATAAAGAAAGAAAAACAAGAATAATTGCACTCTACTTCTATCTGATCTGTACCTTTTTGCGATTGTCTTGCCCGGTAATTCGATTTCAAACACTAATATTAACAATATTTCCTGAAGTATGGTTTACTTTTACAGGGAAATGTCCGACTCTTGCAAATTGAAATTAGATTATCTGAAAACGTTATGCGTGTAAGGATAAATAAGGGCGATTACAGGATCCTATATAACCGTTTTGTTCCAGGCTACCTGTCTAAAACCGTCTTTGTTCTAACTTGGAGGATTCGGGTTCAAGTATCGGCTGTTGAATCGCTTTCACAAACGAGCACGTTAAATCTGTGGAATCGAAAATTCTTTCGCTGAATGTTTGCTGGATAAAAGAACCTGAAACTGGAAGATTTTCTTGTCTGGTAACAATAAAAATTGGAGGAACCTAATGAGGACCTATACAAAATTTACAAAGACGATGGAACGCGCTTTAATTCTTTCCTTATTGGAGGAAAAGTAGGTAATTGAAATTACAAAAGTGATCAAAATAAGTTAGGGAATAAGATTATGTTAGTGAAACAATCCTACCCTTAATTTTCAAAAAGCTACATTCTTTTAATTTTTATACGACCTTCTTAGACAAATGTGGTCAATTAAAGAAATATATTATATTTTCCCCTTCAACAAGATGTAACAAAAAAACTGCATACCTATATTTTCAACATTAACTGAATTATGAAAAATGAAATCATGTTGATACATCATTTGAGTGATGAATTTAGGGCGTGGCCCGGCGGAGGCTTGCAAGCACCCCCCCCTCCAGAGCATGAAAATGTCCCCTCGAAAAACTTGAGATTTTGTATTTGATAATGGTTTAAAAAGCGCACCTCACCCCCTTCCCATGGAACTCCATACTTTCCTCTGAAAACGGCAAAATTCCCTCTCGGAGAAAATGTCTGAATTCAAGACTATACCACATATCGATGTGCCATTTAAAAGACTATCCGTAAAAATAAGGACCATTCAAAAATTGATGATGACTTCGTTCTGATAAGAAATATTTTAACAGTGGGGAAAAAACTGCATAAAAAAATAAAGCATTACATAGCCTGGAATCATGTAAAAAGACAAGTAGAGTTTCACATAATAGAAACCGGGAGGGGGAACAAAAAAAAAACAGCATTTTGAAAGTGCTTTCTCTGATCTCCAATAAATTACGGAGCTCTTTTCATACTGCTTCCGCAAATATTATTATGTTGTTTGAAGTACAGATTATTTTTTAAGGTCAACTGAATATGTATTATCGTCCACGTTTTCTGTTTCCAAGATAATTCCAAATTTTCATACCTACATGCTTGGAAATTTGACACATTCTCATTCAAGTGCGAAACAATTAAAAGGCTTTTCTTTTCTCTCTCCCCGATAGAAACCTGATTTATCTTTCGGAACTCTTTTGAAAATCGCTATTCTCTGACTCAATTACGAAGTTTCGCTCTTGCGAGTTACGAATTGAGATTTTCATTCAGCATCGAAAGGTTTAACCCTTTCCGGCGCGAGGTAATTCTGTCTATAAAATGATGAGATAATGGTATGATGATGCAATCATCATACATTGTTCTGTTATTCTTTTTAAATTAATCTTACACTTTCTTTCCTTTTATTCAATCAGTCATAGTTGGATTCGTTAAATGTAATCTCATGGCAAAATATATTTTCGTGTTTCTTTTCTTTTTTCTTTCATGCGAAATAAAGTATTAAATAATAAACATTAAATTATCATTTTGCTCTTCGCTTGTCTAAATCTGCAAGTCAACAAACTATATGGGAGATTTACGATAATTGCACTCTTGACAGTTCGATGTTAATTTAATACTAATCTATTTTATTTCGTGATTTATGTGGGTAATTTCCTTACTTCTGTTTATTAAAAAGAAAGCGATCATTTTTATTAACAAGGGGAATAAATCAGGCAATAATTTTTATCATTAATAATATTTGTCATCTGTAATGTAAACAGTTCTAACGGAGTGTTAATGTTTCGGTAGGTTTACTTGAGTTATTTTCACAATTTTGTCTTTATCAGTTTATTTGCCAAATAACTTGAATTCTCTCCCATTGTTTTTCTATGCAACGGATAATTTGGCGCTTGCGTAACTCTCATATTGGCTTGGTATTCCAGTGGATGTAGCGTGCATTCGATATGTAAATGTAATTCTTTCGGCCTGATACTCTGATACTGTAAAGACACGTTTGTCTTATGGACCACCCCATCATACTTGTTTTTTACGGAACTTTTAATAAATAACATCGTAACAGTTTTGATGTGTTGCAGTCAAATTCTTGGGGATTGGAGCTCACTAATATGGGTTTTTGTGAGACGTCCCAATGTACTCCACTCGTACATCTGGCCATATTCTCTAATTTAAAGTGTGGGGAGTTTTCCCCTTCACAAATGGACTGACATCAGAATTTATAAACGAATTTATTAGAAAATACGAACTTGCTTATTTGCACGTACGTTATAAAAGGAAAATTTTAATTGAATATTCTTGGTGCCGATTGTCAGTTTTGGAATTAAATTTAGGTGTCCTTTTTTAACCCTTTAAGACCCGATGAATTTGTAAACAAAGCTAGTCATGCCTGTAGAAAGTAAAACATGGATTGCAACCGCTACCTATTGATAAAAAACGATACTTTACTCTATCTGAAAACCAGAGCGATCATTTGATTCGAGTTTTTATTACATACGACTCAAAAGCAAAAATTTAAATGAATGTCTAACCCGCAAGATCGTGCGGGTTGGGTCTCAGGGACGAAACTAACCTTTTTTGCGCCCAAGGCAACCATAAATTTTGGCGCCCCCCCCCCCTGTATATTTACAAAGAGAATGTTACTAATTTTCTAATGGTCGACTTATTTTTAAATTTAAAATATGTAATCATAAAATATGTAATACTGAACTACGTAAATTGAATGTGACGTTTGTTGAAATTATAGTTCGTTCACATAAAAGAATCCGCATGTATTACCGGCTACTTACAGTGTTTGCTTATACAGTAGAGTTCCGATTATCCGAGTCCCGCTTAACCGAGTTTCCTCTTTTACCGAGTTATTTTCTTCTGATGGATTGATGGCTTTCATTATTATGAAACAGCCATTATAAATGAAGTGTTAGGTGAAGATGAAAGAGCAGTCAAAAAAAATTATAACCATTTTTTTTTTTTTCCATTCTGACCAGAAAATGAGAGTTCAAACTTTTTACGGCTGCTCTTTCATCTTCACCTAACACTTCATTTATAATGGTTGTTTCATAATAATGAAAGCCATCAGTCCATCAGAAGAAAATGATCGATTCCAAAGGTATAATCTTTCACTTGGCGCCCCTTGGCTCTGGCGCCCGGGGCACATGGCCCCTCTGCCCCCCCCCCCCTTAGTTTCGGCCCTGTTGGGTCTTAAAAAGATATGGACACCGCCCTCGAAAGGGTTAAAGGACTACAGAGTATACAGTATCTTTAAGCATTCAAATTTTATTGCACGTGTTTTTAACATATTATTAAACGGTTTTATGTATGAAAATTGTTTAAGGCTGTTCTCAACTGCTCTACTCAACATGCGCAAAAAGGTTTTGACACATTTACAAATTAGTTTTTTAACGGAAAGATATAAAATGGGAGAGCCTGACCATGAAAGCGATTTGGAATCGAACTGTGTTTTCCATTTGTTGATCCATCAATTACCTATTGAGTTATAAGCGATTTGGATCACGTGGCGAAGATTTTTTTCCCCTTTCTCGAGTTCCCCCTTCCTTTCCCTCTTCCTGCCCCTTTCTCGAGGAGCTAATCAGGCAGCAGTCTACTCTAATTACTTTTGTTAACATTTTCCTATAAACGGAATACTTCTTTCATATTATTCTGAAATCGAAACACAATATTTCTAATTCTAAGTCATTTTCATGCGATAATGCAAAAAGTTTGCATGTATACTTAATTTGGTTCCTTAACATCGAATATTTTATTTCCCTGTAAAATTACCTCATACTTCAGAAAATTTATAAATATTTGTATTTTAAACCAATTTTCGGAACATAATAATCTCGATAAAAGGTGCTGATCAGGTAGTAATCAACTATAAATATTGTTTTTCTTTTCCTATATACAGACTTTAAAACTGCTCCAAAATCTAAATTAACTTATTTTCATCCGTTCATGCATAAAGTTTTCAGATATTCTTATTTCAGCTCGTAAAGATAGAACATATTTCATTTCCCTATAAAATTAAATCATACTTCAGAAAATATTGTCACGGTAAATGTTTGAAACACATAATAATAACGAAAAAACATTAATGTGGTAGCAGTACACTCAAATACTTCTCCTGGAGACAGACATCTCTTACGCGAATTTATCGGTTGACGCCACTTTTGACACATTTTTGACACATTTACAAGTTCATTTTTTAACGGAAAGATATAAAATTGGAAAGCCTGACCATGGAAGCGGTTTGGAATCAAACTGTGTTTTCCATTTTTTGATCCATCAATCGCCTATCAGTTATAAGCGATTTTGATCAAGTGACAAACACGTTTTTCGCCTTTTCTTGAGTGCTGTTTCTTCCTTCGCGCGGAAATTCGGTTCAAAACTCTTACTTTGACATTATTTTCTGAAAGATCTATTGCGTTTGCGAAAAAAAAAAAAAAAAAAAAAAAAAAAAACGGAAAAAACAGCCCGATGACATACTTTTTGAACAAAAACACCTGCTAGTTTCATGCATTTCCGAGCAAAAATAAATTAAAACTTGATGGACATAAATCAAGCTAAATAACTGTGCTAAAGATAATTTCTTCAGTTACATAAATAATACGTCGTTTCAACTCAGCCATAAATCTCTTCAAATGCATTTAACCTTGAAAATCCTTTGATAAAGATAATGACTTGTTGAGTGACTGCATTAAGACTCATAGACTACATTAAACTGATTTATTATTATTATTATGATATTATTATTACAATTATTATTACTGATTTATTATCTTATAATGTAAACATTTTTTCCATTCTGAACATGTAGTTATTCAAAAGAAGAGGCATGTAAAATGCTCTTTTTTTACAATTTAAACAATGTGAATCAAATAGCTTAAAGTTTTACCACCGCTTATTCATTTGATAAAAAAAACAGTATGCAATTTCTTTTGTCAAAGGAGGTTATAAAGAGTGGTTAATTAAAAATAAGATAACTAATATATACTGGATCAAAACAAAGTGTGGATTTACACCGAAATGGATAAGTATCCTGAAGAAGGGTAAGTCCCAATTTACAATTTATCACTTACTCACGCCTGGTTAACGGGATTCAAAATCCCAACAAAACTTAGGTCATAAAGTTGCCCTTTTGGATTTGAGAACACCGTTAAGGCGGTTTTCAAATCGCTTTCTCAACAACGCAAAACTTTCTGACTCATTTTTAAATGCAAAGGTATAAAATTGACAGGCCTGATTATTGAAACGATTTGGAATATAAATGAATTTGCATTTTTTTTTTTTTTTAAATAAATTAATCACTTATCGAGTTATAAACAATTGTGGTCATGTGACGACAGATTTTTCTCCTTTCTCGCGATGTTGCGTTCAGAAATTCGGTTCACGGTGATCACTTAATATTTTTTGAAAAATCTTCTACCTTTATGGAAAAGTGTAAAACGTCTTTTGATTATATAGTTTTTGAATAAGAAAATATGCCAATTTCATTCGTTTCCGTACAAAAATGTATTAAATAATAATGTTATTTTTTAACCAAAAAACACCGCCTTCAATACGCTAATTACTTGATTTTATATTGAATTAATAAAAAAAGAATAGTTTTCACAGTTCTGCAGCACATCGGCTGCTCGTGCAGCGACAGGCATTTCGCATGCAGCTAACGTACAACAGAATGAAGATAAATATGGATTTTATTTGTTTTAGCTGAATTTCTAAAGAAGGACTGCGCCAATTTTCATGAAATTTAAAAATGGGACCAATTCGAGAGTATATCTTCTTTGAATTAAAGAAAAATCTTATGAAGCGGTCGCGTAGTTTCGGAATAATCGGTAAACATTCATAAAAAAAAAAGCCGAGTGTTCGTAGTTTGGTTGTACATTGGCTGCTCGTGCAGCGACGGACACTTCGCATCCAGCTAACTTGCAAAAGAATGAGAAAATATTGATTTTATTCGTTTCTGCTAAATTTTTAAAAAAGTTTTGAACCGATTTTGATGAAATTTAAATGGGGCCAATTCAAAAGTATTTTCTTTCAATAAAAAACAGAATCAGTCGCGTAGTTTCGGAGTAATCGGCAAAAAAAAAAAAAAAAAATACAGATGCGTCGAAGTGATAACCTCCTTTTTTTTTTTTAAAGTCTGTTAAAAATATGTCAAAAAGTAGCTCCCTGTGATTTGAAAACAGTCTTAATCAAGGAAAAATGTAATTCTTGTGCTAAAAAAAATTAAAATTTTAAAACCTGCAAATTTGCTATAATTTTGGACTTTTTTATTATTATTGTTACGGCATAACTTTCTTAGAAGTATAACTGTAAGAACCGGATTTCCAGAAAGCCTATTAGTTTAAAAAAATAAATGTTATAATGAATGTAAAGCGTAAAAATGATTATTTAGTGAACATTATTATTTTTTAAAACTTACTGAAAATCCGTTTTCAATTTTATGAAAGGCGCCTAAAAGATTCATTTTAACCAAATGTTGGAAAGTTGATATTCTCGACCTTTTTCACAAAATGAAATCTCATTAAAATAAATTCACATAATTATAAACAACAGTATGTCATATCCTATCTATTTTTGGCGAACGGCTATTTTGGCTATTACGGCGAACCCATGGCACGCGAGAGAATATTTTTGGCACGCCGTTAATTGAAGATTTAAATAAAAATTCACTCAATCTCCCCAAAATTCTGCACCTCATTATTATTTTTTTTTATCAGGCATGAAAGAGTTCCTCCTAAAGGAGGAATTCCACCTTTTTAAAAGCAAATTTGGACATTCTCTGGATTGGTGCAAAAATGCAAAGAAAATATTAGAAGCATATGGGGGGGGGGGGGGGGAGAAAACTTAATAATTAGACATTTTGTCTACTCAAATCTTAGAATTTGTTTCTGAATGGCTGTACTATCAAATCAAAGGCGAGATTTTATTATAAGTATCTGAAAGTCATGAAAATTAAGTTCTTTAACTAGGGAAAAGAAGTTTCCATAAGGATCTTTTTGAAATAGAATATTTTATTCTATTTATAAAACACTTCTGGGCAATTTCAGTGATGCATTTTTGGAAATGTATTTCTGGAGTAAAGAACAATTTGACGTGCATATAATTAGCATAGAGGTTTTTTATTATTTTTTTTCTTTTAAGTAAAGTCTTAAACAGTCAAATCAATCAAAATAATACATTTATTTTGAAAATTTAATCTATGTACTTCACATAAGCTCATCAGATACACTTGGATGAATTTACACTTTTTATAGTAAACTGTTTCCAATTTTCTTTTTTGATTTAACGAATTTATACATTTATTGTTATTTATTTATTTTTTTTTCTTTCAATACTTTCTAAGTTACAAAAATAAAATAACAATCATATGTACAGATATAATTAATTTTATTGTATTTTTTATTATTGTATCATTTTATTGTAATCGTTAAAATGTGTCTAAATTATACGAGTTTGGCCTTATTATATAGATGGAAAAAAAATTCCACCTTTTTTCACTTTTCCTACTTTCATGCTTGTTTTATTAATACACGAGCTTGAGTGAAAATAGCTTTTGTTTTTTGTAATAAGTACTAGTGCACTTGTCATTCATATCATTGAACTAACTACCCGCTCAGAAACACCCCCCCCCCCCCCCTCCACACACACACGCTTCCTCGATTTCGTTCTGCTGGCGCCGGTAATTCGCATATGCAGAGAGAGAGAAATCCTGATAAATCTAACAAATCAAATTATTGCTTTAATATTTCATAAATTTCTGCATCATTTAACGCATTTTGATCTGAACATGATACACTAACTGTTGCTGTAATTTGCTAAATGATTAGTTAGTTAAAATGACAAAAATATTAAGAAAACTAATAAAATATGACTCTTTTCGGATAAGAAAAAATAATAATCCGATTGCTAAAAGCATTTGTAAAATGAAATGAAAACTATAATTTCACAATCATGCTTTCCAAGATTTTTATCCTTTTATGTGTCGGTTTCATGGAGGGTTAAGGGTAATTCATCTGAAAGACGACTGACTGCCGACACAGTTTTGTTCTGTACGTATTAATTACGCAAATTACGTACGTACGCAAATTCTGTACGTATAAAACTCAGTGGCTGGTTATTTCACTATTATTATTTTGATTTGCTTTTATTGCATGATTTTTTGTTGTTAAACTCTCTTCACTGTTAAGGCTGGTAATACAGTAGAGCCCCGTTTATCCGAAACTGTTTTAACTGAAACTCTCGGTTAACCGAAATCCATTTTCAAAGCTTTTTCTTTTTTTTTTTTTTTTTTTTTTTTGTAACTATCACATTTATTGTGTGCAAAATGCATTTTGAAAGCCTTTTTTTAATTTTTTTTTTTAACTATCATATTTCTTGTGTACAAGCGGTTCTTTCCAAACTACGAGTACATATAAATATTTTCTATCCTCTTTCTTAGAGTTCCTTTGAATTTAACTTGAGCTCCCATAAGCTGCGGAGTGGAACGAAGAAGACGAACAAATTAGTAATTCTGAAGCTTTTGAATGTTTTGCAAAAGATTTGGCATGAGAGGAGCAGCAGAAAGACTGTGATACTGGTGAACTAATAACATTAGGAAATTCCGTGATAGAGCTTCAAAGCAAAAGCAATCGAAACTGCGACAAACAAAACATTTTTTCAAACTCTTGTGATATATGTAAAAGGTACTTAATTTCAAAATTGAAATTCAGGTAATTTATTCTTGTTTCTATTTTGCAATTGCTTTATTTTTATTAAGCACTTGTTACCACAATAAAAAATATTGCATATATTTCTCCTTAATCTTAAAATTGAAGCATTCTCGATTATCCGAAAATTTCGATTATCCGAAAGATGGTGGGTCCCAATTACTTCGGATAATCGAGGTTCTACTGTATAAGGAAAGGAGGAGGAAGGATTGGAAAGTTAAAGTAGTATTTATTAAACATCGCCAATTTGGCTAAAAAACAAAGTGCAAGATAGTAGAGAATTTCAAACGTAGTGGACTGAGAAATATGGTATATGATTAATACCATATATTTTTTGTACAAATGATAATTGCAAATCGATAGAAGAAACAAACATTCGTAATAATGAGTTAAATGAGAGTGATATCGAACTCGATGAAGAGAAACTAACACCAAAATGCCAAATCGCTGTGTCGCTACGTGCCTTATACGCCGGGAGAATGCAGCACAGACAATCACCTCATCGAGTTCACGGCTGAAATTCCAGAATTATTCAAAACTCGATTCGCATATTAAAACGCGATTGGTCTGCCAAGTCATATCTTGGTGGAAAACACCAGAAAACCTGATTTTAGTGGTTGACTCGTAGGCTTACCATTGTGCTTTCCTGTACCCAATGGTATAAAAACCAGGGCGCGGAGTCTGAGTCGGTGTGATTTTTCAGTGAAAAGAGTCGGAGTCGCTAGAAATATGCTGACTCCGACTCCGACTCCCAAACTTTTTGTTGAACAGTTTGAAGTGAAATAAAAAATAAAACCAATTACGCTTAATTTTAAATTTATGAACTGAATTATTATTTTACTTCTTTTAACTCTATACATTAATAAATATTTAGTTATTTTTATTGACATGTTAATGAGTAAATGTAAGGCAAAAGGGCGGATGTGATTTTTTTGCCTACATCGGTCATTAAATTGATTCATTTACTTACTGCTTCTTCAGCTCATAGACGATACTATTGTACAATAATTAAATGAAAGTGAGTTTTGAAAGTTTTTTGTAAATTAAGTCCAATTCAACTTGAATCCCGTGTCGGTCCGACTACCCAGCCCTATGAAGGAATCTATCTCAGACAAAAACAGATCTTTCAATTTAACCTTTGTCCATCCGTGTTCGGGTCGGGTCCTGAAATTTATATTTTAAGTCAGTCCGAAGCGAACCGTAAAGAAACCTGAACCATGAACCCGATCCGAAATGAAATAAAATCAAAATTTATTGGAATTATGAAACATAGTCATCTCTAACAACACTTTTATCTTTTGTGTAGGAAAAGGAATATATATTTACTTATTCGACTTATCAGTTAAACGATATTATGAACTTTCTTTTGGAAAATCGGGTCAATCCGACTCGAACCCGCAATAATAATTATCAGACTGGCCCACAACGAAAATAGAAATATTACCGAAATTCGGTTTCGGTCGATCCTTAATCTTAATTACTATTTAGTTTTGAACACTTTTCCAATTTGCATTATCTATATATCTCCAACAGGTAAAAAATTAAAGCTCATTTCAATCTTTTTGAGAAACCATGTGTGTATGCCGGAGTCGGAGTCAATTGTTTCAGAAATTCAGGAGTCGCAGTCGGACATTTTTCCTACCGACTCCGCAGTCCTGATAAAAACATGGAGGGCTTTTATATTCTGTCGGTTGGCTCGCATAAATGTCTCTGCCGGAAAATGGTATCTGATCTTGTGAGCCCTCCGTAAAGTAACTCCGGCTCGGGAAACCTCGTTTAGGTTCGTGGGTCCGACTCCTTTGTAGGTGTTCGGTTCCTGCGGGCTGTCGGGTCGTACCGGGTCGGGAACCAAGAGAAGGGACCATTTGGCTCTTCTAGCTGGGTGGTGAGGATTGTCGTTTTCGACCAATTCATCTCTCTTGGGAATGACCGGCGTGACGTGCGTAGGACAGTGCGCCGGTCTGACCTTCTGTGAGGGCTGCCTTGATGGGGCTAGTCTGGCGGCGACCTTCGGGACGCGTCGCGGGGCTGGTCTCTCGGGTAGTTCCAAGCAGGGGCAAATGGGCCTGCAAGGGCCTGGGACCGGGAGATGGGACCCCCGTCTTATATTTCTTTTATGTTTGTCTGTTTTAAAATAAAATTACATTCAATATAAAACTACCATCATCTTTAAAATGCCAAAATCAACAGATTTGGTTTGACTTTTCAATATGTTACATTATTAAATTTAATGTGTATGTTGGTATTAACTGCAGGTATGTTATCCATATTTACCGTAATCTAATAATAGTAAAAATAAATAATTTTGATTCTTTTTTGCAAGGAATGTGGGTGTGGGTACGGGGTTGTTGGCACGCCATGGTCACTTGAAATTTTTTTAGCACGCGGATGTGAAAAGTTTCGCCGACCCTGGCTTAGGCTAATGTCAGACGAACGTCTTTTTGCACGCTTTTTTCTCTCTTTTACCATCCCTGCACCTTCGCTATACTCTATATAATTTCAATTGGTTTCTCAAGGACACCCGTCCTCCCACTTCATACCTCCGTTGTCAGAGTGGTCAGTCAGACAAATGCGGTGTTACCATAGTTACTGACAAACGATAAGGATAGAGACCTTGAGAAGTCAATTGAAATTACATATAGTATAGCATGTGCAGGGATGGTGTAAGAGAGAAAAAAGCGTGCAAAAAGACGTTCGTCTGACATTAGCCTGATCCTATGGGAAAATTTTTAAGATATATCTTTCGCATTTTAATATTTTTAAATGATTTTTGCATCGGATAGCTGAAACTGATCAACGCTACATCTGCCTTTTTTTACTTTTTCGATTTTGTCTCCAGATTTTTTTCAAGAGGATGCTTTCACTTTCAAAACCGGTTCCGAAAATGAAAGTATCTTCATTAAAAATACCTGTAAACAAAATCGAAAAAATAAAAAATGCCCTTTGTACAGATCGATCTCAGCTAGCCAATGCAAAAAGAATTGTTTAAAAATACTGAAATGCAAACGAGATATCTTTAAAAATTTCTTCCATAGGATTAGCATTAGTGAGCGGATCTTTTCAGGTGACTGGAGTAGGCTCTTAACGGAATTGTGTCTTGAATCGAAAATTTGCTTGGTCCCAACTCGTGTTAGTAGGTCCAGTGTCGCAAAGGAGACAAAACATCGGGACAACGGCTTTTAAATCGGGACATAAAAAATACAGAAAATCCTACGAAAACGAAACCCGTCTATGCCGGAATTCTGTCTCATACGTAAAAAAATCCAATGTCCCTATGATAGGACTATCATACAATTATACATGCTAACACGGAAGCCTTTTTAAAACAAATTTTCTCTTATCCCTTACGATTCCGTCTTAGCAAGTTTTATTATACTAGTTAAGGGGGTCCGAAACACATTTTAAAGTAATTTTTATTTATTGAGTTAAATTTTTGCATTTTTTTGTGATGGTCAATTGTAAACAAAATCACATGATAAAACTTCTCAAAAGTTTTTTTAGAAAAATTTTAAATTTACAATTTATTAAAAAAGTGGGGTAAATTAAAATCGTTATAACTCGAAATATTATTTGTAGAATTTCATTTTTTTTTTCATTTAAATAAACAGAAATATATAAGTTTTAATTTTGATTCAGCATTTTTAAGGATATTAAGTTTTTTTAAAAATTAAATATATATATACTATATATATAAAAGATGTAACTAAAAAAAAATCATATTTTCAAAAGTAAATATTTTTTTCAAATTTTCTGAATCAAAATTAGAGTAAAACAATTGAAAAAGACATGTTCCAAGTTTGAACCATTTATCTTTAACGGTTCTTGACTTATAATAATTTAAATACGTGAAATATTGAAAAACCCATCATGGAGAAAAACGCATTTTCACAAGAAGTCGATTCCATGACAATCATTGCTTGAAAGCTAGATTTTGAAAACAACAACAACAAAAAAAAATAACATTTCCTGTTCTAATTAAGATAAAAACATGGTTTAAACGTCATATTTTAAGCAGAAAAATTTTTAATGCAATAAAGTTTTTTTTAATGTGTGAAGATTTTTATGTCCCGGACCCCCTTAAATAAATACAACAATCTTATACAGTATAAAAATGCGAAAGTAGAATAGCTAGAGAATGAAACAAAATTCCTATTTAGCTGGCATAATTGTATAGTAGAGGAAAGATGTCGAAAATAAGCATCTATAATTTTTCCTAGCCACTGTGAAAGGTGTGATGAATGAAGTGATGTTTGCATGAGAACCTCATCCATATTTTGCCTGATATCATCAATATTTTATTGCTCTTTTAATTTTAAAGGGGCAAACCACGGAATTATCTAAAAAGAGATAATTTTCGTCGTCTTTCCTCAGTCATGGCGTAAGAGGACGAAAATTACCCTTTTTTAACCAGTAATCAAGACTATTGCGAAATAAATGGATCTGCTACGAATTTGTAGATCTTGAATTCTACTTTCAAAATATTTTAGTGAGGAAGGTGAAAAACTTAATGCTCCTGTCCCTGCCGGCGAAGGCACACACATGCTAATCCTATGGGGAGGGATTTTACTGATATCTCGTTTGCATTTCGACATTTTTAAATAATTTTTTTTTTTTGCATTGGATAGCCGAATTCCATCTCTACATAGCACCTTTATTACTTTTTCGATTTTGGTTGCAGATATTTTTTAGAATGACACTTTCATTTTCAGAACCGGTTTTGAAAGTGAAAATAACTTGATAAAAAATATCTCCGACCAAAATCGAAAAAGTAAAAAAGGTGCGATGTAGGGACGGACCTCGGCTACCCAATGCAGAAAAAATTATTTAAAAATGTCGAAATGCAAACGAGATGTTAGATAAATCCCTCCCCATAGGATTAGCATTAGCTCGTCAGTGTCTTCGCCGGTAGGGACAGGAGACTTAAGGCTGCTAGTCATTCAACTTCCGAATTCTTCTCTCTCATGCTAAGTCTATGGGCGTGTGCTGCATTCGTACATTTAAAATATCCCCTCAAAAAATCAATATTTTTAATTTAATTTTTTTTTATTTATTTATTTTTTTTTTTTTTTTTTTTTTTTTGTGTGTGTGTGTGTACGCTTCTTAAAAGATATCTCTTTTTTTCCTTAGTTGTCAAAATATTTCTAAATTTTATACTTAATTTTATGTGAGGTGTTAAAATCTTACTCACAGTTTGTTAGCTTTTAACACATAAAATATTAAATTAAGCCTATATTTTAGAAATATTTTGAGAACTAAGGAAAAAAATAAATGTCTTTTAAGAAGAGTATTTAGAAAAAAGAAGTGAAAAATACTAATTTCCCGAGGAGATATTTTAAATATACGAATGCATCCTACGCCCATAGACTTAGCATTAGCGAGGGGAATTCAGAAGTTGAATGACTAGCAGCGTTAACCCTTTATGTCCCAAATTACGATTTCATGAAAATTTCATCTTCTAAAGCATTTTTCCTAAATTTTTGAAGCTATATTAGAAGATTTTTACGGATTTTGCCAATTAAAATTAATTAATAAAATTTGTACTAATAGGGATTTTGTGCAATATTTATAACTCCACTCAAATCTTTTATTTAAAATATTCTTTTTAGTATTTTGTAGGATTAGGAAATGTACAAATATAATATTCTTACAATAGAAATATTTCGAAACTGACCCCCCCCCCCCCCTCCCCAATCTTTCAACATCAAGAAAGCTGAAAAGATGCAAAGGCAAAAGTACTCATACCAAGGGCGGATCTGGAGAGTCCTCGAGGGGTGGGGGAGCGATTTTAAAAATTTGGAGACTCCTATTTGATGCGCGGGTGGGGATAATTTTTTTCACTGCGAGTCGTGTTACTTCTACTTTTTGCTGTTAATCGCGTTTAGGTCCAGCTTCTACTTTTTGCTGCGGGTCGCGTTTGGGTCCGGTTGACTTCTACTTTTTTGCTGCGGTCGGGTTTGGGTCCGGTTGAGTTCAACTTTTCTGCTGCGGGTCGGGTTGACTTCTACTTTTTAGCTGCGCCTAGCGCATTGGGTTTGGGGCAGATTGACATACACTATTTCGGGTTTGGGTCAGTTTCGGATTGGGTTTTCACTCTTGCGACTTGGGTTCGGGTTGGCCCGATTTTTGAAAAGAAAGTCTAAATATTTTTTAAGATAAAAACTATGTACAGTAAAAGATCCATAACGGACGCGCTCAAATAATTATTTAGGAATACTTTTTAATCTTCAGGATTATGTAAAAAATACTAATTTGATGTCTCTTTATATCTAAGATCAGTTTTAATTCAGTAAAGAATGCTTTGAAACTTATTAAAAAACATACCGAGTGTCCCAAAATGGACTGACTGACTTTAAAATTCAGTAACTTGCAAATGGTGACTACAATTTAAAAAAATCTTGCAGGAGGGTTATGTAAGATGTCAGGAGATTTTTTACTGAGATTCTTGATTTTACTTTACAATAGCAGTGACAGATAGCACTGCAAACAATAACAGTTAAATCGGGGCCGATTTTCGGCCTTCCGCCTCCGGGCATTGATTTAGCGGCTATTGCTTGCAGCACCATCTATCGTTGCTATTTTAAACTAAAATCAAGAATCGCAGTAAAAAAAACCTCCTGTTTAGGGGTGATTCTGAGCAAAAAAATTGTGAAATTCAAAACAAATTTTCCGAAAGGTTACAGCAGAGGGGAAGATTCCCTCGTGGCACTAATTATTTTTGTTGCAGATCGGATTAGCTGTTTTCAATTCGGGTCGATTTCAGGCTGAGTGCAGATTCCTGCAAACTGGGTTTGGGTTAACCCGTTTTCTTCAAAAGTTAGTTCAGTTATATTACTGCAGATTAAAAACTATACATATTATAATAAACAAAGATGTATGTATGTGTGCTTTTTACTAAACAGACCACTGTATTTTTTCCACGACTCTTTGATGAAATTCGCATTTCTTCCACTACTCTTTGACGCAATTCCCGTTTTTTCCGCAACTCTTTGACGAAATTCGCATGCTTTCGCAGCCATTTGATAAAATTCGCGTTTTTCCACAGACGTTTGATGAAATTCACATTTCTTCCACCACCCTTTGACGAAATTTGCGTTTCTGCCGCAACCCTTTAACGAAATTAGTGTCATTTTGCCACCCTTTGATAAAATTTGAGTTTTTTTCTCGCCAACCTTTGACAAAATTCGCGTTTTTTCAGCGATACTTTGACGAAATTTGCTTTTTTCAGCGATCCTTTGACGATATTCACGTTTCTTAAGCGATTTCTTTGACGAATTTCGCTTTTTTCTCGATTCTTTAAAGAAATTCGCGTTTTCTCCGCGATTGTTTGACGAAATTTGAGTTTTTTTTCGCGACCTTTTGACGAAATTCGTGTTTCTTTTGGGACTCATTCATAAAATTTGCATTTTCGCGATTATTTGATAAAATTTGCATTTTTTCGCAATCCTTTGACGAAATTCGCATTTTTTTCGACAAAAATCGCGTTTTCTCCGCGATTCTTTGACGAATTTGAGTTTTTCCAGCTACCCTTTGACGAAAGTCGCGTTTTCTGCAATCATTGGAAGAAATTTGTGTTTTTCGTGGCCCTTTGACCAAATTCGAGTTTTTTCTGTGGCTCTTTGACCAAATTCGCTTTTTTTTCATGCAATCATTTAGCGAAATTGAAATTATTTTCCTCGAACGATTGACGAAATGGATTTTTTATGGCGACCATTTGTCAAAGTTTGCGATTATTTTTATGTCCGAATTTTCGGATTGATGAATTTTTTAAAATTTCGGAACCGAATGCCTATGGGCGGGGGGAGAATTTAAAGGAGAATGACGGGTCGCGATCGGGCCAACAATGCTTATCATATGGGCTGACACGAACCGAACGTTTAGCCCAGGGCCGTGCGAAGAGAAAACTGCGCCCGGGGCAGCGTGTCAATTTGGCGCCCCCCCCCCCCCTCCTTCAAAATTGATAAAGGGCAGAAACAGAAATAAATTGTATTGAATAAATATTTTGCGTTTATTTTAGAACTTTAAAAGATTTAATTTTAATTCAGAAATTCCAAACAACTAAATAACAGAAAAGAAAATTGCATTTATTTGTTAATGAGATCATGATGCTTTGCAACAGATTTTTCTTAACCTTTCTCACATATTTTTCTAGCCATTTTTAGTTCTTGTTAGTCTTTAAGCTGCAGAAAATGGGTAAAAATCGCTAACAATCAGATTAGAAACAAGTATGGTCCCTTCAACCAATAAGTACTAAAAAAGCAAAACAAACAAAAAACCTTCAGAACATAATGTAAAAGATATAAATAAATTATAATTTCAATACATTAATTAAGGAAGATAACTGAAACAATGTTTTAATTAATATAAAATATAATATCAGGCAAATAATTTACTTCCATTTAAATTTTTTTTGCATTTAGAGTAACAAAATCGTTTTATGTGTAAAGATTGTGACACACTGAATTTTATAGAAAGTAAATTCAGGTTGCTTAATCTCTCGACTCATAGTAGATCTTAAGTAGTTTTTTACTATTTTATTGTTACTGGAGTACTTATAAATTATGTACGCTGTCTCCATGTTTTTGTAATTCCTTGTTTTCACAAAGTTAAAATTATCTAGCAACTAAAGGATTTCTAAATGATCCATTTTATAAAAGTTCTTATCTAATGGTAGAAATAAGGTTTTCGCATTTAAAACTTCGCTTAACAATTCAAGTCCATTCAAGTCAGCAATAAAGGGCAGGGTCCAGGCAATATTAACAGATTTTCGATAACTGATTTTAGATTCGCACCAGCCAGAAACTCAAATTCTTGTTTTACATTTCTCAGTTTCTTAAACCTCCAGTTCAGTTGCACGGTTATATAGTGTCTCTACATAACACGAAATCCTTCACATTCATATATAAATTCCCACTTTCATCAAGAGCTTCGTAGTCAAATTGTTCTGCGAATTTTACGTTTTCTGTTTTGCTCAAATAAGGACTTTACATTTACAGACATAACCAAATCTTCGCTTTCTTGTTCAAAAATTTCCTCTCTTATTGTCTGAAATGTGTTTTTTAGTGTTCCAATCAGTTTGCTGGCGATCAAAACACTGACAGTTTTTCTTCTTCTTTTTTTTTTTTCGTGAGAATAATATTAACTTTTTCTATTTCATTTAAAATGCTGTGTCAAACTACTAGGCCGTAAATAAAGAGGAATTTCTTTATTTGCTTTATTAAGCTTTTTGCTCCTGAGTAAGTTTACTCATTTTACTTCATTTCTATAAGGTCTTCCAGAGCTTTTAAAATCTGTGGCAATTGTTTGTAAACTGCAGATATGGCTTTATTTTTTCATGACCATAGAGTATAGCAATGTTTCTTTAAATAAACTGATAAGTGGGACATAAGTATATCCCCTCTTTTAGTAGAAGAGAAGAAAAAAACAAACACATTTTATGCAGTTCCGGACATTTTTGGACATACACCAGCAGCACGAACTCAAAGTTTAGAGAATGTGCAGAACATGGTAAAAAATAGACGAATTTATTTACTTCGAGGATTCGAGCTTACATTATATTGGGAAGCCATATTTGTACCATATCACAACATTGAGCTCTGAAGGGTTGATATTGGTATTGTTTATGACGGCCAATTATCTACAAGTAGGATATAGTAGGCCGGAGTGGGATGGGAGTGTCCTCTGTAAGATCTTTCTAAGGGAACCTAACCCGTATTTACGCAAGGTTCGAAGAAAACTACGGACAATTTCGAACGATTAGGCTGACGTGCATGATTGGATCGAACTCAGCATCTCCCATCTACAACCTTTGAGAACAGAACTTCTCGTGCAGCTGTGAATGTCGAGATTGTTGGACATTAGCTTATCTTAAATTTCTTATTCTATTTTTTTTTTTTTTTTTTTTTTTTTTTTGACTTGATATAGTCAAGAAACCTTTCCACGAATGAAAATTTTCTATTTTCGGTATCGTATATAATTTGCGTCATTTGTTCTTTGTGAGGTGTACTGGATTCCTAAACTGGACTGTGTTTAAAATTCAATAACTTGCAAATGGTTGCAATTATTAAAAGAAATTCTTGCAGGAGAGTTATGTAAGATATTAGAAGTATTTTTACTGCGGTTCTCGGTTTTAGTTTCAAATAGCAGAGATAGATGGAGGTCTAAACTGAAATCCCTAGCATCATGCGAAGGAAGAAGGTTAAATATATAGAATAGGCCCCTAAAAATAAGATTGTATTGGAGAATGAGACCCACTCCATACATTTAACCTCCTCTTTTCGCATCAGTGTAGGGCGATTTCAGTTTTGACCTTGATTGAGCACCTATGGCGCTAGATGTTGTCTTTATAGTACTTGTGTGGTATAGTACTTGCTGGCATAATTGTCAGTTCAGTATAAACTTGATTGATTTTCACGAATATGGATTAATAAAGTATACTGCTGTAACCTGAATTGAGTATAAACCTGTTTAATTTTTCAACAAATCATCGATATTTATGTTGTAATGTGAAATTGTAAAACTGCAGTATAAGAATTGAAAAAGTAATTTGTAACGCAAGCAGCTAGTGAATTTGTTCTGCCGCTCGGGATTGCACTATCACTCTAAAGCGTAAGCTGAGTTCCCGAGGTGGTCATCCCTGCTTGCAGCGCCATCTATAGTTGCCAGTTGGAACTAAAGCCGGGAATCGAGGTAAACAAATTACTGACAATTTACATTACCTTCCCGCAATTTTTTTTTAAATAGCTGTCACCACTTACAGGTTATTGAATTTTAAAAACAGCCAGTCCATTTTAGGACACTCGGTACATGAAGTGCGATCGAACGAAATTGAAAAATACCTTGCTATATTAATTTCTTCTACAATCGTTTTTCTTACTTCATTGTCAAGAAAGTTCATAATTTCATCCTGAATATATTTTGCCATTTATCTTTTTCACTTTCAACAATTTTCACTTTAGCTGTTTTCATATTTGCTGTCGATTACATGATTTAATTTTAAACGTCTCTCAAGTTTCTTTCAGCGAATGCATGCATTCCTGTGTTCCAGAGCATTTTTCTGCTCAGGAATTTTAGGATTTAATTTCTTCCACATGAAAAACCCACAATCTGGATTGACTAACTTTGGAGGGCGATCATGATAATTGGTGAATAGTAAACAAAATATAGTGATTCCCATTAAATTATCCAATAAGCCGCAATCACCGTTAATAATTTCTCCACTAGGTATAATTTTCTTGAACGTTAGTTTGGAAAATTGTCGCCCTTATGCAATCGCAGATTTCATGTAATCGGCATTTTCATCCTGTGCTGGACCTTTTTTTAACAGCAAAGTAATGACCGAATGACTATAAGAATGATCCCATAGTTGAATCAGAATAGGTTAGCAATTCATATTCACTGAGTGTGGCAGGTGGCAGAAACTTTCGTATACGATGTAAAGAGCCCGCAGAATGCAAAAGTTTAAGAAACACTGCAATAAAATATCACAAAAGCATATTATAAAATCAACAGATCTAAAGAGCTCAATGCAAGGTATATGTGAACAACGCAATAATATTAAAATGAAAAATGTACATTGTACATACTTCCATTGGGAAAAATATTCCCGACATGTAAATATATATATTTAGTTTTACAAAAATATAGAATATCAAAGAGTAAAAAAAAAAAAAAAAAAAAAAAAAAAATCTAATAAAAATGATCGACCACAATAAAAAATAATAAAAAAAAAAACGGAAATTGCTAGCACAAATTCGGCGCCCCTAAATTTCCGCGCCCGGGGCGACCGCCCCCTTCGCCCCCCCTTTCGCACGGTGCTGGTTTAGCCTTTATTTCGGGCCAAGCCCTGACCTGGAAATTTTTGCCAGTACAGAACTCTAGGGAAAATGAAATCCAGGTCAGGCTCGACCTGGAAGATAAAGAAGTCTGGCCCGACCCAAACCTGCAGAAAAATGTAAGATCAGGACACGGCCCTGCTCTAAAAGAGAGAAAACCTGACCCAGCCCGAATCTCGTGGATTTAACCTGGCGCGACCCGGGCTCGAACTTCGCCCCAAGTCGTTACCCGGGAGGATGCATAATGTCGTTTTGCAAACCCTTTATTAGCCCAGGGGGGGGGGCGATCGCCCCTTCGCCCCCCCCCCTCCTTATATCCGCCATTGACTCATCCTCTTAAAAATATTTTTGTTTTGTGCAACCAATAATGCTTTTGAAACAAGATAAAGTAATGTATCTATAACTCATTCTAAACTGTATTACTACTGATCGGTGTATTAAATGAATTTTATAACAAGTTATTTTAATGGTACTTTAAAGTACCGTCGAGGCATAAAGGGTTACGGTAGAATGGTGATTCCTTACGTTGTGATGGTCACACATTTTTGAGGAATGAGGAACACGTTGAAAACGAACTAATGCTCATAACTTATCTCAAAGTGGGAATGCGCGTGTTTATTCTACTGTACTGATGCGCATTTCCCGCCTCGAGGAACCTCTTTTGGGGGGGCCGCGACCATAGACTTCTAATATAACCTCCAATTCCTCCTCTAAGGCTGCGACGTGCTAGCGTTTATGTGATGTGTGCGCGCCAAACCGGCTTTTCTCCCGCCAAAATCGCCTCGTAATTTCCCGCCGGTTCCCGCTGAAACTTTATCGCGCCGGAGCCGACGTTTCTCTCGCATGAATCAAGTCCGACAGTTGGCCAATGGCGGATCTAAGGGGGAGGGGGGAAGAAATCTCGAAGTATCTCTTTAAAAACGCGAATTTTGTCGAAAGGTCGCGGAAAAAAAACGCGAATTTTATCAAATTGCTGCAAAATTACACTAATTTCGTCAAAGGTTTGCGGAAGAAACGTAAATTTCTTCAAAGGCGTCGAAGAAGTGCGAATTTCATCAAAGAGTCGTGGAAAAAATTCAGTAGTCTCTTTAGAAAACAGCACACATACATACATATATGTTTATTATTATAGGTATACCCAGTGGCAGAAACACGGCGACATAGTCGCGGACAAAAAAAATCTTTTGCGGGCAATTATTGTCTGCACTAATGAAACCAATGTAAAAAATAGTCCGCAACTTTCGGACAAATTTTTCCCGCGAAAAAAACGCGAATTTTGGCAAAATATCGCGTAAAAAGCGCGAATTTCGGCAAAAGATCGCGTTAAAAGCATTAATTTCGGCAAAAGATCGCGTAAAAAGCGTGAATTTCGGCAAAAAAGCGCAAATTTCGGTAAAAGATCGTGATAATGGCGTGAATTTAGGCAAAAGGTAGCGTAAAAAGTGGGAATTTCAGCAAAAGATCGCTTTAAACGCTCGGGTTAAAAACGTGAATTTTGGAAAAAAAAAGCGCGAATTTCGGCAAAAGATCGCGTAAAAAGCGTAAATTTCTGCAAAAGATCGCCTAAAAAGCGCGAATTTCGGAAAAAGATCGCGTAAAAAACGCAAATTTCTGCAAAAAATCGCGTTAAAAGCTTTAATTTCGGAAAAAGATCGGGTGAAAGGCGTGAATTTCGGCAAAAGATCGGGTAAAAAACGTGAATTTTGGCAAAAAATCGCGTAAAAAGCGCGAATTTCGGCGAAAAATCGCGCAAAAAATGAGGATTTTGGAAAAAAATCGCGATAAAAGCGCGAATTTCGGCAAAAGATTGCATGAAGAGCGCGAATTTCGGCAAAGAATCGTGAAACAAACGCAAATTTCGTCAACGAATCGTGAAATAAACGCAAATTTTGCCAAAGAATCGTGAAATGAACGCAAATTTCACCAAGGGATCGTGAAACAAACGCGAATTTTGTCAAAGGATCGCGAACAAAACGCAAATTTCGTCAAAGGATCGCGGACACAACGCAAATTTCATCAAAAGATCGTGGAAAATGCGAATTACGTTAGAGGATCATGAAAAAACGCAAATTTCATGAAAGGATCGCGGAAAAGTACGAATTTCGTCAAAGGATCGCGGAACAAACGCGAATTTCGTCATAGGATTGTGGGAAAAACGCAAAATTTGTCAAAAAGCCATGGAAAAAAACGTGAATTTCACCGAAGAATTACAAAAAAATAATTTCCTCAAAAGGCTGCAGAGAAAAAAAAATACGAATTTTGTCAAGGGATCGCGAAAAAAAACGCAAAATTCGTCAAAGGGTCGGGGAAAAAAACACGAATTTCACCAGAAGTGCGCGAAAAAACACAAATTTTGTCAAAGGATTGGGGGGTGGGCGGGGAAGACTGATTTCATTCAAGGGTTTTAGAAAAACTCAGTGCTTTTTTTGCGCTTGAGGCCTCTGAAGCTTCCGAAGGTTTTTAAAAGCATCGTTATTGCCTATGTGTGGTTCTGCCTATGTGGTGTGTCTATGTGCCTATGTGTGTTCGTTCCTTCACACTTTAGAAATACTACAAGAAGTTAGATGATGAAAAGTTATAAGCAAAATTAATGAGAATGCATCATGCTTACCATGTTTCAAATAGAATGATAAAAAAATTCCTACTTTAAATTATTATTTATTCATTAAAATGACATGCAAAATTTGCAGACAGATTATGAAATTTTAAAAGCTTGTCGCAGACAGCTACAAAACTTTCTGCCACTGGGTTAGTATAGTTTTTAATCTGAAATAATATGCTGAACTAACTTTTGAAAAAACAGGTTAACCCAATCCCAGCTTGCGGGAATCTACACTCAGCCTGAAATCGACTCGAATCGAAAACAGTTAACCTTACCTGCAACAAAAATAATTAGTGCCAGGATGGAATCCCCCCACATGCTGTAACCTTTCAGAAAATGTGCTTTGAATTTCAGAATTTAGTATTTTTTACATAATCCTGAAGATTAAAAAATATTCCTAAATAATTATTTGGGCGTGTCCATTATTGAGCTTTTACTGTATATAGTTTTTATCTTCAAAAATATTTAGACTTTCTTTTCAAAAATCGGGTCAACCCGAACCCTTCTCGCAAGAGTGAAAACCCAATCCGAAACTGACCCAAACCCGAAATAATGTATATCAATCTGCCCAAAGACGCAGCTAAAAAGTTACAGTCAACCCGACCCGCAGCAGAAAAGTAGAAGTCAACCGAACCCAAACCCGACTCGCAGCAAAAAAGTAGAAGTTATCCCGAGCCGCAGCAAAAAGTAGAGATCAACCAGACCCAAACGCGACTCACAGCTAAAAAGTATAACTTAACCCGACCAGCAGCAAAAAATAGAAGTCAACCGGACCCGCAGCAAGAAGTAGAAGTAACGCGACCCGACCCGCAGTGAAAAAATTGGCCCCGACCCACCCATCAGATTGAAGTCTCCAAATTTCTAAAATCGCTCCCCCCCCCCCCCCCCTTGAAGACTCTCCAGATCCGCTCTTGCAGTTGCCAATAAGGAGATCACCACCAAAAAAGACAACCTTTTGGCGATGAAAGCGAAAACATATTATCTTCAAGTTCTGTCCGAAAGAACAATGGGATTCGGCCTCTACTTCTTATCTTTACGAGGCTGTTTCAGTCAAGTGAAAAGACCCGTTCGCTAATGTTAATCCTATGGAAGAAATTTATAAAGATATCTCGGTTGCATTTCAATATTTTTAAATGAATTTTTTTGCATTGGATTGCTGAGATCGATCTGTACAAAGGCCGTTTTTTACTTTTCCGATTTTGTTTACAGGTATTTTTAACGGTGATTACTGATGAGGATGCTTTCACTTTCGGAACCGGTTCGGAAAATGAAAGTGTCCCCGTTAAAAATACCTGTAAACAAAATCGGAAAAGTGAAAAAAGGTCTTTGTACAGATCGATCTCAGCTATCCAATGCAAAAAAAAATTCATTTAAAAATATTGAAATGAGACCGAGATATCTTTATAAATTTCTTCCATAGGATTACCATTAGCGAGCGCGTCTTTTCGCTTGGCTGCGAATTCGTCATCTTTCCTCATCTCCCCCTATTCGTATCGTAGGGGGTATTTTTAAAACAGAATTCCGTTGTACACAGGTTCCATTCTCACAGGATTTGCTGAACAAAGTGCAGTACAATGGTAAAAACAGAATCGCTTGGAACCGTAAAAAAAAAAAAAAAAAAAAAAAAAAAAAAAAAACAGGTTTTATACAGGTTTCCGTCTAGGCAGGTTGATTTGAAGGGACTATAAAAAAATTTCTTTATAGATAGATTCTGCCTCCACACATAAGTTCCACTCGATGCAAATTCATGAATAGTATTGACCGGGAGCCGGCAGTGAGTACAGACAATCACCTCATCGAGTTCACGGATGAAATTCTAGGATTAGTTAAATCTTGATTCGCCTATTAAAACGCAATCAGTCTGCCAAGTCATATCTTGGTGGAAGACATCTAAAAACCCGATTTTAGCGGCTGACTCGTAGGTTTACCATTGTGTTTTCCTGCTTCCAGTCCTCCATGTTTTCATACCTTTGGGTGCAGGAAAACACAATGGTAAACCTACGAGTCAGCCGCTAAAATCGGGTTTTCAGGTGTTTTCCACCAAGATAGGACTTGGCAGACCGATTGCTAATATACGAATCAAGATTTAACTAATCCTAGAATTTCATCCGTGAACTCGTTGAGGTGATTGTCTGAGCTAGAGATCTGCACGGTCCGGCCCCAAGCCTGGCGGCTATTTTCATTCACGGTACTCGGGCTGGCCCTGGCCCATACTTTTTTCTGAAGGCTCGGGCCGGGCCTAACATATTTTTTCTGTACAGAGCTGTGGCTGGTTTCTTTTCTAGTCTTCACGGCCCAAAATTTTCAGTCCTAGTTTTGACCCAGCCCGTATGAAAATCATTGTCTCAGCGTGGCCTGGTCCATTCAAAGGTCAGCTAAATTAGGCCTGGCCCAAAAATATTTGCAAAAAATGAATAAATTTTTAAATCGCCATTATTCTACACTTAAACATTAAAATTTATTATGTTTAAAGAATAGCAGATTTCTGCGCTTATTAAAATATAGCTAAATTAAAATATAGTAAAATGTGGGGAAAGGAACCTGCCTATGATGGAACCCTATTTTAAACTGAAAAACATGTTGATCCATGCAAAATTAATGTACTAATACGTAAGAAAATAATATATACACAATAATAATAATAAATACAACAATACAATACAATAATAAATACAACACAATAAATAATAAATACATTTACATTTGCTAAGAAGGGAACTTGTCTATAACGCATTTTTTTTTCTTTTCTATGCAATCCCGTCTTAGAAGATTTTAATTTATAGAATTTTTCAGATTTTTAACACTTCAATACATGGAATGTGGAATTAACAATATTAATGATAACTGAAAAATTTATATACAATAAATAGAGATTCGTTAAAAAAATAAATATCGCAGTCTGCGGCACTTCTATAAAAATGAAGATTATATAAACATGAAAAAAAAAAAAAAGTTAAGATAAATATTTTTGGTCAGAACTCCTCGTACGAGATAAATTTTTAACCAAGTCGACGTAAAAGTCAATGTTTTGTAGAAACTCACTCGGGCCGAGATTTTAACTTTTTTCCGGGCCGGGCCTAAAAATTTCGGCCCGTACAGACCTCTAATCTGAGCTGCCGACTCCCAGCCTAGTATGGTTCCAAAAAAAAAAAAAAGAAAAAAAAAAGAAGAAAAGAATTTGTTCATCATGAAAAATCGGGACTTTTGGCGTCCTGCGCAAAGTTTACATTACGCGGAACATCTGAAAAATGGACGCCTAACTAGAGATCTGCGCGGGCCGAAATTTCCAGTCACGGGCCCGACTCGGTAGAAAAGTTAAAAGTTCGGCCCGAGTCTGGCCCGGCCCATAGAAAAAAATTATTGGCCCGGCTCGGTATAACAGCTAAAAGTTCGGCCCGGCCCGGAAAAAAAGTTAAAATTTCGGCCCGAGTGAATTGCTACAAAACATTGATTTTTACGTCGATTTGATTAAAAATTTGACTCTTACGAGGAGTTCTGACCAAAAATATTTATCTTACCTTTTTTTTCATGTTTCTAAACGTCATTTTTATAAAAGTGCAGCAGGCTGCGATATTTATTTTTTTAATGAATCGCTATTTGTTCTATGTAAATGTTTCAGTTATCATTAATATTGTTAATCCATATTCCATGCATTGAATTGTTAAAAATCTGAAAAATGCTATACGGTAAAATCTTCTAAGACTCAATTACATAGAAAAAAAAAATGCGTTATAGACAAGTTCCCTTCTTAGCAAATGTAAATGTATTATATATTCTTTTCTTACGTATTAGTATATTAATTTTGCATGTATCAACACGTTTATCAGTTTAAAACAGGATTCCGTCATAGGCAGGTTCCTTTTCACACGTTTTATTATATTTTAATTTAGAGCTATATTTTAATTAGCGTAAAAATTTACAATTCTTTAAAAAGAATAAATGTTAATGTTTAATTGTAGAAAAATGGCGATTCAAAAATGTATGCATATTTTGCAAAAATCTTTGGGCCAGGCTTAATTTTACTGACCTTTGAACGGACAGGTCACGCCGAGACAACGATTTTCATACGGGCTGGATCAAAACTAGGACTTAAAATTTTGGGGCGTAAAAACTAGAAAAGAAAGTAGGCTCTGTACAGAAAAAATAAGTTAGGCCCGGTTCGGTCCGATTCTTCCGGAAAAAAGTAAGGCCCGAACCCTACCCGTAAAGAGTAGTCACTAGGCGCGGCCCGGCCCGAGTGCCGCAAATAAAAATAGGCCCGACCCGTGCAGATCTCTACGCCTAACAGCAGAAGACCATATAATTATACCTATTAACCCTCTCGCTGCGCAACCCGAGATATAGTCGGGCATGCATTTTTCCGTCTAATTAATACTACAGTGCACTTCCAATTATCCGGGTTAATCACCGGGAGAGGTCTAACGGACAATCGAGAAACACGGATAATCCGAAAACTCCTTTTTATTAAAGAAAAATCAACACCATTATAAATATATAAAAATTACTTACATTTGCATGCTGTATAACATCAAATTAGGAATTTTCCTTTTAATATTTACTGCTTACAAAAATCTGTAATGCATCTTTGCTTCTGCTGTTTGTTCATCCCTTGTCTTATATCGACACATACTTTACGAACCACAGTAATATCACCGTAATCAAATTTTCTTTCTCCCATATAGTCTAACGAAGTTTCTACAGGTTGTAGAACAGTAGAATGAGAAATTGTATTTCCCTCATTTAGTACATCTTCTGCATTAGTACTAGATCTGCATCACTGCATCACTATCAGATTTAACAACACGGTTAGAAACGATGTCTTCATCTGTCAAATACTGGAGCTCACATGCCCTCCCATCCTCTTCAATCCTACCCGTCAAATAGGTTCCAGAGCGTTCGATTTTACCTCTACGTACTTCACAATGCTATAAACTAAACCTGAAAAGATTCTAATTCACATCAACATCGATTTAACATGCATGATAAGCGTGAAAATGCTTTTTTTGTGAGTCCGGAATCAGCACGGATAATCCGCGCACGGATAATCGAGAGTACACTGTATTTGGTTATTCCCACCAGTTATTTTTTAGCGAAAACTTAGATTTAATGAGGACATTTTCCCCGACTACGATATTCAAAAATTTTTGCTTTAAAGAACCGGTGATAAAAGATTAAAAATTCTGTGAAAGACGCTCATCGCAAAGAATCACGTACGCAGCGAGAGGGTTAAGACGAGAATCTTGAAAAAAAAAAAAAATCCCTGTCCCTAACGAATCTATTTCGCAAGTTTTACTGTAATTTGGTTTTAAATTAAAGTTAATTGTAAAGGTGTTACAATTTTAATTTAACGGGAAAAAATACATGCATAACTATTTATTTTATCATGAGTGCAATACGTATTATCTTGCCTTCATAAAATAAACTTTTGAACGTGTAGTTTTAATAATTATCAATGGATTTACAATTTTAAAGGCACTTGGTTACTCTTTGAATTATTTGTTTTCTCTTAATGCCAGCCCTCTTGATGCGCTAGTAAGACGGATATCATTTTTGTTGTTTATAATCCAATTCCTAAATAATCAAGCATTAAAAATCCAGGCTGTTTACGTCATGAAATATAAATGACTTAATGCTTGATCATGATTGAAAATGTGTTTTGATTACATTCTTGGAAGGAGAATGTTAGTATTATGATGACTTTAAAGTCATTTAATGTTTTATGATAGGAGAAAAAGTATATTGCGTAAACAGGATGTTGTAATTTTGTTATGTCGTTGCGCTATATTTTTTCGTTTCAGGTTGAGTTGACTTCTACATTTTTGTTGCGGGTAGGATTGACTTTCATCGCTTTGGGTTGGGTCTTGACTCGGGTCGGGTTCGAATTGACCTGATTTTTCAAAAGAATGTTCAAAATATTGTATCAGGTTAAAGATATAAAAATAATAAGACCTGCATAATGGAAACTCCCGAAAAGCGGATACCTCTATTTAGCGAATACTTTTTCAATTCCTAGCACATACAGTGAAACCTCCCTATGCGACCACCTACTGAACGACCATTTTTCATGGAACGAAATTTATTCCCATAGGCTTAATACTAATTTTACCTCCATTCAGTGACCATCCCAGTTGAACTTCCTCCATGAGCGACCAATTTCTTTGAGGAAAATTCCGTTTTTCCTAGTCGCCTGAAGAAGGTTTTATTAGAAAAATAATTCCGAAGAGCACATTATTCATCAAACTTCTAAATTAAGTTTAATTTTTTTTTTTTTTTTTTTTTTTTTTTAATCCCGGTAACTTTTAAGCGTTTAATCCCCTTTGTGGCTTTTAAGACAATGAATTTAACTCTGATGACAAATTAAGAATGACGGTCAATAAATTCCCCTGCCCTATTCTTTCTTTTCTCAAAGAAATAGATAAATTAATGAAATCGTCATTATTTGTTCCCGTCCAAAAAAATTGCTTTTTTTTACTGAACTTCGAAAGGACTTGGATATAAAAGTTATAAAAGATAAAACCGTAAATCAAAACAAACGTCAATGTATTCATTTTTTAAACTATGTAATTAACTTTTGTTTTGATACTTAAATTTTTCTATTTTTTTCCTAATGTGAAAAATAAATTTTAGTAACATTAATTGTTACCTTTTTTCAACAATTAATATCTAGATTTAAACATGACCTCCATTAAGAGACCACCTTTCGGAGCGACCAATTTTTATTGGAACGAAACGTGGACGCTTTAGGGAGGTTTGACTGCGCATTTATATGCTTTTTACCTCTGAATTGTGAACACCTCCCAAGCTACACACTGGTACACATATGTATGTGTGCATAAACTATATTACAAATACGATACATGTGTTTTTGCGTATATCAAAAACGAAATGTTGGTAATATTTTCCATATTTCGATTCCGACGGAAGGAAAAAATGGTTCTTAGCTGTTACCGTAAAGAAAGAGTAATCTGTGATCACATTTCTTATATATACATTTTATTTCTCATTCAGTAAATTGAATATGTACTCATTCATATTCAAATACGCATTCATTTTCATCTGAAACATAGTTCTGCTCTAACTTTTTGATAAAATCCTAACAATCCGACTTGCATAAAACCTAAATCTGACCCGCAAGGATTATTGTAGTCTGAACCTGTCCGGAGAAAAAAAATTAGAGTCACCCCGACTCGATGTAGCACGCTATTTAACAATTCCGAAGTGTCCGCTATTCAGAGGTTTTTCTATATTTGACAGTAAAGAACATAGATATGTCCACTTTTCTATATAAAAGATAAAATTGGTTTTAGAGATATAATTGTAGATTACTTCTCATAATTGTATTAAAACATGATTTACTTTCCACTCATTTTGGGTTCGGGTCGGGTTGAACTAGGCAGGAATCGGATCGGGTTGCGGGTCGCCGAAATTTTATTTTGTCGGGTTAACTTCAAAAGGAATTTTCGGGTTCGGGTCGGGTGCAGGACACCATTCCAGTCATGGCTCTGTAGTGAGAAATATAACATGGCTAATGATCTTGCAAAACTGCATACTCTATAGCAACAGTGCAATTTTTGCACAAAAATTTAAAAATATCTTATTAAATGAAATCCAAATTCTTTTTTAAATATAGAGCAGTTTTCAGTTTGTTAGATTGCTTCTCTTTTTGCACAAAATTTGTCCTACCTTGGAAAATAACCTCAATTTGCTTCCATCGAACATGAGCAATCAAAGGGCTATAATATAATAATAATAAGCTGAAAGCCTGATCATACAATAGCCCCGAGCCCAACGCTTCCCAATTTTCGGTGTCTTTAATTTAATTAATTTTCCTTTTAAATTTGCCCGGTTTCAAATTTTCATTTTTTTTTTTCTTTTCTTCCTGGCTTCCGCTAGAGAGTCTCGGCAAAAGGGACGTGGGTAGGGACCTCGGACTTACACGAGGAACGCTGCGCTCCGTGAATTCTGCGGCGGTTTACCAATTGTAATAACTCTGCCACTTTCTCTTTAGTTACTTTATATTATTGGAGCAAACAGGTACTTACTGTTGAGATATTTAATAAATAATCATGCATGAAAGTTATTTAAAAAGTCATAAATAATCAGTGAATTAAGTCACCGTTTCCAAACAAATTTCATTTGAAAGCACACATTTTTATCTGATCGATGATCTAAAATTTGAAATTATGTGAGATTTAAAAGCGATGTTTGCGTGATAAAAGCAAAGGCGATCTTGCCACTATCGTTATGACGCCGGTATTTACTACATTTCTGAATGTATTTATAATATTACTATTACTAGTCGAATTTTGCCCGTTTATACGGTTGTTTAAGAAACATTACACAAAATTTAATCTTAAAGTGCCTGATAACTGTTGAGGTATGATACGCCCTCCTGCATCGGGCAATGTGGAATTTTTTAAAAATTGAGAATCGCTTTACCATTGTCCCTGTCCCTACAAAATATTATGTTGCTTTATAGTCCAGGCAATAGAGACTGTATAGGGGTTCTACCTAGCAAAATTCATGGTAGTTCTGGAAAAAGGCTTACTATATGTTTTTTGGGTCGCTGAATCCGAATTTTTAACTTCCCACCAAAATTTCTCCCGGCAACCCCCCAAATTTTGGTAAAATGCCTCCCCCCCCCCAAAAAAAAAAAGGTTTTTATTAAAAAATCATTTTTTTATTGTTTTAGGGAAAAAGTATCTAGAAATCCAGAAAGTAGACAAAATTTGCAACAAATAAGATACATGACATTATGACTTAGGATGAAGGGGTACGGGGGGGGATCTGCTTCGGAACATGCGCGCGGTGCTGCGTGAACTAAGTTGCGCAATTCCAATTAACCACTCATACGTTTACATTCGCCCTCCTATCTCCCCACCGAACTTTCTCTAAAAGGTTTACTTTAAGTTTTTTGGGTCGCTGAATCCGAATTTTTAACTTCCTCCTAAAATCCCCCCCCCCCCCGAAACTTCCTCCCAAATAGCTGCTTTTAAATTTCTTATTGTTTTAGGGGAAAAGCATTACGAAATTCAGAAACTAGACAAAATTTGGAACAAATAGGATATATGACATTATGACGTAGGATGAACGGGGAGGGAGAGGGCTGCCTCTGAACATGCACTGCGGCGCTACGTGCACTAAGTTATGAAGTCCAGGCAATAAAATAATATGAATTCTATAAAAAAAAATATGAATATTTATAAATACATAGCTGGCATCCTTCTGGAGTTTTTCCCAGGTCAAAGATTTTTGAACCAGAAAATTTATTTAATAAAATGAATCTTGTTCTTTTGGGTTTGTATTTATTTTATTTATTAAATAAAATTTCTGGTTCCAAACATGTTTCACTTTCTTGTAAATAAGGAAGGTGGCAGCTATCTAAATACAATTCGAAACGTAGCAAAGCCCCTGAAAATGGAACTTGTCTGTATCAGAATCCTGCATTAAACGGTAAAATTTCATTATTCCAGAGAAAATAACAATAATAATAGATTCTATACTACTAAAAGAAGGTTGTTTTTCACCTGTAATTTTCATGCCTATATTAATAAAAGAAAGACGATTTTATTTATTCTGAATGTGTTGGCGATGGCTAAGAAAATCTATCACATGTAGGGGTCTTAAAATTTGATAAGAATAGACGAAGTCCAAACGTACCGCACCCGAGTCTCAGATTTCTCATTTTTTGATAATTAGCCAAAATTTTAATTAAAAGCCATAATATTCATCGCAAAATGGAGAGCTTTCTTCTTCAAAGCTATCATGATGCCTGCGTGGATTTCCTGCAGACGTTAAGCTGTCCATCATACTGAAGAAAGCATAGCGTTCGATTTTTACTGCTTTTTGAAATTGTGATGGCCGGGTCCCTGTAGAGTTTAAAAAATATAACAATAAATAAATAAAAAAGAAAGAAAATTGCCTTACCTTACCGATTCCAACGGTATCTTTCGTTACTATTTCAAACAACCTTTTCATTTGGCCGCGATTCGCGTCAGTTTTCAAATTTTTCCGTTTTCCTAAAGTTTTAAACTTAAAAAAAAAACACCTATTAACGCATTTTCGATATTTTTCCGGTCCTAATCTTATCTCTGGTGTGAACAAATATGAATTACTATTTTTAAGAGATCTTGAAGTCATTTCAAGGATTCGCCTGAGATTTTTTTTCCTCTCGGGCAAGCTTTCTCAAAATATTGTTTCCTGTTTAAGAGATGTGCTTTATGGATGTCATTTCGCATTTTAAAAAAAGTGAGGGGATGGTGCGCATTTTATATTATTCATGTTTTATCAAGAGTTTTGGCCAGAACTGAAATTTTTATATATCTAAAAATCATAAATTAAATACAAATTCGAGGTTCGCTTGAAAAATCAAACCAGAGTGGGGTTGGCACACGGCGGTGTACGCTGTCGAAGGTAGATGGGCCCACAACTTGAGGTTAGTTTGGAGGGATTTTCATTTGAAAGTGAAAAATCATTCGAATTCGAAGTTTTAGCCGGCCGAAGGCAGTGCTGCTGTCAATATTAGGTTGGTTTGGAAAGATTTCTGTTTGAAAATATAAAACCAAACGAAACCGGACAGTGCGTTGCACGTACGGTGAAAACGTTGCCCCCCCCTCCCCCCCATCTCTAGGTCCGTTTGGAAAAAATATAAAATCATTCAATGTTTGATTGTAGGCATATTTAAGGTTATTATCATTTGCCCGGGCAATACCAGGCGGGTCGGTTAGTAGGACATAAAATGCACAGGAATTTAAGACTTTTTTCACGAATCCATATTTTTCCGTTCATATTACAGCCATGTTCTTTTGCTATTCTGGTCTCTGTAGCGTCTAAGGTTATATGTTATGCTAATAAGGGTTCATACTTCTATACTTTCAACTTTATGTTCTGAATTGAAATGAACAAATCTTACAATTATCGCAGTTATTTATCTATTATGTGGTTAGAAACGAGCGTTCGCAGGGGGTGCGGGGAAAGGCCGCCCCTCTCAAACTTTGAGAAAGTAAGAATTTATTTGGACATTTACGGCCAAATTTAGCCTTTTTTTACCAGCTCCTCCCCCTTAACAGTAATTCAGTTTCCGCCATGATTATAGGTCCAGAGTGCAAGATAGTATAGACAAAAAATGTTTGTTCTGCTCTGAGGTCTATGGTCGTAAAAAACACACAATTTTTGTCCAATACATAATAGATTCTACAGAAGTGATTATTGTATAAGCGCTGAAAAAAGATATTGTTTCGGCCGCCTAAAGTAGGATTTGAGTAAACCTACGTCACGGAATGCCAAAATCTTCACAAACGGCTGATGCTTCATTTTTGCCAGTTATAACTTGTCCCATAGCTGACGCCAGTGTCTCCAATCTAAAACCTCTAGAGTGAACACACATACTCATGCAAGTTCTGGTTTTACAGTGTTTCTCTATTAGGGCTGTCCAACCGTCGAACGCGTCTCCTGCGGACACCATGGTAGCGCCCTTTGAAGCAAGGGCGCGCCAGAGGGGGGTCCGGGGGGCCATATCCCCCCGTCGGGCACACCTGTCCCCCATGTCGGGGTCAAATTTAATCGTCGTCGGGGAAAATTTTTTGACTTGAGTCCTGCATCGGGTTGGGTAATCCGATTTTTCCTGCACACGACCCGAGTCGTGTCGAGTCGGCTGCAGGTTAATTAAAAAAATATATCTTAGGTTAGTTTATAGAAAATACGGAATAGCAAGGCGCTGATTTTTTTTTCTTGGGAAATCGGATTGGCTTGAACCACATGTCGGTTAAATGCTGTCGCACAACGGCCGGATGTTACCGAAAACTTTATACATTTTGTCTAGAGCTCATTCATGTGCACTCCTGTTGTTTATTCGATTGACCGCAAACTTACGCACCTAAGAAATACGATTTCAAGAGGAGACCGAACGTTTAAATTCATCTGCTCGCATCGATCTTCTTATTAAAAAGCGTAGGGTAAGTATTTTTTATAAATGAGTGAGTAAATAAAAAGAGAATTTTGTATAATTATTCAAGCAAACTTAGTTCAAACTAAAAATTCCTTCTTTGTTCATTAATTTCAATATACAGTGAGTAGAGTCATTTTATAGATATTAATCTCTATTTAATATACGAAAGAGAAATGGAAGGTATAAATAAGAAAATAATTATATACATACATAACTTCATTGTAAACTACGGGAAGATGTGTATATAGCAAATACTAAAATCTTGCATTGGTTCAGTTAACCCGATTCTACCCGATCGTGTTGGCCATTGGCTCTAAAATTTTGCTGTGGATCGGGTTGACTAGTGTTTCCATTTTCGGGTTATCTCAGATTAGAGTTTTTGTTTCTTGGGAGTCGATTCGAGTACGCCAAATTTTTCCAAAGAAAAGTCCGCCCCACCAGTGGCCGAGAGGTTCTGTGCTCTCGAAGCTGGTAGACGGGAGGTGCTGGGTTCGAACCCAATCGCGCCCGTCGGCCCAATCGTTCGGAGTTTTCGTGGTTTTCTTTGAACCTTGGATTTCCATGCGTAAATACGGATTAGGTTCCCTTAGAAACCCCCCCCCCCCCCCGAAGGGCACTTCCCCCTCGGGCTTATATCCCTGGAGTAGATAATCGGCCGTCAAAAATTAACCCAACCCAAAGAAAAGTCCAGATTATTGTTTCAAATGATTAAAAAAAGTACTTGTTTATGAATAAGTAAATGTATGTATTCATTTTTTGAAATATAAAATTGATTTTAGACATATGATTGCAAACTAATTTCCAGAATTGTTTTACATTTAGGATTGATTTTTTTTTTTTCATTTTATGTTTAGGATCAAGTTGCAGGTTTGAAAAAAAACAGTTTGTCGATTTCGGGTCGGGCATAACTCGAATCGTGCAGGGTTGTAATTAACAATTCGTGTTTAGGATCATAGGTTCGTATTTAGAAATTTAAAAAAATCGTGTAAAACAGAATATCGACTTACTTGATAATTTAAACTTGATTGTATTGTTAGACTGAACAATTTTAATTAATAACTTAGTTATACTTTGTAGAGTTCTGTATGGGCCGAAATTTCCAGGTTCAGGCTCAGCCCGACTCGTAGAAAGAAAAGTTCAACCGTACAAAAAACAGTAATGGGCCGACCCGGTATAAAAATTAAAAGTTCGGTCCGAGACCGGCCGGGAAAAAATTAAAATCTCGGCCCAAGTCCGATGGAATTTTACGTCGATTTTGTTAAAAGGAGTTCGGACCAAAAATACGTATTTTAGCTCTTTTTTCGTGTTTATAATTTTCATTTTTAAAGAAGGTTACGATATACATTTTTTAATGAATCTCTATTTGTATGTTAATGTTTCAGCTATAATTAATATCGTTAATCAAAAAATTATGTATTGGAGACTTAAAAATCTGAAAAATGCTATACAGTAAAATCTTCTAAGCCATCGCATAGAAAAAAAAAATGCGATTTAAACAAGTTCCCTTCTTAGCAGGTGTAAATGTATTATATTCTTTTCTCACGTATTATTATATTCATTTTGCATGGATCAATAAATTTTTCCATATAAGACAGGATTCCGTCATAGGCTGGTTCTTTTTCACACGTTTTACTGTATTTTAATATTATTGCCTAGAAATCTACTATTCTTTAAAACGAATAAATTTTAATGTTTAATTGTAGAATAATGTCGATTTAAAAATATATACACTTTTTGCAAAAATTTTTGGCCTGGGTCAAATTTTACTCATTTTTGCACGGACCAGGCCATACCGAGACAATGATTTCATACACGCTGGATCGAGACGGGACTAAAAATATCGGCTTATGAAGACCTAGGAAGAATGAAACCTGCCTTATCTCGTACGAAAAAAAGAAGTTAGGCCCGACGCGGCCCGAGTGCCATGAATGAAAATAGGCCCGAGCCGTGCAGACCTCTAAACTTTGACTGTTTCAAAGTAAGCATGAATTTAAAGATTTTTTTTTTTTTTTCAGCATCAACAAGACTTTTATGATTGATCTGATATTAATGAACTTTTACATTCTAAAGCTATTTTACAAGTTTTCCTTTAACTTACATTTTTCTTCAGAATTTTGTATTTCAGTTTTAATCTCAGATTTAAATTCTGTATCTTATCAGAAGTTAGAGGATCATGCTGTCTGGTTTCGATCAATATTCTAAAAAAAATACGTGAGTTGAAGGCTTTTCTTCAATTGCTTTTATTACTGTTATTAAAACACGAAAATTCCTGTTTTGATTTGCCCATTATTCTCAAATCCAAAAGGGCAACTTTCTGACATAAGTTTTAATTTATTTTTGTTCGGAAATGCATGAAACTAGCAGGTGTTGATGTTCCAAAACTATGTCATCGAGCTGTTTTATCCGTTTTTTTGCAAACGCAATAGATCTTTCAGAAAAGAGCGTCAAAGTGGGCGTTTTGAACCGAATTTCCGCGCGAAAAGAGAAAAATTAATCAAGAAAGGATGAAAAACGCGTTTGTCACGTGATCCAAATCGCTTCTAACTCAATAGGTAATTGATGGCTCCAAAAATGGAAAACACAGTTCGATTATAAATCGCTTCCCTGGTCAGGCTTTCCACTTTTATATCTTTTCGTTAAAGAATGAATTTGTAAATGTGTCAAAACGTTTTGCGCTTGTTGAATAGAGCAGATGAGAACAGCCTTAACATAAAAATTATCTGAAGTTGCATTTTCGTCAAATCACAGGGGTGTTCCCGTAACTGTGCCACATGTTACTTTTTTGTATCAGAAACTGATTTTTTACGCATGTCTCTTTTCCTCCGAAACACGAAAAGTTCGCGAACTGAAGTTCCTTTTTTTTTTTACCCGACTGAAGAGAAGGGTTATGTGCTTCACGCGTATCTGTGTATGTGAATTTCTTTATACCCTCGAAACATCCCAACGGCGGGATGGATTTTAATGAATGAGGTCTCTATCGATTCGTCTTAACGGCTCGATGGTTATAGGCTAGGTTTTGTTTTTATAAATTCAAAATGGCGGCCGTAAAATACAAAATGGCGGTAGGGACGAAAAAATAATTACGCACCCTACTGATTGGCCTATCGTGATAGGTCTTTCAAAATGAAGACGATGTTTCATTGACTATTTTACAGTCAGAAGCTCCGTTAAAATATTATACAACCTGGAAGTTGTGTATGTATTGTGGATCTCTAGCTTTACTGCAACTCTAACCATCATAGACATCTATAGATAGACCTCATCAAAACAGTGTTTATAGATAGGAACTAACAGTTAATCACAACTTAAAAGTCATCAATACAATTAAATAAAAATAAAATAGGTAAGTAATATAAACAAGTAATATAAACAAGTAATATAAAAAAATATATTTTAAGTCAATTTCTACTTAGGTCAATAAGAGAATTTTTTTTCTCCCATTCTTCTTTCCTTTTGAGTGGCGTTTAAAAGCCTTGATCAAGAAGAGGGCTCTCTCGGTCTTAAAAAACCTTGATCAAGAAGGAGGCTCTTTCGATTATTGAAAATTAATTAATTTAATTTAATTAATGAATTAATATTTGAAAAAAACTGGACTAACATTAAGTGTCATCCAGTACAAGTTTAAAAAAATTATTTGAGCTTGATTGAATGAATAATAAGTATTTTATTAACGATTGAAAATTTGAACAAGATATATATAGCGAGAGTGTGAGCTAATAGTAGGAATTAAAAAAAAAAAAAAAAAAAAAAAAATTGTTTCACATTGATGAAAAATAATTAATTAGTTCGCTTTTTACGCAGTCGGGTTTTTGATTTTTTAAATTTAATTGCTTATTTAGTTCTACAGTCAAAACACGGAATTTTCTTCAGATAACAGAAAAATCTGTTCCAACCACAGGCGCGTTCCGGCAACTTGCTGCCTGTGCTTTTTACGTTTGACGAAATGTTTTCTTGGGAGTGTATGTAATAATTGCGCTTTTTCTTAAATGGCTGAAAGGCAAAATAATGAAAAAAAAATAATAAAAAACGGTATTTGTAAAGTGAGCATTATTGTCATAAAATTACTGTTAATTATTTAGAAAACTCTAGTTCGACTGATTAATTTCACATCATTCCTTTATGGATAAAGTATAATTCACTTACATTCAATACGATGAAAGGAAGCTATTTAATTCACCAACCTGTTAAGATAGAACGACAAAGATTTGGAAGAACTTTCCAATTTAGACAATCTTAGCCTGCTTTAGCCGATATTGCGAAAATTTTCAGTTTAAAGCGTTATTCCATTACACTGGTTCCGTTTTAACAGGTTTTATTGTAGTGCTTAAAATGTCTCGATTTTCAAGCGTCTGTCCGGCTTTTCTTATCCGACTGCCAAGAAGGTCTATGTGTTTCACGCGTATCTGGGTATGTGGATTTCTTTATACTTTATTCTATTCTTTATTCTATATTCTTTATTTCTTTATATTCTCGAAACCTCCCCAACGGCTGGATGAATTTTAATGAATAAGGTCTCTATCGATTCGTCTTAACCGTCCGATGGTTATAGGCTAGATTTGATTTTAAAGATTCGAAATGGCGGTAGACACGAAAACAAAATTTACGCACCATATTGAGTGGCATATCATTGGATTGATCTTTCAAAATGAAGACTATGTTTCATTGACTATTTTACAGTCAGAAGCTCCGTTTAAATAGGACACAACCTGGAAGTTGTGTAGGTAAGATCTCTAGCTTTACTGCAACTCTAACCATCATAGACATCTATAGGCCTCATCAAAACAGTGTTTATAGATAGGAACTAACAATCAAACACAACTTGAAAGTCACCAACACAAGTGAATAAAAAAAAATAGGTAAGTAATATAAAAAAAATAGTTTAATATTGATGAGAAATAATTAATTATTTCGCTTTTTACGCAGTCAGGTTTTTTGATTTTTCAAATGTAATTCTCTCTCTGTCCCGCTGTTTGACCTGACAACACTACTTACGAGCCAAGCTGGAATTAGCTCAATTTTACAAAAAGAATGTTTAAGTTATTGTTTGACATGAAAAATTATATATTTAAATTTGAATGAGTCGCTTTACGTGTTTATTTTCTACATAAAAGATAGAATTGATATTACAGATATGATTGCTGCTGACTATTTTTTCATAACTGTATTAAATTATAGATCTTTTTTGTGCCGAGTCGTGTTCGGGTTGAAGTGTTTCGGTTTAGGGTCAATAGAAAAATTGTTGTCGGGTTCAGGTCGGGTTTTGCGTCAACGGAAATTTTTTGTTAGGTTTCAGATTGACTTTAAGTTGAACGTTTGGGTCGGGTATAACCCAAACCGCGCAGGAATCTATTTCAGATGAAAAACTTAGGTATTTGAATATGAATGACTCCTTGCATGTTTATTTTTCCACATAAAAGATAACATTAATATTGGAGATATGATTGCAAACGATATAGTATTATAATTACATTATAGTGTGGATCATTTTTCTCTGATTCCGGGTTTCAGGTTGGGATTGGAATTAAGTATTTCGCGCTCGATCGGGTCGCAGGTAGACAGAATATTTTTGGTTGGGTTCGGTTCGGGTTGCAGCTTTGTTTTAAATAAAATTTACAGGGCTTCAAGTTTTATTTATTACCCGGGAAGGACCCTAGTTAGGTGTAACGTTTAACTGCTAGTTTTCACGATGACACTTTCACTAACAAATTTAAATAATTTTATTTTAAAATAATTTTTGGTCACTTTATGCGTTTTTGATAGGGATTTGCCAACTGATTATTTTCAGTTACCTCCGGCATTAAAATGCATGCTCAACCCGGCGGGAACATGAACCGCGTTTCGAAATAAATTGGTTACCTGCCTTTTCCTGATTCGCGACTCTTTGGTTCAACTCATAACCGGATAACTGCTCCATACTTTGTCTTTCACATACTGCTGTGTAGTGTATATGCCATATATGTGCACGTAAAATCTATAATATTGAATGACCGCTTATTCGGAGGTTGCTGTATGGAAGAAGAGTACGAAGCAGAGTTTTTCCTTTCGAGTAATGCTCAAAAGTGTGGAAACCCTTTCTGTTGTGGATTCATCCGCCTATAAAGATTAGGTGACTAGTGAGGTGTTTCAAAAATAACCTTAAGAGCTTTTTTTTTTCACTTTATTTATCTAAAATATTCTTTGACAAGCTTCGAAATTTATGTTTCGAGTAAAAATCGTTTGGCCCTCTGCAATTTATCTCTAATTTAAATAGCAGTGTGAGTGTTACAGATCTGCGCGTTTCGGGATATGCCAAATCCGAACGCGAAAATTTTATGTTTTTCACGTGATTGATCAACATATTCCACATGTTATTTAAAAAAAGGGGAAAAAAGAAACAAAGAAATGTTTTATTGTTCATTTGCTTCAAAAAAATTCTGAAGTATAAATACAGTCCCGGTCCGGCCCGAATCTAGAGAAAAAATGCAAGACCCGGACGTATCCCGAGGATAATGAAGTTCAGGCCTGGACCAACTTTTCAAAAGCTAAAATTTAGCCCGAACCCGTACCGAGTTTTCAGATAAAATTAACGAAAGCCCGAGTTTAATGAAAGAAACTTTTACCGAGTTCGGGCTTCGGAACAGGCCAGGGCTCGTAGAAACCTCTAATATATATTTTGAATTCGCCCCCCATGCCGGGGATACTGTGCCCCCCGTCGGGCAAGTTCTGGCGCCGCCCCTGCTTTGAAGGTTTTCTTGGCGATCATTCGAATGTTTCCACTTAGTAGCTATTTTTAAAATTAACAAGAAAGAAAGAAATCATGCAGAAAGCATAAATTCTGAAACAATTTCCAACACATTCAGAATAATGTAACAAAACTTCACCGTTTAATAAGTTGAAATATGTCTCATTGAACCATTTGGAAACGCATAACACATTTTAAAATCCAATTTCAGCAATTCTCATCTACAGTCGGAAAATTATCCTAATTCTTTGAAACTACATGCATAGAAAAATTTAGTTCAGTTAGGAAATACATATCACGGTTGAAAATTCCCCTTCATCAATTTCCGCTAATAAGGAGAATGGTAAGTGAATTGTTTTATTCAGCCCTGTATATGAGGTATAGAATGTATACACAACGAGAATCATACAAAAAATGAGCTAAACTTAAAAGCGCATACCGAAACGGAAAACGCACTTCCAACAATTATTGCTCAAAGACGTTGTAATCATCTTATTGTGAAATTCAGTGATTTATATCAATTTCAATACACTTGAAATAGTGTAAAGTCACTAAAATATACTGCAAACGATTTTTCCCCATTGACCATAATCTAACGGAATTCTTTTCAGAGTTCCTGTAAATGAACTATTAATGCTACTCATTTCATATTCAATACAGAATATTCCTTGGTAAACATCATTAACATATATATATTACACGAAAATCCGAATACATTTACGTGAGTTAGAGGGCGAAGGAATGGACAAACCGAATTCATAAACACATTTCAATGATGTTGGAAAGTGCTAAAAATCTATTTTAAAGGATGGTTTCTTTTCATTGTTACCAATGACTGTTATTTAATGTTATTAATTTTTTATTTAGTGATTAAGGTTTTTGGCCTCTTCACCTACAAAATTTTGAGATAGGTTGTCCATCAGAAAAATCTAATTTTAAATTTACTATGATTTATATTATTTCTGAAAATTATTTTTGCACAATTTATGAGTCTTAGGTGACTTATGGATATCACCGTGAGATGTATGTGCATCATAAAGACGCTGGTGACTTCTGACGGATAGTAATTTTCATCTAATTTTGACAGAAATTCTGCAGTAAGGCAATGATTGCTATTAAAAAAAAAATAAAAAAAAAATTTAAAAAAAAACATGCGGAATTTAGGCCCTATGGTAATAAAACTGTACTATAGTGCGTCTCAAAAGTATATGGACAGGCGATTTTTTGAAATAACAGTTCAAAAAATGAAGCCATAATCACGAAAAAAATAATAAGCATATGGAATTATAATACAAGTTTATGACAACAAAGAAATGCAGTATAGGTTTTACAGAACTTTTGTAAAAAAATCAAAATCAAAATAGGCTGTCTCAAAAATATATGGACTTTTCGAATTTTTTGCATTTAAATTCTAATTTTGGAACCGTTCCTTTGAATTATCTTGAAAACCGTATCAAGTAAGCTTCAAACTAGTGTTTGGAGAATGTGTGGCTGTAAATAGAACCAATTCTGCTCTACGCTTTGCTTTAATTTCTGAATAGTAGAAAATTGACGACCATGAGCATATACGTCTCGTGCAAGTACTCCCCTAAGCTTTTTAATTGGATTTAGGTCTGGGCTGATAGCTGGCCAGTCTATAACAGTTACTTGATTCTGCATAAACCAAGCTGTTGAATGACAGATGTGAATCGACACATTGTCCTCTTGGAATTTTCAGTTATCCCTTCCAAAAATGTTTCCAAATGGAAATAGATTGTTTTTAAGGACATTTTAATAATCCTCAGAGAACTGTTGACCATTAAGAGAAGCAATATCCGTTGTTCCATTGAAACAAATCGCGCCACACACCCTGAGAGAATCCCCTCCTTGTTGTCGACTAATGAACTCCCGAGATTCTCGTCGCAGATCATGCCGATGGTATGCCCAGCCAGATTGGTTTTGTTTTCGTCACTGAAGAAACACTTAACAATTCATCTTCCCAAGGTTTGTGTTTTTTGTTCAAAGAACGTGTGCATTTCTATGGTGCACTTTCAACATAGATTCCGCGCACATTCTGCGATATTTATGAATTTTGCTTGCCCGTATGCAACGGTGAACAGTAGATCTCGTAATTGGAAAAGCTAAAGTCTTCGAAATTTCACGAACAAACTTCTTTTGGGTTGAAACTGCTCGAAAAATCTATCTGTCTTGTCGTATAGAGTTGCTTTTTTTGGTCGACCTGAACGTTGTTTTGCAATCGCATTGTCACGTTTTGAAAAAAATTCATAAATTCCGGATCTGCTACTCTTTATTTGTTTAGCAATATCAAAAATTTGAACATTTGAGTCTTTAAACGCCAAATTTTAGTTATATCAGCTGCAGAGAATTGAACGTTGCGAGGCATTTCCCCACTATTCGATAATTGAAGAATGAGCAGTGATTTTATATTTTGCAGTGGGTACTTCACATGTACAGAACGCAGAAAATGCAATTTTTTTTTTGATACGGTGGAAATAAAAGCAATTCTATTTCATTGTCCGTATATTTTTGGGACAGCTTATTTTGAATTTAATTTTTTTACAAAAATTCTGTAAAACCTATACTGTATTTCGTTGTTGTAATAAACATATATTATGATTCTATATGCTTATTATTTTTTTCGTGATTATGGCTTCATATTTTGAGCTGCTATTTCAAAAAATCGCTTGTCCATATACTTATGAGACGCACTATATGCTCGATCACTACTTTACAGAGAAACAATAGTGATGCATGTTTCCAGCCATGTTAATTATGGTGCCTTTCATTGTTTGCAACTACATAAGGTGCGCCTCTGTTTATTCAAAAGTTGGACAGGTCTGTGTCTAAATCACTTAATTAGTAGGCTCAGAAGCAGAATAACACGAAAGAAATAAATAATAATAAAAAAAAGAATTGAATATTTATAGGTAATTTATCTCATGGAAATCTACAAAACATAATTCAGATGTTAAGAAAATGTAATACATTTTAGTATAATTAAATTAAGATTTTTTTCTTTTAAATATTTGTTCCTCAACTGAAATCATTGGCGCCTTTATTACTTCGGTGCCTGTGTGCGCCGCACACCTTGCACACTGGGTCGGCGCGCCCCTGAGGGGATTTTACCTGGCAAAATTAATACCAGTTCTGGATTTCGACTCACTTTATGTTTTTTGTGTCGCTGAATCCGAATTTGTAACTTCCCACCCAAATTTCACCCGGCAACCCCTCCCCCCCCCCCCAAAAAAAAATTGATTTTTTGAAAAAATTTGGTTTTTGAGAAAAGCGCGCGGGGAATGTTCCGAGGCAGCCCCTCTCTCCCCGTTTATCCTACGTCATAATGTCATATATCCTATTTGTTGCAAATTTTGTCTAGTTTCTGAATTTCGTAATGCTTTTCCCTTAAAACAATAAGAAATTTAAGTTAATAACAACTATTTTGGGGGGTTTCGGGGGGGAAATTTTTGGGGCTAAGTTAAAAATTCGGATTCAGCAAAAAACTTAAAGTAAACCTTATAGAGAAAGTTCGGAGGGGAGATGGGAGGGCGAATGTTAACGTGTGAGTGGTTAAGCGGAATTGCGCAACTTAGTCCACGCAGCACCGCGGCGCATGTTCAACACCGTCTCGATATATTATAACATGCCTCTCCACGGTCATAAAAACTATCCGTGACGTCACGAGAGAAGTGTTTGCGTCTCCCTAAAGAAGGAAAGACTTTCCCTCAGCCCTACGAAATTCAGTGGGCTCACTACCCCCGCAGTTTAAATTATTTCCATTGTGTTGTTGTTTGTGACGCTGTTATGTGCCTTGTTATGTGCGAATGGATAATTAACGATATTTGTTTAGAAGAAATGTCTAATTCTTCGGAAGTTAGCAGTTTTTATTATCATAGACATTTAGCTAGCTGGAATGGCTGTAGTAATTGAATGTCAAATGTCCTATTTAGTTCTATGGCCAAATAAGCTAGAATTCCTTTCAAGTTGGGAATGCATGGCCTGCAGATGTATTTCGCACTTACTTAATTGCGCTAAATTATGCGGTAAGCAATTACAGATTTATTTTATTTTATTTTTTTCTTATTTAGTGAGACTATAAATGCTTTAATATTGAAATTCAATTAAATTTCATGTGTATTTTTTTTTAAACATTTGTTTATATCGTAAATTATTTCAATGTTTATATAAACATGAAAGTTATTATAATTTTTTTTTTTATCACATACTTTATTTATTAAAAGTAAAACAAATATTAAACTTTAAAAATGTAAAATTTTAATACTGATTACAGTAATAATAATTAAACTCACAATGTGCTTCCAACTTATATTGTTTAAATGATATAAATGGTATATAATAAATATTGCTGAAATTGATTATGAAGCTGAATGGATAAATTTTTTTAAATATTTGAATTAGCTTTTTAAGGGGGGGGGGGGGGGAGGATATTCTTTTCCACTACTTCAAAATTTTCGAAAATTTTATTATATTTTAATTTCAGGCTTTTAATTTAAAAACACGGATTATTATTATTATCCTCTATGAGAAGTATTTATTTTTTACAGTTCATAATGAGATAGATGAAATGAAAATTACTTCTTTTATATCTCTATTAAATAAATAAAACTATATTCTTATCAGGGTATCTTTTCTTACCTTGATTATATACGATAAAGATTACTTATCTTTTCTTACCTTGATTATATAAGACAAATATTACTATTCGTGAATATTGGTACTTATTTTTAAATAATTATTCATATAAATTTTTAGGCTGTATTTGAGTTTATTAAAAGAATAAAATTTTATAAATGAAAATTAATATTATAAATAAAAAGTAGAATTATTTTAAAGGCATTAATTACTGAATATAAACTCGAATTATATTATTAAAATGCGAAATATTCCTGTAATTAAAAAAATCAAAATCCGTTTTACTGAATATTAACTCGAATTATATTATTAAAATGTGAAATATTTCCGTAATTAAAAGAAATCAAAATCTGTTTTATTTTAAATAAAACAATGAATGTAGTAATAGTAAAATTTAAAATTTATGAATAGCAAAATTTAAAATGAAAATCAATTTGATAAAATTTCTTGTTTGAAATTAATTTTGTTACTCGTAAAAAAGAAATTTTTGAATTCATGATTAACAATAAATCTTTTACTATCGAATTATTCTTTCTCGGATACTTATTTTGAAATAACTGTCTATGCAATGTTTGAACTATATTTGACTTCACTGAAAGAATAAAATTTTACAATTGAAAATTAATATTATAAATAAAATAAATAAATTATTTAAAAGGATATTTCTGAATATTAACTCGAAATTGATTAAAACGTGAAATATTTCAAATATTTCTATTTTAAAAAAAATCAAAATTTGGTGTGTATAAATATTAAAGGTGCTTACTGCTTTATATTTTGTTCAAATAATATATTTAATTGTAATATAACTATTAGAAATAATATCATATAATATTAGAATATATAACAGAAAATAAATAATAGTTTTTTGAGGGGAAAAAGTATAAAATTCTTTTCCACTACTACAAAATTTTATTTTTATTTTATTTTAATTTAATTCCAGGCTTTTAATTTAAAAACCATACATTATTATTATCCTGTATGAAAGTACTTATTTTTTATAGTTCATAGTGAGATGGATGAGGCAAAAATTACTCCATTTATATTTCAGTTAAAAAAATCCTTCCTATTAAAATTTAAAATGTAAATCAATTTGATAAAATCCTTTGTTTGAAATTAATTTTGTTGTTAATCGTAAAACAGAAATTTTTGAATTCATGATTGATTACCAATAAAACTTTTACTAGCGAATTATTTTTTCTCGGATACTTATTTTAAAATAATGCTATGTTTGAACTGCATTTGACGTGAGTGAAAGAATAAAATTTTACAATTGAAAATTAATATTATATAAAAAAAAAATATATTTAAAAGAAAATTTCTTAATATTAACTCGAAATTGATTACAATGTAAAATATTTCTATTATTGAAAAAAAAAAATCCATTTTGTTTTAAATAAAGCTGTGAATGTTATAAAATTTAAAAGGAAAATTTATTTTAAAGACTTTTAAATTTTCGATTGCTTGAAAATTAATTTTATTGTTAGTCATGAAAACGAAAACTTTTAATTCGGGATTCCCAATAAAACTCTGCTGACGAATTAACCTTTGTTGGATATGTAATTTTAAATAAATATTTATATCAATATTTGAACTGTATTTATTTTACTGAAAACATAAAATTTTATAATAGAAAATAATTATCATAAATAAAACCATATAATTATTTAAAGGTTATTAATTACTGAATATTAACTCGGAATTATGTGGTTTAATTATGAAATATCTTCATGATTAAAGAAAGAAAAAAAAAAATCAGTGGATGTTTTTTGTATTCTGTAAAGTTTATAATGGAAGAAAAAAAAAGTAAAAAAGATCGTTAAAAATTTGAGTAAATCTTTTTTTTTTTTCGAAAATAATTCTTATTTTTAGGTATAAAAACAAAATTTTCGAATAGAAGATTCCCAGTAAAAGGTTACTGGCGAATGATATTTTGCTGTATATATTTTCTTCCTAGCACTTCATTCTCCGCCATATTTAATGGGTACGGCATTGGCATGTTCCGAGGCATATCCCCCCTTCCCCTTCATTAGGGCTGGATTAATTATCAATATATCGGTCAAATATTGATATTTTTTAACTATCGCAATAACAATATGTAAGCTCTGACTCTAACGATATATCCCAATAGCGATATCTAATCTCTGGCTCTACCTATATATCCCAATAACATTTTTTTCCGCACCACGATTTCGAACCGTAAGAAGAAAAAGCGCCGAATATTGCGTAACCAATAACTTCTTCAATCCTTTCTCTCATCCGATAGATGCAATTATTCGCAGCCCCGCTTTATTCTAAATTCCCTCCCGTGATAATCTGTCTTTCGTTGATATCCCAGACCCAGACTAATTCATATTCTAATATATCAACATACATATGTCCGTTCGTTACTGAATAATGGTTTAATCGTCGTTGTTTTAATTTCGCTGCTACTATTGGTTTAGACATATTTGAACATATCAAGTCTTTGATACGTCCTGGCCAATGACTTCTTCAATCCTTTTCTCTCATCCGATAGATGTATTTATTCGCAGACCCGCTTTATTCTAAACTCCCCTCCCGCGATAATCTGTCTTTCGTTGATATCCCAGACACAGAATAATTCATATTCTAATATATCAACATACATATGCCCGTTCGTTACTGAATAATGTTTTAATCGTCGTTGATTTAACTTCGCTGCTACTATTGGTCTAGACATATCAGAACATATCAAGTCTTTGATACGTCCTGGCCAATGACATGAGCTAGCTAGAACATCTGTTCAATGTTGAGTCAATAATTGTCTATAGGCTTCATTCAATGCTCGTTCGTATGGTCGTCTCGAGCGAGTTATCGGTAGTGATTTTATATTTTATAGGAAGATGAACGTACGGTGTCGGGTAAATTGCCCGAATTATAATCAAGTGATTTCAAAAAAAGAGGGTAAGAGGGCAATATTTTGGATGCTCAGGTAATGAAAATGGTGAAGTAATAAATGAAAAAATTGCAGTATGGAGTATATGCATTCGACCGGTATCTGCAAAAGCTACTTCTAATTTATGAAGTCATCTTAGATATAATTATCCTCTACAATATGATGGACTAAATTCAAGGTAAGAATTGATTTACTTTATTTTACTGATTTACTTTATTTATATGATTTACTTTACTGATTGATTTTATTGATAATATTCACACGGGCGTGGAAATTAGTTAGACGAATTTCAGTTGTAATTTTTCCAATGAAAATATATTTCTGATTTTTTTTTTTAATTATATAATTTATCTAATTTTAAATAAGACAAAAAAAAAATCCTGTTTTAAAAAATGACATAAATGAGCAAAAAGACAAAAAAGAACAATAAAAATAAAAAATATTACTACATCCGGGCCTTATTTTTAAAGTCTGTAAATGTAATATTATTAAATGCCATTATACTGGATGTCTGCAAACCGGGCTGGAACGCTTGGATTAATTTCGTGTCATTAGACTGAAGCCGTGTTTGCTTTTTGCTCTGGACATGCAGGCTGGGTCAGCCTTTTTTTCTGCTCACTCAGGGTGTAGTGCGGCACGGGTCGCGTCTTACCAGAGCCAAACCCGAAAATTCTGCTTAAAGTCAACCCGACCGACACCCGGCACACTTCATCACAAACTCGAAGTGGAAGATAATAAATTCATATTTTAATACAATATAAAAAAGAATTATTCTGTAATATCAAATTTATCTTTTTAGTACAAAATTGAATGTATATACCATTAATGTTCAAATATATAGTTTTTTTCATAAAATATATTCCTGACTTTCTTTTAAAATGGTTGGTCAACACGAACCGCGTGTCGGGTCGGGTTCGGGTAAAATCGGGTAACCTGAGACGATGCAAAAATCTAATTTGAAGACTGGGTCGGGTTTGAACTTTTTTCCAGTATACGTCGAATTGATAGTTTCCCTTACTTTACTTTTTTTTCTCTCTCTCTCTCTCTCTCTTTTTTGGTAAAAATAACAGTTATATAATACATTTTTAATAGAAATTTTGAAGTTTTATTTTTGCTTCAAAAACTACAGAGTAATAATTTAAAAATCTATTTTCTTTTTTCATTGTTCAAAAGTTTTGATTTTCTTTAACCACATTTTCCTTTCATTTTAATTTACATTAAAAATTTTATAGGTTTATGTGCTTATAATTGCTTAAGTGATCAGATCAAGATCACTAAAATTGATATACCATGTTCTATGGCCGGCACAGACGCACAAATAATCGGAAAAATCCTGTACTTGAATTTTTATACATAAATATACAGTACTACAAAATTCGAAATCCAGCACCCACTGGACCTTGGCGATTCCGAATTTCGTTTCATTTTAATTAATATATATATATATATATATATCAACCGCCGCCCCCCTCCCCATCTCCTCTCCCAAAATACAAAAAACAGTGTGTGATTTACGTCAAGAACGCGTTTTCAATACTAAAAAAACCATAATATTAAAGCAGATGTTTTAATAGCGAATTTTTTTAACGTAAGAAAAAAAAATCTATCCACATTGAACACTCTCTTTCCCCACAAATTATTTACATCAGAAATACGTTTACAATACTGAAAAAAGATAGTACATAAAAATAATAAAACTAAGTAGATATTTGAGTTAAAAAGAAAAAATAAACAAATAAAAGCTCTATCCATGGTTTCTTTCTGCTTTGCAAAACATAATGATCTGATTGTGTAAACATATGACTTCCGATTTCTCGGAGCGAGATGAATAAACGAAAATAACCGCAGGTGCTTTCCTGCTTTTCATTCGAAGTTTCGGAAGGCGTTGTAACTTTCTAATAAATAATTAAATTTTAATAAAAATTTGTTACACAGCCTAATTTACTATTATTTCAACTAGCTGAAAATTTGAAAGAAACCGGTCAATTTACGTAGGAGATATGGATTTATTGATTATTATTTTTTTTTTTTAACAGTAAGGAAAAGAAGATTTTGATTTTTATTCTTTTTCTTTTTTTGTTTGCTTGCCACTCAATAGTTTTTTTCTCTGCACTTAAGCAGCGCAAACTTGATGACACTTTTACGGAGTCCTTTTTATACTATTTAAAAGAATAGAATTTGAATAGTGTGTTCTCGCGCTAAAATGAGGGGGGGGGGGAGGTGGAGTTTTCTGTCATCACGGCTTTTTAAAAACCCATCCGGACAAGGCGTGGGTATCTATAAGATGTATATTCATTTGTAAATAATTATATGATTATTAATGTTTTAAATTTTTTTGTTTATTAATCTTTTAAAATAAATGTTATGAGTATTTTCATAAATTTAAAATACAATGATCTCTTTGAACTAACCAAGACTCTCTGATTTCGAACTTTTTGAAATCTAATGCAAAATATCGATTGTTTTGTTTATGTATTTGTTTTTGTTAGCCAATAACTTTATTTTATTTCTATTTTTTTTCATTTGCAACATTTCTTTTTCTTCTTCTTCTTCTTCTTCTTCTTCTTCTTCTTCTTCTTCTTTTTTTTTTTTTTTTTTTTTTGCATTTAAATTCAGTGGCACCTCCCAAATAAAAAACAGATTTAAATATCAAACCGAGTATTTTGCGTAATCAAGTAGAATTTTATGGTAAGTTTTTCTTTTTTTGTTAGTTTCTTTCTGGAAAAATATGTTGTTATGGATCTAGATGTTATTTACAAAATATTTATAAAAAAGTGAACTTTACTTAGCATAGGTCTATTTCCAAATGGGATTTGAATATGTATATTTTAAAATTTTTAATGTTTTATTCATCCATAGATAAACAAATACGAAGGTATAAAGACAGAGAAATTTTCTAAATATTTTAACTATTAAGAATGTATTGATACTCTTAGAAAAAGATTAAAAAATAAAATTTCTGCTGCATCTGTCATCCACTGAAGACTATTACGAGTACATGCAATTATGACATTAAATCTGTTTCAGTTTTTGCTTTTCATTTATTTTAATTATTTTAAAATCATCAACGTCTTAAAATTGAGAACATTTTAGTTTATCTAGTAAAGTTTTTTAAAATAATATTCTCCGTTTACGCGATAAAATTAAATAGTTAAAAAGTTATTCTTAAATAATACATAAAACAGAAAGAATCGAGAACAAGCTAAAGAAAATCACTATGTAATCAATGATATGAGTGCAAATAGATACCGAATATTGGTTCCTTTTTCTAAAGTATTTATTTGCAGCATATATATATATTTATTTATTTATTTAAAGAATACTGCGTGAGCAAATAGGTATAAAACATTAATTCTTTGCTTTCTACAGCTATTTGCAATAAAATTATTCCTACTATACCATTTGTCTTTAGAAATAAGAAATTTTTCTATTCCCTCACACTTTAAAGTAGTTATCGCGATATATCACCGATATTGATATTAACTCGTTGATATATTGCGATATTAAATTTTTGATATCGTCCAGCCCTACCCTTCATCCTAAGTCATGATGTCATATATCTGTTTCAAATTTTGTCTATTTTCTGAATTTCTAGATACTTTTTCCCTAAAAGAATAAAAAAAATTGATTTTTTTAATAAAAACCTTTTTTTATTAAAATTTTTTAATAAAAAATTTTGGGTGAAATTTTGGTGGGAAGTTACAAATTCGGATTCAGCGACCCAAAAAACATAAAGTAAGGCGATTTCCAGAACTACCATTAATTTTGCTAGGTAAAATTCCCTATTGCCTGGACTATTATAGTGCCTGAGAGATTCTGCCACTGCGGCGGTGGTAAAGGTAAAGGGAGTAATTTCCCCTCTCATAATCTTTGACTTTCTATTACTTTTTTTTCTCATTTTATATTGTAGAATATGCAGTGTTGAATCCAGACCTTTACCTCCGGGGGGGAAATTTTGATCCCTGGGGGGGACACTAGTATTCCAACATGAAATTTTCTCTGATTTCATTAATATACCAAAACCTGCTAAAGCGGAATCTCCGAGGATCAGAAAAAGTTTCTGTCTTAACAAGTATCCCTCCAGTCGGGATTTTGAAAATCTTCTGTTTCCATAGATTATGCTATATATAAGTTTCTATTTTTTAATTTCAAATTGAAAATTTAAAAAACTTTTAAAAATTCTATTTAATTTAAGATACTCTTGTACTTTATTGTGCCCAAACCATTATTGAAAAGATAAAAAATAAGTGTGGCATTCTTAGGTTACTGTCACTCCCCCCGTAGCAGAAATTTCTCCAAGTTCTGCGACAGATAATTCAGGGGCAAAAAATAATCTGCAGGTAAAATATTTTTATAAATGGAGTGTTAATTAATCAAACAATCACTTACCTGTAGCGTTTTTAGGCATTTTATAAATTTTTATTAATAATAGTCTTAACTTTTTTGTATTAAGTAATAAAGAGCTAAACATAATACGAAGCAAAATAAAAGTTCGATGAAAAGGAATCTGCAAAAGAGAAAAAAAAATCTGCGACGCCCGTCTCCCGTCTCGAACTTTCTGCTACCGGGGTCACTACTAAATATAACTTATATAAGTTATGGCCATTTCTTTTTTTATTTAATCTCATTATATCCTACAGTTTAACTTGCCATACAGATTTGAATATCCCATTTCATAAAAGTTTTGAATCAACATTGCTACAATTTACCTCTGAAATATTTCTATTAATATACAGTTATTCATGAAACAGCACCGAAAAATGGCAATAAATCACAATTAAATAATAAACTTCGTTACAAGAATAACAAACAGAGTTTACAAATAATACAATAACAAATTTTTATTATTTGATATTTACTTATTATTTAATAATAATGCTTTTCAGACACAGACGCGGACAGTATTAAATGGAATAGGGAGATTTTTCTCCCTTTTTTCGTGGGCGGAGAATATAGTTGGGCAACGCCCTACTATGTTAAAACCTTTTACTGTAGATGAAATTTATATATTTTTTTTCTCTTAATTTTTTAATTATTTTGTAACGTCCGCAATATTTTCAAACTTATGAAAGATGTAACATAACTTATTGAAACCCCATTTGTATACTTCTATCTGCGTCTATGTTTAAGTATAACTTCTTAATATTAATGAAAACAAATCTTCCGTAACATTCATGTCCACTAGATTTCACTCTTTTTTTAAATACTTTAATTTTATAAAATATTAATAGCAATTTAAATAAATAATACCATATAATGTGTATGTACTAAATAGTAATAATAATATTCTATATGTAAAACCATCAAATCTACCTTGTGTATAAAACTAATCCTTACTTCTTATAAAGCACTGTTTTTGATAAATCGCATAAGTTCAGTATTAAATTTGTAATTGCTCACCTTTAAACTAAGCGAATGCGTCTTGGTTTCGAAGATGCATAATGTGTGATCACTGCATCGATGAATTCATCTGTTGGCTCCTCATCACCTTCGATAGATACTTTAATACACGATTGTAAAGTATCTTGCCCCATGTGATTTCTGAGTTTTGTCATAATTCTATTCATTGTGCTAAATGACCTTTCTACACTCGCTGTTGAAATTGGTACACACAATACACACTCGGCAAGTTTTTTTAAAACTTCGTATCCAATATCAGCTTTTAAAATGAAAGAAGCGACATCTGTACTGGTATCATCTAAATTACTGTGTGCAACGTACTTAAAAGAACGGAGATTTGCCACTGCTGCATCCTCTTCCTGAATTCCAAAAAGATGGCACAGCTCCTTACACTGCTTTTCATTTATTTTTACAAATTCTCCAAAGCTTCGAAAAAATGCACATAGTTCTATTAAGCGCAGTGCTTTATCATTAAATCTTTCTTTAATTTGATGAATCATTTTTTTCTATAAAAGTTTTTGCACTTTTTAAGCAATTTTTTTTCGTGTCATTAAAATTTATGCTCTTAATTTCTGATGCATCACTCTCGAGACCTTTAATTTTAATGTGCAATTCGTTATTATCATTGTCAGTATCACAAAAGTTGGCAATTTCTTGCAAGTGATCAACTGTCCCAGAAACAAGTTGAGGAAGAAATGAAATGCTAAGTGTTTTCTTTTGAAGAATTTTGCTTAAATTCGATACAGCATTAAGTGTTTCATCCATAACGACTAAACTGATTATAAAACTAATATTAATCATTTCCAAGAGAATACCACCAGCTAAACTTGCTAAATCAGCACCATCCTTGTGTATGTGTTCGCATGCAATCATAATCGATTTAAAGGATAAAAATACAGCATGAACAGTACGGTAATTGCTAAGCCAGCGTATATCCGTTGCCTCAGGTATGATTTGAACGGGTTCTTCTAAAACTTTCTGTATTTCGTGCAAAATTTTTCCTCTCTTAGGAGAACTATGAAAAAGTTTATAAATATCTTTAACTGTGTGAAAAAATCGTTTAATCATTATAGTCTTGTTTCTTGAATTAGTGACAGCTAATGATAGAATATGGGATCTGCAATGAATGTAAGGCACTTCGCATTGTTTAGCTTCTGAAATTCGAGCACGAATACCAGTTATACTACCACTAAAGTTCGCTACACCATCAAAAGAACATGAAACCAATTTATCATATGACATATTTCTTTTTTTTAAAGCATCATCTATAGCTAAAAATATTGATTCAGCATCAGTTTTCTAAGTATATTATGCACAAAAATCTTTCTCTTACTTCGCAAACTGGATCATGGACGACGTGCCGCACCATTGGTGATAATTCACTTTGATTGTTTATGTTCGTCGTCGTCGACTCATCTCCCATTATAGAATAATACTTACCATTAAGTATTTTGTCATCTGCTTTGTCTAAGATTGTGCCTATTCAGCTTAATATTTCAGAAGCAGTTGATTTACTTATGTAAGTCGATCTTTCACTTTGAGACTTAACCCAGTCGCGAAGAGTTTCATTTTCTCTCATTAAAATTCTTTGAACTAAGGGTTCATATTTTGTAGTATGGGGTATCTCCTCTTTAGCTAAAAAATACACACTCCTAATTAATGAAGATAAAGCTTGTCTATTTTTATCCCTTTCGTCTTCGCTGTATTGGATTATTTGTGTGTGTATAGGAGCATTTAAATTCTGTAATCTTTCATTTTCCATAAAAACAGATTTGCAATGTTTGTCTGATTTTGAGTGTTTTTCAAGTTTTCCTGTACTGCCAGTTGCTTTCCTAAAATTTGTGAAGGGCACTGATATGAATACTCCACTTGTTTTTTGGAATACCTCTACATCATTTTTTAAATGCTTTTCACACAGCTTGCAAATTGCACCACCACGAGTTCGATCAAAATACAGCCATTCATATTTATCTTCCCACATTTTTTTGATATTTGAACTTGCGTCCAACATTTTTATCTTCCGGTTGATGTTGTCCACTTACAGTACTAGTGATGGGCGATTCTCGAAAATTCGACAATCGAGAAGAATCGTCATCGTAAAAAATCACAATCGATACAGCCATCGATTAATTCCTAGAATCTACAATCGAGATGTTTTACAATCGATTATAACGAGAGAGGTAAAAACAATTGTTGGAAAACTTAGCTATTATTCTGGCCGAAATTTTCGTATTAGTGATAGGGTTTGCTCGATAATTCTGCTATCGTAATTATTTTCTCCTGATTTAGGCTTAAGGGCTTCAGTCAATTGAAAAGACCTGCTCGCTAATGCTAATCTTATGGAAGAAATTTATAAAGATATCTCATTTGAATTTCAGTATTTTAAAATGATTTTCTTAGCATTGGAATAAATTCCCCTTTCTTCTTTATGAAACTGCAATGTCCAAATCACCTAACTATGGCGCATTTGATGAATCAAATAACCTTTCTACTAAAACACACATACTACAATATATATTAAGACACACATACACACAAAAATAACGCCTGCATTCAACAGTTAAAAAATATGTATATATACCTTTAACCTTTCTACTGTTTAGATAACTTCAAAAAGTTTGATACAGTTTAAAGTTCCCCTAAATGTCAAATACTGTGGAATTTCTCCATTGATCGAAAACAAAAGTTTCTTTCGAAAAACGTAAGGATAGTAAGATAAAGATACCTACCAAGAGGGAACTGCCTAACACGGAAACTGTTTTCCAGTACCTAGCGATTCCAACATGACTCTTTAAGTCTGTATCGAAATCCAAAGTAGCTACTTTATGACACATTTAAAAACTCAGTTTTTATTTTAGACGCATTAGCTAGAATCGATTAGCATTTCCCTCTTTTCGATAAAGGAAAAAGTTTTGATACAAATTAAAGTTCCCTAAATGTCTAAAGTGTATCAAATGCTGTGGAATTTCTCCGTTTTTCGAAAACAAAACAGCTTTATCAAAAAACGTAAGGATAACCAAACATATATAACTACTGAGAGGGAACCGGCCTAACACGGAAATTCTTTTCCAGTGCCTAGCGATTCCAACATGATTCTTCAAGTCTGTATCGAAATCCAAAGTAGCTAGTTTCTGACACATTTACTAGCTCATTTTTTATTTTAGGCGCATTAGCTATAGAATCGATTAGCATTTTCTTCTTTTCGATAAAGGCAGAAGGTTTGATACAAGTTAAAGTTCCCTAAATGTCTAAAGTGAGTCTAATGCTGTGGAATTTCTCCGTTTATCGAAAACAAAGGAGTGTTATCGAAAAATAGAAAGGTAAACAGACAAATATATCCGCTAATAGGGAATTCTATAACTAAAATAAAACTTCAATGGACTTCATTTTTGGTATTTCGGATAATTTTAATCTTCCAATCCTTACCAACGTGGTACTAGATGATGGGCCTGGAAAAGATAGAACAACCCCCCCCCCCCCCCCGATGGGGCATTAGGCCCCAAATTGACAGTTGGGCAGACCAAGGATGGAAGTTAACTTGATGTAAGAGAGGACTAGGGGAAGTTGAGAATGGTAAAAAAAAAAAAAAACGAACCATTGAATAAGAAAAAAATTGAAGAAAAAGAAGAAATGGTAAAAGAACAAGTGAAGCGTGTGATTAGAGCCAGACAAATGAAGAGGGGCCCGATGGGCCACAGCTGGTCCAGAATGAGTGCCCAAATGGTCAAAATGTGTCAAGAACTTAGAGAATAGTATCTACAAGGAAGAAAAACAATGAGACAAAATATTATGAAAAACAGATGAAAAATACCAATAGCCTGAGGCTAAAAGTAAAATGTTTCACTGGGCGGCGTCCCCTGGTGGTAGTAAAAATAAAATTGATACGAGAAGATAGGGAAGAGTGAAAAGACTTTATTTTGTGAATTTTATAATTTTTGAACAAACAGTATACTAAAGGTTTGAAGAAACAAAACTTTAAAGCGCCCTCTTGAGGCGAAGAAGGGAGTTAAAATTAAGAAACACATGTCCATATTTTTTATTCGATTTTAGACGTAATTTGATGTTAGTCTTATAATTTTCCTATGAATGAAAGATACCGTACCAGAGTACGAAAAAACCGCCGCTAAGTATATTCCTTTAGAGCATTTTAAGCCCAGGGGTCTAAAATTAACAGTGGATTGACAAAAGAAAGGTAGATTTAGAAAGGTTATGAAATTACCCTTATTTTAATATATTACATGAGTGGGGTAAAATAATTTTGAAAAATCCTCTTCCCTGAGGCGACACTTAAAATCTTGAAAACACATATTTTGCAGTGCAGTTTTGTTTTAACAATAGCATTCTAATATTAAGAGATATGGGACAGCTTAGGAGGGCTAAAATAAGAGAAACATTGAAAATCAAAGACAAACTGGAGCCAAATTCAATAGTAAACTTCTATATCAACAACTGAAACTCGAAATGATAACTTAAACTAGTGATGGGCGATAACGAGATGTTTTTCTCGATTGTCTCGATTGTATGGACATCTCGATATTTTTCGATTGTGTAATTTTTTTCTCGATGACTCCAGTTTGCCAATTGCTTTGATACATCATATATTATATATTATATACGTCATACATTTATCAAGAATCGTCTGCGGGTGAACTGGAATGAGTCGGTGTTAATAAAGACAAGGTTACGTCGCCCGCTAGTGGGCCCCTCCTTTAATCGGGCCCCTAAGTTATACGTAATCTTGTAATATGAAATCACGAACAGGATACCCGCTATATACGACACCGTATAGCAGGCGTGGTGTGCACGCACTACAAAATCTTGTAAAAAAATATAATCTCGAAACGAACGAACCGCGGATCGGATCTCTTGGGGGAGGGGTCAAAGTGAGCGGAAGGGCAAAGTAGCTGCATAATATGAATAAGCCGTCACAGGTCTTCAGGCCTTTTGAACCATATGTCACACGACGGGTCTGGATCTGAATTTATAAAAATGCCCTTCCATGGGGGGGCAAAGTGGGGGAGGGGTGCGGGAGGTGAATAACATGAGTAAGTGGTCATAGGCCTTTCCAACAATATGTCACATGAGAGGTCTCGGCTAAATTTAGAAAAGTGTCCCCCGTGGGGGAAAAGTGGGGGGGGGCGATTACCGGAGGTGTATAACATCAATAAGTAGTCACAGACCTTTCCAACGATATCTCACATGTGGGGTCTTGGCTAAATTTGTAAAAGTGTCTCCCCGGAAGTGGGGGACGGACACCGGAGGAGCATAACATCAATAAGTAGTCACAGACCTTTCCAACGATATCTCACATGTGGGGTCTTGGCTAAATTTGTAAAAGTGTCTCCCCGGAAGTGGGGGGGACGGACACCGGAGGAGCATAACATCAATAAGTACTCACAGACCTTTCCAACGCTATCTCACATGTGGGGTCTTGGCTAAATTTGGAAAAGTGTCTCCCGGGGGGGGCAAAGTTGGGGGGACAGACACCGGAGAAGCATAACATCAATAAGTAGTCACAGACCTTTCCAAAGATATCTCACATGAAGGGTCTTGGCTAAATTTGGAAAAATGTCCCCCGGGGGGGGGCAAAGTGGGAGGGCCTGTCACTGGAGGTGCTTAACATCAATAAGTAGTCACAGACCTCTCCAACGATATCTCACATGAGGGGTCTTGGCTAAATTTAGAAAAGTGCCCCCCGTGGGGGCAAAGTTGGGGGGACGGACACCATAGGTGCACAACATCAATGAATAGTCAAAGACCTTTCCAACGATATCTCACATGAAGGGTCTTGGCAAAATTTGGAAAAATGTCCCCCGGGGGGGGCAAAGAGGGGGGGCTGTCACTGGAGGTGCTTAACATCAATAAGTAGTCACAGACCTTTCCAACGATATCTCACATGAGTGGTCTTGGCTAAATTTAGAAAAGTGCCCCCGGGGGGGGGGGGGCAAAGTGGGGGGGACGGACACCATAGGTGCATAACATCAATGAATAGTCACAGACCTTTCCAACGATATCTCACATGAAGGGTCTTGGCTAAATTTGGAAAAATGTCCCCCGGGGGGGCAAAGTGGGGGGGCTGTCACTGGAGGTGCTTAACATCAATAAGTAGTCACAGACCTTTCCAACGATATCTCACATGAGTGGTCTTGGCTAAATTTAGAAAAGTGCCCCCCGGGGGGGGCGGCAAAGTGGGGGGGACGGACACCAAAGGTGCATAACATCAATAAGTAGTCACAGACCTTTAAAATGATATCTCACAAGACGGGTCTTGGCTAAATTTGGAAAAGTGTCCCCCGGGGGGCAAAGTGGTTGGACGGCCACCGGAAGTGCATAACATCAATAAGTAGTCACAAATCTTTCCAACGATATGTTACATGAAGCGTCTTGGCTAAATTTAGAAATGTGTCCTGAAATTTCATATATTATACATAATATTTATCGGAGGGCTCCATAAAAAAATCCGATCTAAAATGATAAAAACGGAAAAAACTAACCCCCGCAGTGGGGGCCAAATTAGGGAGGGGAGGAAGAAAGTCTCATAATATGAAAGAGTCATCCGAGAGCTTTCAGGTAACATATTACATGACGGGTCCAAAAAAGTTTGAAAATTGCTCCCCCTCCCTCCCCCCTTTGGGCCCACTCTTTCGCCCCGGAATTTACGCAGCCCCCACTTTAAAATTTTTATGTTCAATGAATAATATTTATTGGAAGACTGCATAAAAAACCTACATCTAAAATGATATTTAAATTTATTTTAGAAATCGGCAAGGGTTTTAAAAATTTGTTCCCCCCCCCCCCCCCCGAATTTCACCTTCGGGGGAAGAAAGGTTCATAATATGAAAGAGTTGTCAAAGGGCTTTTCGATTATATGTCACAGGAAGAGTTCGGTAATTTTTTTTTTTAATTGCGCCCCACCCACTCTCACGTCCTCGGAACTCACCCGACCCACCTTCCTCTTTGAAATTTTTATATTTAATAAATAATATTTATTGGAGGGCTCCAAGTATGTGACAGCTTGGTAGGGCTAAAATAAGAAAAACATTGAAAATTAAAGCTTCATTTCATAGTTCATTGTCATGCCTATTTCTTTCTCCAGCTTGCCCCTCGATATCTCTTCTCGGCCCTTCTTGGCTGAGCGTGAAATGACAATCATCGAGAGTAACATTTCGGAGAAAGGACGAAAACTGATTTCTCATTCTCGACAATGTCATATGAAATGTTGAACAGAGACCGAGAGCGAGGAACGAGAAGTGACGAAGGAAGCAATCGGTGAGATATCTCGAAGTAAGCGAAAGGTTTGCCCTCGAGCAGAATGTCTCCTCGATATAAACGAGCAGTTTGCGTCCAGAAAATAGATCTCGAAGTGCGAGAGCTCTCTCTCGCACTTCGAGAGAAAGGAAGCTTTCAGAAGAGTCAAACTTACCGCGCTTCTGGTGTAAGTCATGATTTCCCAAAGGAGTACATGTTTTTTTCCATTCGCTTTTGTTATTAACCGATATGGGTTAAGAGGCATAGTGGTTTAAGTTATCAGTTCGAGTTTTTGTTGATATAGAAGTTTTCTATTGAATTTGGCGCCAGTTTGTCTTTGATTTTCAATGTTTCTCTTATTTTAGCCCTCCTAAGCTGTCCCATATCTCTTAATATTAGAATGCTATTGTTAAAACAAAACTGCACTGCAAAATATGTGTTTTCAAGATTTTAAGTGTCGCCTCAGGGAAGAGGATTTTTCAAAATTATTTTACCCCACTCATGTAATATATTAAAATAAGGGTAATTTCATAACCTTTCTAAATCTACCTTTCTTTTGTCAATCCACTGTTAATTTTAGACCCCTGGGCTTAAAATGTTCTAAAGGAATATACTTAGCGGTGGTTTTTTTCGTACTCTGGTACGGTATCTTTCACTCATAGGAAAATTATAAGACTAACATCAAATTGCGTCTAAAATCGAATAAAAAATATGGGCATGTGTTTCTTAATTTTAACTCCCTTCTTCGCCTCAAGAGGGCGCTTTAAAGTTTTGTTTCTTCAAACCTTTAGTATACTGTTTGTCCAAAAATTATAAAATTCACAAAATAATGTGTTTTCACTGTTCCCTATCTTCTCGTATCAATTTTATTTTTACTACCACCAGGGGACGCCGCCCAGTGAAACATTTTACTTTTAGCCTCAGGCTATTGGTATTTTTCATCTGTTTTTCATAATATTTTGTCTCATTATTTTTCTTCCTTGTAGATACTATTCTATAAGTTCTTGACCCATTCTGACCATTTGGGCACTCATTCTGGACCAGCTGTGGCCCATCGGGCCCCTCTTCATTTGTCTGGCTCTAATCACACGCTTCACTTGTTCTTTTACCATTTATTCATTTTCTTCAATTTTTTTCTTATTCAATGGTTCGTTTTTTTTTTTTTTTTTTTTTTTTTTTTTACCATTCTCAACTTCCCCTAGTCCTCTCTTACATCAAGTTAACTTCCATCCTTGGTCTGCCCTACTGTCAATTTGGGGCCTAATGCCCCTTCGGGGGGGGGGGGGGGGTCTTCTACCTTTTCCAGGCCCATCATCTAATACCACGTTGGTAAGGATTGGAAGATTAAAATTATCCGAAATACCAAAAATGAAGTCCATTGAAGTTTCATTTTAGTTATAGAATTCCCTATTAGCGATATATTTGTCTGTTTACCTTTCTATTTTTCGATAACACTCCTTTGTTTTCGATAAACGGAGAAATTCAACAGCATTAGACTCACTTTAGACATTTAGGGACCTTTAACTTGTATCAAACCTTTTACCTTTATCGAAAAGAGGGAAATGCTAATCGATTCTAGCTAATGCGCCTAAAATAAAAAATAAGTTTGTAAGTGTGTCAGAAAATAGCGCCTTTGGATTTCGATACAGACTTAAAGAGTCATGTTGGAATCACTAGGCACTGGAAAACAGTTTCCGTGTTAGACAGGTTCCCTCTTAGCAGGTATCTTTATCGTACTATCCTTACGTTTTTCGAAAGCAACTTTTGTTTTCGATCAATGGGGAAATTCCAGAGCATTTGACATTTAGGGGAACTTTAAACTGTATCAAACTTTGAGTTATCGAAAGAGTGGAAAGCTTATTTGATTCATCAAATGCGCCATAGTTACGCGATTTGGACATTGCAGTTTCATAAAGAAGAAAGAGGAATTTATTCCAAAGCCAAATTTATAAAAAGACAATAAAATCTTTTAAAACATTTAAATAATGTTTTAAAGATAGATAAATGAGTTGAAAGTATTTTCTTAATGTATTTAACGTCCCAATCGATCGTTATCTTTTAAGAAGCATGTTTCTTGACAGCATATTGGATCTTATATTTGAAATAAAGAATTTTGAATATTTCTGAGGGGCGGTGTTCATTTTGCTGGCATCTGGACCTACGCATATATGAAAAAATATTTGATAAGTTATGCAAAATTCAAAATACATATTACTATGCTCATACAATGTGAATTTTACAGCATTTAAAACAAATATTAGTAAGTATGCACATTTCATGAAATAAATTTATATAGGACATAATTAGATATTAATCCTTTAGAGTTTATTGGATTGTATTAAAATCTAGTATGGTACATAAAATTCGAAGGATAAATACTATAGCGAAGATGGTGTAATATTAAAGTTGATTTGAAGTTTTGAAAGAACGCATTTTCAATAACAATTTAATTATTAAAACCGCTAGTGCAGAGAAGGAGGTAGGTTTAGGGATATTAATATCGCTTTTAGAACGCTCTAAAACTATTAAGATATATACAAAACCCGTTATATTAACATGATTAACAGATTTTTGAAGACTTCATAAGGGCTGTACTTATATAACAGTATCAACTTTTTGATAATTTTGGACCCCCTCCCCGGCAATGATATCGTTATCAATGTCTAAAAATTCTTTTGATTTTTGGAGTGATATACAAGTATGGTTACATTTATTTTTCTCATACTTTATTGATTCACATTGAAGTCAATAAAATATCATTTTACATATGAAATAACTTTATATCAAATTAAATAACACTTAAAAAAAGAGTTACTATTTAAAAGAATTTAATAATAGCTTTTTTCGCATAATGCGTTCAACAATAATAATGTCTTCTTGCACTTGACCCCGCACGGTGTGTGTGTGTGTGTGGGGGGGGGGGGGGGCAAACAGTACTTCTTATCAACGAAGCAGACGGACAAAATTCTTTCTCTTTTACTTACTATTAAACACAAAATATAATTTCAAACGTACTTCGCATGCGGTTTCTCTAACAGCGGATTATATATGCATACATATATTACAGAAGAATAGGAATGCCAAACGTTGGGGTATTCCATATTTTGGAATTAAATAATTTTATAATCATTTAAAGATTTTAATAATAACTTTGTATTCTCATAAATATAGATAACAGACTAAAAAAAGATATCATATAATTTTGATGTAATGACCAAGTTACAAATAAAAAATGTAAATTCTGGTTGGGTAAAAAATGATATCGATATCAAAAGACAAATCCCCCCTCCCCCTAGCGATATCTTACGATATCATGTGCCAGACGTCCCCCCCTCCCCCTCCCCTCTCCTCTAAAATGATACTTTATATATGCACAGCCCTATATTAGAAGCCCCTCCATCAATTGAAAATTGAATGAAAGACAATAACAGCAAATTAAATTACTGCTTTTATTTTTTCCACCTCTTTTCTATTAACTTTAAATGAAGATTATAGAAGATAAAGTCATCGAGCATCTAAATGTTAAATTTACATTGATTGCTTAAGTTTTTATTGCACCCGTTTTCAGTTCCCATGTATTTACTGTAAAAACTGCTTCATATGCATGTAAAAGCAATGATTTTTTAGTGTTATTATTTTAGGAGTAGTGATGATTCAAAAGATCCCAGCTGCGCCGTTGCAAGAAACAACAACAAACAATATATCTGTTTGCACGTTCTGTGTTAAAATCTGTAGTTAGCGGTGGGTGAATAAGAAATGCGTCGTATCCCATAGATAAGGAGACGTCATCATTAAACTCGTTAACTTCAAATGTGAAACCTCAAAAAAGCAGAACGTAATGAAGAATTTATCGAGTCATTTCGTAGTAGTTTAATACTTTTTTGAAAAAGAAAATGGGACGTTGCTTTAAAAAATCTATAGTTTGGGAATTTTTTAATAAAAACTATGAAAACGATAAAGTTATATCAGTGCAATGCATGAAATGTAATGCAATTTTAAGGTATTTTGGAAATACAACAAATTTGAAGGATCATCTAAAAAGGAAACATCCTGTTCAATTATCAGAGGTTGAAGCACAACAGAATCCCACAAAAAATACTGATAGTGATGAATTATTGAATTCGGGAGTATGTAAACAAAATACAAGTACTTCAAAAATCAGCAAACACACAATTGCAACAGAAAACGTTTCTGCTTTTCCTGCAAAAAAATTTAAGCAAATGCGTTTGTATGGCGCAGCCCAAAAATCGGGACCTTCTAGAGAAGAATGCCATGAATTTGAAAAAGATTTAGTGTACATGATTGCCGTTGATTGCCAACCTCTTTCTATAGTAGAAAATCGCGGTTTTATTTTTTTTATGAAAAAATATGTGCCTCATTTCAAGATCCCATCTCGTAAATTAATCTCAGAGCATGTATTACATGAAGTATATCAGTCATTAAGTTCTGAACTTAAAAACATGCTTAATTCCATCGAACATTTATCCATAACTACTGACATGTGGTCATCTGATAGCAATAGATCTTTTTTAACTGTCACTGCGCATTTTATTTCTGATTTTAAAATGCATTCTCCAGTTTTATCTACGGAAGAAATTGAAAGTGATCATTCAGCTGTAAGCATTTCACAAGCGACAACATCTTAAATAAATGGCAAATCAATGAGAAAGTTTTTACGGTTGTAACAGATAATGCTGCTAACATGAAGAAAGCTGTAACTCTTGAAACTGCACTCTGAGCGTGCACTCTTGAAATATACTAAAAACACACAGATTTTTTTTTTTTTTACTATAGTATAGCCCAAAATTTAATTTAATAAAATTTAAAATATCATAACTCAGTAAGCTTGAACATACATGAAAGCATTTTTTTTTCTTTTTTTGCTTATTAGAGGTGCACGGAGTAAAAAAAATCTAACTATAACTTACACCTATAAAAGTTGAACCGTGCAGAAATTTTAATTTTGTATTTTAATACGTATGCAGCAAATTGTAAAACCCTATCTAAATTTATACTTGAAATTGAATGAGTTCTTGATTTGAATATTTTTTTTAATTGGATGTATGTTTCTGCCATCAGAGGTTTGAGAGATAATCACTATAACCTCTGATTTGAATCAGCTAGTATCACAGTATAGTACCACAGATACAGAGTTCTAAGTATAGTAAAAATGCATTATACACCATCAAAACGGTTTACAAAATCAAGCCGTTTATCGCTCAAATCATTCGACCCAAACAAGACAAGTACGAGGAGATTCATTGGACAGGGTAAGGTTTTCAAAATGAGCCGTAAGTGTTTGGGCCGAATTGTAACCGGTTTTAGGGTTGCATTTTTGGCTTCAAGCAAAAGCAGCACATTTCATCAACATTAGTCTTAGTGCTCTGACCCTAGTATACTAGAGTCCTGCATCGGGACGAGCAACCCGATGTTACCCACACTCGACTACACGGGTCGGGTCAGAAGGTCAAGCTATTTCCTCTTTTTCACTGAGAGGCTACTTCAGTCAAGCGAAAAGACAAGACCCGCTTGCTAATACTAATCCTATGGAAGAAATTTATAAAGATATCTCGTTTGCATTTCAATATTTTTTATTTTTATTTTTATTTTTATTTTTTTTGCATTGTATAGCTGAGATCGATCTGTACAAAGGATATTTTTTTACTTTTTCGATTTTGTTTAAAGGTATTTTTTAATGAGGACACTTTTATTTTCGAAACCGGTTTCGAAAGCGAAAGCATCCTTATAGAAAAAATCTGCAATCAAAATCGAAAAAGTAAAAAAACGGCCTTTGTACAGATTGACCTCAGCTATTCAATGCAAAGAAAATCCTTTAAAAATGTTGAAATTCAAATGAGATATCTTTATAAATTTCTTCCATGGGATTAGAATTAGTGAGCCGACTGAAGTAACCCCTTAAGCCTAAATCACGAGCAAATAATTGCGATAGCAGAATTATCGAGAAAGCCCTATCACTACTATGAAATTTTCGGCCAAAATAATAGCTAAGTTTTCCAACAACTGTTTTTAGCTTCTCTCGTTATAATCGATTGTAAAACATCTCGATTGTAGATTCTAGGAATTAATCGATGGCTGTATCGATTGTGATTTTTTACGATGTCGATTTTTCTCGATTGTCGAATTCTCGAGAATCGCCCATCACTAACTTAAACCACTATGCCTCCTAACCCATATCGGTTAATAACAAAAGCGAATGGAAAAAAACATGTACTCCTCTGGGAAATCATGACTTACACCAGAAGCGCGGTAAGTTTGACTCTTCTGAAAGCTTCCTTTCTCTCGAAGTGCGAGAGAGAGCTCTCGCACTTCCAGATCTATTTTCTGGACGCAAACTGCTCGTTTATCTCGAGGAGACATTCTGCTCGAGGGCAAACCTCTCGCTTACTTCGAGATATCTCACCGATTGTAACTCATTGCTTCCTTCGTCACTTCTCGCTTCTCGCTCTCGGTCTCTGTTCAACATTTCCTATGACATTATCGAGAATGAGAAATCAGTTTTCGTCGTTTCTCCAAAATGTTACTCTCGATGATTGTCATTTCACGCTCAGCCAAGAAGGGCCGAGAAGAGATATCGAGGGGCAAGCTGGAGAAAGAAATAGGCATGACAATGAACTGTGAAATGAAGCTTTAATTTTCAATGTTTTTCTTATTTTAGCCCTACCAAGGTGTCACATACTTGGAGCCCTCCGATAAATATTATTTATTAAATATAAAAATTTCAAAGAGGAAGCTGGGTGGGTGAGTTCCGAGGACGTGAGAGTGGGTGGGGCGCAATTTAAAAAAAATTACCGAACTCTTCCTGTTACATATAATCGAAAAGCCCTTTGACAACTCTTTCATATTATGAACCTTTCTTCCACCGAAGGTGAAATTCGGGGGGGGGGGGGGACGAACAAATTTTTAAAACCGTAGCCGACTACTATAATAAATTTAAATATCATTTTAGATGTAGGTTTTTTATGCAGTCTTCCAATAAATATTATTTATTGAACATAAAAATTTTAAAGTGGGGGCTGGGTAAATTCCGGAGCGAAAGAGTGGGCCCAAAGGGGGGATTGAGGGGGAGCAATTTTCAAACTTTTTTGGACCCGTCATGTGATATGTTATCGGAAAGCTCTCGGATGACTCTTTCATATTATGAGACTTTCTTCCTCCCCTCTCCAATTTGGCCAATAGTTTTTTCCGTTTTTAGGTAGCTTTCATTACAAAAAGCTACCTATTGCAGCCGTTCGGAGGAAAGCGATTTCAAAAAATTTTGGTATATTTTCATCGATCATGACCCCCAGACCCCGAAACCACCCTCCGTTCAAAAGTTGATATATATATATATATATATATATATTATATATCTGACCTTTGTCATACTGTAACTCTCGAATTTATCAACCGATTTGGATGTAATTCGGTATGTACATAGTACATACCAATGTCTCGACCGAGCATTTTGTTTCAAAATGGCGGCCATTTAAATTTTTCTTAAAAATTTTAAATTTGAAATGTGGTACCAAAGAATTGAAAATGGAAAAATATTTTTTTCTTATGTATTTGACCTTTATACAAAGATTCCGGAGCAGTTTTTGTTTCGTCTATATCTTAAAAAATGGCTGAGTTATAGCATTTTGAATTTCTAGCGTGGCTGACATTTTGAAACGTCCTGAATTTTGTCACGCGATAAAAGACGTATTTATGAACCGATTTGGATGTAACTTCGTTCGTACATAGTACATACCAATGTCTCGACAGAGTTCGTTAGCCAGCTTCATCCGCCATTTTGTTTAAAAATGGCAGCCATTTAAATTTTTAAGAAAAATTTAAATTTGAAATGTGGTACCAAAAAATTGAAAATTGAAAAATATTTTTTTTTTATGTATTTGACCTTGATACAAAGATTCGGGAGCAGTTTTTTTTCGTCTATATCTCAAAAAATGGCTGAGTTATAGCATTTTGAATTTCTAGCGTGGCTGACATTTTGAAACGTCCTGATATTTGTCACGTGATAACAGGCGTATTTATGAACCGATTTGGATGTACTTTGGTGTGTACATAGTACATACAAATATCTCGACCGAGTTCGTTGGCCAGCTTCATCCGCCATCCTGTTTCAAAATGGCGGCCATTTAAAAAAAATTTTAAAATTTAAAATTTAAAATGAGATACCAAAATATTAGAAAATGAAAAAGATTTTTTTTGTATGTGTTTGACCTTAATACAAAGATCCCGGAACAGTTTTTGTTTTGTCTATATCTAAAAAAATGGCTGAGTTATAGCGTTTTGAATTTCTATTGTGGCTGACATTTTAAAACGACCTGATTTTTGTCACGCGATAACAAGCGTATTTATGAACCGATTTGGATGTTACTTTGTCTGTACATAGTACATACCAATGTCTCGACCGAGTTTGTTGGCCAGCTTTATTCGCCATCTTGTTTCAAAAGGGTTGCCATTTAAAAAAAATTAAATTTAAAATTTAAAATGAGGCATTAAAAAATTGGAAAATGAAAAAGATTTTTTTATGTATTTGGCGTTGATACAAAGATTCCGGAGCAGATTTTGTTTCTGAAAATTTGTTCTTTTGTTTATATCTTAAAAAATGGTTGAATTATAGCACTTTGAATTTCTAGTATGGCTAACATTTTGAAACGATCTTGTATTTGCACGCGATAACACCCGTATTCGCCTATTTCCATGTGAGAAAGCATGTGAATAGTATACATCAACATCTCAGCCAAATATAAGTTACTTTAAATAAAAGCAGCTTGGATAAAGCTGACTAATTTCGTGAAATTCTCATTCATAATGATTTAGTATTGATAAAAATTAGTATTGAATCTCCTATATTCGGTTTCCACTTAATTGAGCTTCGTGTGTTTGAATAATATAAGTTGGCTTTTTTAAAATAAGGTATTTGAAAGCTACCTCTTCCTCCCGGCACTGACCGGAAGGACTTTTATCATTTTAGATCGGATTTTTTTATGGAGCCCTCCGATAAATATTATGTATAATATATGAAATTTCAGGACACTTTTCTAAATTTAGCCAAGACCCTTCATGTAACATATCGTTGGAAAGATTTGTGACTACTTATTGATGTTATGCACTTCCGGTGGCCGCCCAAACACTTTGCCCCCCCGGGGGACACTTTTCCAAATTTAGCCAAGACCCGTCTTGTGAGATATCATTTTAAAGGTCTGTGACTACTTATTGATGTTATGCACCTCCGGTGACAGACCACCCCCACATTGCCCCCCCCGGGGGACATTTTTCCAAATTTAGCCAAGACCCTTCATGTGAGATATCGTTGGAAAGGTCTGTGACTATTCATTGATGTTATGCACCTATGGTGCCCGTGCCCCCCACTTTGCCCCCCCGGGGGGGCACTTTTCTAAATTTAGCCAAGACCCCTCATGTGAGATATCGTTGGAAAGGTCTGTGACTACTTATTGATGTTAAGCACCTCCAGTGACAGCCTCCCCCACTTTACCCCCCCGGGGGACATTTTTCCAAATTTAGCCAAGACCCTTCATGTGAGATATCGTTGGAAAGGCCTGTGACTACTTATTGATGTTATGCTCCTCCGGTGTCCGTCCCCCCAACTTTGCCCCCGGGAGACACTTTTCCAAATTTAGCCAAGACCCCACATGTGAGATATCATTGGAAAGGTCTGTGACTACTTATTGATGTTATACACCTCCGGTAATCGCCCCCCTCCACTTTTCCCCCACGGGGGACACTTTTCTAAATTTAGCCGAGACCTCTCATGTGACATATTGTTGGAAAGGTCTATGACCACTTACTCATGTTATCCACCTCCCGCACCCCTCCCCCCACTTTGCATCCACGGGAAGGGCATTTTTATAAATTCAGATCCAGACCCCTCGTGTGACATATGGTTCGAAAGGCCTGAAGACCAGTGACGGCTTATTCATATTATGCAACTACTTTGCCCATCCGCTCACTTTGACTCCTCCCCCAAGAGATCTGGTCCGAGGTTCGTTCGTTTTGAGATTATATTTTTTTTTACAAGATTTTGTAGTGCGTGCACACCACGCCTGCTATACGGTGTCGTATATAGCGGGTAACCTGTTCGTGATTTCATATTACAAGATTACGTATAACTTAGGGGCCCGATTAAAGGAGGGCCCCACTAGCGGACGACGTCACCTTGTCTTTATTAACACCGACTCATTCCAGTTCACCCGCAGACGATTCTTGATAAATGTATGGGGTATATAATATATAATATATGATGTATGGTGTATAAAAGCAATTGGCAAACTGGAGTCATCGAGAAAAAATTTACACAATCCAAAAATATCGAGATGTCCATACAATCGAGACAATCGAGAAAAACATCTCGTTATCGCCCATCACTAAACAGTACTACACGAAGGTATCGAGGGTGGAACTATCGCATTGCAGGTTTTACTTTCATTCAAAGTTAGTTGAGAATTATTATTTTGATTTTCAACAGATGACTGTACTAAAGGTTCTTCACTACGTCTTCTTTTTTTAATTTGGATATAAGAAAATAATTTCGACTGTTTTGACATAATTCAATGTCAAAAATAATTCCTATCTAATATTCAATTTAAGCTGTAATTTTTATCTGTAACAATCAAGACAGAAAAGCGCAATAGATTAACCAGACACAGTGTCGTCTAGAACTAGCGTCACCTAATTGCTTATTGGTAGTCTTTGAAAATGAAATTTCCCTAGCATTCTACAATAAAATAAGAAAAATAAAATATTTTATGTTAGCGAACAAGTAAATACCGGATGTAATTTATAAAGTTTGCATAGAAATATTTAGACATTTTCAGTAACTAAATCTTTTTAAAACTATTAAGTATGAAAACATTTCTGTGCCTTTAATTCACTTGTCCATACCCGCTCAAAATCTATTATAATAATGTTTTTGACAGCATAATCAATTTATCATTCGATAAATGAATTTGGTTTTTCCAAGAGAAAATTACAATTAGATAAAGCAGTTATTTGTGTAATACGGGATAAACAAATGGATTATTACTGAAAGGATTAACTTTCAAGATATTTTATGAGTGAACGGAATTATAACAATATATCATATTTTAATTAAGAAACGCACAAATTTAGAATTTCACAATAAGGAAGTAATAATATTTATTTTATGGGCTAGTACTTTGTAACAGAAAAAGTTTTATTTATGATACATGAAATTAATATTATAACCTCAAAAATATAAGGAATAAATATTTCACTGGATAGGAAAAGCTTATTTAGATAAATTATTAGCGTGATATGATACATTCAATGAATTATTATGTTTATTGTTAAGATTGAATAATGGATATTAAGCGAAAAAATACATTTTATGGTATAATTTAAATACATTTTAGAGAAATTGAGAGTCTAATTAAAAATATCTAAATAATTTAATAATTGATGCAATTAGAGTAAGTAAGCCAAAAATATGTGATTTGACATCACACCTGTCATAATGGAAGCTTCTCCTAACCAGAAAACTTTTACGGTCCCAATGAAAGCAATTGTAGTATATTAAACCGCAAATATAAAATTGAAAGGGGTGGAAGAAAAATTCCGTTACAGACACATTTCCGTCTTAGAAAGTATCACGCAGTGCACTATTTTTGCTGGAACCGTATTTTTTTTTTGTTGTTGTTGTTTAAGAGAGGATTCCGCATTCCGCTATAGACAGGTTCTGTTTCCCTGACTTTACCGCATTTAATTTTTTCGAAAATGTTAATGAAATAAATTTATACCAGTTATTTTATTATTTTACAAAAAAAAAAAAAAAAAAAAAAAAAAAAAAAAAGGAATTAGTATTTAACAACAATTTCTTACAGTTTAATCTCGTATATGGCACCAAAATTAAAATTTAAGTTTTACTACCGGTATGCTTTAAATAAATATTATGCAAGTATTAGCGGTATGCTAATTAATAATTATGTAATTTGTTTCTTCTTCTTCTTCTTTAAAATCTTATAACTGCTATTGTACGCAAAAATATGACAAGCACCTATTTGTGCAAAAAGTTAGCTGAAAGGTTAAATATTAATAAACAGAATAAACATTAATTTCGTAATTTTTTTTTAATTTGTACGATTTTTCGAATAGCTTGTAAGACTTACTTATACAAAGCTGTTATATGTCGTAAAAACTGAACCTATCTGTAACAGAATAATACCTTAGAAGGAACATTTCCTTGTAATTGACGACAAAAATGCTATGCAAGTATATCTGTTAAGACAGAATTTTTTAACGGTATCTTACGATTCCATCTTAACAGGTTTTTCGGGAGGATTCGAAGTAAAATATCACTACTAGGAAAAATAAGGAGAAAGTCAAAAATTTCCTCCGGGGGGGACATTCCCCCCCCGGGCCACCCCCTGAAATCAACACTGAGAATATGTAAGTCGTGCGCATGAATGCCGGAGTTAGTAGATGATCATTGTTCCTCCCTGGAATTTGAAATGTTTTCTTTTTCTTCGATTAAAAAAAAAAAAATCACTATTTCTCCTCAAGTACTTAGGATGATTAAACATTAAAAAAAAAAAAGGAACTAAGGATTTTTCGGCGGGGAGGGGGGGGGGGAACTCTCCTTCCCCGAACCCACTGTTTATCACAATCTTGTTTTTCTTTTTATATTCAAGTTTGTTTTTTTTTAATCTTCGTTTAAATTTTAAATTTATCTACATTTAAATTTATTTTTCTTTTTTTTTTCTGCCAGTTCAGATTTCAAATGTGTAACGCGTTTTCTAAATTACTTACTTAGGTATCTTCTTTACCTTGATAAACGGGGAGGTTTTGTAAATTATCCCGGAGATGTTGGAAAGTGTTTCATAATCTATGTTTGACGTATGATCTTTCTTTCTTCTTTATTTCTTAATATACGTAAATTTATCTATAGAAGGATATTGAAAGCTGAACTTCAGCAGGGCAGAAAAAAAAAAAGAAAATTAATTTAAACGAAGATGAATTTAAAATTCATAACTGAAGCTGTTATAAGATTATATTGAAGATATTATCGTAGTTTGAACATAAATTAAAAATTTAAATGAAGATTTAAAAAAAAAACTTGAATGTAAAAAGAAAAACAAAATTTTGATAAACAGTGGGTTCGGAGAAGGAGAGTTCCCCCCCCCCCCGCCCCGCCGAAAAATCCTTAGTTTCTTTCTTTTTTAGGTGCGTTCGTAATTATATAAATACGTAGCACCTATAGTCGTCGTTCAGTCCGTCTGTCCGTCCGCATATAACAGAGCAAAAACTACCCCCCCCCCCCAACCGAATGATCTGAAATTTTAAATATATGATTGTTGCAAAATTTCCTCGAGCCATTTCAAATTTTATGAAAATCGGATGTATAGTTTAATTACAGGGATATTCAAAAGTTTTTCTTTACATTACGACCAATGGGAAAAAATTATTGCAAGTGCATTTTAATGATGTTACAGTCTTCCGAATGGTCTGAAATTTTAAATATATAATTGTTGCAAAATTTTGTTGAGCTGTTTCAGATTTTATGAAAATTGGATGTATAGTTTAATTACAGGGACAGTCAAAAGTTTTCCGTTACATTACGGGCAATGGGAAAAAAATTATTGCAAGTGCATTTTAATGATGTTACAGACTATGCACTTATGAAGTGCAAAAAAATATACATTCAGTACAATATGGGGTGCAAAAAATATTTATAAAACTAGTTATAGTACGAACGCACCTCATTTGCCACGTTTAACGAGCAATTTCCTACTTGTTTATGTTTAATCGTCCCAAGTACTTGAGGAGAATAAATAGTGATTTTTTTTTTAATCGAAGAAAAAGAAAACATTTCAATTCCAGGGAGTATCAATGATCATCTTATACTAACTCCGACATCCATGCGCACGTCTTACATATTCTTAAATATAAAATAAGAAAAAAAAAGTAATAGAAAGTCAAAGATTATGGGAGGGGTAATTACTCCCTTTACTTTTACCACCGCCAGTGGCAGGATTTCTCAGGCACTATAAAGCAAGATAATATTTTGTAAGGACAGGGATAATGGTAACTTAAGTATAGTTTGAATATAAAACACGTATTTATTTCTTTACACATTATACCTAAATTCCCCTATCCACGGAATAATTTGAGTATAGTTAAATTTTTATTTACCTCGAGATAATAAAAATGGCAATAAAAATTAATTAAACGTTAAAGTTGTGTAAAATATTCTGGAAGTTTTGGAAAGTGTTTCATAATCTGTGTTTGACGCATGATTTTTCTTTCTTGTTTATTTCTTAGTATACCTAAATTTACCTATAGAGGCATAACTTAAGTATAATCAGAATATAAAGCACATATGTCATTCTTACACATTATACTCAAATTCTCCTATCCACGGGATAAGTTGAATATACAGTAGAACCCCGCTAATCCGAACTAATTGGGACCGGTGCCTGTTCCGCTTACAAAAAATTCGAATTACCCGAATTTCCGATAAAATTCGAAAAGAAAAAGATGCGTGCTAAAAAAATGTAAGTTATAAGTACAGTAGAACCTCTATTATCCAAAACTCTTTTAACCGAAACTCTCGGTTAACCGAAATCCATTTTTAAAAGATTTTTTTTTTACTATCACATTTATTGTGTGCAAGCGATCCTTTCCGAACCACAAGTACAGATAAATATTTTTGATCCCCTTTCTTTGAATTCCTTTGAATTTAACTTGAGCTCCCGCAAACTGCGGAGTGAACTAGAACAGAGTAAGAGGAGGGAGAACCGGGATGTGTGAATATGATCTAGCAGGCGAAGAAAACGAACAAATTAGCAATTATGAAGCTTTAGAATGTTTTGTAAAAGGTTTGGCATGACTGGAGCAGCATAAAGACTGTGATACTGCTGAACTAATAGTATTAAAAAAATTTCGTGATAGAGCTGCAAAGCAAAGACAATCGAAACAGCGATAAAAAAAAACTTTGTTTCAAACATTTGTGAAATATGTAAAAGGTACTTAACTTCAAAATTAAAATTCAGGTAATTTATTCTTGTTTCTATTTTGCTATTGCTTTTTTTTTTATTATTGAGAACTTGTTACCATAATAAGAAATACCATATATATTTGTCCTTAATCTTAAATTTGAAGCATTCTCGGTTATCCGAAAATTTCGATTTTCCGAAAGAGTGTCGGTCCCAATTACTTCGGATAATCGAGGTTCTACTGTACTCAGTAGTACACTAAACATCCCGGCATCCTAAGGTCCGGCACGACTTTCGGAAAAAAATAGTATTCCTTGTTTAATACACTCCTAATGTTTATAATAATCCATTGGAAGTTCAGAATGAGGAATTACGTAACAGCCGATTACAACGTGTTCAAAATCGCGAATCTATAAATAGCCCAGTCACCGCGTCGACGAGGGGGGAAGAAAAAAGCATTTTTGTGGATAATTTACGAAATAAACTGTTGAAAGGAAAAATACATTTTTATCATCTGAATTAAATACTTTTTGCATTTTATTTTATAGTGACTGGCAAATAAACGGATATTCAACCTTTTATTTATTTTTTTTAAGATGGCTTCTACGAGTAGGCCTACAGTGCACGTTTTCCTTTTATATTCGCGTGCACTATTGAGTACGTATTTTTTTTTTTTTTTAATTCTATTAAAGCTGTTTAAAGAATAAAAAAACATGCTTTACTGCCATTATTTTTTCATTCTAACTTCTACACGTTTTTCCCGACATTCATCCTCCAGAAAATTTCGTAATCTGGCTTGCTTCAAATCCAGTAATTTTCAAAAATAAAATTTTCGAAAATGAAATCGGTTCGGATTAACTGGAATTTCAGATTAGCGGGGTTCTACTGTAGTTAGATTTTTATTTACCTTGAGGTAATAAAAATGGCAATAAATATAACCATTACATAGTTTCATTCTAGGAGAACATATTGTTTAAAGAAACAAAAACAAAATAAGAAATCCTTCAATTAGTAGTATCTGTAACGATTTTTATATCCCGACTGAGGATATAAAAATCACTTTAATTTTGCTTTAATGAATAAAGCAAAAAGTTTTTTCGTTTATCATATTGATTTACCCCTTGAGGGGTGGTAGGGTGTATTATATACCACCTAATTTTAATCAAGATTCACACAGGAAACTTTTAATTAAATTTTATTACCCGACTGTCAAGAAGGGTTATGTGTTTCACGCGTATCTGGGTATGTGGATTTCTTTATACCCTCGTAACATCCCAACGGCTGGATGGATTTTAATGATTGAGGTCTCTATCGATTCGCATTAATCTTCCGATGGTTATAGGCTAGGTTTTGTTTTTACAAATTGAAAATGGCGGCCGTAAAATACAAAATGGCGGTAGAGACGAAAAAAAAAAATTTACGCACCCTATTGAGTGGCATATCATTGGATAGGTCTTTCAAAAAGAAGACGATGTTTCATTGACTATTTTATACACAACCTGGAAGTTGTGTAGGTAGGATCTCTAGCTTTACTGAAACTCTAACCTTCATAGACATCTAAAACAATGTTTATAGATAGGAACTAATAACAATTAAACACAACTTAAAAGTCATCAATTTAAGTAAATAATAAAAAAAAAAAAAATAGGTAAGTAATATAAAAAATAGTTTCACATTGATGAGAAATAATTAATGAGTTCTCGGATTTTTTGATTTTTTAAATTTATTTGTAAAACTTTGGTATAAAAAAGTTGTGAAATTGCTTTTCGTTATTTTGAAATAAAATTTTTGGAAGATTCCGGTGTGAATTCAACATTACAGGAACACAATCACTTGCCCCTCAAAGGATTAAGAGGCTACTTCACTCACGCGAAAAGACCCGCTAGGTAATGTTATTAATCCTATGGAAGAATTTTTTAAAGATATCTCGTTTGCATTTCTATATGTTATTTATTTATTTATTTATTTATTATTATTATTATTTTTTTTTTTTTTTTTGCATTGAATAGCTGAGATCGATCTCCTATCAAGGCCGTTTTTTACTTTTTCAATTTTGTTTACAGATTTTTTATTTTTTATTCTGGTACTTTTACTTTCGAAACCGGTTTCAAAAGTGAAAGTATCCTCATTAAAAAAAAAAAAAAAAAAAAAAAAAAAAAAAAAAAAAAACTCGCAAAGAAAACCGAAAAAGTAAAAAACGGCCTTTGTGGAGATCGACCTCAGATATTCAATACAAAACAAATCCTTTAAAAATATTGAAATGCAAACGAGATAACTTTAAAAAAATTTCTTCCATAAGATTAACATTAGCGAACAAGTGTTTTCGCGTGAGTGAAGTAGCCCCTTAACCCCTTCTTGGTCGGCGTCGCATCAGTGTTGAATTCAGACACTTTTCTCCGGAAGGGATTTCTGTGGCTCCGGGGAGGGACATTATAGAGTTCCGGGGGGAAAATCGCACTTTTTGACCATTGAAAACACAAAATCTCAAATCTTCCGGGGGGGACATCTCACTGCTCCGGGGGGGGGGGAATGTCCCCCCCCCGGGCCACCCCCTGAAATCAACACTGCGTCGCATGTCAGACGTTCAGTTTTTTTGTGCGCGGTCGGCATCGAATACATTCGTCGTTATTTTCGAAGGTAGTGCATGCAATAAATGATTTCAAGTTTTTTTTTCTTTTTCCTGCTCTGATGGCTAAGAATGGCTGTTGTAAATAGTGTTGTCAGATCCAGCGTCACAAAAAGCGGGACAGCGACTTCTAAATCGAGACATAAAATTACACGAACCCCTATAAAAAGAAACCTGTCTATAACGGAATTGTGTATCTAAAAACTTCTTTGTCCCTATGGCAAAAATGCCCTTGAATCATACCGTCTAAGACGAAAGCCTGCTTAAAACGGAATTTTTTTCCTGTCTCTAGCAATTCCGTCTTAGCAGGTTTTATTACACTAAATAGGCACAACAATCTTATACAATAAAAGCTGTGAAAGCAATAAATGATTTCAAGATTTCTTTTTTTTTCTCTCTCTGATAGCCAAAGAAGGTCGTAAATAGTGTTCCCAGATCCAGTATCACAAAAAGCGGAACATGGTGACAAATAATGCAGGACAACGACTTCTAAATCCGGGCATAAAATTACAGGAAACTTTATAAAACAAAACCTACCTATAACGGTATCTTGTCTAACTAAAAACTTCACTGTCCCTACGCTAAAAATACCGTTCAATCACATCGTCTGAGACGAAAGACTGTTTAAAACGGAATATTTCTCCTGTCTCTTGCAATTCCGTCTTAGCAGGTGTTATTACACTAAATAGACACAGCAATCTTATACGGTAAAAGCTGTGAAAGAAATAAATGATTTCAAGTTGTCCCCCCCCCCCCTCTGATGGCCAAGGAAAGTCGTAAATAGTATTGCCATATCCAGTATCACAAAAAGCGGGACATGGTGACCAATAAAGCGGGACATAAAATTACAGAAAACTTTATAAAACGAAACCTGTCAATAACGGTCTCTTGTTCTTGTCTAACTAAAAACTTCACTGTCCCTACGGTAAAAATACAGTTCAATCATACCGTCCAAGATGACATCCTGTTTAAAACGCAATTTTTCTCCTATCTCTTGCAATTCCGTCTTATCAGGTTTTATTACAATAACTAGACACAACAATCTTATACAGTAAAAGCTATGAAAGCAAAATCGCTAGCGATTGAAACAAAATTTCAGTTTAGCAGGTGCAGGTATATTTGTATAGGACCATTCCATGTCACGTGTGGGACAGCTTTTCTACATATTACTGCTGTTTTAACAATGTTATTATATCCTCAAATCAAAACAACTATGGTAATATGAAAATACAGGGTGAAAAATAAAGCGGGACAAAGACTTCTAAATCGGGACATAAAATTAGAGGAAACCTTATAAAACGAAACCTGTCTATAACGGTATCTTGTCTAACAAAAAATTTCACTGTCCCTACGCTAAAAATACCCTTCAATCATACGTCTAAGACGAAAACCTGTTTAAAACGGAATTTTTCTCCTGTCTCTTGCAATTACGTCTCAGCAGGTTTTATTACACTAACTAGACACAACAATCTTATACAGTAAAAGCTATGAAAGCAAAATCGCTAGTGACTGAAACAAAATTTCAGTTTAGCAGGTGCAGGTATAGTTGTATAGGACCATTCCATGTCACGTGTGGGACAGCTTTTCTACATATTACTGCTGTTTTAACAATGTTATTACATCCTCAAACCAAAACAACTATGATAGTATGAAAATACAGGGTGAACAATAAAGCGGGACAAAGACTTCTAAATCGGGACATAAAATTAGAGGAAACCTTATAAAACGAAACCTGTCTATAACGGTATCTTATCTAACAAAAAATTTCACTGTCCCTACGGTAAAAATACCCTACCATCATACCGTCTAAGACGAAAGCCTGTTTAAAACGGAATTTTTCTCCTGCCTCTAGCAATTCCGTCTTTGCAGGTTTTATTACACTAAATAGACACAACAATCTTATACAGTAAAAGTTGCGAAAGCAATAAATGATTTCAATTTTTCTTCCCCCCCCCCCCCCCTTCTCAGATGACCAAGGAAGGTCGTAAATAGTGTTGCCAGATCTAGTATCACAAAAAGCGGGACAACGACTTCTAAATCGGGACATAAAATTTCAGGAAACCTTATAAAACGAAACCTGTCTATAACGGTATCTTGTCTAACTAAAACTTCACTGTCCCTACGGTAAAAATACCCTTCAATCATATCATCTAAGGCGAAAAACTGTTTAAAACGGATTTTTTCTCCTGTCTCTTGTAATTCCGTCTTAGCATGTTTTATTACCCTAAATAGACATAACAATCATTAGACATAACATTAAAAGCTGTGAAAGCAATAAATGATTTCAAGTTTTTTTTTTCCCTCTCTGTTGGCCAAGGAAGGTCGTAAATAGTGTTGCCAGATCCAATATCACATAAAAGCGGAACACGGTGTCAAATAAAGCTGGACAACGGTTTCTAAATCGGTACATAAAATTGCAGGAAACCTTATAAAATGAAACCTGTGTATAACGGTATCTTGTCTAACTAAAAACTTCAATGTCCCTACGGTAAAAAATACCGTTGAATCATACCGTCTAAGACGAAAGCCTGTTTAAAACGGAAGTTTTCAGCAGCATTATTATGTCTAATTGAACCCTATGGAAACGCATATCACATTTGAAAACTCAATTTCAGCTGCCCGCATCTACAATCGGAAAATTATCCGATTTCTTTGAGCAGCCCTGTATATGATCTATAGATTTATATCTATTAACTATATACATGCCAAAATTTAGTTCAGTTAATAAATACATTTATCTCAGTTGAAAATTCCCCTTCAGCAATTTCCGCTAATAAGAAGACTGGTACGTGAATTCTTTTGTGCAGCCATGTATATCAGGTATAGAATCTATCGTAATCATTTGTTGTGAAATTTAGTGATTTACCATTTATATCAGTTTCAATACATTTGAAATAGCGTAATCTCATTAAAATATTCTGTAAACAATTTCCCCCCATATACCATAACGCAATGGAATTCTTTTGAGTGCCTCTGTAAATGAACTCTTAATCCCACATACTTCATATACAATACCAAACATGCTTTGGTGACCCTAAATAATGTTTATCAATTGCATGAGAAAATCAGAGTATATTTACGGGAGTTAGAGCGTGGGCTGACGGACAGACAAACCGAATGCATAAACACTTTTGGCGTGCAGTGGTTACGCGGGACAGGCCTTGGAGTCCTTGAAAATCGGGACACCTGGTAACGTCCAGTGTTGTAGTTGTAAAAAAAGCAGAGAGTGTACGGTATAAGAAATTATACGGTATAAGCAGAGGGTATACGCTGACGTCATGAACGTTCATATAGATAGGGTATTCCCTATCTTTGTTTTATTTGAGAAACAGAGGGTATACGGAGTTTCTTTAAAAAATCCAGAAGGTACACGGCGTATACCCTCCACTACATCCCTGGAACATCGCAAGTTGTAAAGCTGTTTTTGCAGTAAAATTGTAAAACCATTTTTCAATACATTTTATGTATTTTTAATAATTCTTTTTATGCAGATATTGTGATATAAAATCATGTACTGGTAATTTAACCTTTAACTGATGTGACTAAAATTTGTCACACAACTAATTGGATCCGGTCTCTCAGACCCCTCGAATAAAATGAATAAAAAAAATAACTCAAATGGTTGAATTTACTTAAATTTTGTCCTAACAATATCGTTGTACTTCTCTTAGGAGCATGTGAATTAAATTGCATAAAAAAAGTATTTTATTCATATTATTTAACTTCAGTACAGAAAAGTAAAAAGCTGTAAAAGTGTTTACAGCTGGGAGTCGCGGGGTCTGGGAGACCGCGTGACATCAGTTAAAGGTTAATGTACTCAAAATTAATTTATTTCCGAAATTATATTCCTTTATTTCGGTTAAATAGTCATTTATCAAAAATCTGTTTCTTGTCTAAATATAGTCTGATTCTTTACTTCATTTCATCAAAAAAGGAAGTAATACATGTACTTTACATTTACAACTGACATTAATTGCTAACGTATATGAAATCATTACAGTTTATTTATGTTCTGTCTGAAAATAAATTCTTTTTATTTCATCTAAAAAAGCCTTTTATTCGAATAGAGGCGATAATATTCTTTTACAAATAGCTATCTTTGTTTTGCTTTTTTATAAATAAATGAGCATATTTCCCTAACGCCTCGCTCGCTACTCAGTCATATAAACAAAATATTTATACGTTGACTTATTACAAATGAAATTATCGGCTGGCGCCAGTATGTGTAAAAGTGCGCAGTTCATTTTATCATTAATTTATTGTCAATCGTTGTAATTCCTTTGGCGTCTTTGTGTGTTTTAAATTTTTATGCAGCGATGTTAATAGTTTATTTTTAGTGACTTTGTAGCTCAGTACGAAATATCGGTTGGCTATGTTTTTAATCATCAATCACTTCCTCTTTCTGCTGTAGGGGAGCTAGGGGATGTATGGGACATTCTTAATATTTCAGGCAATAAACATTTATTTTAAATTGCTTCCTAACCCCTTATACCTCTACCACAGTGTGCTTCAGAACTAAAAGTAGGACCACCTTGTTGTTTTCATTTTCCTTCAAAGTTGCATTTTCTGAAATCTCTGCTTAAAAGTAAGTTTTTTTTTTTTACATTTGAAGATGTGAAATATCTTATACAATATAAAAAATTAAGCTATGTTGTAGTTATTTATTTTAAGGTTCAATATCAATAATTAAAATGAATGAATAGTAACCATTGTGACAAAATAATTTTTGAGGTAAAATGGCTGAGAAGGGATATTATGCATCATGGGGATGATTGGGACATTTCAAATGGGGATGAATGGGACATTCTCACTCCTCCCTAGAGATGTTGAAAATTTTATTTATTAATTAAATAGTATTATATAGGATGATAAATCAATAATTTACGTCAATTAATAGTATTAAATAGTATTATATGAGTTGTTATTGTTTAAAATTTCTGAGTGTTACTTATTGTATTGTAATAATTATTAATGGATTATCAAAAAATTGGTACTAAAACTTAATCAAAATAGATAAAATTGATAAAAATAGTATATGTGTATTGATCAAATGGGGGAAATTATATTGAATTTTGAAATGTTGCACAAATAAATCCCCACCCCTAACATATTGGGTCAATCGGAAAGTCGGGTCGTGTTGGGGAAATCAATTCGTACCGAAAAATTCAATCATTTAATTATTAGACATTGATTCCGATATCTAATGTCTAATAATTATCGGGCAGAGTTTTCCAGTACGAATTGATTTTCCCAACACGACGTGACTTTCCGATCGACACAATAATTTCCGTTCTGCATGTTTCTACGATACATTTAATTAATATTAATTAATAAGTTATGGTTGAAAATTATTAGCTATGCTATATTTAAAAGACATTTTGCACTTTCATTTCAAATCTAAAATGCCTCATAAGTGGAAAAAAAGAACAGGTTGATAGCCGAAGTCCGCATTAAAAGTTAAAACTGCAATAAAAGAAGTTATTGAAAAAAAAAAAAAAAAAACATATCGATACGTGCTGTAAAATCATATATTACAAATATAATTTTCATATAAGGTTATAATTATACATTTTAATTTGGTAAAATTGAATACAGGGAGGAAAATCTTTGTGTCCCATTCATCCCTGCTGTGGGGATGATTGGGACAGGGAGGAACGTTTTTTTGATTTCATAATATTTTTATGAATAAATCATAATCTAGAATAAATATTGTTCATATATGTTGGCAAATACCTAATGTATGAAATGTGATATATAATATTGATAGTAACTTAAATAAAAAAAATATAAAAAAATATTTTTGTGAAAATGTCCCATTCATCCTCCACCTCCCCTTCTAACAACCCGTATGTTAAGGCTTTTCTCAAACCCAAAGCGTCAACTTTCTGACATAAGTTTTAACTCATTTTTGTTCAGAAACGCATGAAACTAGAAGGTTTTGTTATTCAGAAACTATGTCATCGAACTGTTTTTTCCGTTTTCTTGTAAACGCAATAGATATTTCAGAAAATTGTTCTATTCGGTTCAAAGTTGTCATTTTGAACCGAACTTGTTTTATTGTTATTAACACATACATTTGACTTGTGTGCTTGACATCTAGGTCCGCTGAACCGAACTTCCGAACGAAAGAAGAAAATCCATTCAGTAAGGGGAGAAAAATGCCGTGTCACGTGATCAAAATCGCTTATAACTCAATAGGTAATTGATTGATCAAAAAATGGAAATCACAGTTCGATTCCAAATCGCTTCCATGGTCAGGCTTTCCAATTTTATATCTCTCCATTAAAAAAGGAATTTGTAAATGTGTCAAAACGTTTTGCGCTTGCTGAGCAGAGCAGTCGAGAACAGCTTTAAGGCTGTTCTCAAATCCAAAGGGTCAACTTTCTGACATAAGTTTTAATTCATTTTTGTTCAGAAACGCATGAAACTAGAAGTTTTGTTATTCAGAAACTATGTCATCGAACTGTTTTTTCCGTTTTCTTGTAAACGCAATAGATATTTCAGAAAATTGTTCTATTCGGTTCAAAGTTGTCATTTTGAACCGAACTTGTTTTATTGTTATTAACACATACATTTGACTTGTGTGCTTGACATCTAGGTCCGCTGAACCGAACTTCCGAACGAAAGAAGAAAATCCATTCAGTAAGGGGAGAAAAATGCCGTGTCACGTGATCAAAATCGCTTATAACTCAATAGGTAATTGATTGATCAAAAAATGGAAATCACAGTTCGATTCCAAATCGCTTCCATGGTCAGGCTTTCCAATTTTATATCTCTCCATTAAAAAAGGAATTTGTAAATGTGTCAAAACGTTTTGCGCTTGCTGAGCAGAGCAGTCGAGAACAGCTTTAAGGCTGTTCTCAAATCCAAAGGGTCAACTTTCTGACATAAGTTTTAATTCATTTTTGTTCAGAAACGCATGAAACTAGAAGTTTTGTTATTCAGAAACTATGTCATCGAACTGTTTTTTCCGTTTTCTTGTAAACGCAATAGATATTTCAGAAAATTGTTCTATTCGGTTCAAAGTTGTCATTTTGAACCGAACTTGTTTTATTGTTATTAACACATACATTTGACTTGTGTGCTTGACATCTAGGTCCGCTGAACCGAACTTCCGAACGAAAGAAGAAAATCCATTCAGTAAGGGGAGAAAAATGCCGTGTCACGTGATCAAAATCGCTTATAACTCAATAGGTAATTGATTGATCAAAAAATGGAAATCACAGTTCGATTCCAAATCGCTTCCATGGTCAGGCTTTCCAATTTTATATCTCTCCATTAAAAAAGGAATTTGTAAATGTGTCAAAACGTTTTGCGCTTGCTGAGCAGAGCAGTCGAGAACAGCTTTAAGGCTGTTCTCAAATCCAAAGGGTCAACTTTCTGACATAAGTTTTAATTCATTTTTGTTCAGAAACGCATGAAACTAGAAGTTTTGTTATTCAGAAACTATGTCATCGAACTGTTTTTTCCGTTTTCTTGTAAACGCAATAGATATTTCAGAAAATACTGCCAAAGTTGGCATTTTGAACCGAACTTCCGATAGAAGATAATCCAGTCAGTAAGGGGAGAAAAATGCCGTGTCACGCGATCAAAATCGCTTATAATTCAATAGGTAATTGATGATCAAAAAATGGAAAACACAGTTCGATTCCAAATCGCTTCCATGATCAGGCTTTCTAATTTTATATCTTTCCATTAAAAAATGAATTTGTAAATGTGTCAAAACGTTTTGCGCTTGTTGAGCAGAGCAGTCGAGAACAGCCTTAAGGGGAACAGGACATTTCGGTCTAGCCGTTTCGGTTCTGACGCCATTTTGGTCCATTTGCATCGCGCGCTGAAATTTTTGTGTGCGTGAACAACGTGACAGAGGGGACAGCGTCGGGTTTTTTTTAACTGAAGCCCCCTAAATTTTAGTATAGCGCGAATCGTCTTCGATAACCGCATACACTTATAACTCGGATCTAAATTGTCACAATCCATGTAAATTTCGTATGGTAAACAGTCGTTTTAAGGGGGGGGGGGAGAATTTTTTTATAGAACCCCCTCATATTTTAGTGTATTATAAATATAGGGTCCTGATAACTTAAAACACTTATAACTTCAAAGCTGTAACTATCGCAGAATACTCATATCTTGTATGGTAAACGTAATCATTATAAAGGTGGATTTTGTCGAGGTATTTTTAATCGAAGCCCCTGAATTTTAGTATAGCGTGAATATAATGGCCCGATAACCGCAAATACTTGTAACTCTGATCCAACTTGTGGCAACCACACAAATTTCCTATAGTAAATGTAATTGTTTTATTTATTTATTTATTTATTTATTTATTTTTGTGTTTGTGTGTGTGTTTCTTTGGGGGGCGGTGTAGGACTCAGTAGATTTTATAGAAGCTCCCTATATTTTAGTGTATCACAACTATAAGGTCCTGACAACTTATAAACCACTTATAACTCGAACTATAAATATCGTAAACACTCATATTTTCTATGGTAAACGTAATCTTTATAAAGCGGGAACGTTTTCGGATTTTTAACCAAAACCTCCTAAATTTTAGTATCACAAACACTTGTGGATCCATCTTGTCGCAGCCCACACAAATTTCGTATGGTAAATGTAATTTTTTTTCTTCTTTTTTTTGGGGTGGGGGGGGGGGAGCTCTATGATTTTTTATAGAAGCCCCCTATATTTTAGTGTATCACAAGTATAAGGTCCTGACAACTTAAATCACTTATAATTCGAGCTGTAAATATCGTAGAACACTCATATTTTGCGTGGTAAATGTAATCGCTATAAAGGAGGACACTTTTGGACTTTTTAACCGAAGATCTTACATTTTAGTATAGCGCGAGTATAAGAGCCCGATAACAGCAAAGACTTGAAACTCAGAACCAGATTGTAGCAGCCCATACTAACTTCGTATGGTAAACGTAATCGTTTTAAGGTAACAGGCTCTGTCGGTTTTTTTTATAGAAACTCCCTATATATTAGTATATCATAAGTATAAGGTCCTGACAATTTGAAACAATTATAATTCGAGATATTATCATAGAAAACTCGTATTTTGTATTGTAAACGTAATCTCTGTAAAGGAGAGGACATTGTCTTTTTTTAACCGAAGCACCTAAATTTTAATATAGCGCAGCTATAATGGCTCAATAACCACAAGCATTTATAACTCGAATCGAACTTGTCGCAGCACACACAAATGTTGTTTGGTAAACGGAATCCTTTTTTAGAGTTTCGTTCATCTGACGAAACCCTATTCGTCTCATTCCTCTGTCTGTGTGTCCGTCCGTCCGTCACACAGCCCGTTCTCAGAAACTATATATGTTGGAGACTTGAAATTTTGCATACTTATAGCTGGACACCTGAGGTCAAACGACAAACCATAAAATTTTGAAAATGTCGTAATTAACGGACGGTATTAATTAAAAACTCCCAATTTTACGTCTCATTAAAGAAGAAACGGTGTAAAACGAATGCAGGTACGAACGGACTCTTGAAATATTTTCATTTCTCCTCCGGGTTGCCACACATCTGCGTTTCGAAATTGCAGGTTTGCCAGAGCGCGCTTTAAGCAATAAAGTGTACTGGACATTTTTAAATCGACTTGTATCTCAGAAAGTTTTGGGGCGAGATATTTTAAACTTACATTAGACATACGCAGAAAAAAAAAATCTACTTTCATTTCGTATACAGAACGTTTCTCTGCGTTGTGTATAACACGAAAACGGCTCCAACGATTTTGATTAAATTTTGCACCCTACTGTTTTCAGGCACGAAAAGACCATTGGGATGGGTCGCATGTTCGAGAAAATTCGATTAGTGGGTCATTTTGGGTCATAATGGGTCAGGGTCAAGCTAATTATATCTAAAGAACGGCTCAATCGATTTTGACTAAATTTTGTATCTAACCATTTTCGGGCACGAAAAGACCATTGGGATGGGTCCCATATTTGAGAAAATTCGATTAGTGGATCATTTTTGGGTCACTGTGGGTCAAGCTATTTTTATCTAAAAAACGGCTCTAACGATTTTCACTAAACTCTATATTCTGCAGTTTTAGATGACAAGAAGACCATTGGGCTAAGTCACATGTTCGAGAAAATTCGATTAATGGGTCATTTTTGGGTCACCGTGGGTCAAGCTAAGTTTATCTAGATAACGGCTCTAACGATTTTGACGAAATTTTGCACCCTACTGTTTTCGGGCACAAAAAGACCATTGGGATGGGTCTCGTGTTCGAGAAAATTCGATTAGTGAGTCATTTCGGGTCATAATGGGTCAGGGTCAGCCTAATTATACCTAAAGAACGGCTCAATCGATTTTGACTAAATTTTGTATCTAACCATTTTCGGGCAAGAAAAGACCATTGGGATGTGTCACGTGTTCGAGAAAATTCAATTAATGGGTCATTTTTGGGTCACTGTGGGTCAAGCAATTTTTATCTAAAAAACGTCTCTAACGATTTTCACTAACTCTATATTCTACAGTTTTGGATTACGAGAAGACCATTGGGCTAAGTCACATGTTCGAGAACATTCGATTAGTGGGTCATTTTTGGGTCACCGTGTGTCAAGCTAAGTTTATTTAGATAACGGCTCTAACGATTTTGCGAAATTTTGCACCCTACTGTTTTCGGGCACGAAAAGACCAGTGGGATGGGTCTCGTCTTCGAGAAAATTTGATTAGTGGGTCATTTTTGGATCATAATGGGTCAGGGTCAAGCTAAATATATCTAAAGAACGACTCAATCGATTTTGACTAAATTTTGCACCCTACTGTTTTCGGGCACGAAAAGACCATTGGGGTGGGTCTCGTGTTCGAGAAAATTCGATTAGTTGGTCATTTTTGGGTCACTGTGGGTCAAGCTATTTTTATCTAAAAAACGGCTCTAATGATTTTCCCTAAACTCTATATTCTACAGTTTTGGATTACGAGAAGACCATTGAGCTAAGTCACGTGTTCAAGAAAATTCGATTAGTGTGTCATTTTTAGGTCACCGTGGATCAAGCTAAGATAACGGCTCTAACGATTTTGACGAAATTTTGCACCCTACTGTTTTCTGGCACGAAAAGACCATTGGGATGGGTCTCGTGTTCGAGAAAATTCGATTAGTGCGTCATTTTGGGTCATAATGTGTCAGGGTCAAGCTAATTATATCTAGGGAACGGTTCAATCAATTTTGACTAAATTTTGTATCTAACCATTTTCGGGCACGAAAAGACCATTAAGATGGGCAACGTGTTCAAGAAAATTCGATTAGTGATTCATTTTTGGGTCACCGTGGGTCCAGCTAAGTTTATCTAGATAACAGCTTTACGATTTTGACGAAATTCTGTAATCTATCGTTTTCGGGCACAAAAAGACCATTGGGATGGGTCACGTGTTCGAGAAAATTCGATTAGTGGGTCATTATGGGTCAAGCTAATTATATCTAAAAAACGGCTCAAGACATTTTCACATTTTTTTTAATATAAGGCCGTTTCTGGTCATGAGATGACCATTGGCTAAGTCAGATGTTCGAGAAAATTCTATTAGTGGGTCATTTTGGGTTACAATGGGCCAGGGTCAAGGTAATTGAACCTAAAGACATGCTTAAAACATTTTGACCAAATTTTATATTACACCGTTTCTGGGTAAGAAAAGAGAATTGGGCTAAGACGGGGTCCCATCTCCCGGTCCCAGGCCCTTGCAGGCCCATATGCTTACGCAGGAAACCACCCGCGAGACAAGCCCCGCGGCGCGTCTCGAAGGTCGCCGCCAGACAAACCCCGACAGAGCGGAACCCCACGCTCGCTCCGGTCAAGACCGACGCGCTGCCCAGCGCACGCAACGTCGGCTATTCCCAAATCAGAGACGAACGGCCGCTACGACAGTCCTCATCACCCAGCTAGAAAAACCAAGTGGTCCCTAAACTTGGTTTTCGAGCCAGTAGACCCCGCAAGCCCCACGGGAATCGGACGCCTATAAAGACGCCGGGCCCACGAACTGAACCGAGGCTTCCCGACCCGGAGTTACTTTACGGAAGGCTCCCAAAATCAAATACCATTTTCCGGCAAAGACATTTATGTGGGCCAGCCGATGGAAAGTTGTAAAGGGCCCCTAGCTGAAGTCCCTCCGGCCGTAAAGCGACCCAGCTCCGGGCTTTTCGCCCAGACCACCCGACTCGACCGACGGAACCCCTCGTGGATCACGCCGGGAACAAGTTGGCCAAGACTAGGTGCCGTTAGCGACCCCAGGCGGGCACGGAAAGCTCCACCTAGACGGAATAGACTCCGCCTCGCTAGGGGGTTGGATGGAACGGAGTCCCGCTAGCCCCCGCCCGAACGCAGAGAAGCCAGCGGAGGCCGACAGAAGCCCGCCCACCACTACCTTACCTCACGGTCGTCGAGGGTACCCAGGCCCGAAAGCCCCTGACCCCGTGCAGTGACCGACCGCTACCTTGTTAGCGCGTTCGAAAATTAGGTGAGACACCTCTAGGTCCTCATCACTGGGCGAGGCAAACTCCAGTATCGCATAGACACGAAGGACCTAGATCGGACCAAGAGTTCCTCTGAGGCACGATGAGCCGCCGCGTTACCGGCGAGCCTCCGGCCCGTTTCCCCGCGCGCGGGGACAGCGTTCGATGGTGGACCTGCCGGCCGACCCCCTCCCAAGGGTCACGGCACGACATGGAGAAACCAGAGCCATACTGGCCTCCCTACGCGACCGCTCCTTGGTCAACGGGGCACCGCCAAACCCTACCCACCTTAGGGTCGGCTCACAACTGCTTCAGCTGAGGTCCTTGGAGGGATGTGCCACCCAGGTCAAAAAGTAACCTGGGCGCTGTTCGAAACCCTCGCCCTTCGGTTGCTCCGGGAGTCCCTGCATGGCGTTCCCGCGAGCCCCGTCGTCACTAGCGAGCACCAAGGACTTTCCACTACAAAGCCCTCACTCACACCTCAGGCTCCCTCTTACTCAATAGGTGGATGGGGTCCTATCGCCTTAGCTAGTCTTTGCCCGGCGACACCGTCCGGCCCTTAGACCGGCACCGGGATCGACCTATGGAGCGTCGCTGTCCGGCTTGACCAGAGAACCTGGTTGCCGGGGGGTGCGCCGAATCATGGACCCCGAAGGACCTGCGCCCCATGCACGACGTCCGTTACCCGTGGCCACCGGACCATTGGCCTGTCGACCGCAGGTCTCTCGAGGAGGTGGCGATTCGTCCCCATCCGGCCCTCTCGCATTCGTACACAACGAACTCGGCCGAGCTTCCGGTCACCTTCCCCACTCAAGGGGTCGGATCGGAACCACCCGGAGGGGCGGCCACGAGAATTGGGCTAAGTCACATGTTCGAGAAAATTCGATTAGTGGGTTATTTTTGGGTCACAATGGGTCAGTGTCCAGCTAATTGTATCTAAAAAATGGCTTAATCGATTTTGACTAAGTTTTGTATTCTATCGTTTTCGGGCTCGAGAAGACCATTGGGCTAGGTCGCATGTTCAAGAAAATTCGATTAGTGGGTCACAATGGTTCAGGGTGAAGTTGATTGTATTTAAAAAGCGCTTCAAAACATTTTGACTAAATTTTGTATAATACCGTTTCCGGGCATGATAAGGCCCTTTGGCAGGGTCGCATGTTCAAGAAAATTCAATCAATGGGTCATTCTGGGTCCTGTCCTAATGGATCAGGATCAAGCTAACTGTCTCTAAAAACCGGCTCAAAAGATTTTGGCAAAACTTTGTACTACACCGTTTATGGACAAGATGAAACCATTGGACTGGGTCGCATGCTCAAGAAAATTCTATTAGTGGGTCATTTTGGTGATAATGGGTCGGAGTCAAGCTAACGGCATCTCAAAAAGGTTCAAAAAATTTTGATAATTTTTTTTTTGTTAAACCGTTTCACAGTACAAAAAGACCATTGAAATAGCTCACATGTTCGATAAATTTCGGTTAGTGGGTTTTTGAATCAACGTGGGTCAAGCTTATTTTATCTAGAAAACGACTAACGATTTTCACTAAATTTTGTATTCCATCGTTTTCAGGCTAGAGAAGAGCATTTTGTTAGGTCGCATGTTCGAAAAAATTCGATTAGTGAGTCATTTTGGGTCACTATGTCTCAGGGTCAAGCTAATTGCATCTAAAACAACAAGCATGATTTAGTGGGAATAATATATCGAGATAAACACAAAGCTCTACACAGTACAAACCGAGTACTGTGTAGACCGAGTTTAGCTCGGTCATTCCTGCTAGTTAATTATTATTTAATTAATTGGTTTTATTTCTATCAAATGCGTATTGTATTAAAAAAAACTCTAATGAAGGCACGTGATTTCAAGAACCGCGATTTCATTTAAATTAGGAAATCTAACAAGGCAATCTGTTTGAAACTTGAAGATAGTTCATAACACATAAGAAAAGTTTAAATAAAGATTGGTGCGTGAAATTTCTGATAAAGGGGGAGGGGGGGGGCGCTAATTTCACTAACTGGTTTATTTCTATTATGTACTTATTTTAAAAGGCAGTCACGTGATGTTTCATTGCAGTATTCTTCTGAACGGTGTCCGATTTTTAAAAATACAGCATAAATGTTACTTATGCCAGATAAAAATTTCAGAAGTATTGATACCACTATTTTCGAATAGTATTTGCAGCAAAAATATTAAATTTTTGCTTAAGACCGCCACCCCCCCCCCCCGACCCATGTATTTACCGATAGGTTGTGTAAAGGAGTTTCGTTTAGATACACTTTTGTTAAGAATGGAGTGCGATCCCTGGTGGTGTAATCTGTAACTAACAGACCGCCGCGATTTCATTTAAAGTAGGAATTCCAACAAAGCGATCTGTTTGAAACTTTAAGATAATTTATAACAAATACTAAAAGATTATAAAAAAGAATGGCGCGTCTCATTCCGGTTGGGGGGGAGGAAAGGGTAAGGGGCGCGAACAAAATTAGGCAGTATAACAGGGCTTTTTGTACTGTTTTGCGTGCGGTTTTTTGATGGCGTGATAACTATTACTAATTCAATATCAAAATTTTTATAAGTGTTCATACCACTATTTTCGAATAGTAATTTAAGCAAATATCTTAAATTCTTGGTTAAGACCGCCACCCCCTCGACTATCATATCTCCTGATAGGTTGTTTAACGGAGTTACGTTCAGATACAGTTTTGTTAAGAATAGAGTGCGCTTCCTCGTAGTGGAATGTGAAACTAACAGACCGCGATTTCATTTAAAGTAGGAAATATATCAAGGCGATATGTTTGAAACTTTAAGATAGTTTATAACACATAATTAAAAGTTTATAAAAAATGACGCGGGAAATTTCTGGCTGGTGGGGGGAGAGGAGGGGCAAAATATTTCTTTTTTTTTACATTTGCGTTTCATATCGTTTCAGGTGCGGTTTTTTGACGGAGTCCTCAGATACATGCTAATTATTAAATATAAATATGTCAAAGTTAAGTTACCACTATTTCCTAATAGTAATTTCAACAAATATCTTAAATTCTTGGTTAAGACCGCCACCCCCTCGACTAGCATATCTACTGTTAGGTTGTGTAAAGGAGTTTCGTTCACATACGCTTTTGTTAAGAATACAGTGCACTCCGTGGTGGTGGAATGTGGAACTAACAGACCGCGATTTCATTTAAAGTAGGAAATCTAACAATGCGATCTGTTTTAAACTTTAAGATACTTTATATCACATGATAAAAAATTATAAAGAAGAATGGCGGGTCGCATTTCGAGGGGGGGGTGTTGAGGGAGGTGCGCGAACAAAATTAGGAAATATAACTGGATGATCTGTTTGAAACTTTAATATAGCTGATAAAACATAACATAAATTTAAAAAATCAGGCCGCATCAAAAATCATGGTGACCATCTGCCCACTAACCCCCCCCCCCCCAAGGGGTCACTTTTCTAAATTTGACTCGTCATGTGATGTATCGTAGCATTTCGGGGGGGGGGGGGCACGAACAAAATTAGGAAATATAACAAGGCGAATACGTTTGAAACTTTAAGATAGTTTAGGATGGGTTTGCCGAAATTTAGAAGGTAGTCCATGGCGATAAATGCACTGGACGTTTTGAAAGAAAGTGTTTTGAAAGGAATATTAAACGAAACCCTCTGTGCGATCTATGATCACACTTACCCACTTTTTTTCGGGGGAGGGGGGGGCATGCGAGAGGCTCTGTGGATTTTTTAGAAACCAATACATACATATTTGTAGTATATTTTTGTTTATTAAAAGAGGACACCTCCGAATAGCGGTCAAATTACACGTCCCGTGGTGTTTGCTATTGAGAGGTTTTATTGTAGTATATTGAAAACTTTATTTTTCATTTTTATTAAAATTAAAAAATCATGAAAAACAAATTTCTGCTTTTTCGCATATGATTACAGTTTAAAAAAAATTTCTAATAAACTATTGCCATTAAATAAAATTGAGAGCCTCTAAAGATGAGAAAAATAATACAGTAGACTCCCCTAAATAAGCGAGCCTAAAACCGCAGAAGTGTTTCGAATACTCTTTGAGAAAGTTCTAGTATAACTGATGATTCTTTACAGAAATCATTATAAAAGATAAATTAGAGATCTGCACGGGCCGGCCCGGCGGGGCCGATTTTCACTCACGGAACTCGGGCCGGGCCACACTTTTTCCTGTATGCTCGGGTCGGGCCGGGCCTAACTTATATTTTCTGTACAGAGCCGGGACCGGTTTCATTCCTAGTCTTCACGGCCCAAAATTTTCAATCCTAATTTCAGGGGCGTCGCGATGGGGGGTTATGGGAGATCCTCCCCCCTCAATATATGTGAACTTGGGAAATTTGAGCTTAGAGTTGAGAAATTATAGATTTTTGAAACACTTTTTCTTTTTTTAAAATAAAAAGTTTAAAAAAAAAGTGAATTTTTTTATGGTTTTGCTGACTACTTTTCTGAGTTCTGTAATAGTAAAATAGTTAAATTATCAAAAGAAATACAAAAAGCAGCCAGACTCAATTCCTCATTTTGTTTCTCTGTGCTACGAAAATATCATACGTCTACCAGACCTGAATTTCTCTACTGTTGTCTATCAGCAGTGTCTCTAATACATTTCCTCCAAAACTTTGTTCCTTACTCAAAAATCTAAAAATATGAGGCTATTTTCTATGAAGCACGATTATGACTCGTACACAGTTGAAGACAAAAACTTTCATTAAATGAACCAATAATTATAATTTTTATGTTTTTAGTTTCAGCATTTTTCCTTGAAAAGTTTTTTTTTTTTTTTTTTTTTTTTTTTTTTCTTTTGCGTATAAGTATCATTATCATTAAACACACATTGAACATATCATTTTAGTTGGAAAATGATCATTTTTTTTTCACGTTGGGAAATTTTTGAATTATAAGCTGGGAAAATTTTGAACTCTTCCCCCCCCCCCCCCGAAAAAAATTTTGTAGCTACGCCCCTGCCTAATTTTGACCCAGCCCCTATGAAAATCATTGTCTCAGCGTGGCCTGGTTCATTCAAAGGTCAGTAAAATTAGGCCTGGCCCAAAATTTTTGCAAAAAATGCATACATTCTTAAATCGCCAATATTCTACACTTAAACATTAAAATTTATTCTTTTTAAAGAACACTAGATTTCTGCGCTTATTACAATATAGCTAAATTAAAATATAGTAAAACGTATGAAAAAGAACCTGCGTATGAAGGAACCCTGTTTTAAACTGACCAACGTGTTGATCCATGCATAATTAATATACTAATACATAAGAAAAGAATATATAATTCATTTACACTCACTAAGAAGGGAACTTGTCTGTAACGCATTTTTTTTTTCTATGCAATTCAGTCTTAGAACATTTTACTGTATAGCATTTTTCAGATTTTTAACGCTTCAAAAAAATCAAAAATCAATGTTTTGTTGAAATTCGCTCGGGCGTCGGGCCTATATTTTAACTTTTTTCCGGGTCGAACTTTTAAGTATTTACCGGGCCGGGCCGAATTTTTTTTCTATGAGTCGGACCGGACCCGGGCCTAGAAATTTCGGCCGTGCAGACCTCTAAGATAAATCGAGGTGTGCATACAAAAAATTAAAATATTTTTTAATTAAATGACATTCTTATAATTAGAAAATCTTTCTGTGTCGCTGATGAATTAATTACGTTTTATTTTATATGAAAATAAAAAGTTTTGTGTCTAAGGTACAGAGAGCCAATTTGGGCCACATGTATAATTAATTAATAATTATGTATATTTAATAAAATAATTAATAATTATGCATATTTAATAAATACGTATAATTAATAATTATATATATTAATGTATGTGTTAATTACAGTGGAACCCGGTTAAGACGCGTTTCAAGGGAGTAGACCAAACTCGCGTATTAAGCGGGATGGCGTATTAAACGTGATTTGCATAATGTTACAGGAACTGGTCTTATTTACACATTTAATCGTCTAAATGAACTTTAGAGCTTTCATTTATATGTTTACGGTCAAAAATTGCGTCTTTTACGTATATTTAGATTTAGATTTAATTGTATTCCATTTTAACTGATTGCTTCTTTTTATAGGATCAACTGGAATAACAACGGAAAATAAATATGGATTCAAACATGGCTTTATTGTCGATTAATACGTTGCAACTAAAAATAAAACAACAAAAATAATTGTTCTACAAGAGTATTTTTTAACAGAAAGAAAAAAAAAATTAAATCTCTGAAGCACAACCCAGTTTTAAAAATCCTATTTAGTACTTGTAATAAAGAATACCATTATAATCTGTCCTTTTTAATATAAGAAAAACTATCCTTATTAATCTTTGTGTAAAAAGCAATGTTAGCATAGTAAAAAGTAAAGAAAATATAAAAGAATTATCCAACTGTAGTCATATTTGCTTATTCGTTACAACTTTCATTTTTTGTTGCCCATAATATGCATTATAAATCGTACAGTGGTGGTCAAAATTATAAGGACAAGGCAAAAATCGCCAAATCTTGGCTACATTTGGCTGGAAACTTATGCAAATTTAACGGCGGGAAACCAATGAAAAATGAAGAATATTTTTATAAGTTTTTGTGGAAATATGTGGAAAATTCATATTCATAAAATGCATTATGGATTTATACAGCCATGTGATATGGACAAAATTATAAGAACAATTGTATTTGTGCATTCTAAAAAGCAAAATTTGCATATTTTTTGCTCTGCACACGGAACTCCCGGACGATATAAATGCGTAGTAAGCGTTTGGGATCGTCATATTCTGTTTTTCAGTCATGCCGCTAGGTACAAAGATTTCGGAGTTTGAGAAAGGGAAAGTGGATGCATTTAAAAGTTCAGGACTTCTGTACGCCAAATTGCGACAAAGTTCAATAGATCAAGAACGGTTATTTACGATTATCTTAGAAATCCCGGTAAATATGGACGAAAAAGGCATACAAGTAGGCCATTTTCTGCTTCTGTACGGGAGAAAAGAATGATAATAAAGCGAGATTGCTCCAAAAAACAAATGTGAACAGAAATAAAACGTGAATTAAACTTAGAATGTAGTGCTCGAATTGTTCGACGTGTTTTACAAAAAGAAAAAAGGTTCACTATGGTGAACGTATGTCACGACCGCCTCTTAGAAAAGTTCATAAGAGACTGAGGATGGAGTTTGCCAAAAAATGCATTACTATGTGAAAACAAGTGGGATGATGATGTCTTTTCCGAGGAGAAAAAGTTTAATTTGGATGGATCAGATGGTTTTCGCTACTTTTGGTATGATCTCCATAGATAAAAAGAAATTTTCTCAAAGCGTGCATTTGAAGGTGGCTCAGTAATGGTCTGGTGAGGTTTCGCAACTCGTGTAACTACTCCAATAGATTTTGTGCAGGGTAGAATGAATTCCGAGAGTTATTTTGATGTATTGGGCGATAATATTTTACCAGAAGCACAGTTAATAACGAGTGGAGACTATTTTTTCCAGCAGGACAATGCCTCAGTACATGTTTCTCAAATTTTAAAATCGTGGTTTGCTGCTAATTTCGTGAAACTACTTCATTGGAGGGCCAGAAGACCTGATCTGAATCTAATGGAAAATCTGTGGGGTATTCTGACACACGAAGTATACAAAAATTGTATACAATATGAAAACAAGGAAGAGCTTATGTCCTTCCTTGAAAAAGCCTGTTCAAAAATTTCTTAAAGAATTGTCAAACTCCATGACGTCATGACTGATAAATGTGATTGAGCAGAAGGGGAAGATTATTAATTATTAGTGTGTTTCAGGCAAAAACATACATTGTCCTTATAATTTTGTCCAATTTTTACAATGATATATTTTGTTAATTATGGCAAAACATTCATATTTTGCATTTTCCAATGTTTTGCATTCTACAATGATTTCTAGAATAAAAAAAAAAAAAATGTATAAATCTCACTTTATGTAGTTCAGAAATAAATTTTTTCTGTGCAATTTTCAATTGTTCTTATAATTCTGACCACCACTGTAGTAATGATATAATGTATGTTTGAAACCTCACTAACAACTGGTATTATCCTGTCTAATCATAATAATTTTTACTTTCTTCCATCTTTACAAGAAGAAGGTGAGTCGATTCGTGAAAAATTTTGATTTCCGGTTTTCGATGGATTTATACGTTCCTGAACACAATTTGATGGTTTTTAGAAAATGTCTGTCTATGCAAGGCCATCTTGATATAATCTAGAAAGCCCTGGTCTATGAGCCTGTCTGTCACTCTGTGAGTCTGTATGTGACAAACATTTTGTGGGCGCTCTATCTCAAGAGCTAATGCTCGGATTTTCACTAAACTTTAGATTCAGTTAGACCTTCATATAAACTGGTTCTGATTACTTTTTGGTGTAAATCGCCCGACATGTGGAGCAGCTATGATGCATTTTTCATGATTTCCGCAATATCTCAAGACCTATTGCACAGATTTTCATAAAACTTCAGACATTCAGTTAGTTCATAATATAATTTGATGCTTATTACGTTTTGGTGAAAATCGCCAACAGGTGGCGCTGCTATGCTGCATTATTCATGATTATATCAATAGCTCTATCTCAAAAACAAATGCGCGAATTTTCATCAAACTTCAGATTCAGTTAGTCCCTGATGTAAATTATTTCTGTCTAACTTTTGGTGCAAATCGCTCGACAGGTGGAGCTTCTGTGCTGTATTTTTCAAGATTTCCGCAATAGCTGTATCTCAAGAACTAATGCATGAATTTTCATCAAACTTTAGATTCAGTTACTTTCTGGTACAAATTGGTCCTAATTAGTTTTTGGTGTAAATCGCCCTACAGGCTGCGCTGTTATGCAGAATCTTTTACAATTTCCGCAATAGCTCTATCTCAAAAACTAATGCACGGATTTTCATCAAACTTCAGATTCAGTTAGAAGTTGACATAAGTTGTTGATGATTAGATTTTGGTGTAAATCACCTAACCGGTGGCGCTGATACGCTGCATTTTTCAGGAAGTATTAATATGTATAAGATAGAAGAAAATTTTGGGATTGCCACATTCAACTAGTTATAACATGTATGAGCAGGGGCGGCCGGTCCATTGGGGCCACTGGGGCCAGGCCCCACTAGAATTTTCTGTTCATTTAAAAAATTTTGATTCATATTTTTAATTTAAAACTTAAAAAAAAAGAACTGTTTACTAAAAATATATTGCAAAGAAACTCCTTCTTACATCGTGCCCACTCATCCGTTATCGACTCTCAGCATCTATTTCTTTCTCGGAGGCAATAAATCACTTTACTGGCCACTACTTACTTCTGAACACCAAGGTTACTGTATCGGGGCACAAGACATTTGTGCCCATTTGGCGCGATAATGAGTATTTCCCTCCCTCACGTGTCATTCAATTTTGGCGATGTACTGCTCTTTTAGAGCTAAATCTTCCGTATTTTTTTTTGCAATGGGGGCACTGGGCGAGAGTGCCCTTGATCCAAAGTTTGTTATACGGGGATTCTCAAAAATATTCGTCGACATTTGTATTACTATTGCTGCTTATTCGTTGAATTACGCGATCTTTAAGTACTCTGTACTCTCTTTAAACGGAGACACATGTTATTGTTAAGGTGTATTCCAATCCAAACTGCTTATTTTCTTATTTATTTTTAAATTCATTTTTACTCTCAAACGCACCAAACTGGCAAATTCTCTTATTTAGAAACTACATAATGGGACGTGCTTGTCGATTTTTTGAAAAATGCAGAAAATATTGCAAAAAAAAAATGCTATCAAAGTGGGAGTTTTGAACCGAATTTTCTGAAGCGGGAGATCTGGGGATGAAAAAAGGGGTCCTAATGAGAAAATAATTGTTTTAAAATCAAATTTTATTGAATTGAGCGAAAAATGAAACCACACGGCCTCTTAAACATCACTTCAAAAATCATCTCAGCAAGTTTCATGTTTTTATTTTTAAAAACGAGTCTGAAAGTGTCCCAGAAAATTTCGAGCTGTTGAGGGTGGAAAAATATTTTTTCGAACACACCCTTAAATTCTTGAAATAAAAAAAATGAATTCTGTAGATGATTTATTATGCCCTTTTCAACAATGAATTTGGAAGAAAAACGTGAAATTAAACGCCTGGGACCTTATCAACCGAAGAATTTTGAAATGCAACGAAAAGATGGGGGAAAACTACGCTATTTCTCTACACAGTGGTATCAAAAATTTCTGTGTATTTCAGCAAGTGAAGAAAAAAAAAAAAAGCATTGTTCTGTTTTTATTTTTTATTGTTTGGAGGGATGAAATTATGGAGTATGGCCGGCTGTAACGATTTGAAGCATTTTTCTGAAAGAGTAAAAAAAAACATGAAATGAATACTACTCATTTAAATAATGCTTTTAACTATAAAACCTTCGGTTGGTTGTATGGTTGTATTTATGACGGCCAATTATCTGCACGGGGGGAGTGCCCTTCGTGGGGGTCTTTCTAAGGGAACCTAACCCGTATTAACGCTTGGAAATCCAAGGTTCGAAGAAAACTCCGAACGATTAGGCCGACGGGCGCGATTGGGATCGAACCCAGCACCTCCCGTCTACCAGATTCGAGAGCAGAACCTCTCAGCCACTGGTGGGGCATAAAACCTTCGGAACTGTCAATATTGTAGTGCAGTTGGATGAAGGTTACAGGATTTCATTACAAAAACATAATGAAATGGTTGAGAAGAACAGGTATGTGCTAAATCGTAAACCGAGGTATGTTTTTAGAATTGGTCACATACGCCTCAAAACTGGACACTATATTGGAAGACCATTTAAACAATGCTACAGTATCTAAAAATACTTAAAAAACTATACAATATGAGCTGTTGGATTGTATATATGAAACGTATATGCATGAAGTTAAAAATGAGATTTCTGCTTCTAATTTTGTAGATTTACAAGCTGACGAAACTATATTGATGTAAGCTGCACTTCGCAATTTGTTATCATTTTACGATATATAAAAAACAACAAACCCTTGAAAAGGTTTGTTCAATTTATTGATGTCTATGATAAAACAGCAGAGGGACTTACTATAATCTTAACTCAAAATTTAGAAAAGTTTTATTTAAAAGATAAGCTTGTTGCGCAAGCATATGACGGTGCGCTGTTGTGAGCGAGTGTCATACTGGAGTTCAAGAGCGAATGAGAGAAAATTTTAAAACATTTTTGAAAAACTCTATGGGACAGGAACGATTAAGCACACTCTTGCTGTTCTTTCAGTTCACAAAGATTTTATTAGTACAATATCAAAATTTGATGTAAAAGTAAGTGAAAGATTTGCTAGTCGAAAAAATCGACGTGCCTAATTTCTATTTAAATAATGCATTAAATTTTAATTTGTGAATGGATTAAATCTCTGCAAGAAAAATATGTATTTTTTTCTATTAAATTATGAGATAATTATTTTTTGTTTGATTTGTGAATTTGTTTTTTAATTTAATAATGTTTGACCAGAGTAAGTTTAATGTGAATAATGGTAATTAAATTTAAAGTTAGTGAAAGATTTGCGCATCTAAAAACATACCAAACTTTTATTTAAATAATGTACTAAATTTTAATTTCTGAACAGTTTCAATGTTTGCAAGTAAAGTTTATATTTTTTTTCTGTAACGTTGTGAGATTGTTATTATTATTACTATTATTATTATTATTATTATTATTATTATTTTGTATATTTGTTTTTTAATTAAATAATGATTGATCAAAGTATGTTCAATGTTAATAATGGCAATTAATGGTATGTTAAAAATTGTAATTAATTTGATAAATTTGAAATTAACGTTGATTACTTGAAAAAATAATAATTTTTTTTTTTTTTTTTTTTTTTTTTTTTTACAAAAGTAAGAAATAAAAGTTTTAAATAATAGTTAGTTTTAAATAATTTGTTTTCATGTTTAAACAACAAATATTAATACATAAAAATTTACAATATGTTATGAGGACCGGGCCCCACCAGTGAAGATTGGCACGAGCCGCCACTGTGTATGAGTATCCTGAATTCACCTATATCTCTCTAATACGGTAAAAACATACACGAAGTGAGACACAAATAATGTTACGAGGCGGGATCGAAGAAGAATTGCAGTTTTGCTAACTTAACGGGTTTTGTTTTCTTCAAATATCCACCACTATTTTCGATTACTAATTTATGCCTTTATTAATACGTTATTAAATAAAGTAAATAATACTATTCAGGAACTTTGTTTCTCATCTGAATAAAAAAAATTCCGCTAAATTGGCAACACTCGACAAGAGAGGAGGATTGATCAACGAAATCGCGTCTTAAGCGTGATTTTTTTCTCTCAAAGAATCGAAAATTTATCGCGTATTAAGCGGGATCGCGTAATAACCGTTCGCGTATTAAACGTGACATTTTTGCATTAGCTTTATGGGCGGTGTTCAAGGAACTGGAAAAGATCCGCGTATTAACTGTGAGCGTCTTAACCGGGTTCACTGTACTTTGAAAGTTTTTTGGACACTTTCGTTTTCGGCCGAAAATAGGAACATCACCGAAATTCGGTTTCGGCCTTAAAAACCTGTTTCGGTCGATCCTTAATTGTAACATATAATTCTGGTTAATATGACTGAATCGTGAACACAAGCTTATTTCATGTAGAAAATATGAATTTATTTCCCAAAAAAATCAAGAGTTTTCGTGGTTTTCTTCGAAACCTTGGATTTCCATGCGTAAATACGGGTTAGGTTCCCTTAGAAAGACCCCCACGAAGGGCACTCCCCCTAGAGCCTATATCCTAAGAGTAGATAATAGGCCGTCAAAAATCAACCATCAACCAACCAGAAAAATCAAGACGGCGCTGATATTGTGTCAATTGACGTAAAGGGGAGAGAAAAAATCTTCTTCCGAAATCATAAGGAGCAGATGCGCGAAGCAACGGCGCATTGCAAAAAAGTTTTGGTTTCGCTTCGGTATCGTAGATGGAGAAGGAGCTGTAGTGTAGAGGTATACTGTTACGAATCTACACCTGAAAATCTTTTAATAAAAAGCGTTAGATCAAACCAGAGATCTATCTTCACGGATCGGCCCGAAGCTCGGCGCCTATTTTCATTCACGGTACTCGGGCCGGGCTAGGCCTACTGACTACTCTTTACGGGCTGGGCCGAGTTCGGGACGGGCCTAACTTATTTTTTCTGTACAGAGCCGGGACTGGTTTCATTCCTAGTCTTCAAGGCCCAAAAATTTCAGTCCTAGTTTTGACCGAACCCGTATGAAAATCCTTATCTCGGCGTAGCCTGTTCCATTCAAAGGTCAGTAAAATTATGCCTGCCTCAAAAATCTTTGCAAAAAATGTATACATTTTTAAATCGCCATTATTCTACAATTAAACATTAAAATTTCTTCTTTTTAAAGAATAGTAGATTTCTACGCTTATTAAAATATAGCTAAATTAAACTATAGTAAAACGTGTGAAAAAGAACCTGCCTATGACGGAATCATGTTTTAAATTGAGAAAGTGTTGATCCATGCAAAATTAATATACTAATACGTAAGAAAAGAATATACAGGGTGTCCGGTCTCAACGGTGTCCAATGGCTAATTCCTAAACTGTTAGTCATAGACATATAGTTCCAATTACAAAAATGTTTTAAATCACGTAAAGAAATATTTTAAAAGCGATTTAGGTCAATAAAAACATTTCTTAAAAAATTACGAAATTTAAATTTTTATATGGTCCCCCAGTCCTATAAGTTATATTTAGTAAAATGTTCCTATTACACGGACAAGTAAGACAAAAAAAGTCCCATTCATATAACGCTAAAATTGAGCGAGTTATGAAACTTTAAAAATGCATGACTTATGCCAGTTTTCTGCTTTGAAAACAAATGAGTTCGGCTTGGCTTTGAGGGGTCATATACCAAGTGCTTAAAGTATTCGAAGATCTTATTTCATGTGTATCTGCGCTTTGAAAAAATCGTACAAGTATTACTATTAAGTTAACATTTATTAAGTTTCAAATTGGCTAAAATAACATATGTTTTATTTTGTCAGGATTTGAGACCGTTTCTTTTATGGTTTCTTTTAACAAAAATTATGTTATTTTTATAAGTTTTAATGTTACTTCAACGAACGTATGTATGTTTTTCCAGTTCAAAATTTGTACTCGAAATTTAACTCACTTTTAAGTATCCGTTCGAGATTACATTTTACATACTGGCGCAAATCCAATAACAATCTAATATTATAATGATTTTCGGTGGTTACCATTTATACTTATTTTACAGGATAACACAAAAAATTTCGGATAGATTACCGCCAAGAAGTTTAAGAAAAAGTTTTAGATTAGATAATACAAGACTGCGATTGTTGTTTTTTTTTAAGTTTTATGTATTTTTTAGCATTGAATCCGAAAATTACATTCATTTTTAACCATTATGTCAGGATATTTCGCAAATCATAAATTGTCAAATTTAAAGAAGAACAAAAATCAGATACTATAAAGTGAGGAGATGGTTGTATTTTTTAACTTTTGATAATTGATTTTTACGTACTTTTTAGCACTGAATCTGAAAATGACCTTCATTTTTAACCATCACGTTAGAATTTTTTTGCAAATCGTAAATGTGTAAGTTACAGGATATAGCGAAAATCTCATACTATAAAGCATATATAAAACGTTTTTTGTTTTATTTTATTTTATTTTATTTAATAATTTATTCGATATTTTTGCTTATCCTGGGATTCTTACAGCTAAATAGCTGAGTGGTGTGATGAGATGAGGAAGAGATTCAATTTTAACTTTGAAATTTGCGAAAAATCCTGATGTGATGGTTAAAAATGAAGGTCAATTTCAAATTCAGCGGTACAGAATACATAAGAATCAATTATCAAATGCTAAAAAACATGACATAACCCAACTTTTGCAGGCTAGTGTAATCTAAAAATATTTAAAAATACGTATCATTTTGTAAAGAATTGAGGCTGCCTGTTAATTTTGCATTATTTTATTTACTCACTTACTTATTTTATTTTTATTTATTAGCATTATTTTATAAAATTCTGTTTTTTCTTTCTTCTTAAATGTTTATTAGAAATTGTATATTTTGCATTAATATGTCAGAATGATTAAAGATTTCAAATTTATATTGCAATGTTAATTTTACTCTCAACCATTTTTTAATATATCTGACGAAATTATATTTCGACTAAATTTGTGAATGACCCCCAATTTGCAGCAAAAAATATGCTCCAACTTTAAACAGCTATTACTCGGTCAATTTTAATCGCAGAATAACGGGACTTTTTGTGTATTACTTGTCAGTGTAAAAGGAAAATTACACTAAATATAACTTATAGGACCGGGGGACCGTATAAAAATTTAAATTTAGTAATTTTTTAAGAAATGTTTTTATTGACCCAAATCGCTTTTAAAATATTTCTTTACCTGATTTTAAACATTTTTGCAATTGAAACTATATATCTATGACTAACGGTTTAGGAATTAGCCATTGGACACCGTTGAGACCGGACACCCTGTATAATACATTTACACTTCCTAAGAAGGGAGATTGTCTATAACACATTTTTTTTCTATGCAATTTCGTCTTAGAAGATTTTACTGTATAGCATTTTTCAGATTTTTAACACTTCAATACATGGAATATGAATTAACAATATTAATGATAACTGAAACATTTACATACAAGAAATAGAGATTCATTAAAAAAAATAAATATCGCAGCCTCTATAAAACCTCTATAAACTACTTCTATAAAAATGAAGATTATAACCATGAAAAAAAAAAAAAAAAGTTAAGATAAACATTTTTTGTTCAGAACTCCTCGTGCGAAACAAATTTTTAACCAAATCGACGTAGAAAGCAATGTTTTGTAGAAATTCACTCGGGTCGGTTCGGTCTCATGCCGAACCTTTAGCTGTTATATCGGGCCAGGTCAGTAATTTTTTTTCTCTACGGGCCGGGCCGAACTTTTAACTTTCTTACCGGATCGGGGCGAACTTTTAATTTTTTTTACCGGGCCGGGCCAATATTTTTTTTATACGGGCCGGACCGGGTCGAATTTTGTTTTCTTTGAGACGGGCCGGGCCCAGAAATTTCGGCCCATGGAGACCTCTAATTCAGAACTATGATGAGTGTTCCTTCAGCTTTGCATGACATGCTATAATATTAGTGGCAATCGCAATAATTTTTCCACGACTTCTTTGTAATTAATCAAGCTTTTTTTTTGTTGTTGTTTGTTTATTGAATCTGGATCAACAGGACATAAAATTTTGTTATTTTACTATTCTAGTGTATATTATTTTCTCATCGAAGATAAAAGTATGGCGCAACAGTAGCTTTCGCACAATATCTGCAACTGCAAGCCTTAAAGCCGCATTATTTATGTTAACTTTTTTTTTCATTCGTTTCTCCGGTATTCAGTTTCGGTTTAAATCTCTAATGATTTCATTTTTATTTTTTTCTGATTCCGTACGTAATTCTGACTAATATGGTTAATTCCAATATTTATTTTTAATGAAAAAAAAACAGGAAAAGAAAACCCGTCAGATTGAAAATAATTCAAAAGTAGAGAACATAAGAAAGCTTGATTCTAGTTCATCTACTCATTTTTGGGGCACAATCGTAGGGAATAAGCCCTAGAACGGTGTCTGACAAAAAAAAAAAAAAAAAAAAAAAAAAAAAAATCTACAGGCAACAGTGGCAGTAACAGTGGCTCTAGTTCTATATACTGGTATTGCAGATAGAAAATCAATTTATTTTTAACATTTTATTTTTTTAATTCTTTATTATTTTATGTAATTATTATTTAAACTATTTTAATATTTTACTTAATTACTTTAATATTTTACTTTATTGTAATTTTTCATTATAATTTCCAATGCTTAACTACATTCAAATTATTCAAATTTTTTTGAAAATGAGTAATAAAATGATTTGGTTGTGGCATATTTGGATTATGTTAATTTAGTAATGTGTGAACTGATTATATTAATGCAAAATTTTATAATCTGCACAATTTCTGATCCCAAGGAATGAAATATAAAGATCTCATTTGATGTCCACCGATCTGGGGATTGCTTTGGGGCCTATAGCTACAATGGCTTTCGCCGTATAAAGTTCTATTGCAATTTATATATTCCAGACGTATTTGGCCATGCTTTCAAGGTAAGTTTAATTTGGTGAAATGTGATCTATACGAAGCAAAATTATATAATATGCACAATCTCTCGTTTCAAGATGTGCATTATAAAATATTTTCCATTGTACTAATGCAATTTTGTTTCGTTTATTTGGAGCTCTAGTTCTATCGCTACAGACTTCTAAATACACGAATTTTAATTATAATGATCCGGTACATAAATTTTAGTACAGAAACAGTATCCTATCAGTTAATCTAGCGTTTTATTCAATTTTCGATCAAGCGGTAGTCCACTCACAATTTGACAATGTTTTGTCACGGTAGTTTAACCCTTTATGTACTGAATTATGAATTCATGAAAATTTTATCTTCTAAAGCATTTTTCGTGAATTGTTTAAACTACATTAGAAGATTTACATAATCATTTAATAAATTTTAGAAGGATTAATTAAATTTGAATTTATAGGGATTTTTTACAATAGTTATAACCCCACTCAGATCTTTTATTTAAGATGTTTTTCTTAGTATTTTGTAGAATTAGGAAATGTACAAGTACAATGTTCTTACAATATAGAAAGATTTCTGAATTGAAAAATCCCCCACCCAGCGCCAAGAAAGCTGAAAAGATGCAAAGGCAAAAGAAATCATCCTTTAAAAATATTTTCGTTTTGTGTAACCAATAATGCTTTTGGAACAAGATAAAGTAATGCATCTATAACTCATTCTAAACTGTATTACTACTAATCGATGTATTAAATGAATTTTATAACAAGTTATTTTAATGGTACTTATAAGTACCGTGAGTAGATAAAGGTTAAAAAACGTAAACGAAACAATGACCAGAAATCCGCAAAATTCTAAAATTCGCACTACCGTTTTAAGCTGTGCGGATTTGATGGAGTCTATTGTATTATAAAAAAACAAGCACAAGTTTTAAACAGAAATTTGTAAAATGAATAATTTAAAATATATATATTAAATGAATTCTTGATTCTGATTTCGACCAATAATAAATTTTTAGACGAGAATAATGATGTATTTCTCTAGGAATTTGTTTCAAATAAACGGTGATCAGATGTGACATTTTTTATTGCACTTCAAAACTTTCGGAGCAAACAAAGCAAACAATTAGTACGTTTACCATACAGAATGTGAGTGTTCTGCAATAATTACATCTCGAATTATAAGTGTTTTAATTTGACAGCACCTTATAATATTTATGAAGCACTAAAATATGGGAAGGAATCAATAAAAATCGACAGAGCCCCCCCCCCCCCTACAGCTTACAACTTTTGCGTGGGCTGCGACAATTTTGATCTGAGTTATAAGCAGGCTGCGGAGTCGGTGGGGAAAATGGACGACTCCAACTCCGGGAATTTTAACAGATCCAACTCCGACTGCGACTCTTTCGCTAAAAAATGGGCCGACCTCGACAACGCAGACCTGCTTGTAAAATGCACAACTCCGACTCCTGTAATTTTAACAGATCCGAATCCGACAGCGACTCTTTCGCTCAAAAATGGGCCAACCTCGACAACGCAGACCTGCTTGTAAAATGCACAACTCCGACTCTGGGAATTTTAACAGATCCGAATCCGAATGCGACTCTTTCGCTCAAAAATGGACCGACCTCGACAACGCAGACCTGCTTGTAAAATGCACAACTCCGACTCCGGGAATTTTAACAGATTCGAATCCGACTGCGACTCTTTCGCTCAAAAATGGGCCAACCTCGACAACGCAGACCTGCTTGTAAAATGCACAACTCCGACTCCGGGAATTTTAACAGATCCGACTCCGACTCCTTCGCTTAAAAATGGGCCCGACTCCGACTCCACAGCCCTGGTTATAGGGGAGACCGGGGGAATGGCGCCACTCGGGGTTATGCGGCACCCCGCCTAGTTTAAAAACTAACGGCAGTTTGAGATAGTGAATGCGCCTGCACTATAGCGGCCAACAATAGAAACAGTGACTAGAGTGAGAGTGATTTTGTGGTACGTCGTTCGTTTGCTCTAGGGAAAAATTTAGTTTTCATCTATTTGCTTCTTATTTTGGAGCTTCAAATGAGTAGAGATAAGCACCTTTTATTTTAACATTAGGCACTTAAGATAATATTACCCGTAATCTACATGCATTCGCCGACATTTCGATGCAATTTGTTGAACAAGTTCGGTTTTTCTTTCGGCTATGCTGGGGGATTTCCGCTATATTGTCCTCTCGGAGTATTGCCGCCACCATGGCAAAGGGTGACTTTTCCAATTTGAGTTAAATTGTAAGCTTAGCACATTAATAAATCTAGCTTAAGGAACATTGTAATTATTCATTATTTTGCTACATTATTGCTTTCTAAATATTTTCAGTAGGTTATGGGTTTCCTAGTATCCGTTTTATGTAATATTTACTAGGTCATTCAAGAGTGGCGGAATTACCCCAGTATCCTGGGTAATCCCGCCATTGTACAAAGGTTGAAAGAAAATTTTCTTATGTGTGCTTACTTTACAGTTATGATTACGGCTAAATTTATACAGATGTTAAAGATCATGATTCAGCTTCAGAATTTTTACTATTGAAAAATAAACATTTTTTTGAGGTGAAAAAATTTAAATTCCCTTAAGGTGTCGCCATTCCTCCGGTCTCCCCTAAGTGTTTGTGGTTATCGGGTTTTTATATTCACGCTATGGTAAAATTTAGGAGGCTTCGGTTAAAAAACCGATAAAGTTCTTCCTTTATATAGATTACGTTTACCATATAAAATATGAGTGTTATTAGTAGAGTCCGAATTATAGGATGGAAGGACCGAAATGTCATGTACCCCAATTAAGTATGGGGCCATCCAGGGCCGAAACTAGCCAGAACGAAAGGCGAAGGGGGGTGCCAAATGAAGGTTTTGTTTGTCGTTTCATACAAAAATGTATATATAGGGGAAGGTGGGGCAAAATAGGGTATCATAAATGTTTCTTATTCTCAAATGCAGTGAAATAGGAAAACTAACTCTGAAAACCGTTTTTAACATAAAAGGAATCTTTGGCTATAATAAAAGATAAAATTGATTATACAAAAAAATTGCTTTTTTTAGGCATATGGAAAAATCCGGTTTTACCCCACTGGTTGGGTAAAACCGGGTATCCATTTAAAACTGCTGGAACACCTATCTTGGTCAAAAAATTCTCCTTTAATATAGTAAAAAATATATATTTTTTTTTTGTTATTTTTAACAAAACGAAATTGCACAAGTGTTCTTCCATGTGTCAAAAATAAATCTGTAGAAATTTTTCCTACTTTCTTTACGACATTTATAAACTGGGTATATCCGGTTTTGACTCACTCTTAAGTACCCGGTTTTACCCCAACATGACACAGATTTTAAAACATAGCGTCACTATTCTTAATCCTATAGCAAAAAATCAGTGAAAATGTTAAAATATTAGAAGAAAAGCACAGAATTAGATATAGTATTTACCAATATTTAATATGCTGAAAAAATATTGATTATATGCGTAAAACCTAGAATCAAATTAAACAATTTTTAAGAGTAATTTAAACTAAATCCTTCACACAAAAAATAACCACACACAGTACCGTTTCGTTTACCTACAAATGCCATAATGGTAATCGACAAGTAATTTCACATATTGGCAGATAAATAGCAATACAACTCAAGGAGGAATCTGCGCTACCCGGTTTTACCCGCCTACCTGGTTTTGTACTACTCTCCCCTACATATATATATATATATATATATGAAATACAAAGAAACTCGCAAGCTAATGTTAAACCTATGAGAGCGTTCTTTTCAAATTCGTGAAAGTGAAAGTAACTTTATATATATATATATATATATATATATATATAAAAATCGAAAAAATAAACACTAACCCGGTTAGAATTCAATCTCAGCTATTCTAAGCAAGAAAAAGAATTATTTAAGACTATTAATATGCAAGTGGGGAATTTTTAAAAGAACGATCCCATAGGTTTAACATTAGCGATCCAGTTTCTTCGCGTGACTAGTGTAGACTCTTAACGCTCAAGCTAATGTTAATCCTATGGGAGCGTTGTTTACATACTTCTTGCTAGCATTTTAATTATTAAATGATTTTTATTTTTTAAGGATTTGTTCTCTTCTGTTTTTGCATAGGGTACCCGCGGTCGATAACTTTTATTGTGCGTGAGGAGGGGGGGGGGGTGCCAATATCCATGCTTGTCCCGGGCGCAAAAAAGGTTAGTTTCGGCCCTGGGGCCATCCCATCTTCTGGTATTGTCTTCTTTTAACAAGCTCTCTGATTTATGCAAATAAAAGTGTTGTCATTAAACTTATTGGACTTGGCCTTTAAAAATTAGTTTCTGTATGGGATTGCGATGTTTGTGTTTTTGCATAGACTTCTTTCAACCGATCACAGTAAAGCCTCTGATAATACTTCAAACCTTTCCCTCAAAGAAAATATAACTTTATAGATATTTATCTTAAATACTTCAAAGCCATAGATTTGATACATGTAGTATCCAACTATTTTTTTAAATTTTAAATGTGTCTACCTTGCAGGAAAAAGTGGATATCAGTGAATGGGATATTACATGCACGACAACCAGTAGGTCAAGCAAGAAACCGCTTGCTGACAAAAGCATTTTGCATTTTCGGATAGGACTATACTCTATGTAATTTTAATTGATTTCTCAAGGTCATCTGCCTTCCTCACTTCATCCCTTTCTTGCCATGGGAAATAGTAGAACGGTCAATCAACCAAATGCGGCGTTACCATAGTTACTGACCTGAGATAAGCAGGCATGAGATTTTTCGCGGATCCGCGATTTTCCGCTTTTTTGTCATTTTCCGCGTTTTTCCGATTTTTTGCCGTTTCTCGCAGGGGTGATTTGTTTCGAAATTTAAAAAAATCGGTCATCAATCCGAAAATTCAGACATAGGATCGAGAAAAAAACTCAAATTTCGTCAGAAGATCGCGTAATAAACGTGAGCTCTATCAAAGAATAGCGGGAAAAAATAAGAATTTTGTCCAACGATCGCAAAAAAAACGCGAATTTTGTCCAACGATCGCAAAAAAACGCGAATTTTGTCCAACGATCGCAAAAAAACGCGAATTTTGTCCAAAGATCGCGGGAAAACGAGAATTTTGTCCAAAGATCGCGGAAAAACGCGAATTTAGTTAAAAGATCGCGAATTTCATTAAAGGATCGCGGGAAAAACGTCAATTTCGTGAAACTATCGTGGAAAAAACGCGAATTTCGTCAAAAGATCGCGTAAAAAGCGCGTATTTCGTCAAAACATCGCGTAAAAAGCCTTTATTTCGTCGAAAGATCGCGTAAAAACGCGAATTTTGTCAAAAGATCGCGGGAAAAAAGCAAATTCTGTCAGAATCGCCGGAAAATCGTGAATTTCGTCAAACGATAGCAGGGAAAAAACGCAAATTTTGTCAGGATTGCCGAAGAAACGCGAATTTCGTCAAAAGATCTCGGAAAAAACGCGAATTTCGTCGAAATATTGCGAAAAACGCGCATTTTGTCAAGAGATCACGAAAAAACGCGGATTTCATCAAAAAATTGCTGAAAAAACGCGCATTTCGTTCAAAGGATAGCGAGGAAAACGAAATTCTGTCAAAGAATCGCCAGAAAATCGCGAATTTTGTCAAAAGATCGCGAATTTCGTCAAAAGATCGCGCATATTTCGTTAAAGAATCGTGGAAAAAAGGCAAATTTCATAAAAAAAAGTGCAGAAAAAACATACATTTTGTCAAAAAAAAAAACGAATTTCATCAAAGAATCGCGAAAAATTTGCTGCAACATTGTTTTCCCCAGATTTTTTTGCAGCTTTGTGACAGATTAAACATTAGCTTGCCATGTTTATTAACTGATGTTTTGAATAAAAGCATGTTAAAATTTTAATTGGACAACTAAGATTGCTGTGTAAAACATTGCATCAGAATTATGAACTTAAAATAGAAACTTTCAGTTTAGAATTACTTATAGTATTTGCATAAATTACTGACCCCCCCCCCCCCTTCTTAATAAAAACAAAAATATTAACAGTTTTATTGTGAATAAAAAACCCTTATTTAAAATAGCACGCGCTTAAACACACGCTATTTTAAATAATTTCTCATTTTTCCGTTTCACGCACTTTTCCTCTTTTTAGGGTTTCGTTCATCTCACGAAACCCTATTCGTCTCGCTCCTCTGTCTGTCTGTCTGTCTGTCCGTCACAGAGCCCGTTTTCAGAAACTATACATGTTGGAGACATGAAATTTTGGGTACTTATAGCTGAACACCTCACAACATACGACAAATCATAAAATTTCGAAAAAGTCGTACATTTAACCCTTTGGGCTCCCGCATGTGTATTTTAAACAATTCTTTCTAAGTGAGCTCCTAATTATGTTAGAGGCATGAAATTTTGGGTACTTATAGCTGAACACCTCACATCAAACGACAAATCATAAAATTTTGAAAACGTCGTACATTTAACCCTTTGGGCTCCCACATGTGTATTTTAAACAATTCTTTCTAAGTGAACCCTAATTATGTTGCAGGAGTGAAATTTTGCATACTTATAGCTGAATACCTCACATCAAACGACAAATCATAACATTTTGAAAAAGTCGTACATTTAACCCTTTGGGCTCCCACATGTGTAATTTAAACAATTCTTTCTAAGTGAACCCTAATTAGGTTGGAGGAGTGAAATTTTGCATACTTATAGCTGAATACCTCACATCAAACGACAAACCATAAAATTTTGAAAATGTCGTACATTTAACCCTTCGGGCTCCCACATGCCTATTTTAAACAATTCTTTCTAAGTGAGCCCCTAATTAGGTTGGAGGCGTGAAATGTTGCATACCTATTGCTGAACACCATCATGCGACAAATCATAAAAAAATGGAAAAGTCATACATTTAAACCCTTTGGGCTCCCACATGCTTTTTTTAAGAAATTCTTTGTAACTGAGCCCCTTATTAAATTGGAGATTTGAAATTTTGCATACTTATAGCAGAACACCTGAGGCCAGGCGACAAATCTTAATTTTGAAAAAGTCTCACGTTTAACCCTTTGAGCTACCACATATGTATTTTAAGCAATTCTTTCTAACAGAGCCCCTAATTAAGTTGGAGAGATGAATTTTTGCACACGTATAGCTGAATACCTCAGAACACACGACAAATCATAAAATTTTCTAAAAGTCTTATATTATTTACTCCTCCGTGCTCTAGCTTGTATATTTTAAGCAATTTTTCTAACCTCCGCCCTTTTCACCCAGGGAGCACTTTTCCAACTTTTGCCGACATCCCTTTGACCATTCTTTCATATTATGCACCATAGCCTTACATATTTTAGTTCCAATTTTTACCAATAGGGGCGCCTACTGATCTCGGGTGATATGGGCCCAATCCCCACGACTAATATATCTACGGATAGTATGTAAAACGGGTTTTCGTTCGGATAGATGTTTGTTTAGAATCGAGTGCGCCCCCTGGTTGCGAAATGTGAAACTAACAGATTTTTCAAAAAGATAAAGTGTTTTGAAAGGAATATTAAACGAAACCCTCTGTGCGATCTGTGATCACACTTACCCACTTGTTTTATCTTTTTGCAATCTCATGCCTGAATAAGGGCCGGGAAACTAACCTTGAGAAGTCAATTGAAATTACATACTGTAGTGTTGCCAGGTATCCCGATTTACGCGGGATGTCCCGATTTTCAGAAGTTCCAAGACTCGTCCCGCGTAACCAAATCGCGGGACGTCAAAAGTCCCGCTTTTTCAGGATGCACATATTTTTTTTAATTTCTTTTCGTACCATGCTATTCTTTAGTCTTCATCGAGTGGAACTTAATACAGTAAAACCCGGGAAAATAGAACCTGTCAATAACGGAATATGTCTATGATTCAGCCGAAAGGAAATATCGTACAAATGTGCTTTCTAAGACAGACACCCGGAGTTGAATTCAAACACTTTTCTCCGGGAGGGATTTCTGTGACTCCGGGGGGGGGGGGGGAGGGCATTATAGAGTTACGGGGCGGAATTGTACTTTTTGACCATTGAAAAAACGAAATCTCAAATCTTCCGGGGGGGGGGGACTCATTTCATTGCTCCGGGGGAGAATGTCCCCCCGAAGTCACCCCTTGAATTCAACACTGCAGACACCTGTCTACTGCACAATATTTTTTCTAGTCTCTATAGATTCTGTTTTCCCAGGTTTTATTGTACTTTCTTTAGTAAAACCTGTGGAAGCGGAACTTGTTTATAAAGGAATCTTGTCTTAAACGTAAAATTTCCAATTAACTACGGAATGAATGCCACACAACTATTACTGTACAATCAGAAACCTCTAAAAAACGGAATTTGCTTCCGTTTTAGCGATTGCCCTTTCACAGATTCTACTATACCCTCATAGCATGCATGGTCACAGTGACGTCATTGTGACGTCACTGTAAGTCACTGTGGTCACGTCACATCTGTGACCAAAATGCCACCACTCAGTGATGTCACATTGTGACTGAGATGTGAACTTCTTAGAAAACTTTAAACAATTATAAAAATTCTTTAAAACATGTTACTTATTGTAAAATTTTATTTTTCCGGCAATTAAAAAAATATTGTAACGTCACTGTTATGTCACTGCATGTAACGTACGTCACGTCATATATGTGACAAAAAAACCCACCATATTGTAAATCACAGTGTGACAAAAATATTAACTTCAAAAATTTTTGAAAATGAAGAGAAATATTTAAAACATGCCCTAGTTACAGCGGCATAAGGAATGAATATTAGTGGACAGCAAATAGTAAATTCGGACACGAAAAGAAGGGGGAGGGGAGAAAAAGAAAAATGCACGGTACAAGTATCAACAAACTAGATTTCCATGCTATATTTTATCAATTTGATATCTAAGAAGTGAAAGTATACTTTTTTCATGATTTCAATTTTATCTAGCATTGTCAGGCTAGCTCAGTTTCAATTCACTCAGAAATTTCACATAATTTCAAAATATCACATTCTCGGGGTAGCTTTTTTTAAATATTTTTTATTTAATCTTGATAAGACGGCACATCACAAGTAGAACGGCACATAACACATAGACACAAAATAAAAAAAGCGCGAATAACTTTCTACATGTTAGCACAACTCAAAACAGAACACAACTACAGTCAACGCTGTAACAGAACACTCTCAGCATTTCTCATTCGGCAAAGCTCACGGAAAACGGTCACGTGACTGCCGCTAGAGTCTATTTGTTTTAAAACGGGTGGCGCGCGTTACATCCTCCCCCTCTGTTTCCGATTTACGTCTCGGAGAGGAAACAGGATGCTTTCTGGTTCTTCCTCTTTTCCTTAAGGGTGCAACTGGAATAGTTTCAGTTTCTTGAAATGGTGACAAAGCGAAAACATGGTAAGACCCAATTCGCTCAGTAGGATTGTCCAGGCTAGCAATGTCATACGTCACTAGTGACTTTTGAGTCAAAACTATGTATGGCCCATCTCTCTTAGGCATAAATTTGGCTGTTTTATTTTTACTTGCTTTGCTCACAGGATGTAGGTTAACCCATACTTTATCACCAGGTGTGAAATACACTCGTCTACGATTTTTATCGTAATATTTCTTCCGCTGATCTTGTTTCATTTCAACACGCTCTTTCACACTTTTTGAAATATTTGCAAGACGTTTAAGATATGGGGTTATTTCCGGAACAAAATTGTCATTTTCCACAACAGCTCTAAAATCGTTCACCACATCATCGATTGTTCTTAATTCTCGACCAAATTGCAGATAGGCGGCAGTTTGGCCAGTTGTATCAGATTTGGCAGAGTTCATAGCAAATCTAATAAAAGGGAGTTTATCAATCCAGGAAGTGTGTTCATCCCCAACAAGGATTGCTAGTCGAGGTTTCAAGTCTCTATTTTTGCGTTCGACTGGATTGGCCTGAGGATGGTACAAAGGTGTCAATGATTGGTCTATTCCAAGAATGTAACAAACTTGTTGTAGAACAGCGCTCACAAACTGAGGGCCGTTATCACTTATGAGTCTTCTTGGGATACCATAACGAAGGAAGATCTCTTCAATCAGAGTAGTCGCACATTCTTGTGCAGTAGCAGTTGTTAAGGCAAATAGTTCGACCCATTTAGTGGCACAATCTTCTACTATAAAAATCCATCGATGCCCATCTTTACTAGGAGGCAATGGTCCAAAGAGATCAATGCTGAGGGTCTCAAATCGCTGAGCATAAGCAGGTGTTCGTAATAAACCAGCTGGTTTCTGATTTGTTGCTTTATAACGAGCGCACTCTGGGCACTTTTTCACATATTCAGAAATGTATGCTCTCATGCCTGTCCAATAATATCTTTTAGCAATTCTCTGATAAGTTCCTGCTTCACCATAATGTCCGGCTGAAGGATCGTCATGATGAAGTTTCAAGATATTTTGTCTTTCTTGTATTGGAATGACCAGTTGCGCTTCTTCGGCATCTGATTCGGGAGCATACCTATAAAGCACACCTTGATTCATCAGGAATCCTCTATCAGTCCAATTTGCGAAATCTTCGCTTTTCTGTTCATCTTCAAAAGAATCTATGATCTTTTTAAGGTTTTCATCTTGCAACTGTGCTTCTCTGATATCTTTTGGACTTCTTGTTGGCATGTCTATGCTGACAAAATTGCATGTCTCACAGAAAGCAGATTGATGATTACAGACAGGGCGTGACAGCATGTCAGCCACAACATTTGATTTTCCAGGTTCATATCCTATTTTCTTCTTATCAATTCCTTTCTTAGCAGGAGTCATCCGATTAGGTGGTGCAGCAACAGGAGCACTATCACCTGTATTCATACTATGCTCCACAAACGGGGTTGTCTCTCCCCCTGGTTGAAAACATTTTTCATACCTTTTGAGAACATCATTAATGTTGTCCCTTTCATCGGAATTTAGATTTTTGCCTTCATCTTCATGTAAAGCATATGGACTGACTTCGACCGCACCAGCTGACGTATTATTGTCTTCTTCATATTCATCCACAAAATAAAACTTTTCCTGAGGTTTATCACTGAAATACCATGTTTTGTTAGCAGTATCTAACACTATGTTAGCATTCTGTAAGAAATCCATACCTAAAAGAGTTCTATTACCCTTGGCATCTGGTAATACGATGAACTCCGTTTCGAAGACTCGGCCTTCAATCTCTACGGGCACAGTGGCAGACAGAGTGTTTCTAACCACTGTAATTCCGTCAGCTAACGTTACTTCATGAGTATGAGGGTTCAATGCAACACCAGTTTTTAAAAATAATTTATACATACGTTCTCCTGCAATAGAACGATTCGCTCCCGTATCTGCACAAACTAACACTTTTTTATTGCAGATCGTGATAGGCACATTTGGAGCTGAAACTGCTGATGTATTTAAACTATATAGCTCAAGACGATGTGCTTGAACAGTTTGTTTTTTAACCGCAGGGGAACAATCTGGACATTTCTTCTTTATAAATCCCAATTTACCACAACCATAGCAAACAATATCGGATTCTATGCGTCGATTAGCAAACTTAGGGGAAGATCTGTCTTCTTTTGGAGGCTTACTCTGCTTCCAATTATTTTCTCGACGAGAAAACTCTTTTTTATCTTGGGGCACAACCGGATCCCTTTTAGGAAACGTAGATCTAATAATGTCATACGCATCTAATTTTTCGGCAAGGTCGACTGGCGAATTTAAATTTTCCCAATCGTCTAACATATGTTGTTTGCATTCAACAGGCACGCGCCTTTTCATTTGATCAGCTATGATAAGATCCTGAAGAGCTTCAAAAGACGTTACAGTTAATTCTTTAAGCCAGTTTTCAAAATAAGCTCGAAGTTCGAAATAATAATCTCGCCAAGTTATTTCCTTGGACTTGCGATGCGTAAAGAACAGCTGTCTAAACTTTTCGGCACTAATTTTAAACCTTTTTAGAAGTAAATCTTTAACATGTGAAAAATTTGAAGCGTTTTCTTCTGATTCACGAGCGATAAGCGTAGAGATAGAAGACGGTACAACACTGAGTAAATACGAAACCCACATATGCTCTGGTACCTTCGAGAGCTTTAATTGACGTTCCAGGAGCACCAAAAACAAGGTTACATCATCAGTTTCTGGCCTGAATGTAGGCAACAGCTTTTGGATATCTATCTTACTCTCCGGGTGAGACATTACCCCTGCTGCACTACCACCTACCGCTCCACTGGAAGCACTTTGGCTCTGAGCCTGTAACTTGAGCTTCTCAAGCTCAAAATTCATCTCAAGCTTTTTTAACTCTAACTCTTCCGCTCTATGCTTTTCTTCTAATTCTAATTTGCGCTGTTCAAACTCAGCTGCTTTTTGTTTTTCCTCTAAGTCCCGTCTGCGTTGTTCTTCCTCGCGAGTCGAAATTTGGTTTCTGACTAATGAATTTACAAAATCAACTTCGTACGAGGGGGAGGATTTAATTTTTTCACGCAATGTGACAACCGTCATAGAGGGTTGCACATCTAAATTCATTTCTAACGCAACCTGATATAAATCCTCTTTGCGAGCTTTATTAAGTTCAGACATTTTAAACTTTAGCGAAACAACAAAACAAGTACCCCACAAATGCCGAAAATTCGTTTAAATTATTCCCCAAACGTGTGAGCTTTGCCGTTACAACTCATATAAACAAGACAAAAGCAAAACAGTAAGGTTTAACATTAGCAAAACTCTTGACTACAAAACAAAACAAACTTTAAATCCCTGCAGGTATAAATAAACTGGATTGTCATAACGCGACATTTAATCAAAACAATATTTTAACCAATATAAAGCCATTTACTGAATAGTTAACACTTTCAAACATTATTCTAAATAATATCAAATACATAATGAATAATTAAATTTGCAACCAATATTATCATTATATTACTAAGATTACTTAATATCAGTTTCATTCAATATCACTTTAAAAGAAAATAAAGTTTCTTTTATAAACAAACAATAAATGCAAAAACTTACTCATTCCGTTTTGGAAATTAATCACATTCAAGGCTTTTTCATCAATAAATCAGCAACTCAAAATTAAATACTTACGTTTAGCATTTAAATAATAACAAACACTTAAATAAAAATAGTAATCATTTCTCTTACGAAACCAATAAAAAAAATAATAAAAATAAGCACATATCTTTATGAGAATTGCGATAAAATTATGAATCATCTTAACAACTTCTAATTTGACTGACAACAGTTTATTTTCCTCTTTTAAAAAGAAAAGAAAAAAAAAAAAAATCAACGAAAACGTAAATGAATATTTCTTTCGCTTTCTCTCGCACTCACTCTTTTTTTTTTTTTTTTTTTTTTTTTTTTTAATGAATCAAAATATTTTACTTAAAACAAAGTAAAAATTAAACATACATGAACAGAATCAAAGTAAAATTTTCAGAATAATGGGTGAGGGAGGGGGGAAGGGGAAATATGCAATACAAACATGACAGGAAAATAATAGAGTGAATTAAAATTTAATAATGTCAAAAATATTTAGAATTTTTAAAATATCAATAATGTTATGAAGTCAAGAATCTGAAGAATGCATTCTTTTTTAATAAAAATATTATGGATCCATTCTATTTAAAACGCTTACTTGGTAAAAATATTTTGTAGAACAAACAAATCTTGTAGAATAAACCACTATAGGCACAAACACTGTAGGCACCGTTCTAAGAACAAATGAAGCGAGAGTCCCTTAAAGCACAAACATCCTAGAACTTTCTTTAGGACATTAACGAAATATTTTGTAGAACTTTAACTTGAGAAAATAAGAACAAAGATAACGAAACATTTCAGATTCAGAACATATTTCATTTGCACATGCAGACGACGACTTAATCTGTAGAATTTTAAGAACATATTTCACGTACGCTCACGAAGACGACCGGTCGTGCCATTTTTTTTTTTCTCTGCATGCTCGTAAAAACAACACTTTATGATTAAAAATATATCACTATATCACTTGACTTGGAGAATGATGAAATAATATTGCGAACACTTTTGAAAAATTTGGATATGAACATTTTTCTTCGAATTCGTGGCCCGAGTTGGGTAGCCAATTGTCTGGCTAGCTCAGTTTCAATTCACTCAGAAATTTCACATAATTTCAAAATATCACATTCTCGGGGTAGCTTTTTTTTAAATATTTTTTATTTAATCTTGATAAGACGGCACATCACAAGTAGAACGGCACATAACACATAGACACAAAATAAAAAAAGCGCGAATAACTTTCTACATGTTAGCACAACTCAAAACAGAACACAACTACAGTCAACGCTGTAACAGAACACTCTCAGCATTTCTCATTCGGCAAAGCTCACGGAAAACGGTCACGTGACTGCCGGTAGAGTCTATTTGTTTTAAAACGGGTGGCGCGCGTTACAGCATTGCAATTTAATATAATAATACATCACGGATTGTTATTATTATAAAAGTATTTCTCAGAAAAATGCTATGTGCTGGAGCAATTTGAAACATATTTAGAATTAGAAATATTAAATCTATACTTTTTACATATTTAGTTTGCAGGGAGGAAATTTTTTAACTTTTTTGGCGACCACTGGTCGAAACACTTCTGTGGTTTCAAACTAAACATTTTCTATTACAGTTAAGTCTGCAGATTTTAATGAGCACGCACAAAGAATCTTCAGAGTTTAGTCATATATGCATTTATTGCTTTATAATTTGCATTCAAGTCATATTTTTTTCCTGTTAATCTATTTTTAGTAACTGCTTTTTAAAAAAATTTTTACTTTTTTCAGCCTTTTTAAATAAAATTAGCCTTTTCCGAAAAAAAAAATATATATACAAAATTTATGCAAAACACATGATATAATTAATTTTTCGCATTTCCAATTTGTGTTTTAGAGGTATGACTTTTAAAAAAGTTATTTTACAAATTGTTTTCTTCTGCAGAAAATTAACATGAAAATATAGACAGATTGACAAAGAAAAATTTTTTATCCTCGAAAACCTTTTTTTTATTTATTAAGAAGATATTTTTTATTTATTACGCATGAAACAAACTTTACTTAAAAAAAGGGGGGTGGTATTATTACCATTAAATTTATTTTTACACATTTTAAAAATTTAAGCAGTGTTTTATCTAATAAACTTCCGTTTTCAAATGAATTTTTTTGAAACTGATAAAAAAGAAATGGTAAAATGCATTGGAAAATTCTTCAAATAGAAAATTTTAATTACAGACTAACTCATAAAACTATTCCGCCTGAAAGTTAGGACTGCAAATAAACAGTAAAATCAGCTGCTGAAGATCGTCTGCGTCGGATTATATGACCGCAACCGCAGGGTAAACAGAGAACTTTTTGTCATACACGCGGGAAAAGAACATGACCAAGCCTACAATGTCAGCTTTTGTTTTTGCTTTTTTAAATGTAAGAGAAAGACGTCTGCCATTTTCGGGCAAAAATACTCGGATATTATTAATTTACAGCAAAAAAAGGTAAGTCTTATTTAATTTAAATTTTTTATTTCTGTTTGTATATTACGATTATGAATTAAATAGATTTATGTTATACATATAGAAAGTGACTGATCTGGAATTGTCTTGAAGCGAAATTTCCCTAATCGACACTGTTTTGTAAAATGTGTTAATCGGCCATCGCTCAAAAAAAAAAAAAAAAAAAAAAAAAAAAAAAAAATTCATGTCTACATTCATAGTGGGATGAATATAAACATTAATTTGCAGTCAGTGATGTGGAATTTTTTTCGGCTTCTTATTTTTTTTTCTGATTACTAACACTCATATAACAGTATTTATCGTCATTATTGTTTTGGAGTTAAATATTATATTCGAATAGTATGATATTACGAAACTGTTTCAGTTTAGAAATTAACATTATAGTGGGAAAATGTCTTTTTACTTATTATAACAGCGTAACTTTTGAAAGATTTTTTTTTTTTTTTTTTTTTTTTGCTAATAATATTTTAAATTATTATTTAAAATCCTGAACCTTCATACCAATGTTTTCAGATTTAACATTTGCCAAAATTATAAAATAATAAGAATTCCTTATAACATATGAAAAGATTTTTGAGAAATTGCTAAATCTAATAATGCATTTAATTCATCTATTGCAGTTAGTTGTTGTTTAATAGTACAATTAAAAATACTAATTATTATTTTTAGTGTTTTTCAAATTGGTATATTTATTTATTTATTTTTAATTGTATGTAAGCATTTTTTTTCTATTTGCGATTTTAATCAAATATTTAATTATAGACATTCAGAATCAGTTATTAAATTTTCTTCGATTGTAAACTCATTTTCTACGTTTTCGATACACATAAATATTGGCATTAAAGGTGTATTCTAAAAAATATTTTTCCACCTTCAACAGCTCGATATTTTCTGAGACATTTTCAGACTCATTTTTAAAAGTAAAAACATGAAACTTGCTGAGGTGATTTTTGAAGAGATGTTTAAGAGGCCGTGTGATTTCATTTTCCCCTCAATTCATTAGAATTTAAGTTTTAAATAATTATTTTCTCAGTAAGACCCTTTTTTTTTTCATTTCCAGATCTTCCGCTGTGAAAAATTCGGTTCAAAACGCCTAATTTGACAGCATTTTTTTGTAATATTTTCTGCATTTATCAAAAAATCGAGAAGCACCGCACATTAGGTAGTTTCTAAATAAGAGAATTTTTCAGTTTGATGCGTTTGAGAACAAAAAGGAATTAAAAAATGAATCAGAAAATAAGCAGTTTGGATTGAAATACACCCTTAAAAAATAAAATATTATATTTAAGCATTGAAATAAAGTGTTTTTCATGCCTGATAGGAAGCTTATAGATTAAACTGCTTTAGTATATATTTTTTAAAGTTCATTATTTTACTTTTATATTTCCTTTCAATCATTTATTTTACTTTTATATTTCCTTTTTAACACCTTTCAACAAAGTTGAAAAGTGTTTATGACTTTGGTTTGTCTAGCCGTCTATCCGCTCTCTAACTCTCGTAAATATACTCGGATTGGTCTGAAATTTTTAGATGTTATTGACCTTTACCATAGCACGGTCCCTATGTGTAACGACGTTTGTAGCATGTTTAGTTCATTTACAGGTACAGTCAAAAGTATTCCGTTACATTACGGCCTCTGGGAAAAAAATCGTTTCAAAGGTTTTTTCATGATTTTACACGTTTTCATACAGAAAAAAATTGATATGCATTTATGAAACGTACTAAAATATGCATTCTGAAGAATACGAGATGCAAAGAATAGTTATTGTTCATTTACAGGGCTAAAAAGAAATTCCAATACATAATGATATAGCGGTGGAGGGAATTGTTTGCGGCATACTTTAATTATGTTAATCTATTTCATATATAATGAAAATGATATACGTCGCTGAGGTTTACATACTATAAATTTTTCATGTAGAATATGAAGTGTATATAGCATTTACAGGCACACACAATATAGTTCAGATACTATATTGTATCCGAAGTACTGTTCATTTGTGATGATTGCTGGAAATGCATTTTTAATTATGATATGCGCTTTTATGATTCACTATATTTATGCATAGTATATGGTGTATATAAATGCTATAATTCATATACAGGGCTACACAAAAGTATTCGCAAGGATTACTGGGTATGAGCGCAAGTTACTTAAAGGTGGTTTTTAAATGAGTTGTGCATTTTTACGCTGAACTGAATTTAATTTACTGTTGTATAATATAGATAAAATGGTATACAGGGTCATGCAAAGAATTGGATACATGGCCGTCTATAAATTATAATTTCTGGAAATGTGATTTCAGCTGTTTTAAGTGTGTTTTAGTTTGAATTAAATTTTAACTAAACGGTGGCGTGTAATGAAGGTTCTTGGTCAACTACAGGGTTGTACAAAAGTATTAAAGTATGTTTCCATATATTAGTATAAATTGCTGAAAGAGAGTTTCAACCTGTTATGCGTTTTCTTGCTAAACTAAATTATCCCATTATATAATATATATATGAACCTACAGATCAAATACAGGGCTGTTCAAAAGAATTGGAAAACCTATTTAGCTATGGCCAGTTACTGCGGAAATGAGTTTTTCAAATGTTTTATGCGTTTTCTAAAATGTTTACTTAGTTCTCTTATTTACCTTATTTCCCTAAATAACGAAGTTTTTTAAAGCATTCGGGAAGTGTTGGAAAGTGTTTTATAATCTACGCTTAACGCATGATTTTTCTTATTTGTTTTTACTATTTTCCAGATCAGTCTTTTCCTATAGAACATACCAAATCTATTTAAGCTCATATTCACAAAATACAATTTACACGGAAATAAAAAATTTAAATAAATATGGCTTACGTCGAATTTAATAAAGCAAAGATTAATCACAACCACAACACCTTAAAATCTTATACATTCTTAATATCAAGCTTGAACTCAAGATCAAGCTTAGAACTTAATAAAAAAAGATGTCAGTTGACAAACATTGTTTTTTAAGTGGAAAAATTAAAACTATTTTAGAAGAATAGGACTCCAAAATAGCTATATTTTGCTAAAAAGTACGGTAAAAAGATACGAATTTATATCTCAAACAAAACTTTATTTTAAAATTGTCCATTTTAAAATTCATCACAATATTAATACTTGGAAATTTTTCCACAAAGAAATATTCGGTTTGCATACAATATTTCAAATGAAATTCAAATTTCAAATAAATTGCTTAAAAGGCGCAAAGGCCAACATAGTGAAAAATATCCACGCCGGGACTCGATCCCGGGTCATCAGTATAGCGCACTCACATTCTACCGACTAAACCACATGGAACGATACCCAGCCTGGAAATTTTCTCCCTATTACATGTTGGCAAGTCTACAAACATAGCACAAGATGGAATATTTATCGTGAGCCACCGTCATGGGGCAAACACGAAACTTAATTAAATCCAGCATCGATTGAAACTATATTAATACTTGGAAAATTTTCCAGAGAGAAACATTTGCCTTGCATACAGTATTTCAAATGAAAATCAAATTTCAAATTAAAATTGCCTTTTACACTATTAATTTGAAATTTGATTTTCATTTGAAATATTGTATGCAAGGCGAATGGTTCTCTCTGAAAAAAATTTCCAAGTATTAATATAGTTTCAATCGATGCTGGATTTAATTAAGTTTCGTGTTTGCGCCATGTCGGTGGCTGACGATAAATATTGCATCTTGTGCTGCGTTTGTAGCCTTGCCAACATGTAATAGTGAGAAATTTTCCAGGCTGGGTATCGTTCCGTGTGGTTTAGTCGGTAGAATGTAAGTGCGCTATACTGATGGCCCGGGTTCGAGTTCCAGCATGGAATCTTTTTCACTAGTTCGCCTTTGCGCCTTTTAAGCAATTAATTTGAAATCATCACAGAGTTTATGACAAGTTCGTCACAAATGACACATATTTCACAAATTGGTCACAGTGTGACTTCAAAACATTGTCACTTTCGTCACAGGTTCGTCACAAAGTTAATGCCAAAATAGTCACAAATGACACACTTTTCACAAATTAGTCACACCGTGACTTCACAGAGTGGTCACAATGTGACGTCACAAACGACCTCTAAAACGGCCATAACGACCTCGCATTCTAGTCACTGTGACGTCACATCCACGTCACGTGACGTCACATCGACGGTCACAAAGTCACAGTGTGACTTCACAATGACGTCGCCGTGACGTCACCATGCCTTACGGGTATGAGATTAAATATTCTTTTTATTCAGTATAGTAAAACCTACTAAGACGGAATTTCAAGTGACGGAGGAAGATTCCGTTTTAGATAGGTTTATGTCTTAGCAGTTGTAACTTTATGATAGTTCTTCCATGGGGAACAGAAATTTGTTCCGTTTAAAACAGGATTCCGTTATAGCCGGGTTCTTTTTTCATGGAATTTTTATGTCCCGATCAGTGTTGAATTCACGGGGAGCAATGAGATGTCCCCCCTGAACATTTGAGATCCTGTGTTTTGAATAGTCAAAAAATGCAATTTTCACCCCGGAACTCTATAATGCCACCCCCCCCCCCCCTGAGCCACAGAAATCCCTCCCGGAGAAAAGTGTCTGAATTCAACACTGGTCCCGATATAAAAGGCTGTGTCCCGCTTTTCGTGACAGTGGACCTGGCAACACTAGATAGGACATATATTAATTTTCTGCAATTAAGAAAACCTTTTTCTGAATCGGAAATTTAAAGAAAATCAGACCAAGATGGAGTTAAGTTTAAAAAGTTTTAACAGGATAATCTTTAAGCTCATCTTCACCAGATTCGAAAATACTATAGCCTCTCAAAACTGTTTTCAAATCCAAACTCTCAACTTCTGGTGTATTTTTACGAAGTCTATTTCAAATCCTAGACGTGTAAGGGAAAGTAGGGGAATGGCGCTCAAAAGGGTAATCCCGCTTACTCAATATCTCTAAACAGAATAGAGGTGAAACCGTGCGATCGGTACCGGCACCTAGCGAACTTCCTCGTAAGTTCCCAGTAAGGATATAGTGACCGTCGGAAGGAAAGTATTTTTGTGTTCTCACGTTATTAGTTCGCAGTTGTTTTATTATAAAATTCTACAACATCTAACTTGAAGGTAAGTGTACACTCTTATTTTCAAATATTAATTTACACATTTTGTCTACAAAATATATACATTTAGATGTACTTTCATGCTTTTATTAATTTTGTAGTGCGTTGTTACGCCAATTATAATGCATTAAAACACAACATGGCGATAGCGGGTAATGGCGCTCGCAATTGAATTCCAGAAGAAGTGTTGCCAGTGGGCAACTTTTTTAAATTCAAATTTATTGATTAACACCACTTTTTTGAAATGGTAAAATTCCCCTCTTTTCGCCTTAATTAATATGTCATTAAACAAGGAGAATTTTACGATTTCAAAAAAGTGGTGAAAATCAAAAAATCTAAATTAAAAAAAAGTAGCCCACAATATGTGTAACACAATATATGTGCACAATATGTGTAAAGTGGTCGCCAAAAGTCTGCAGTGGTGTGTGTGAACAGCCCACACAACTACATATGTGACTTTTGTCTTACTTAAACGTTGTATTCAAACTCTGAGCGCAATTACCCTACCATGTCGGGCATTACCACTCAATGGATGGTTATTTAAATAAAACGATTAAAAAAAAATTCCTTAAACTTTTATGCAAATTAGTTGATTGCAAACTGTTCCTTATGCTTTGGAGTTATACTTCGTTAATAAAATATTGATTTTTTTTTTTTTTTTTGTCTAAATTAGACTAGCTATTCATGTTTTCCCTTAAGTGAGCGCCATTCCCCTACTTTCCCCTATACTGGAAAGTGCTTTTATTCAGAGACTATGAAATTGCGTATCATAGCGTTTTCCATTCTTAACGCTTTCCAACACAGTTGAAAAGTGTTTATGAATTCGGTTTGTCTGTCTGTTCTATCCGTGCTGTAACTCGTGTGTAAATAGACTCGGATAGCCATGGAATATTTTAAATGTTATTTAAGGTTTTATATAACCCTTATTATCGCGTGGGCAAATCGGGACTTTGTCCAGGGGTCCCGGACCTCAAATGGCCCCCAATTTCATATATTAATTTATAAAATATTTACTTTTTTCCCAATTCACACTCTGAAAGTTTTTAAATACAAAATACAAATTTCATCTTTAAAAGATTCCAGTTAACTTCTGAAAATCAAATTTCACAGAGCTTTTGTAAAGCTAAACTCAACCACTATTAAATAAGAAATAATATTTTGATTTTAATAGATTGAATTAGCAATTAACTTAAATCATATCAAAACTTGAGTGGTTGAAAATAATCAGTTTTTTTTTTTTTTTTTTGGTCATGAGATAAATTTTTTTAGATGTTTTTCTTTTAGCTTTGAATTAAATATGAAAAATAAACCCAAAATTGCCATATTTTTAGATTTATTGAAAAAACAATTTCTACTTGTGAAGTAGAAAGTATTTTATTTGATATTATGTTGTGTGTAGTACAACATAAAATGATGTAAAAGAAAGTAACTTGATTAATTCATATTTACATGTTAGAGTATTTGACACTCTTTCAGTGGCGGCTCTTTTATTGAAGCACATGAACACGTGAACCCCCAAAGAAAAATGAAGAAATAATTTATCAAAATAAATAAAATAATTATAAAAAATGGTTAATGTTTTGTCAATGTCCAATATGAGTAATATTCACGCTAGAGATGAGTTCGGGCTCTCTTTTCGAAGCCCGTGCCCGCCCGAGCCCGACGATTTTAAATCCGAGCCCGCCCGAGCCCGAAACATTTTTTGTCATTAAGAGCCCGAGACCGATACCAAAAAAGTAAACCGAAATTTTTTTAAATAAAAATTGCATAAAAGTTATTCTGAATGTAATCTCTCTTTTTTTTTTAACAACGTCGTACATCACAATAACTGTTAATGCATAGCACATAATTAATTTTATGACATTTACATTCAATCTTATCAAAAGAGAAACCCCTAAAAAGATTCTCATATTTTTCTCTCGCAACAAGCAAATCTGACGTGAGTGAACATTAATGAAGTGCGTTTTAGAAATAAATGAATGAATGAAATTTGCAGAAATTACGATTTATATGACGAAGAATCGAACAACGTTTTTGTATTTCCTATAAAAGGTATACATCTTTCGTAATTCTCGTGTTCTTGAAAATCAGCTTAAATTAAAAATTCAACAACACTGTTATCTGAAAGATCTGATGCTTCTTATAGGAAAAGTGTATCGATTGTAATGCTCATTGACTATTAACAGAAGAGATTACTTTTTTCGCCCTGATTGTCAAATAATAAAATAAAATAAAATAAAATAAACGATCCAATTTAAAAATATCCTACTATTTATTTGTCTTGGCGCATTATGAACTATCTAGTGCATCCAGTTATCGTCAATCGTATAATAAATCTGCAAATATTGCAAATTTCTTTTAAAATAGCGTTGACGTTGTAACATTAATCAATCATCACATACAATTATTTATACCCAATTTAAAACCAAAATTCTCCTTTTACAAATATAATTAACTGAAACTTCCTTCCCTTTTAAAAACATCATATATATCTCTTTATCTCTAATACAGCTAATAAATATTCCTTTTAATGTTTACCAAACTATCAACTGTTAAAAAAAAAAAAAAAAAAAAAAAAATCAACTTTCACACTTTTATAAACAAACAGTAAAATATTCCCGAATAAATAAATATATTTTTTTGATCATTTGCTTTTCTTTTGCGCAGTAATTTTTCAAGTAGCGTTCTTATACTAAAATAGAAAAACACTATTTCTATTTTTCTTTCATTCTGATCAAAATAACATAATTTCTTATGGAAAATGTAATTTTCAACCCAGGCGTCGTAAGGACGAGAAGTAGGTGATAACAGACACATGCCTCATTTATTTACTAAAACCTCAGGAAACTGAAAGATTAGTGATTATTATGAAAGGAGTGATTAAATTACTTTTACAAGGATAACAGCTTTTTAACAGAGATAAAAATAAGGAATACTGAATTTATTTTAGACATTTAAATAGATTTTAGACATTAAAACACCTTAAAAAGCATTAACAGAATATAATATGGGGAACACAATAAATTTTGATGATTATATATTAATTAATATATGATTACTTCTTATATTTTTTAAATGTTTTTTTTCATACTTGAATAAACAAAATTTTCAGGTTAAAAAAAAATGAGCCCGAGCCCGAAGGCTGGTATGAAAATCGAGCGCGAGCCCGTCTCATCTCTAATTCACGCACGCCTCACTCCCCTCCTATCCCCCTTTTTTTAGAAACGTCTATAACAGGGTCGGCGAACCTTTTTACATCCGCGTGCTAATGTTTTTGAAAAAAAAAATTCAACTGAACATGGCGTGCCAACTCCCCCCCCCCCCCCCCCCCCCACGCGCGCGACTTCTCATTCCCGCACAAAAATAGCGAATTAATTTAATAGTGAATTATAAGTTAGTTTAATTCTAATAATAATAAATAATAGTGTCAACATTATATATCATTATTAGATTATTATAAATACGAGTTGGAACCCGTCGAAATTCGACGAATTAAAATGTTTAGAATGGAACTGTTAGATCGAATTTATAATAAACCTACAAAAATAATTACAATAAAAAATTCATCTTGCATTGGTTGTCTAAGTCTTAAAACAAATAATGTTTTTATCTAAAATTACCAAAATATTATTCCCACAAACTTCAACTGCTTAAATTATTGAAAAATTAAACTGTATTAGTATACGTAATCAAGATGAGTAATTATGTTGAAGTTATCGATTGAGGATAAATGTTAAGTTGGATATTTTTTTACTAATTGTTAATCTCTCTGTTTGTTTTGTTCTAACTTTCTTTTTTATTATTACGCAAAAGAAGTAGTTACAAACATTTAAAATGGAAGTTAGTAAAATCAATATTTCGGAAGTAAAGCTGTTTAACCTTCACATATAGCAATACATTAGTCATATGAACTATTTTTGTCCCCCTTTTTTAGTACTTAAATAGTGCGTAGTTACGTTGACCTGTTAAATTAAACAAAAGTTTTATTCTTTCCATAATAAAGTATAAATATTTTATAAAATTCGGAAACATTCGGAAAACAGTAAATACATTTTTCAAATCGAAAGAAATTAAGTGAAGTATCAAAATTATAGGTCATTTCGTGTACATTAATTTTCTAGATGTTAAAATTTAATGGAAATATAACCAGAACTTTATTACAAAATCATGCGAGTAAGCTGCAAAATAACCGTTTTAAATAAATTGACTTTATATATATAAACATTGATTATGACATATGGAAGATGTATTTTATGCCATAACATTTATTCTAATGAAAATGTTTTAATTTGTTTTGTTTAAAGTATATCAAATTAACTAAAATTTTAATGTCAGTAAATGTTTTTAAGTAAAAGATTTTATATTTATACTCAATTTTTCATTTGTTAAAATAGTTTATAATTACAAAATAATTGACTATATATATTTTTTCATAAGTCATTTCATAGTACTATATAATTTAGTATTTTGTTCCTTCTGTTTATAAATGGTGAGGCTACAAAGTCACACAAAGACACTAGCAAGCTGATTTTAAATCTATGAAAGCGTTCTTTTTGAATTTCTCGTTTGATTTTCAATATTTTTAAATGACTTTTTCCTTTTTTCTATTAGGATAACTTAGGCTCTCACAGACCGGTGCTTTTTTCAATTTTCATAGTTTAACTTACAAATTTCAGTTTATCTACAAACACTACTGAAATTTTGTTTCGTTTGGAACTTTAGTACTAACACCAGAGATTTTTGAATAGGTGAATTTTAATTATAACACTCCTGTACAAAAAGTTTAGTAAAAAAACGTCATCCTATGAGTTAATCGCGTCTTTTATTCATCTTTCGATGGAGCGGTCTCACACACCGCTTCACACTAGTTATGTGACAATTTCTGTGACATCAGTTAAAGGTTAACCTCTAAAGGGCCTTTTTAAAATTTTTTCGATTTTGGTTGAACGAAAAAAAAAAATTATTGTAAATACAAACGAGAAATTTGAAAAGAACGCTCCCATAAGTTTTAACATTAGCTTGCGAGTATTTTTTTTTAATATATTCGTAGTTTTATCCCCAACTGCCGTGATAGAAATTGTTGCATAGCTACGGTGAGCGGTCTCTGAGACAGATTGATCGAAAGAGGAATAAAATGCTTAATTAATAGGATAGTGTTCCTGTACTAAATTTTATGTGCAGGAGTTTTCTAATTAAAAATCATTTATTCAGAAATGTCTAGCGATAGCACTCCAAACGAAATAAAATTCCAATAGTATCTATTTAGTTAAATTGAAAGTTACAAATTGTACTTTGAAAATAGAAAAAATCAGCTGTTTTAGACCGCTAACTGCAGTTAAGGGTTTAACTTGTAACTTTCTGTTTAACTATAAGTGGAATTTTGTTTCTTTTATTTACCTCTTTTACTAGAGACTTGTGAATAGGCTTTTAAATATTATTATATTAATATTTCACTAATGACTTGATAATATTAATTATAATAATCCTGCACATAAATATTGGCTATTAACATTTCACGAGAGGCTTGGAAATATTAATTAGAATAATTCTGTACATAAATATGGGCTATATGGGACAATGGCCTACTTCAAAGTAGGGGAAAGTAGGGTAATGACGCTCAGAAGGGTAATCCCGCTCACCAAATATCTCTAAACAGAATAGAATTGAAAACATGCGATCGGTACCGGTACCTAGAGAACTTCATCCTAAGTTCCCAGTAAGGATTTAGTACCCGTCGGGAGGAAAATATTTTTGTGTCCTCACATAATTAGTTTGAAGTAGTTTTATTATAAAATTCTACAACATATAACTTGAAAGTAAGTGTATGCTCTTATTTTCAAATATTAATTTACTCATTATGTCTTCAAAATATATACACTTAAGCTGTACTTTCATGCTTTTATTTATTTTTGTAGTGCATTGTTTACGCCACTTATAATGCATTAAAACCCAACATGGCGATAGCGGGTAATGGCGCTCGCGTGGAATTTCAGAGATGTGTTGCCAGTTTGCAACTTTTTTAAATTCAAATTTGTTGATTGACACCACTTTTTTGAAATGGTAAAATTCCCCTGTTTTCGCCTTAATTAATATGTCATTAAACAAAGAGAATTTTACGATTTCAAAAAAGTGGGGAAATTAAAAAACCTAAATATAAAAAGTTACCAACTATATGTCTAACACAATATGTGTAAAGTAGTTGCAAAAAATCTGCAGTGGTGTGAACAGCCCACACAACTCCATATGTGACTTTTATCTTACTTAAACGTTGTATTCAAACTCTGAGCGCAGTTATCCTACCATGTCGGGCATTACCGCTCTATCGATGGTCATTTAAATAAAACGATAAAAAAAATTCCTAAAACTTTTACGAAAATTAGTTGATTGCAAACTGTTCCTTAAGCTTTGGAGTTATACTTCGTTAATAAAATATTGATTTTTTTGTCTAAATTTGACCAGATATTCATGTTTTTCCTTAAGTGAGCTTCATTCCCCCTACTTTCCCCTAATTACTCATTTAGTTACTTGATCTTTTAAATAATATAGTCAATAACATGTAGAATTATATATATTGAACATATGTATACCATGTGTGTATGAATATTGGGAAAGAGTTTCAAATCATTCAAAATTGCCAATGCTCATAGAATCACCAAAAACAATTTATTTAATTCGATAGGGGAGACCGGGGGAATGGCGACACCTTAAGGGAATTTAATTTTTTTCCCCTCAAAAAAATGCTTATTTTTTAATAGTAAAAATTCTAAAGCTGAATCATGATCTTTAGTATCTGTATAAATTTAACCGTAATCATAACTGTAAAGTAAGCATACATAAAAAAATATTTTCTAAACCTCTGCACAGTGGCGGGATTACCCAGGATACTGGGGTAATTCCGCCACTGTATCGGGGTAATGCCGCCACTCTGTAATGACCTAGTACATGCATTAAATGGATACTAGGAAATACATAACCTACTGCAAATAGTTAGAAAGCAATGTAATTGAGCAGAATAATGGTTAAGGTTACAATTTACTTCATATTGCAAAAGTCACTCTGCTGAATCGGCTCCACTACATTCAAATGAGGCCATTTCTCACCCGATTTGCATGGTGGCGGCATTACCCTGAGAGGACAATATGGCCGAAATCCCCAAGCAAAGCCGAAAGAAGAACCGAACTTGTTCAACACATTGCACCAAAATAACGGCGAATGCATGTAGATTACGGGCCATATTGTCTTAAATACCTAATGTTAAAATAAAAGGTGCTTATCTCTACTTATTTGAAGCTCCAAAATAATAAGCAACTAGATGAAAACTACATTTTTCACTAGAACAAACGAACGATGTACAGCAAAGTCACTCTCACTTTAGGCACTGTTTCTATTGTTGGCCGTTATAGTGCAGGCACATTCACTATCTCAAACTGCCGTTAGTTTTTAAACTAGGTGGGGTGGCGGCATAACCCGGGTTGGCGGCATTCCCCCGGTCTCCCCTACTTATAAATCCCTGCATTTATTCAATGCAGTATGCATTAATATAAAAATGTTAAATCTAGATATGATTTTTTAAACTTAGGTATAGTATTTTACTTAACAGTTTCTATTCCCAATATTTTCATAACCTTTATGTGGAAAAAGAGACTGTCTCATTCTAAGTTGACTATGGATTACAGAAAATACATGAATAAGCAAAAACTTCAATGATATTTAATGCTTAACTGTCATTAGCGGTCTCACAGGCCGCTGCTTATTTTCAATCGTCACAGTTTAACTTGTAACTTTCAGTTTAACTATAAATACCGTAGGAAATCTTTATAGCACAATTCTATATAATGCAAACGCGCAACTTCTCATATGTAAACAATGAATATTGTACCTAAGAAGCACCTGCATTCCACATTGTAGAAATATTGATACTCTCTGGAGGACTAAATTTGATACATTGTTTCATCTTTAACATTTCAGAATTTTTTTTATAAAAAAAATTGGTATTACTATTAAATTAAAAAAAATTTGAAAATGAGTAATAAAATGATTTGGTTCAGGCATATTTGGATCATGTTAATTTAGTAATGTGGGAACTGATTATATTATGCAAAATTTTATAATCTGCACAACTTTTGATCCCAAGGAATGGAATATAAAGATCTTTATATGAAGTTCACAGAAATGGGGATTGCTTTGGGGCCTATAGCTACAATGGCTGCCGCCGTATGAAGATCTATGGCAATGGATATGTTCCAGACGTACTCGGCCATGTTTTCAAGGTAAGTTTGAGGATTTGGTGGAATGTGATCTACAGCTCATATTCAAAATATTAGAATAATTACTTTTTTTCACAAACTGGAAATATCGTTTGGTAATTTAACATCTTTTAATGCAAATATGCAAACGATATTTTTATTAAGAACTTATTGTGGATTAAACTTATTTATTATGTTAAAATTAATATCATTTCTGAAAAGATTAATTGAAAAAAAAATATTTTGAAAAGTCAAAATATTAGAATATTTATTCAAGTGGTTCAAAATATTAGAATATTTCGCAATAGATTCAGGAATATCACTCACACGACCCATTTTAAGACAAAAAAGCAAACAAACTGCAAAAAAATACTGATTTTGGGTTACTGGTAAGTTAAAGATACTGGTTTTGGTTTTCGGCGATTATTTTGAAATTTTCCATTTTCTTAATATTGTGTTAGTATTTTACTAAAGCTTGATTGCGAACAATGTAAATAATTCGCTATATAACATTGATTTTTACTGTGCTGATACAAATCAACCATCCTATGTTTAATAGATTCAGGAATATCACTCACAAGACCCATTTTAAGACGAAAAAGCAAACAAACTGCAAAGAGAATATTGATTTTAAATAAAACGTTTTAATTTAATCCATGATGCCACCAGTTATGAATTGGTGATAATTAAAGGAGAATTAATGTGAAATATTCTAATATTTTGAACCACATGAATAAATATTCTAATATTTTGACTTTTCAAAATAATTTTTTTTTCAATTAATCTTTTTAAAAATGATATTAATTTTAAGATAATAGATAAGCTTAATCAACAATAAGTTCTTAATAAAAATATCGTTTGCATATTTGCATAAAAAGGCATTAAATTTGCCAAACGATATGTTCAGTTTGTAAAAAAAAAAGTAATTATTCTAATATTTTGAATATGAGCTGTAGGGGAGACGGGGGGGAATGACGACACCTTAAGGGAATTTAATTTTTTTCACCTCAAAAATTTTTTTATTTTTTAATAGTAAAAATTCTAAAGCTAAATCATTATCTTTAGTATCTGTATAAATTTAACCGTAATCATAACTGTAAAGTAAGCCCACATAAAAAAAAAATTCTTTCAACCTCTGTACAGTGACGGGATTACCCAGGATACTGGGTAATTCTGCCACTGTATCGGGGTAATGACGCCACTCTATAATGACCTAGTAAATACATAAAATGGATACTAGGAAACACATAACCTATTAAAAATGTTTAGAAAGCAATAATTTATTAAAATAATGAATAATTACAATGTTCTTTAAGCTAGATTTATTAATGTGCTAAGCTTACACTTTAACTCAAATTGGAAAAGTCACTCTTTGCCATAGTGGCGGCATTACCCAGAGAGTACAATATAGTGGAAAACCCCCAGCAAAGTCGAAAGAAGAACCGAACTTGTTCAACAAATTGCATCAAAATGTCGGCGAATGCATGTGGATTACGGCTAATATTATCTTAAGTACCTAATGTTTCATTAAAAGTTGTTTACCTCTACTCATTTGAAGCTCCAAAATAAGACGCAACTAGATGAAAACTAAAGTTTTTACTAGAACAAGCGAACGATGTACAACAAAACCATTCTCACTCTAGGCACTGTTTCTATTGTTGGTCACTTTCTTCAGGGGGTGTGAATAGGTTTTTCAAATTAAAACGTCTCTTGTCTCTTTTTATTTTACACTTATCAACCACATCAGAAGAAACTTTGTCGGTTATCCAGAACACTTGACGGTATAACAGCTTTTGGGCAATCAGAAACAAGGAAACGATAGCTACCGGGTGTCCCAAAAAGGACTGACTGATTTTAAAATTCAATAACTTGTAAACGGTGACAGATATTTAAAAAATTCTTGCAGGAGGGTTATGCATAAGGTCAAAAGTTTTTTTACAGTGATTTTCAATTTTAGTTCGAATTACAAACAATAGATGGCGCTGTAAGCAATAGTCGCTAAATACAGGCTCGATTTTTGGTCCTTTATCTTGTTCTATGCGGAAAAAGGAGATGGAAATGTATTATCCGGTCAATGAAGTACCAAAAATCGAGCCTGAATTTAGCGTCTATCGATCGCAGCGCCATCTATTGTTTGTAATTCGAACTAAAATTGAAAATCACTGTAAAAAAACTTTTGACCTTATGCATAACCCTCCTGCAAGAATTTTTTAAATATCTGTCACCGTTTACAAGTTATTGAATTTTAAAATCAGTCAGTCCTTTTAGGGACACCCGGTATGTAGTGCAGGCGCAGTCACTATCTCAAACTGCCATTAGTTTTTAAACTAGACGGGGTGGCGGCATAACCCCGCGTGGCGCCATTCCCCCGGTCTCCCCTATATGAAGCAAATTTATATAATATGCACAATCTCTCGTTTCAAGGTGTGCATTATAAAAGATTTTCCACTGTACTAATGCAATTTTGTTTCGCTTGGAACTCTAGTTCTATTGCTACTGACTTCTGAATAGATGAATTTTAATTATAATGATCCAGTACATAAATTTTAGTATAGGAACAATATCCTATCATTTAATCTAGCGTTTTACTCAATTTTCGATCAACCGGTATCCGAGTCCACTCACAATTTGACAATGTTTTGTCACGGTAGTTTAACCCTTTACGTACTGAATTATGAATTCATGAAAATTTTATCTTCTAAAGTATTTTTCGTGAATTGTTTAAACTACATTACAAGATTTACATATTCATTTAATAACATTTGGAAGGATTTAGAAAGATTAATTAAATTTGAATTTATAGGGATTTTGTGCAATATTTATAACCCCTTCAAATTTTTTATTTTAAATATTTTTCTTAGTATTTTGTAGAATCAGGAAATTTACAAATATAATGTTCTTACAATAGAAATATTTCCGAATTGAAAATCCCCCCCCCCCCCCCCCACCCCAACGCGAAGAAAGCGGAAAAGAATGCAAGGGCAAAGGAAATCCTTTTAAAAATATTTTTGTTTTGTGTAACCCATAATGCTTTTGGAACAAGATAAAGTAATGTATCTATAACTCATTCTAAACTGTATTACAACTAATCGATGTGCTAAATGAATTTTATAACAAGTTATTTTAACCGTCTGCAGTAGTAGAAAATGTCCGGCATGGCAGCGAGCGATGCAGATTATTTTAAACCTTGCAGATTAATCCACTAGCTTAAAAAGAAAGGCTGGGCTTAGAAAAAAGCTGAAATTTATTTTTAAGTCTCTAGATTTATGGTATTTATTTCATAATTTCATTATATTTTCTTTATAATGGCAAATTTTTCTTATTTTATGGGATATTGTTTTAGTAGGCTCTAAAACTGTTGGGTCGCAGGTAAATTTTAGTACGCTGCAGACTGACATAGAAAATTCTACATCTAGGGTACCGTCAGTAGATAAAGGGTGGTTCAACTTATTTGGCCTAAAATTTACGTCATTTTTCGAATCTTTTTTTCCGATTACAAAGAAATGTGATGGAGTAGTTTTCATTATATTTATTGAAATTTCATAAATATATTTAAATTGTTGTGTGAAAAAAAAAAAAAGAAAAGAAAAGAAAAAAGTCTTGTGTGGCAGGGAATGTTTGCTGACTACTTCCAGTCGGACGATCGTTTTTCTTCGGTAAAAAAAAAAAAAAAAAAAAAAAAAAATCTGAAACGAATTGAGTCACCAAATTATAAAAAAAAAACCTTAAATTCTCTGGAGCTTATACAGGGATGCCACTGGCGACTATTTTTTTAATTCTATTTCGCACCATTTTTTCAAAACAAAAATATTTTACATGCGCTTTGACAACATTTGCAAGAGAAATATGCTATAAAATGTATTATTTTTTTTTTAAATATTGGTGCGAGCAGAATATAAAAATAGTCACCTTTGGCAGCCCTGTTATACAAACATTTAATTTAAAAAGATGATTTTTTACAATGGCGGTCACTTGGAAAGAAATATCATCTTTAGTCCTTTTCACATTTTGCGAGTCGGAAAAAATAATTAATCAATGAAAATTATACTTTTCGATCGTATAAACTCTACAACAAAGAATTAGGTTGCTTATAAATGAAAAATGAAGGAAATATCGAATAGTTCTCGAGAAAAGGGGTCGCCCAGTTTAAAAAACATTAGGGGAAAGTATAGGGGAATGGCGCTCATTTAAGGGAAAACCTAAATAGCTAGTCAAATTTAAACAAAAAAAATCAATATTTTATTAACGAAGTATAACTCCAAAGCATAAGGAACAGTTTGCAATCAACTAATTTGCATAAAAGTTTAAGGAATTTTTTATCGTTTTATTTAAATAACCATTGATTGAGCGGTAATGCCCGACATGGTAGGGTAATTGCGCTCAGAGTTTGAAGACAACATTTAAGTAAGACAAAAGTCACATATGTAGTTGTGTGGGCTGTTCACACCATTGCAGACATTTTGTGACCACTTTACGCATATTGTGCACACATACAGTGGGCTACATTTTTAAAATTTAGGTTTTTTTATTTTCACCACTTTTTTGAAATCGTAAAATACTCCTTGCTTAATGACATATTAATTAAGGCGAAAACAGGGGAATTTTACCATTTCAAAAAAGTGGTGTTAATCAATAAATTTGAATTTAAAAAAAGTTTCCTACTGACTACACTTCTTCTGGAATTCCACGCGAGCACCATTACCCGTTATCGCCATGTTGAGTTTTAATGTATTATAATTGGTGTAACAACGCACTACAAAAATAAATAAAAGCATGAAAGTACAGCTAAATGTATATATTTTGTAGACATAATGAGTAAATTAATATTTGAAAATAAGAGTGTACACTTACCTTCAAGTTAGATGTTGTAGAATTTTATAATGAAACAACTACAAAGTAATAACGTGAGGACACAAAAATACTTTCCTTCCGACAGTCATTATCCTTACTGGGAACTAACAATGAAGTTCGCTAGGTGTCGGTACCCATCGCACGTTTTGAATTCTATTCTGTTTAGAGATATCGGGTGAGCGCGGTTACCCTTCTGAGCGTCATTACCCTACTTTCCCCTACATGGTTGAGAGAAACACGCTCAAAATTTTAGCATTACGTTCAACGATCAAAAAAGGTTGTAAGTAAATGGAATATCCCGAAACCGCTTTAGGGTAACCTCCACCTACTTGAGGTTTGCACAAAATGTAAAATACAAACAATCGAAAATTTTGATGTAAAGATGTAGATGGTTGATTTGGATGATTTTTGACGGCCGATTATCTACACTTGGGATATAGGCCCGAGGGGGAGTGCCCTTAAGTATGTCAAAGAAAGATTGAATTTCTTTATTTGCACAAAGGGACCCTAACCCGTATTTACGCATGGAAATCCAAGGTTTCGAAGAAAACCACGAAAACTCCGAAACGGTCAGGCCGACGGGCGCGATTGGTTTCGAACCCAGCACCTCCCGTCTACTAGTTTCGAGAGCAGAACCTCTCAGCCACTGATGGGGCTGTAAAGAAGTCGAATCTCTCCTAGCCGCTATCAGATTCACCGACTTTTCAAGCAACCAACTTTACAGCCGATTTTAACCCCAACTTTTTCCAGTTGAAAGGGAGAAAAAGGTTACAATTGTCTTTGCTAAAGTTGGAGGAAAACCCGGGAAAACCAGTACTAGTAGTACCAGCCGTCAATATTTATCGCATTTTCGTATCAATCGCTTATCTCTGATTCGCTGAAATGTTGAAAGGTGGGAGGGAAAGTTGCGGCTAGGACAGACTTTTTTGAGATGCGGATAAAAAGTTGGGGATATTGCTGTTTGCTATCACACTCGGTGTCGAGACAACATTTCGCGAAAAGTTGGAGGAAATCAAGAGTTGGCTCAAAAATTGCTCGAAAAGTTGGTGAATCTGATAGCGGCTTTAAGGGCTAAAATGTAATTGAAAATACATGCTATTAATGCGTCTGCAAAGTATGTAATATTTTACCTGTGGTATTTTTCAATGGTATTATTAATGTTTTTCAAAATTATGTCATGATATACCCAGTGACAGGGCCGTAACCAGAGAGTAAAGTCAAAGGGGACGTTAAAAAATTTTTGATGGAATTTTAAATGCCTTAATAATAATTAAAAAAAACTACCATAAATGGTGTCCTTCTTAGTTTTCGGATTTTTTTTTTTCCTTAGGGCAGACCGGGGAATGCGACACCTTAAGGAAACTTAAATTTTTTTCTCCTCAAAAAAATTATTTTTTAATAATAAAAATTCTAAAGCTGAATTATGATCTTTAGTATCTGTATAAATTTAACCGTAATCATAACTGTAAAGTAAGCACAAAAAAGAAACTTTCAACCTCTGTACAGTGGCGGAATTACCCAGGATGCTGGGGGTAATTCCGCCAATGTATCGGGGTAATGACGCCATTGTTTAATGATCTAGTAAATACATAAAATGGATATTTGGAAACACATAACCTACTGAAAATATTAAGAAAGCAATAATTTATTAAAATAATGAATAATTACAATGTTCCTTAAGCTAAATTTATTAATGTGCTGAGTTTACTGTTTAACTCAAATTGGAAAAGACATCCTTTGCCATGGTGGCGCAAAGCCGCCTCAAGACTACAAGCCAGACACGCCCTTCATCCCCCCACGTGTGACGTCACAGCCCGGGGCTGGCTAGATGCCAACGTGCCAGCCCCGAACATTTGAATTTTGTATCTTGCTATTTTACGTGCTCGTGTGTTGTACTCAGCCTGATAACATATTCTTTTCAAGGTAAGTTTTATTTTCAAATTATATTTATATGCCATCAGCATAATTTTTATTTCTTGTGTTCAAAATCTTTTATTTTTAATTTCTTTGAAATAAATTAACTAGCAAATCCTAGTACGATTCTATCAATAATACCGTGTCTCAAAACGAAACTATATTATTTTAGTTCTGTTACATTCCACATAGAGCAATAATTTAAAATGGCAAACATCCCTAAATCGTGTCAAGACTTATATCATTTAATTTGTATTTTGTCATACCATCCTCTCTTTCTAATTTGTTCAGAAATTTTCATAAAAGTCGCTGTGAATACATAGCATTTTTATCTTGTTTACTTCTTTTAAAGCAAACCCCGATCGATATACATGTATCATGTATCAATTTATTGTTGTTTTTTAATCTTAAACGTTTTCTATCTTAATAAAAATTCTTTTTATAATTTTTTGTTAAGTTATAAATGCTTATGTACTGTGTAAATAGAGCTATGGGGATAATGTTTTTGAATCTCTCTATTTTTGCCACAACTGTAAACAATTTATTTACAAGACTAGAGGAAGGGTTGTTAGTACCCTTATGCAAAACAGTAGTTGCCCCCCCCCTCCCCCGCACACACACACATTCTTCGCAAAAATCCTATGTGTTTTCATATACATTTTAATGTTTAATTAAAAGTAACAATAGATAAAATTATTATTCTATAATTATAAATTTACTTTTAGATCTAGTCAGGAAATACTTTTCATCTCATAAAAATTGATTGTTTTAAGCTTAAAAGATGTGAACAAACATTTAAGAACCTACACAACATTATTTTGGAAATGAAATATTTTCGTGGAAGGTTTTTGTGTTTTTCGATGTTTTTTTTTTTATCAGCTATTACCTAAACATTCGAGGAAAATGAACATAAATTAGGAATATTTTAATTCCAATTTATGAAAGTCTTTTCTTTCTTTCTTTTATTTTTCTCTTCATATGTTAATACACTTTTTAAAAAATCTATTGCTTGTACCTTACATAATATATCAAACTAATACAAAACTAAATAATAATTTTCTGCTTCATGAACTTGTGTTGTTTTAGTATTATGACAGTTTTGTGTTTTTTAATTTTATGGATTTTACGTGAAAATTACCCATTTCTGATAAGTAAAGTTTACAGTACGAATATTTATTTATAAGAATACTTAATTTCATGTATACTTTAATTTTACTATTTATTATATGCAGGTTTCAAATCACTTAATATTTAATAGGATATTTACTGCGTAATTTCAAGCCCGATTAAAAATAAAAATAGAACACAACTTGAATTTGTTTTCATTTAACATTCACTTTTCTTCCACTTTAATTTAATTTTTAAATGTGGGTTTTGATTGGCACACTTATTGTTATTTATTTATTTTGAAATAACTGAAAGCAAAATAATTCAATTTATGTGTTTAAACTACAAATTTATATATATATATATATATATATGTGTGTGTGTGTGTGTGTGTGTGTATGTAATAATGTATAATGTCTTGTTTTTGAATATATACCAAATAGATAATTGATATTGTTTCTAAATTTCAAAGTAGAATAAATAATAAAAACTGTCTACTAAAATAAATTTAATACTTGGGATTTTTTTTTCATTAACGAACGAATTTTCTTTAATATAACTTTAATTTTGATGCACATTTTCATTGACACAGTGATATTATTTCATAAATATTGTTTTTGTGTTATCGTTATTATTGTTTCGAGTGATCGAAACTGATTAAAAAGCGTCTTTAAACTATAAGTTTTTATTTTTTTCCCCATATGCTGTGATAATAAGTTGAAATATAGAGGAAAGAATTAATATGTTTTAATAACGCATGTGCTCTCCACGGCTGATCTAAGCCCCGCGTAGTGACGTCACGAAACCTTGTGTTTGGCTTGTAGTCTTGAGGCGGCTTTGGGTGGCGGCATTATCCCGAGAGGACAATATCGCGGAAATCCCCCAGCAAAGCCGAAGGAAGAACCGAACTTGTTCAACAAATTGCATCAAAATGTCGGCGAATGCATGTAGATTACGAGTAATATTATCTTAAGCACCTAATGTTACAATAAAAGGTGTTTACCTCTACTCATTTGAAGTTCCAAAATACGAGGCAACTAGATGAAAACAAAATTTTTCACTAGAACAAGCGACCGACGTACAACAAAATCATTCTCACTCTAGCCACTGTTTCTATTGTTGGCCGGTATAGTTCAGGCGCATTCACTATCTCAAACTGCCGTTAGTTTTTAAACTAGGCAGGGTGGCGGCATAACCCCGAGTGGCGCCATTCCCTCCGTCTTCCCTATATTTCTGTATTTTGAAAATTTTAAAGTATGTTCGGAAAAAAAATAATTAAAAAAGTAGAAAAGCATTTAGAATGATATTCTTTTATAAAAAAGATTCTGAGAACTGGAGGTGGCTTAAGATAATGCTGCAGGGCCGAAACTAGAGGGCGCCAGAGCGGAAAACGAACGGGGCGCCAAATGAAGATTGGATTCTGAGTTCTTAAGAACCAACACTAGTCACGCGAAGAAACTCGCAAGCTAATGTTAAATCTATAGGAGCGTTCTTTTCAAATTTCTCGTTTGCATTTAAATATTTTAAAATGATTTTTTTTTCTTAGGATAGTTGAAGTTAATCTTTAACGTTGTTAGTTTATACGTTTTCAATTTTAGTTGCAGTTTCTTTATGAGGCCAATTTCACTTTTGGAACCAGTTTCGAAATTGAAAGTAACATTAAAAAAAAAAAAAAAAGCTGCAACCAAAATTGAAAAAGTAAATATTAACCCGATTTGAGATCAACCTCAGCTGTCCCAAATAGAAAATATCATTTAAAAATATTAAAATGCAAGAGGAAAATTTGAAAGAACGCCTCCTAGGTTGAAAATTACTTTCGAGTTTCTTCACGTGACTATGTGTAGTATCTTAAGACAACGTGATTCATATCACTGTGACTTTAAATGCCTCATTTGTAAATTTACAACTACCGTAAAATCTGTGAAAATGAAATCTGTGTATAACGGAATTCTGTCTTACATGAAAAAAAATCACGTGTTCCCAACAGAAAGAATACTATCAATTGTACCTGCTAAGACAGAAACCTATATAAAACGGAATTTTTTCTGTTCTTTTGGATTTCGTTTTCAAGGTTTTAATGAATCAATATTTGACAAAGCTGATTACGTAATTCAGTATTATGTATTTTTTTATTACATATTTAAAATTTTAAAATAAGTCGGCTATCAGAAGTTTAGTAAAATTTTCTTCGTAAATTTACTTTGCGAAAAGGGTGGGGGGGGGGGGGGGGGGGGCGCCAAAATCAATGTTTACCCCGGGTGCAAAAAAGGCTAGTTTCGGTCCTGAGGGGTCATACCCCTCAATATATCGCAATATATCTTTGAGAAAATACTGTCAAAGTTAAATTTTTAAATCGAATTTCCAGAGGCGATAGCACGGGAAAGTAGGAAAACCTGCAGTCACGTGACAAGAATCTCTTATATCTCGATAAGCAATTTATTTATTAAAACAATGGAAAACGCTGTTCGATTCGAAATCCCTTCAATAATCAGGCTTGCCAATTTTATGCCTTTACAGTTAAAAATGAGTCAGAAAATGTGTCAGAAATTTTCTCATTGTTGAGCATTGAATTTGAGAACCACCTTAAAGTATATTTCCAAAGATTCCGTTAACAGAAGTTCGTTATCGCTATTAATATTTTTACAAAACATACTGCATACCCTACACAACCTGAGAACAATAAAGTCCACTTCCGGTCTTGCTCGACTATGTAGAAAACAAATGCAAGCCTGATCTCGACCTGGCACAAGTCTGCTGAAAAAAATTAAGCCCGGGCTCAGACACCATTTAAATGTCCCTGATCTCTACGCTGGACATGTTACATTTCTGTTGTCAAACTGGGATCGGCTCATTTATAGTTATTCTCTCGAAAGTCACCTTCATTGAAAATGGCTGATATTTTATCGGCCCCGATGAAGATTTTAAAGCGGGCCAGTAGGCCCGCTTAATTTTTTTTTTATCGGCCCGGCAGGCCCGGACAGTTTGAAAATTCGCCTTCACTTTTCCGGCCCGTGCAGACCTCACCTTTAAAGTTCCATTAAACTAACTTGTTATAAAATTCATTTAATACATCAATTAGTAATAATACAGTTTAGAATAAGTTATATATATATAGTAAAACCTCCCTAAAATGACCACGTTCCGTTCCAATAAAGATTGGTCGCTCCGAGAGGTGGTCTCTTAATGGAGGTCATGTTTAAATCTAGATTTTAATTGTTGGAAAAGGTAACAATTAATGTTACTAAAATTTATTTTTCATATTAGGAAAAAATATGAAAATGTAAGAATCAAAACTAACGTTAATTACATAAGTTAATTACTTCAGACTTTAAAAAATGAATACACTGACGTTTGATTTGATTTTACGGTTTTATCTTTTATAACTTTTATTTCCAAGTCCTTATAATGGCACTCCTTATAATGGTTCCGTATACACAGTATAAAAACTCCTGACATCATACATAACCCTCTTGCAAGAATTTTTTTAATATCTGTCACCGTTTGGAAGTTATTGAATTTTAAAACCCATCAGTCATTTTTGGGCCACCCGGTATATATTCATGCTCTTGACTCTTTTGCAGTGGGACTGCTGCGATCCATATTCTGATAACATTACCAACATCACTACAAACTATTGCCCTCGCCATGTTGAGTTCTGTCGCTGTGGAAAGCATTGACTTTCCGGGTTATTCATGGATGATCTAGATGTACACGATATCTGGATTTGAGAGAGTGCGATCCTTTACAAACTTTATACTTTTACCTTGTTGGTGTGCGAAGCGACATCAGAACCAGCATTGTACACTTTCTTCACATTGTAAACTCTATGTAAAGGGACGTTCGCAATTTCCTTAGTAGTTTATATGCAGGGGTGTAAAAATCTAGGCGCCAGCGGGAAGTCTCTCACCACTAAATTTCATTCGTTATTTTTCGTCTAATATTTCATCTAATTTTTTGTAAGAATGCTAATAAAATTTAAGCGAAGGAAACTAATAAAAATTTAGTGGTGGGAGACTGCCTGCTGGCGCCTAGATTTTTACACCCCTGTTTATATGCTTCCAGTCCAGAAGGTAAAGTTGTTCTAACTTTACATTACTTCGGCGTGACTACTGACATCATCATTTGGCACTTATACCTGGAAAAAAAAAGTTCAACCATAACTTTAAAAACTTTTTTTTTTTTTTTTTCCCAAAATTGATAAGATGCATGTGAAAAAGGGAGATGGAAAGTTATTGCCAATTTATTGCGCGAAATCTGAGCACCTCCAAATGTTTACAATATCGCACATAGAAAAAATGTAGCAAGTTCTTCTATACTCTGAATTTAAGAAATCTAGAATGATTCCACTCGCTTTTTCAAATATTGGCATATGTGTCCAGAAATTAAAAAGAAATAAAACTCTGACACAATGGAATTGTATGATTGGAACGCTGGATTTTAAGCTGGAGGCTTTTAACCCTTGCAGTATTAAGATCAAAGTATTGCTTAAATGCCTAATATTTTAAAAAGGATTACCCCATAGGTAATTTAGGCTCCTATTTTGACCCCATATATAATTATTATGTTGCACGACGCGACGATTCATTTCGATGAATAGTAAAATTTACACACAACTGAACACAAGAACAGAAATAGCTAAATCACTTGCATGATAACGCGCTATATAGTGAACTACATTTGGCAGAATGCCAAAAATTCTCTTTCTTGAAATGTGATAAATGATAGAAAGCTTTCATTTATTCCCTGCTTACCTAAGATCGGGTCAATGTGACCCCATTCGCAATTTCTTCAAAAAATAAATAAATAAAAACTGTGCGAAACTTACTAAGTAGACAAAATTATGAAAGAGACCATACATAGAGAACACATATTCTAGAGGAAAAACAAACTGCAAAATGTCCAGATGGGGTCACATTAACCCCATCTTAGTACTGCGAGGGTTAATGTAGAGTAATTTTGCTAAAATAACAATTGTTACTTAATCATTTTTCACACTTTCAGTAAATAAAATAAGTTTTTTAAAAACCTGATTTATTCACAAATAAAATAATTAAATAAAACTTGCAAGCAAATTGTGCATCTTATTGTTTTTATAAGGGGTAAAACCAGGGCTGAAACTAAGGGGGGCAGAGGGGGCATGTGCCCCGGGCGCCAGATGAAGATTTTGTTTGTCGATGTCGATTTTTCTCACATTTATGTTCAGCATGGTATCATCCTGTCTGGTGTATGCCAAAGCATTGAAGAATCTAAAGATGATATGGCGTAAGGATCCTGTATAAAGCGGAATTTTTTTCGATTACGTTTTCAAGATTCTAATGAATCAATATTTGACAAAGCAGATTACGTAGTTCAGTATTACATATTTTATGATTACACATTTTAAATTTTAAAATAAGTCGGCCATTAGAAAATTAGTAAAATTCTCTTTGTAAATATACTTTGCGGAGAAGGGGGTGGGGGTGGGGCACAAAAACCCATGTTGGCTCCGGGTGCAAAAAAGGCTAGTTTCGGCCCTGGGTAAAACTGAATAATAATTCAAAATATACACTTTAAAGCATGCACATATTTATCAAATTACTGAGTCAATTGATTGTGATGGAATCACTTTCTCGCTCAGAAATTTTACTTTTTGGAGAATAAATGTTAATAATCTCTTCTATTTCAATATCAGTCAAAAACCTGCATGTTTTAGACATTTTAATTAGTTTGTGAAATACGATGATACTTAAGTGTTGATATGAAACGAATTATAATTTGAAATGGTATGAAAAGTTATTGAATTTAAATCAAAATTAATACCAAAGAAGAGTATGAAAAAAGTCCTTTTAACTCTACTGTACTAAAACTATTATGAGGGTTTAAGCACCACTATCAATAACTTTTTTACTGCACAATGGAATTTGCCGCAACAAAATAAAAATATAGAATAGAGCATACTCTTTTCCTTCTCAAAGCATGAAAATCCATTGCTAGATAATCATGACAATACAACTTACAAATAAACTATCCAATCAAGATAAAAGTTCCAACCAAGAAAAAAAAAGGGAGGGGGGGCGGGTAATAGAAAATGCACGTCAACTGGAAGCCTTAGTGAAGCGTAATAAATTTCATTATGTGAAGAACCTTACATATGTCAATGCAATTTAAATTTTGCTACATATGTTAATTTTCAAGTAATTTTTAGGGTTGCATACTTAAAGTAAAAACGGAACCATTATAAGATCACTCCTATGCCTGTCTGTCACAGCCATTTTACTCGTAAACTATGAAACGTAAAAAGTTCAAATTGGGGGATGTAATAAAGACTATTGACCCACATATTTACAGATTATTAAATATTCAAAAATATATTTTGGGAAAATGTAGAGGAGCTAATTAACTTACTTGAAAAAAAAAAAAGTCCTTTGTATATCGTATGGGGTATTGTGTGAAAGCTCTCTTAACGCTGAACTCAAAAATACATTTCTTTTAATTTTAGGTATTATATTTTCAGAGATATCATCGAAAATGTAGCGCAAAAATATGTCCCCTCCCCATCTATCTCCGAATCTACTGAAACTAAAATTATGAAAAAATTAGAGGTAGTAGACGTTAATCTAAATCTTGCAGGAAAATTATAGCGTTAATCCTTGGTCACATAGTTTTTGAGAAAAGCGCATTTTTCTGTTACACACAAATTACGATTTGCGAGCATTCAGCAAAGGTGTTGAGGAGCGCTGCAGGTACCTATATTAGCAGAAGTGTAAAAGCATTGTTGATAATGATTTTTGAAAAAAATCGTCGGTAATTACCTGAGATATTAACCCTTAAAGACACGAACGGTTTGGACATACATAATGACAGGGGTGGCGTATGCTATGTACCATCCGCTTTTGAAGCCTGCATAACAACTTTTAATGATATATTTGTGTAAAGCAATGCCCGGTAGTAGTATAAAAGCAGCAAACGTCAAATTGTTAAAAACAGAGCAGTTTAATTAAAATTAATCGCATAAATACTATGGGATTCGCGACTAGTTTACATCGAGTGGAATACGCCTCCCGTGTGCTTAAAAGTTAATTAAAAATCTATCTGGAAAAACACTGCACGGACCAAAGTGGCGTTGAAATTTACGACTACCTTTCGAAGCGCGCTTAGCACAATGCCAAATTTAAACTTTCAACAAGGATTTGAGGTACACTGTAAAAAGAAAAGATTATTACAATGCTGAATTTAGTTTTATGAAATGCCAAATGAAGTTTAACCTTTAACTGATGTTACCGGTCTCACAGACCGATGCTTTTTTCAATTTTCATAGTTTAACTTGCAAATTTCAGTTTATCTACAAACACTAATGAAATTTTGTTTCGTTCGGAACTTTAGTACTAACACCAGATACTTTTGAATAGGTGAATTTTAATTATAACACTCCTGTATAAAATATTTAGTACAAAAACAACATCCTATGAGTTAATTGTGGCTTTTATTCATCTTTCGATGGAGCCGTCTCACAGACCGCTTCACACTAGTTATGTGACAATTTCTGTGACACCATTTAAAGGTTAAATATGCACCAATTTTATTGTCAGTACCGAATTAAGTTCATCATAAACAGATTAGTATAAGATTTAAAAAAAAAATTAGTTATACAGATTAGCAATATTTGATATTATTTAGGCTTCATGTCTCTTTGAACTTTTATGGTATACCCATTTATACTTATCTACTATATACACATACAGCTCCAGTGAGCAAAAAAAGTATTTGCACGCAGACGATTTTTTGCATAAGTAACCATAGAAAGCAAATTTGATACTATTCTCTTAATTATTCATTTATTTAAATAAGAAGAAAATAAAAATAACTACCCATTTTCCTTGAACAGTAATATTACACATTAAAAAAAAATAAATTTAATATTTTCTCATACCTAAAAAGTATTTGCACAAGAAGCATTGACTGTTAAAAAAGGCATTAAATGTGAACATTATGCAAATGTTTAGCATATCAGTCCCGCAGTACATTAGCCCCGCACTTTAAAGTCACGTAATATATTAACTGGAGCAGGGATTCTGGGGTGTTTTTGTTCTAATGGCGCCAGAAACGTGTGAACTGTGTGTTGCTACCCGTGAGAAGATTATATTTCTTCACAATTCTGGATTAAGTTACCAAGGAATAGATAAAAAATTAAATCTAAACTTTTCTAGTGTTCGTTATGTAATTAAGAAGAAAAAGAAACTGGTTTGACAATAAATTAGCCGCGAACTGGGCGTCCAAGAAAGCTAAATACCGGGCAAAGGAAAGCCATCATAAAAGAATCTTCAAAAAACCCTTTTCTAAGTGCTAGAGAATTGGCTGTTGATGTCGCTTCAACGTCGGGAACAATAGTTACACCACAATCAATTAGAAATATTCTTCATGATGCAAATATTCGAGGAAGAGCCCCTCGAAAAAAACCATTTATTAGTGAAACAAATAGGGTAAAAAGACTTGAATTTGCAAAAGCTTATGTCAGCAAACCACTAGAGTTTTGGAAAACTGTTATTTTTTCCGATGAAAGCAAGTTCAATATTTTTGGCTCAGATGGTAAGAAAACTATATGGCGAAAGTCAAATACTTCTCTTCAAATTAAAAACTTGAAACCAACTGTAAAACATGGCGGTGGTCATGTAATGATTTGGGGATGCATGTCTTTTAACGGAGTTGGCGAAATTACCTTTATTGAATGCAATATGAATGCTAAACAATATATTCATATATTGCGAGATCATTTATCTAATAGTGCTCTGAAATTAGGAATTCTTAATTCATATTATTTCCAACAGGATAACGATCCGAAACACACTGTATATATTACGAGGTTATGGTTGCTTTATAATGTAAAAAATCAATTGAAAACGCCACCACAATCACCAGACCTCAATCCGATTGAAAATTTATGGCATATTTTGGATATGAAAATAAGGAAAAAGAAAATTTCTTACAAATCAGAACTTAAGCAAGCTCTTGGGGAAGAATGGCTACAAATCAGCAGTGAAACATGTCACAAATTAATAGAATCAATGCCTAGACGATTACAAGCTGTAATTGAAGCAAAGGGCATGCATACTAAATATTAGCACTGTTTTTAACTTATAAATAATTCCTGTAGTTCTATTTTTATTGCTAGAGTGCAAATATGTTTTTGGCAGTACAAATGTTACTTTTATATGTTTTCATATTTTAAATATAATTATTATGTCAGATATTAAATATGTTTATTTGTTTTGTAAAAGTTTTGGTATTTTTAATTCTTAGTTGCTTTTTATTTATTTATACATATGCTACAACAAATTTACCGGGTGTGCAAATACTTTTTTTGCTCACTGTATACCCAACAGAATAATGAGATTTTGTAAAAAAAACTATGCAAAGTGGGGTTGTATAGTTTTTTGCAAAATCTCATTATCCTTTTAGCAACGATTTTTTTTAATAATACAACTACTAATTCATATATTTATTGTATGGAACCCTCTGAGAGCGAGTAATACTCACGCTTGACCGTTTTTTATACATAGAGTAGGTGGGGGGTAAAGATTACGCACGGGGCAAAGATACGCACTGGCTAATTTAATATGAAAAAACCTTTCTACAATCATGACCGCTAGGTGGTAGTTTGATCTCAAGTGTAGTAGTTGTGTGTTCAAACCAAAGACATTTAAGATACATACACCGGCAATTCCCATTCAAAAGCATGCGAAATCATGGCAGCCATCTGAAGTAAATTGAAACACCCGAACCGCGAGGTTTGTACGTCAGCTGTGGCTATTTACCATTAAGTGCTATGGCTAGAATGAGCATAAAAATTAATTTTTATCAATATATATGAAGTTTATGGCATATTTTTTTACATGAAGCTATTTTTTATGTCTAAATATGTGTTATAAATATTGAATTTTCACAAATAAAGTTAAAAAAGGCGATTTATTAATACTTTTATGGATGGTATGTTTAAAAAAGAGTATCAAGTTTTAACATGCCTTATAAACTTAAATAAAGGCGAAATTTATGTGGAACCAGATTGTTAAAGATTATAATTCGACCTTTTTTTAAGTTTGACTTACAAAAGTAACTGGAAAGGAAGTTTAGATTAAAGGTAGCAACTGTAACATAATATAGTAATTTACAAAATTTTAAATTACTTGTAAAGAAATTTACGTTTTTAAAACTAATTTTTATGCAAAAAGGTAATTAAAAAATGCATATTAACGAAAATAACACTATATTTTTATCCTTGGAGGATGTTTTTGGAGATACTTATTTGCTATACGAAAAAAACAAAAAAAATTGATGAATAAAATGGTATTTTTTTTTAAAAAGATCTAAATGAAATAGGGTAGACTAATACTTAATGAACCGCAATAAAAAAAATACGCTAATAAAAGCATTTTATTAGGTAAATTAAAATATAAAACATATAAACTGCCGTACAACAGCTGTTATCAAAAATCAGTTTGTCAATCAACTGTCAGTTAAACTGACAGTTTGCCGGTCTATGTATCTTAAAAGTCTTTGGTTCAAACTTTGTGAAAGAAGTAGCACTCCGTGCCAGGAAAATGAGGTAAATTTAAATTTTCGAATTTTGATCTAATATTTTTTAAATTCCACTTTATTGTTTTGCTGACAATACTTCGATTTTTTACAAATCCAAAAATTCAGTGACAAACGGAAGCTCTGTAGCTTCTAAATGCCGTATAGTTTACCTCGATCGCATTTGTTTAAATTTGTAGGTAGCCGGTTAAGTAAAATACTGCAGAATGGGGTAAAAGTATACGCATCCGTCTTGGGGCAAAGATACGCACAAGTTCAAGATGCGGGACTTTGTCCTATCGTTTTAGCTAGATGCAAAGCTTTCCACAATTACGTTGTGGAAAGTTTTATTTTTTAATTTAGTATTGTATAAAATGTAATAACTACTTAACTAATATAAGCTAGTTAACTAACTTTTCCTTTTTCTAGTTAAGTTTTTTTCAATATAGAACGTACGTATCTACCTACCTACTTTTAAAAATCAATATTCCTGTTTCATAAAATGATTTTAAGTCTTAACCTTTAAGAGGCTACTTCAGTCAAACGGAAAGACGCGTTCGCTAATGCTAATCCTATGGAAGGAATTTATAAAGATATCTCGGTCACATTTCAATATTTTTAAATGATTTTTTTTTTCATTGAATAGTTGAGATCGATCTGTACAAAGGCCGTTGTTTACTTTTTCGATTTTGTTTACAGGTATTTTTAATGAGGACACTTTCATTTTCGGAATCAGTGTCGAAAGTAAAAGCATCCTCATAAAAAAAGTCTTCAATCAAAATTGAAAAAGTAAAAAACGGCTTGCATACAGATCGATCTCAGTTATCCAATACAAAAAAAATCATTTAAATATATTGAAATGCAATTGAGATATCTTTATAAATTTCTTCCATAGGATTAGCATTAGCGAACGCGTCTTTTCGTTTGACTGAAGTAGCCTCATAACTCCTGTTACCGGTCTCACAGACCGCTGCTATATTCAGTTTTCATAGCTTAACTTGTAATTTTCAATTTAACTATTGATGTTAGTTTAATTTTGAATCGTTTGGAAACTTAGTATCGCTAAAGACTTCTAAATGAGGAGAATTTTTATTATAATAGGCCTTTACATAAAGTTTAGTGCGAAAACAGTATCTTATGAGTCAGTCAACCCTTTTATTCATTCTACGATCAAGAGTTCTTTGAGAACGCTCACAGTATTTATTCAACAATTACAGTAGTCAGACAACAATTACAGTTGTCACAGTAGTTAGAGGTTAACTGCTATTTGTCACACTGCTATTATCTCACAGACCGCTGTTTTTTTTTCCTTTTTTTTTTTTTTTTTTTTTTTGTTGTTGTTGTTTAACTTACAATTTTCAGTTTAACTATAAATAATAGTGAAATTTACTATTGCTTTTGCGTAACTCATTCGTTTTATTGGAAATGGGGCAAAAATATGCACTCGTATCTTTGCCCCCGTCACTGCGTACTCTTACCCCAACCGATGGGGCAAAGATACGCAGAGCAGCGTTTTTTAAAAATTGCAATTTCTCGCAGAATTATAATTTGACAGAATATCGATTGATTGGGGCACTTGCCTAAGGTTCTAATCTAACATTTTAATCACTCATTACATAAGTTTAGATCAATGTGTGCATTAAAAATAAAAATGTATGGAAAGTGCGTATCTTTACACCCAACTACTCTATATTTATTTTGATTTAAGTAAAAAGATTGGATATTTGTATGTCCATCAGGTGCAAATGACAGTAACAGCTTTTTTTTTTTTTTTTTTTTTTTTTTTTGCATATGGAAATTAGAAATAATGCTATTTTAATATTTAAAATTAAATGAATGCAATGCGAATTATGGCTATAACACAGCTGCCAACTTTTACGCTTTTTTTGTTACCACTAAAATTTAACGGAAATTTTTGCATTATTTAATCGGCAGGTTTCGTCGGTTTAAATAAGACAAAATTTACTATTAAATTTTAGTGGTGATAAAAAAAACGTAAAAGTTGGCAACTATGCTACAAAATGTTTTGTCGATTTTTCACCTATGCCTGGCTAACATAAAAGTACCAAAAATTGTTAGAAATTGAAAATTCTGTTAATTTCTTTTACGCAAAATTTTGTTTAACTTTTTTAGCCATAATGATATTTTACTCTGAATTTTAAGGTTTTACAAATTGTTTTTTTCAGATGCTGTTGAGAAAGAAAATTATGTCAAGGGCACACATTGAAAGGGTATTAAAAGCATGGTTACAACATGTAAAAGAATGTAAATTTTATGTAAAATATCTAAAAATGTAAATTAAAGTGCATTAAATATTAAATGTTGGTGTTGTTATTTTACAATAATATTTTTTTTTTTAACAACTATTTAAAATGTATGTGCTTCAGAAATTGAATTGTTTAAAACTTAAAATTGTTACATTCTAAAGCAGCGAGAAAATTATTGTGTAATTATTTAGAAATATCACATCCATATTGGAATAGTAGGTGTAAATATATTTAGTTAAAGAAGTTTATAAGTGCTTAATATCAAACTTTTCATACATTTACTATAAAAAATAATTAAAGAATTAAATGAAATCTCATACATAGAACAACTAGATTGAAGTATATATTTATTATTTCGTTGAAACCAGAACTTACACATACCACCATACACAACCACCAGCAACATACCACCAGCTAGAGCAAAAGAAGTGACAAGAAGTGTTAAATACGATAGAATTTGATTATGTAAATATCATTAACCCTTTATGGGGCAATGGTTATATATTTACTACTTAATTTTTATTGAAAATTGGTCGATTTGTACCAGAATTTTTATTACAATATTTTTTCTGTTAATGCACATGATGAATTAAACGCTTTTTATTTTCAAATCAATTTAATTGCAGATTATGGTGACAGTGAAATCTTTTCAACATTTCAGCTACAGAATTGACTTGCCCGATAAAGGGTTAAACTCTTATGATCTTGTGTTTTTACTTCAAGCTGTTGAAATTTAAAGAGAAGGGGAAATATACCCAATTCTACCTAAAAATACAAGTTTTTTTGAGAACTTTATTGTAGTACTTGAAAATAATGCCTATGTAATTGCTTTCAAATTTAAGATGTGATGTCATAAAATGTTATCATTATTTTCCTTTGATTTATGTTAAAAATTAAATTCTAAAATGTATGCTACTTCGTGGTAATTGATCATCATGTGTATTTTCCACTTAAGATTTTTTTTTAATCAAAGAATTTAAGCTAAAAATTTTGTTTTGTTTTAGGTAAATGTAATATAGATAATTGATTATTAATAGAACTTATTAATATATATTAACAGTAAATATTGAGCTAAATGCTTACATACTTTTAACAAATGTATTTTTGTGATTTTTTTATGTATAAAAATGTAATTAGTTTAGAAAAAAATTATAAAAATTACAAGAAATATTTGGTATGTCAGAATGAACTATTTTCTTTTAAGTTTTCATTATTTCTCCGCCACTTAGTAGGTTCATTATCACTTTCTGTTTTTATAAAACATCTAGCCAAATAATTAAAAAAAGGTATGAGAAAATTGATATGAAAAATAACTGCAAAAAAATCCAATAAAAAAATGTGAGACTTTTTTTGTTAGCATTTCATTTAAGGCATACTGTTTTTTTTTTCTTTTAAGTGAAAAGTTCTTGCACATTCACATTTAATTTTTGAAGCTAAGTGCATGAAAATTTCAAGCATAACTATTTAACCCCTTCGCGTCAAGCGTCTTTTACAGAATTTTTTTATCTTTTATCACCGTTTTTTTTAATAGAAATTTTTGCCTAATTGAAGCGGGAAAATGCTCGGATTAATTAAGGCAACATTTACAATAAAAAAATACTGGTGGGAATAAGCAAGGATTCCAAGCACCTTATGCGTCACGCATACGTGACGCTCGTCCCGAAGGCGTTAAATGCCATAGAATTTTGCTAAATTTTCCCCTTCTTTCAAATAAGACATCTTAAATTGTGTTTGTCTAAATGCACAAAAACACATGAAATTTGCAGACATTATTTGAATACCAAAAAGTTTTAGAGTTTTTCTATTAAGTGGGTCGAAGCTGGTAGACGGGAGGTGCTGGGTTCGAACCCAATCGCACCCGTCGGCCTAATCGTTCGGAGTTTTCGTGGTTTTCTTCGAACCTTGGATTTCCATGCGTAAATACGCTTTGGGTCCCCTTAGAAAGACCCTAACGGAGGGCATTCCCCCTAGGGCTTATATCCCTCGAGTAGATAATCGGCCGTCAAAAATCAATCCAACCCTATTAAGTGGGATCAGTATTGAATATTAACCAATTTTTTCGATGATGGCCTTTCCCAAAGTCTGTTGTATCCCAAAAATGTGATTAAAATGAAAATTTTGACAGTGTTAAAAAACATCTTAGCCCTTTTTTTATTTTAGAAATATAGAAAGTGTTATTATACTTTGTTTTTACCTAAATTTAATTTTAAAAAAAACTGCAAATTTTATGTACTTGTGAATGAAAATGACTTTGGAAAAGTATCAAAAAGTAGCCAGTTTTGCTTGAGAACAATTTTAAATAAAAATTCATGAGGAAAAGAATGAAATGAAATTTATCTAACGCATATATAACAATATTTATTTTTTAAATCATTCCAAGAAAGTTATGATATTTTTTTAAATGTATTCAGCTATTTACAGTTAAAATTTGTTATTTGTTCTACAAAAATAAGTTTGATCCCGTTTCTTTATCATCACAATTTTTAATACTGATTTTGCTTGGAAGAAGTAAAATTCATTTGTTAGAAAAATATTATATTAAGTCTAGACCAATCCCAGATAGCATTTTTAATTTGCAGAAAATTAGCAGCAGTCTTTCTTTGAAAACCTGTGCAAAGTTGCAGCAAGCTCAGCATGACAAGACTGAAAGTTCATAACAAGATAGCAGTAAGATAACGTAAAAGTCGAAGTCACCACACTTTGAACTTGCAGCTAACTTGTCGTGCAAGTTAAATTCATGCTGTATCAAATTTATTGCAAATTAATGGCAAACAAGTAATCAAAAATACTTCAAACTTACTGCAAAGTATTAATCTTTCCACGCCCCACATCTGTTTACAACTGTTATACTATAAGTTTCGCAGGGGTCCATAGACCTGATCAGGTCTGTTAATGCGAATACACCGTCAGAAGGCGCATGTATCGTTTTCATCACCATAAACACGTTAAGGTAATATTTGTACTTTTCAATACGAGCCTTTTTTTGGTATTTGATAAGTATAGCGTTTAGGAAAAGCGGTGCCAACCGAATAAAATTTCTGCAATTGATACGTATTTGCTGATTGTCTATTCTCTCAACAGAGGGATTTTTTGCTTTCGCTACTTTCGTGAATTAATGACAGTCTTGCCATCAGTTTCACAACAAACTACTCATGCAAGTGGGGGATGGTATACCTTTCGGGAAATTTGCTGCGAATTTCTCAATTCAAATTTGTCACGGCAAGATAGATAATGTTAGAAAAAATCAAACTTGCAGCTAATGTTCATGTTATCTGGGATAGACCTTTACGAAGCTTTCACAATGTAATCTTTGAGTTTATTTTCCGTTACATTTTTAACTGCAATTTTCTTTAAGCAAACAACTTGTTTTATCTAAATAGGAGTTCAGGGTTTAATGAGCTCCGGCACTTCTCTGTTTTCCTTAAAATTTTAAATATTGGTCGGAATTCAGCGGAGCTCATAAATACAGGGCTCTGGAGCCCAGTTCAAAAGTGCTTCCAAAAAACCGTAGTCTAAATTAACCTTTCCTTTCCCTCCCATCTCCAAGTTTTTGAATTATTTTGTATCAAAACACTTATATGCGTCGCACACATAGGAGATCGAAATGATACGGGCTCAATTTTTATATCAGTTTTTGGGCTTGGATGGGCTCTAGAACAATCTGTCTTACATTCAAAATTTTATTTATTCGTGTGCTAAAAAAAAAAAAAAAAGAACTTATTCCCCTTACAATTTGCGTATTCCATTTCAAATCATTTTAATGCTATTTCGATCAGAATTAAAGGAAAACAGAAATCGTGTTTTTCTATTCTAGTGATATTTGCAGATTTATGTTTGGCATTGATGGCGGCAACGTGTTGATATGGCACGACTCAAAAGAGCGAACAATGAATTTGCTTTCAGTTCGATTTTCTTTTATGTCAGTAGGATATTTTTTAATTGGATTGTTTATATATTATTTTTTAGATATCTAACTTGAAAAGAATATTTTCTTTTGTTTTTAGTCAACGAGCATCAGCTTGAGGTTTTGTTTGTTTGAGGTTTTTAGTCTTCTGTTTGCACGGACGTAGCTACAGGGGGTGTGGGGGTGTGGGGGTATTATGCACTCTAAATTAAAATGTCTGAAATTCAGACACTTAAGTGTCTGAAATGGAGTGTTCAATTTTCAGACATTTTAAAATGTCTGAATTTTTTCAGACACTTTTTGCGTCTGAATTTCAGACACTTCAAACGTCTGAATCGCATCCATTTTTTTGTAAGCATCATACGTAGCCATGTTTGACCACGTTGAATCCTGGAAAAATATTTTGCTGTGGTCCTGCCCCTCCCCCCCCCCCCCAATACAGCCTGATTTTTTTGGTGCTCTCAGTTTTGGTATACAATTTTCGTTACGTTGATAATTTAAATCTTTTACGACATTGTACTGATTATAATCAATATCTTGAACTTCAGGAGTAGAACAAGATTAAAAAACAAAAAATATTTATCTAAATATTAGATTTTTTTAAATTTATTTTGTTTTTAACCTTACTTTACTTTAAAAGTTCAAAATATTGATTATAATCAGTACAATTTCGAAACAGATTTAAAATATAAGCTTTACAAATATTGCACATCAAATTTGGGGGCACTACAGTCGTAGGGGGACGGGGCACTTCCCAGTTTGCCCTTCCTTTAATCAAGAAGTACTTTTGCAAAAAACGCAACCCTGCATTATAGTTGTCTAAATTGAGATGTCCGGTATTCGGGAGTATCCGTTGTGGAGGTTAATGGACATTCTCGAATAGCGAACACCTCTATTTAACGAATACTTTTTTAATCAGCAGACATACATATTTGTATATTTTTACCCCAAAAAAGTAGACATCTCCAATTATCGGACAAATTCCGCGGTCCCGAAGTGTTCGCTATTAAGGGCTTTTAAGGTACATAGATAAATATATATATATATTTTATAATCTTGTCCTACTCTAAAAGTTCAAAATATTTATTATACTCGGTTGAATGTGGAAAAAGATTTAAAATATCAGATGTACGAAAATTGCAAAAATCCCCCCCCCCCCCCCAAAAAATGAAAATATAAAAAAATATATTGCCACATAGGCAATTTTACATATACATCACTTGATAATCACAACAGCCATTTAACTATGAATAATGAAAATAAATAAATAAATATTCTACTTTAATAACATTGGGGAAAAAATGACTTTGGTATTTTGTTAAATATATTTGCGTTTTTAAACTTGTCCTACTCTAAAAGTTCAAAACTTTCATTATAATCAGTGCAAGATTTAAGATATCAGCTTTACAAAAATTCATGCAAAATCCCCCCCCCCCCCAAAAAAAAAAAAATGAAAATACTTATTTAAAAATTATGTTTTTAAAAAATGTATATTTCCACATGGGCAAGTTTTTATGTAGATCAGAGGGTACTCACAAAAGCTATTCAACTATCAATAAAAACAAATAAGTACATATTCTATATTAAAAACATGAGAAAAAAATAACTTATGATTTCCAAACTTCTTTCGTCTTAAATATATACAGTAACATCTGTCATTTTTGTATTTTTCGTATAAGTGCATATAAATAAAGTTACCACAATTTTAAATACGAAATCTAGTTAGAGGTTTTTACTTTTTCCCATTATAAATTTCAAATTACTTTTTTATTAAAAATAATAAAAAAATCAGTATTAGAGTTGATTGCAAATCAAATACATATGTATATTTTTACAGGCAGCTTCATATAATAGACCAGTCTCATTTACTTTATTTATCTTTTTTTAATCTGCGGTTTTATGCCAGGAAGTAAGAAAGCATTAGGTCATCTTTCAAAGTTTTTTTTTTCTTTACTTCCTTCTGGCCGTCATTTACTGCGAGATAAAAATTATCCATTGAAACTAAGAACTGACATTGAATATATAATTCGTAATAAAAAAGAACGTCATAAGTTTAAAAATATATACTTCTAGAATTAGTGGGGTTTTTTGCAAACAGATTCAAAACTAATTAAATTTCATGCAGAATTTTGTTTAGTACAATAAATAAAATCATAAAATACACTAATTTTACTACTATAAAGAAACTTACTTGAGTTGCTGCAAGAAGTAAGAAATATTCCTCGATTTGAAATTTTAAAAACTACCACAACCACAGTGAGGGAGAAAGACTTTCATCAGTTTAAAAGGTAATCCCATAATACATCCGACTAGCCATATTTAAAGAATGAGATGTTTCATCCTAAAAACAGGACCCGCCAGACAAAAGTTTCTTTTTTTTGCCAGCTTCGACAGGACGAAGATGAATAACACAATATTATTGATATAAATTGATACGAGTTAACACTAAGCCCATTGCACACGCTTTGTAGAATTTCCGGGTGTAATCTTCAACCGTCGTCTACTTCTGTTCTGTGTCTATCCCGCCCTTGTATCGACGACAGCGTCTAAGAGACATTTGATGTCGAGCACACACGTCAGATGTATGTATTCAATAAATAAATACTCCAAGTTAATACGAATTAAAATCACAGTACTTCACATTTCGCAAAAAACGAATTAAAATACACGCGTACATAAAAACAAACTCTGTTAGAATTACAACGTATACCACTTCGAACGAAGACATCTAAAACGCATGCGCAACTGGGAGTGCTAGTGCCCCCTGGTGGTTATTGCGTCGGAAGAATCAAAACGTCTTAAATTAAGACACGTTTAAAGCAATGAAGTGTCTTAAAATAAGACGTTTGCGGATATTTTAGACATTATTCTCAGTTCGTTTACACCATGGTCATAGTAAGACGCTTATGTATCTTAAATTAAGACATCTATAGTGTCTTAATTTTCAGATTAAGACACTTAAGTGTCTAAAATTCTTTTTCAGTCACATATGTGTCTAAATTTAAGACGCTTCTATTTGCAGTGTGCATCCTCACGGGAAATGACTTGGGGCAAAGCTCGAGCCCGACGCGACCCGGCCCGGGTCGCGCCAGTTTAAATCCACGAGACTCGGCTTGGATAAGGTCTTCCTTCTTTTGGAGCCGGGCCGTGCCCTAATCTTTATTTTTTTCTGCAAATTGGGATCGGGCGACTTCTTTATCTTCCCTTTTCGAGCCCGGCCTGGACTTCATTCTTCCTAGAAGTCTGCACTGACCAAAATTTCCAGGTCGAGACCAGGGGCGCCATTTGAGGGGGGGCTGGGGGGGCACAGCCCCCCCCAAGGAATTTGATATTTCAGAAAATTTATCTGTCATTAGGGATGCATCGAATAGTGATTTTGGCCGAATAACGAATATTCGGCCTACAGGTAAACCGAATACCGAATATTCGAGTAGCCGAATACTGACTGTTAGGCCGAATACCGAATATTCGGCTGGCCGAATTTAAAGTTTAAAGATATTAAAAAATTAAATTTTAAAACAATTTTTCATAATACTTAACACATACTTCCATTTTGATAAAGAAGACCTTTTTACAAGTAAACTTTATACACACACATCATATGTCACAGAAATCAAAGTAACTCTTTTGAAAATATAGTTACGATAGCTTCATTATTGTTAAAGTAACAAGTGAAAATCTAAGTTTGACCTGAAATGAGATGAGATATACTGTATGTTTGATTTTGACTGATTAAGCGGATTGCGATACTGGTTTCTTGGGCAAAAATGGTCCGTCTTGATGCCTATTATCACATCTGAAAGTTTTTCCCATTTTCTTTAGAAACACTCTTTTTGCGAAAAAGCAAAAGACAGATTATTTGCAAGACATTGTTCAGAAACTTCCATTTGTGCATCATTTATTTCTATGCAGGTCATCATTAATGGTTAATTTTTTAAAGTGACACTTATCAAACAGCAAATAAATAATGCAACAGCATTCTCTTTGATTTAAATATGATTCTGTTTCCAATTATTCTGAATATCTTATACATTGACAGTTAAATGTAGAAGTTGTGTAAGAATTTAAAAAATATTTTTCAAAAGATATTTTTAAGTATTAAGTTTGGCCGAATTACTATATTCGAATCTATATTCGGTCAAGCCGAATATTCGATGCATCCCTATCTGTCATCAGAGTTCAGACTCAATATTTTTTTTCATAAATTCCTCAAAAGCTAAAGTAACTTGTCAGATTTTATTGCAATAAAAACACCTGCAATAAATAAACACTTTATGCGCAGAAACTGATAATTATCAAAAATATTTTCTAAAGACTTTACTATTCCAACACTCTCAAGGTGAGACATTTCTCATTGATGAGTATTTTGGCTAATTTTAAAAAGATATGTGAGAAAAAATTCTTAATGCTTCCCAGCCGTGTGCAAAATGATCAAAGAAAACTCGTCCCCTTCAGGGCTAGAATTTTAGAGGTGAATTTCCCCTTTAGTCGGAAATTTAGAGAGGATTTTTCTTTTTTTAAGAAAGGTGGTTAATTCAAGTTCTTAATTATTTGAATTTTTTTATTTTGCATTATTAGTGTCACATTATATTTACTGCAGTCATTACAACGCTATCAAATCATTTGCTTTATTAAATCATATTATATACAATACGTTCTTAATAATCTTCTCAGCCTGATACTAGAGTTCTGCAAGGATCGGGTACTCCCTATCAAAACCTGACAAAAGTCGTTAACGCGAAACACAACTCTAGCCTGACAAGCTGCAAAACAAACCCGAAATATTCATACCCAAACTCAAAGTGGAAGAAAATGAATCTATGTTTAATTATATTTATGGAAATGTAGTCTACAATTGTATAGCTTATATACAAAAATGACCACATGTGCACCCATTAATACTCCGATGTATAGTTTTTTCATTTTAAAAATATTCAGGTCTTCCTTTTGAAAAATCGTTTCATCCAAAGGGAGACAAAGCATAACCAGAAATGCTTAAAGTTAACCTTACACCTAGCTAAGAAAAAAAAAGCATACACCTGACTTGATCCGCAACTCGAGTTCGGGTAAAATCAGGTTACCCAACCCGATGCAAGACTCAACCTGACCCGAAACAAAAAAAAAGTAACGTCAACCCGCCTCGATATGTGCCTCGGGTCGTGTCGGTTTTGAAAAAAATCTAGTTGTGCGACCCAGTGCAGTAGAGATGAGATTGGCTCAGCCCGGGCCCGAACGGTTTCGGGTGGGCTCGGACTCATTCTTTCTGAAACCTGAAAATTTTATTTATCCGTGAATAGAAAAAATTAAAAGAACTTTTTTCCCCCTGAAAAATTACTTATTCCTTTTCAAATCATTGTATTGTTTTTTTGATCAGAATGAAGGGGAAACAGAAAATGTGTTTTTCTATTTTAGTTATTAGAATAGAATGCTATTTTAAAAGAAAATGATTAGTCATATAAACAGATTTATGTTTGGCATTGTCGATGACGGTATTACGATGCGACGCCACGAAAGAGGCGGGAATAATTAATTTGTTTTTAGTTCGATTTTCCTTTGTGAAGAGGTTATTTTGCAATTGGATTTATTTTTATTATTATTATTATTTAGAGATCTAACACAAAGAGAATATTTTCTTCTTTTTATAGTTTGTGGTTTGCGAATAATTTAGATTTCTGTTGTACACAACGTACACAAGTCGTTATCGCTCTTCATATGGAGATAACTTTAGTGATTATTATATCTATTATGAACTCTACTGATGCTGAAGCTGTACGCTGCAATTTACGAAGTCACTTTCAGTCGTAAGTAAATTTAATTACAATATTATTCCGATAGAAAGCAATCAAGCAGTGTTTCCTCTTTTCCTGTAAAAGAACTGGGACATTAAAATTTTTAATTTAAGATTATTTTCCGGGTCACGCCAATCTCGAAAATTTTGTTATGAGGAAGGAATTGGTTACAGTTAAAGTTAAAAATGTGCGCCTTTTTTTTAGAAAATTGATATATGTTGTTCCATTATTCGCTAGATAAATGGTAATTTCTAGAAATTTCATGCATTTATTCATGAAACACACTTCATTAACATGCCCATAAGATTTTCTTATTAAAAGAGAAAAAGTATGAGAATCCTTTTAAGTATGAAGTACATTTTTATATGATACCAAACTTTTCTTTTGATAATATTAAATTTAAATTTTCTTTTAACAGTCATTTCTATGTAAAAAGTAGTTTACAAATTATAATTACATTTGAAACATTTTTTTAAATATTATGCAATTTTTTACTATTGCATATTTCCGGTATCGGGCTCGGCCGGCCTCAGATTTAAAATTGTAGGGCTGGGGCGGGCCCGGGCTCTGAAAAAAGAGCAAGAACACATCTCTAATGCAGACTCTACCTGATACCAAATGTTTTGCAAATTTCTGAATTGTGTGGAATTTAGATCATAGTCTGAAAAGGAATGCAGAAAATGATTAAGGAAATTTTTTACTCACTGAAAATTTCATATCCCTATGAATCACAAAATTTGCAAACTTCTTGACGTGTTGACTATGTTTATGGGCTAATTATCTCATGACAGATTGAATTTCACGATTTTTTTCTCCGATGATTTGACGAAATTCGCGATTTTTTTCCGTGATCGATTCACGAAATTCACAATTTTTTTCTGCGATTATTTGCCGAAATTCACAATATTTTTGCGACGATTAACGAAATTCGCTATTTTCATCCGAGATATTTTGACGCAATTCGCGATTCTTTTCTACGATCATTTGTTGAAATTCGTTTTTTTTTCCTCGCAGCCGACTGACAAAATTTCTGATTGCTTTGCGCGATCGTTTGACGAAATTTTTGAATTTTTTTGCGCGATTCTTTGACTAAATTCGTGCTTTTTATCCGAAACCTTTGACAAAATTCTCATTTTTTTCCTTAGTAGATATTTGAAATTCACAATTCCTTTTGCACAACTTATGAGCAATTTTTTTTTTTTCGACCGAATGTTAAAATCTGCATTTTTTTTAATTCCGCAACCGATTGGCAATAATCGCTGTTTGTTTCCACGATCTTTGCAATATTTTTTCACGGTCCTTTTAGGAAGTAATATTTTTTCCGCGACTAATTTGCCAATTGACTATTTTTTCCAAGTCCAATTTGCAAAATTTAAGATTTTTTTCCGCGGTCGGTTGGCGAGTTGATTTCGCGTAACTCCGCTAAAAAAGAAAAAAATACTGCGGTCTTCCACGAAAATTAAGAAATGTTCCTGGAAGAATCCGATGGTTTTAATAGACGTTAAGAGGGCAAAATCCCGTACGCTGTTTCAAGCCCTTCCCCTCAAAGAAAACTTTGTTTCCCCCCTCCAAGAACCTCTTGAAATGGCTCCCCACCCTGCAGCAAAACCTGCAAAGAAGTCGAAAGGTAAGGGGGAAAAAAACTCCATTTTAGACACGCTTACGTATTAGCAAGTGTAATTTTATGGTGGTTTTTCTTTTCCCAAAGAAACGCGATTTTTTTTCCGCTTCCGAAATAATTCTTTTTCTGACAGGTTTCATTTTCACAAGTTTTACAGTAAATGTACCTATGCTCTTCACAGGCAGTCTGCTTTTAACAGTCTTAGATATACTTGTAAAATGGAAACTGTCTCTAACTGAATACTGTCTTAAACGGAAAACCTTAGTCAGTATTTTGAAAGTATACCTGCTAAGATGAAAACCTGCTTAAAATGGAATTTTGAATCGGTTCTCGTTCGGAGGGAAGAGGATACACCCCCCCCCCCCCCGAACCTCATCCTTGGCTATGCCACTGTCCTCAAAGAAAACTTTGCCCCCCCCCCCCCCCGCAAGAAAGTTCTGAAATGGCGCCCCTGGTCGAGACTCAACCCTTAATAAAAGCTAAACGTTTGATCTGTGTCAGCCCGTATAATAAACAGTATTGGCCCGACCACGACCTGTGCACTTCTCTAAATTCTTCTCCCCGAGCCCAATGTTTTTCTGTATTCATGAATTTCAAACATAATCTAAGATAAAATATGAGCATAAGTAAGCGTGCTTTATGAATAATTTTTATTGCAAAATGCAGGCTGGGCTGGAGTCGATTTTGTAGCTTTTATACCGTCCGTGCAAATAATTTTTTTATGTGAGTTGGACCTGGGCTTGGATCTGGAAATTTCAGCCCGGGTAAACCTCTAACTGATCTATCGAAGCCAGCCTTTATTTTGTTTAAAATACCTCTTTCAGCCATCATCCCATAGCTACTGAATATACCGAGTCTCCTAAAATGGACTGACTGATTTTAAATACAATTCAATAACTTGCAAATGACGACAGCTATTAAAAAAGTACTGAAAGAAGGATTATGTAAGATATCAGAAACAGGGATGATTCTGTTCCGAATTTTCCGATAAATTTAACCCTCTCGCCGCGAATCCCGCGATTTCCATGGAAAAGTGGTACAATTTGCGCAACCCACAATTTCCGCAGCAAATATTTTTTTGTGATCTAATTCTATTTAAAAACACTTTCACAAAAATTTTGGATATTATTGAACTCTAAAATATAGGCAGATTTGAAATATGTAATATAAATGCGCAATTTTTGAACCTACTTTCATAATATATATATATATACGCATCGAGAGGGTTAAGGCATTCGGTTCCGAAAATTTAAAAAATTCACCAATCCGAAAATTCGGACATAAGAATAGTCGCGAATTTTGACAAATGGTCGCTATAAAAAATCTATTTCGTCAATAGTTCGCAGAAAATAACTTCAACTTCGCCAAAGAATCGCGAAAAAACGCGAATTTGTTCAAAGGGACGCGGAGAAAACAGTAATTTGGCCAAAGGGCCAGGAAAAAACGCAAAATTCCTCAAATGATCACGGAAAAAGTGAATTTCGTCAAATAACAGCGAAAAAAGATGAATTTCGTCAAAGGATCGTGAAAAATGCAAATTTTATCAAAGAATCGCGAAAAAAACACGAATTACATCAAAAGGTCGCGAAAGAAACGCGAATTTCGTCAAAAGTCGTGCAAAAAATTCAAATTTCGTCAAAGGATAGCGGAGAAAACGCGAATTTCTTCAAAGAATCGCGAAAAGAAAAAGAATTTCGTCCAAGAATCACTTAAAAACGGAATTTCGTCAAAGGAACGCTGAAAAAATGCGATTTTTGTCAAAGGAGTGAAAAAACCGCAAATTTTTTCCAAAGTTCGCGGGGGAAAAAACGTGAATTTTATCAGAAGGCTGCAAAATGACACTAATTTTCTCAAAGAGTTGCGGAAGAATCGTATATTCCGTCAAAGGGTAACCGAAGAAATGCGAATTTCATCAAACGTCTACGGATAAACGCGAATTTTATCAAAAAGCTGCGAGAAAAGTGAATTTATTCAAAAATTTGCGGAAAACGCAAATTTCGTCTAAGAGTCGTGGAAGAAATTCGAATTTTATCAAAGAGTCGTGGAACAAATACAGTGGTCTCTTTAGAAAACAGCACAAATACATACACCTATTTTTATTATTATAGATATAGTTTTTAATCTGAAATAATATACTGAACTAACTTTTGAAGAAAACGTGTTAACCCAACCCAGCTTACAGGAATCTACACTCAGCCTGAAATCGACCCGAATTGAAAACAGCTAACCCGACCTGCAACAAAAATAATTAGTGCCAGAATCCCCCCCCCAACCTCCCCCTGCTGTAACATATCAGAAAATCTGCTTTGAATTTCAGAATTTTTTTACATAGCATCACCCTTGATCAGGAGTTTTATTACTACTATTCTTAATTTTAGTTTAAAATAGCAACGACAGATGGCAATGCAAGCAATGGGCTCTAAATCGGTGCCCGATTTAACGACTGTTGTTTGCAGTGCCATCTATCGCTGCTATTGTAAATTAAAATCAAGAATCGCAGTAAAAACTCCCCTGACATCTTAGATAATCCTCATGCATGATTTTTTATTAATTGCGAGTTACTGAATTTTAAAATCAGTCAGTCCATTTTAGGACACCCGGTATGTTTTTTAATAAGTTTCAAAGCATTCTTTACTCAATTACATCTTAGATATAAAGAGACAAGCAGTCTTATACCCAATTAGTATTTTTTACATGATCCTGAAGATTAAAAAGTATTATTGAATAATTGTTCGGACGTGCCCGTTATGGAGCTTTTACTGTATATAGTTTTTGTCTTCAGAATTATTAATTCTGAATAATCAGAATTATTCGGAATAATTAAACTTTCTTTTCAAAATTCGGGTCGGCCAGAAACCTTCTCAAGTGAAAACCCAATCCGAAACTGACCCAAACCCGAAATAATGTATTTTAATCTGCCCCAAACCAAATGCGCAGCTAAAACGTAGAAGTCAACCCGACCCGCATCAGAAAAGTAGAAGTCAACCGGACCCAAACCCGATCCGCAGCAAAAAGTAGAAGTCAACCGAACCCAAACGCAACCCACAGCAAAAAAGTATAAGTTAACCTGACCAGCAGCAAAACATAGAAATCAACAGGACCCTGACCCGACCCGCAGCAAAAAGTAGAAGTAACACGACCCGCAGTGAAAAAAGTAGCCCCGACCCGCGCATCAGATTGGAGTCTCCAAATTTCTAAAATTGCCCCCCCCCCCTTGAGGACTCTCCAGATCCGCCCTTGTTTTACACACGGCTGAAAAGCAATAAATAGAATTTTTCCTCACATACCTTTTTAAAATTAGCCAAAATACGCATTAATAAGAAATGGTTGACCTTGAGAATGTTGGAATAGCAAAGTCTGTAGAAAATATTTTTGATAATTATTAGTTTACATGCATAAAGTGTTTATTTATTGCATGTGTTTTTATTGTAATAAAATCTAACAAGTTATTTTAGCTTTTGAGCAATTTATGATAGAGATGTGTCATTTGTTGAGGAACGACTCCAAAGGAACGATTCCGGCAGTGAAACTAAAGGAACGATACCATTCTGTAAAAAGGAATCGGTCCTTTTCGGATTCGGTCCTTTTTGGAACGACTCCTCGGATTCGGTCCTTTTTGGAACGGTTCCTCGGATTCGGTCCTTTTTGGAACGGTTCCTGGGAATCGGTCCTTTTTGGAACGATTCCGAAAAGGAACGACTCCACGGAATCGGTCCTTTTCGGAACGATTCCTCGGAATCTGTCCAAAATGTACCGACTCCGAAAAGGACCGATTCCTCGGAGTCGTTCCGAAAAGGACCGATTCCTCGGAGTCGGTCCATTTCGGAATCGTTCCAAAAAGGACCGAATCCGAGGAACCGTTCCATAAAGGACCGAATCCGAGGAACCGTTCCAAAAAGGACCGAATCCGAGGAACCGTTCCGAAAAGGACCGATTCCTCGGGAATCGGTTCTTTTCTTGTAGACTGGCCAGTTTTAATAAATTAAAATACGCTATTTTATTTCAAAATAACAGATTTTGATTCTATTAAAGCTGACTTTATTGCCAAAATATCCTTCTAATGTGTGTGCCATCCCCCCCCCCCCCTCCTCAAAAAAAAAAAGAAAAGTAAAGAAAGAAAGAAAAAAGAAATTGAAGTGCGGGGCGGAGTAGGGCGTTTAATAAACATTACTATTTCATCTTCTTGTGCTAAATTAATCTGAAAGAAATAATTAAAAAAAATATTTTATACGAATTGGATTTTTTACACCTGAGAGAAAAAGTGCCCGAGAAGGGATTCGAACCCAGAAACTTTACATGCTTTACCGATTGAGTACCTGGACCCCGAGGGTAATGGAACACCATGTGTACTTTAATACACTAATACATTTTCTAATTGGTAAATGTATCATACGAAATGAATTTTTTCTAAATGAATTCTTAAGGCTGTTCTCAAATCCAAAAGGATAAATTTGTGACAAAAGTTTTAATTTATTTTTATTCGGAAATGCATGAAACGAACAGGTGTTGTTGTTCAGAAACTATGTAATCGAGCTGTTTTTTCCGTTTTTTTTGCAAACGCAATAGGCCTTTCAGAAAATAGTGTCAAAGTGGGCGTTTTGAACCGAATTTCCGCGCGAAAGAGGCATAATTTCTCAAAAATGGGTGAAAAACATGTTTGTCACGTGATCAAAATCGATTATAACTCAATAGGTAATTTACTGATCAAAAGATGGAAACACACAGTTCGATTCCAAATCGCTTCCATGGTCAAACATTCCAATTTTATATCTTTCCGTTAAAAAATGAATTTGTAAATGTGTCAAAACGTTTTACGCTTGTTGAGCAGATCACTTAAGAACAGCCTTAAGAAAAACAAAGAAAATGCTTGTTTAATTACTAGTGAAAAATATTTTTTTAAATCTGACGATAAACAGTTTTGAATAATGTAAGAAATATATCACTAGGCCATAAAAATTGCATTTTAATAGGATAATAATAACTGATTTTCAATTATTTTAATAATTGTAGAGTTACGCACTTTCATGCATATTTCACTATTTCCTGTTTTTTCCTCAGACATAATTTCAATTTGAGAATCCTCTTTGTCAAAATAAATATATGACCAGCTACGAGCGCTCGAGTACCACTTTATTTCCACAGTTTGGCGTCTTGTTTTTCTCTCCTGAAGAAGATGATTAAAAAAATCTCGAAACTCCCTAAGATTGTTGTTTTAATCAACTTACATTGAGGTTTATTACATAGAGTAAAATCTGTTAGAACAAGGAATTTTTGTAAAACGTTTCTTTCTTTCTTAAGATAATGAATATTTCAAAATGCATAATGTCTAATAATAATAATAAGATAACAGTAACAGTGGTGGGTGGGATTGAAATAATTTAACCGCGGTTCGCTCTCTTAATGGCCGTTTTGAGTATAAAAACGGGAAAGAAAAATCACGTGCTACATATAGATTATCGGACTTTCTCCAACACTGCGACATATATAAAGCTGCATATTTTATGCTTGTTTCGGTTTAATAGATTTATGTTAACCCTCCGCCTACCAGAGGGGTTCAATGGCCCCGACAGGTACATTTATAATGATATTTCTAATTTATTTTAAAAACTGAAATTTCTGTAAATATGGGTTTTTTCTGGGATGTTCTATTCTTTTGAGTAGAACATTCCAGAAAAAGTCACATATTTACAAAATTTTCATTTTTTAAAATGTGAAAAATCAATTTGAATGTATCTATCGGGTCCTGTTGCACCGGTCTGGTATGCGGAAGGTTAATACTGCATTTAAAATTTTTACAATATACGAATTTAATTATTGGTTTCCAAAGAATGCACGTTGTGATTTTGTACAGTTTTTTCAATTGTTATTTTACTTCTATTTCTTGCTAAATAATTAGAATTTAAATAACTGTGACTTTGTTTTAATTCAACGTAAAATAAAGGCAAAAAAAATCGTTTATCGTAATAATTTCTTATAATAATTCAGATTTCTTTATCGTTATTGATACTCGTAAATCCCGAGTTCAATGCCACGATTAATGCCTGTTACTGTGGTGATGGATAATACATATCTGAGTTTAATTTCGAGCAAATCAAGGCTCCCTTCATGCTAAACTAAATTTAATGTTTCAAGCCTAATACCAAATTTCCGTTTTTATTGAGGTAAAACTTACTGCAAATACGATACTAAATTTTATGTATTTTCCTTTCTTATTGTTATTCTTTTCACTTAGAAGATTTATTTATTTATTTTCTTTTTTTTTCTTAAATTACATAAAGTTTTCTGAAAAGTTCGAATTTAACAAAATGTTTTATCTATTTTAAATACTTTTGACAATAAAAAGTTTAACTCCGAATAAAAAATAGTTAAATTCTCAAAACATTAAGGTTGGTATTATCTATAATACGTTTACAACAGATATCTTTCATTCAACGGCCGAAACATCGTCAAAAGGATAGTTCTTTATATAGTACTACACTCTGTAATAATAATGGACATACTTTTAATTTGTTTAATTTAATTAAACCAATAAACCGTTTTTCAGTTAAAATGTTAGCAAATTTCAAATTTAAAGAAATAGAACTTTGAAGTTTAGTGAATCACTATATCTTTTGGCGGAGATAATATGTACTATATATGAATAAAATCGTATATATTACTATATATATATATATATAATAATATTAATGCATATAATATTATCTTATAAATATCACTAGCCATAGCCCTGCTAATGAATCTGTTTACAAATCATCTGAAGGAACTTCTACCCTTTCGTGTAACACAAGTGTTCCATGACTTCATGAGTTATGAAGCTCCAAAGATCCCAATCCAAACAAACATATTAGCATTGCAATTCACTCACACCGAACTGAGGTTCTGTATCATATAAGTGAAGAGAGGGTGACGGCGGATGAGGGTGTGAAATTAGAGAAATTCCGGTAGGTTCTCGTGAAATTGGAGATTCAAAAAGAGTTGTAAGTTTATTGAAATTCTACGTAGTTAACAGCAGTTCACAAATAGTGATGTTAGGGTAAAAGACAAGACATACATCAGTCACTCAGGAAAGACAGTGTGCAAAAACGTGCTTTACTTTTTAACTCTTTCCAATAAAGTTAGTGTTTATGAATGCGGTTTGTCTGTCCGTCAGACCGTCTGTTCACGCTCTAAGGCAAGTCACACACTAAGGCGACACATAAGACATGTCGCTTGAATTCGCTAGAAAAACTGGTTTTAAACGAGTTTGCAACTACTTCGTTCTTTGTTTCGACCGGTTTTTGCACTTCATGTTGCGCTTTGTGTCGTTGTGTGGTCTCAGTGTGTAATATACCTAACTCCCGTAAATATACTCGGATTCCCATGCAATTGATATATGTTAATTATGTTTACCATGGGATGTTTGGTATTCAATATGAAGAGTGTAGCATTAATAGTTTATTTACAGGGGCACTCAAAAGTATTTCGTTACATTATGGTCAACGGGAAAAAATCGTTTGCAGCGCATTTTAATGACATTAAGCTATTTCAAATGCATTAAAATTGATATATATCACTGAATTGCACTACAAGATGATTGCTATATAATAGGGTGTTTCACTTCTGAACCAGATCCTGAAGGCGGTGATAATAATGTTGATGAATTATGCGAAATATCCTGTGTGCGTAAAGTTAGGGAGCTGAGGAGAAAGACGATAAAGGGCATAAAGTTATTGAAAGTACGGACACTGGAACAAAAATGTAATCTGCTTTAACTAGTTACATATCCAAACCAGTAGGGCCATCCAAATGAAAAATGAGATTCAGAATGAAAAATGAAATTAAGATTACCTAGAGGTAAATTTTGAAGAGGAATCTATGAGACTAAAAATTCCTAGACCCTGGTGACAAATATCAGAGCAATAATAAAATTTCCTATACAGGATGTTCACTCTCAACGATGTCCAATAGCTAATTCCTAAACCGTTAGTCATAGCCACATAGTTCCAATTACAAAAATGTTTTAAATGGGGGTAAAGAAGTATTTAAAAAGTGATTTGGGTCAATAGAATCATTTCTTAAAAAATTATGAAATTTAATTTTTTATACGATCCCGGTCCTTCAAGTTATAGTTAGTAAAACTTTCCTATTACACTTACAAGTAAGACAAATAAAAGTCCTATTATTCTACGACTAAAACTGACCGAAGTAATGGCTGTTTCAACTTGGAGCATATTTTTTGCTGCGAAATATGGGTCATTTACAAATTTACTAGAAGTATAAATAATCTTCAGATATATAAAAAATATAGTTGATAGTAAAATTAACATTGCATTATAAATTTGAAATCTATAATCATTCTGAAATATTAATGCAAAATATACAGCTTGTACTAAACATATAACAGGAAAAAAATAATAGAATTTTCGTTAAATAAAATGTTGAAAAGCAACAGCCTCGATTCTTTACACACTGAATCCAAAAATGGCCTTCATTTTTTATCACAAAGTACAGATTTTTTGCAAATCGTAAATTTGAAAGCTAAAAAGTGAAAAATTTTCGGAAATCTGATTCTGATAGTATAAAATAGATGTGATTGTTATTTCTTTAACTTTTGATAATTGATTTTTATGTATTTTTTACTATTGAATCCGAAAATGACCTTCATTAGTTTTTGGTGTAAATCGCCCTGCAGGTGGCGCTGCTATGTAGCATTTTGCAGGATTTCCGCAAAAGCTCTATCTCAAGAACTAATGCACGGATTTTTATAAAACTTCAGATTCCGTTAATCCTTGATATGAATTAGTGCTGGTAAAGTTTTGGTGCAAATCGCCCAACAGATGGCGCTGCTATACTGCATTTTGCAGCATTTACACGATTTTCGTAATAGCTCAATCTCAAGAAATAATGCACGGATTTTCATCAAACTTCAGATTTAGTTAGTGCTTGACATGAATTGACGTTCTGCCCCTTGTGGCGTAAATCGCTCAACAGATGGCGCTGCTATGCTGCGTTTTTTGAGATTTCCGCAATAGCTCTATCTGAAGAACTAATGCTTGGGTTTTCAACAAGCTTCAGATTTAGGTATACTGGATATGAATTAGTGCTGTTTATGTTTTGGTGTAAATCGCTCAATAGGTGGCGCTGGTATGCAGCATTTTTCACGATTTCCACAATAGCTCACTTTCCAGAACTAATGCACGGATTTTCATCAAACTTCAGATTCTGTTAGTCCTTGACATGAATTGATGTTTTGTACCTTTTCGGATAAATCGCTCAACATGTGGCGCTGCTGTGCTGCATTTTTGTGATTTCCACAATAGCTCTAGCTCCAGAACTAATACACCGATTTTCATCAAACTTCAGATTCCGGTATACCTTAATATGAATTAGTGCTGTTTGTGTTTTGGTGCAAATCGCTCAACAGGTGGCGCTGCTATGCTGCATTTTTCAGAATTTCCCCTACAACTCTATCTCAATAAGTAATGCACGAATTTTCATCAAACTTCAAATTCAGGTATACTTTGATACGAATTGGTTCTAAATTGATGTAATTTCTTTTACTATTTAAATGATTTAATTGACGTGATTTATTTAGAAGAAAGTTTTGTGATGGCCACAACATACTAGTTTAACTTTGAAATTTGCCATTTACAAAAAAAGTCTAACATGATGGTTAAATATGAAGGTAATTTTTACATTCAGTGCTAAAAAGCACATACAAATCAGTCGTAAAAGTTAAAAAATACAACCATCGACTCTATTTTATAGTATTAGCTATTTTTTCAATTTTGAAATTTACTAGTTGCGAAAAATTCTGACATGATGGTTAAAAATGAAGATAATTTTCGGATTCAGTGTTAAAAAATACATAAAAATCATAATTTTAAAAATACATAATTTTAAAAATAAAAAAACACAACCATCGCAGTCTTGTGTTATCTAATCTAAAACTTTTTAGAAAACTTGGCAGTAATCTATCCGAAATTTTTTGTGTTACCCTGTAAAATAAGTACATAATGGTAAGCACTGAAAATCATAATAATATTACATTGTCATCTGATTTACGTCAATATGTAAAATTTAACCTCGATCGCATATTTTAAAGTGAGTTGAATTTCGAGTACAAATTTTGAACTGGAAAGACATACATACGATCGTTTCAAGTTAACCCGTTACCCGCTGGTGTTGCGTTCACGCAACGGTCAAAATAATTGCTCATGCTTACATTAATTACTTTGTCACCACTATTTTACAATTAAAAAAATTGCCTTATTTATTGGCAGAAATTTTGATATTTTAATAAAGCGGAAATTACCTTTCTGAATTTGTGGTGACAAGCGACTTTCAACAAGAAATTTGAATATTCCTACGTATAGTTTTGGCGGTTAATAGGTTAAATAAAAGCTTATAAAAATAGCATAGTTTTTGTTAAAAAAATCATGAAAAGAAACAGCTTCAAATCCTTACAAAAATCTGTCGTAATACGATTTCTTTCAAAGCGCAGCTACACATGAAATAAATCCTTCAAATACTTTAAGCACTTTGTTTACGACCCCTAGAAGCATGGCTAAACTCATGTGTATTCGGATGCAGAAAAGTGGCATAAGTCTTGCATTTCAAAGTTTCGTATAACTTCATGAATTTTAGTGTTAGATGAATGGGACTTTTTTTGTCTTTCTTTTAAGAGAACAGGAAATTTTTACTAAATATCTCTTATGGGGCGGAGGACCGTATAAAAAATTAAATTTCGTAACTTTTTTAGAAATATTTTTATTTATCCAAACGACTTTCAGAATAATTTTTTACCTTATTTAAAACATTTTTGTAATTGGAACTATAGGTCTATGACTAACGGTTTAGGACTTAGCCACTGAACATCGTTGAGAGTAAAGACACACTATATAAAATAATAATATAAATGGACGGTCATTTGACGACATATTTTCAAGAGAAACCAATGATTACACTGAAAATCGAATAGACCTTGCACCGCCCTTAAATTTCCAAGAGGAATTATGCTTTATACCATAAATCATAAAGTTAGAAATAACTGCAAATTAATTGCACGCGCTGATCAATGAAATGAACTCTTAAAAACAAAATCATCTGTCCAAAACATTACAAAATTAAAGCGACTGGATGCCTAAGAAAATGGATGGGTACATAAGAAAATAAATTAGTAAAAAATATTATGGATTGCATGTGGTTCTCTTTATCTCGGAAGTGTTTTTTTCCCCTTGGAATCCTTTATTTTTCAAAATCGTTCTTTTTTTCTCGGAATCGTTCCTTTTTTCTCGGAATCGTTCCTTTTTCTCGGATTCGTTCCTTTTTTCGGAACGATTCCGAAAGGAACGACTCCAATGAACTCGTTCCTTTCGGTGAACGATTCCGGCTGGAACGATTCCTTAAAAGGAACGATGTTGCCCATCTCTAATTTATGAAAAAAAAAATGAGTCTGACCTGTGATGACATATAGGAATGCATAGAATATTCAGTATTCGACCATGCTACCGAATATCGGTTAGGCCGAATATCAAACTACTTGAATACTACGTTCTGCCGAACATTCGGCTTGGCCAAATATCGAACTATTCGGCCTGCCGCATGTTCGGTTTGGCTGAATATCGAACTATTCGGCCAAACCGAATACTTAAAAATATCTTTTGAAAAATATTTTTAAAAACCTTTAAACCTTTTAACTGTAAATTTATAAAGATATTCAGAATAATTGAAAACAGAATCATATTTAAATAAAACAGAATGCCGTTACATTATTTGTTTGCGGTTTGATAAGTATCACTTTAAAAAAAATAACCATTAATGATGACCTTCATAGAAATAAATGATGCACAAATGGAAGTTTCTGAACAATGTCTTGTAAATAATCTGTCTTTTGCTTTTTCGCTAAAAGAGTGTTTCTAAAGAAAATGGGAAAACTTTCAGATGTGATAATAGACGTCAAGACAGGCCATTTTTGCCCAAGAAACCAGTATCGCAATCCGCTTAATCAGTCAAAATAAAAAATACAGTGTATCTCATCTCACTTCATGTCAAACTTAGATTTCCATTTGTTACTTTAACGATAATGAAGATATCATTAACTATATTTTCAAAAGAGTTACTTTGTTTTCTGTGACATATGATATCATGAGAAGTGCTACAAATTGTGTGTGTGTGTGTAAAGTTTACTTGTAAAAAGGTCTTGTTTGTCAAAATGGAAGTATCTGTGTTAAATATTATGAAAAATTGTTTTAAAATTTAATTTTTTAATAGCTTTAAACTATAAATTCAGCCTAACAGTCAGTATTCGGCTACCCAAATATTCAGTATTCGGTTTACCTGTAGAACGAATATTCAGTATTCGGTTACCTGTAGGCTGAATATTCGGTATTTAGTTTACATGTTGGCCGAATATTCGGTATTCGTCCAAAATCACTATTCGGTGCATTCCTAATGACTGATAAATTTTCTGAAATATCAAATTCCTTGGGGGGGGGGGGGCATGCAGGAGGATTATTTAAGATGTCAGGAGAGTTTTTGCTGCGATTCTTGATTTTAATTCACAATAGCAGCGATAGATGGCACTGCAAACAACAGTCGTTAAATCGGGCTCCGATTTAGAGCCCATTGCTTGCATTGCCATCTGTCGTTGCTATTTTAAACTAAAATTAAGAATAGTAGTAATAAAAAGTCCTGATCAGGGGTGATTCTCAGTAAAAAAACTTCTGAAATTCAAAGCAAATTTTCTGATATGCTACAGCAGAGGGAGGTTGGGTGGGTGGGGTGGGGGGGGGGGGTTCTGGCACTAATTATTTTTGTTGCAGGTCGGGTTAGCTGTTTTCGATTCGGGTCGATTTCGGACTGAGTGTAGATTCCTGCAAGCTGAGTTTGGGTTAAACCGTTTTCTTCAAAAATTAGTTCAGTATATTATTTCAGATTAAAAACTATATCTATAACAATAAAAATAGGTGTACGTATGTGTGCTGTTTTCTAAAGAGACCACTGTATTTGTTCCATGACTCTAACAAAATTCGAATTTCTTCCACGACTCTTAGACGAAATTTGCGGTTTCCGGAACTTTTTGAAGAAATTCACTTTTTTCGCGGCCCTTTGATAAAATTCGTGTTTTTCCGTAGCCGTTTGATGAAATTCGCATTTCTTCCGTTACCCCTTTGACATATACGATTCTTCCGCAACTCTTTGAGGAAATTAGTGTAATTTTGCAGCCTTTTGATAAAATTCCCGTTTTTTCCCCCGCGAACTTTGGACAAAATTTGCGATTTTTTCACTCCTTTGACGAAAATCGCATTTTTTTTCAGCGTTCCTTTGATAAAATTCCGTTTTTTAAGCAATTCTTGGACGAAATTCTTTTTCTTTTCGCGATTCTTTGAAGAAATTCCGTTTTTTCCGCTATCCTTTGACGAGATTCGAATTTTTTTCACGACTTTTGACGAAATTCGCGACCTTTTGATGTAATTCGTGTTTTTTTTCGCGATTCTTTGATAAAATTTGCATTTTTCGCGTTCCTTTGACGAAATTCAAGTTTTTTCGCTGTTATTTGAGGAATTTCGCGTTTTCCGTGATCATTTGAGGAATTTCGCGTTTTTTCCTGGCCATTTGACCAAATTACCGTTTTCTCCGCGGAACTTTAAACAAATTCGCGTTTTTTCCGCGATTCTTTGGCGAATTTTAACTTATTTTCTGCGAACTATTGACGAAATAGATTTTTTATAGCGACCATTTGTCGAAATTCGCGATTATTCTTATGTCCGAATTTTCAGATTGGTGAATTTTTTAAATTTTCGGAAACGAATGCCTTAACCCTCTCGCTGCGTATATACATATATATTATGAAAGTAGGCTCAAAAATTGCGCATTTATATTACATATTTCAAATCTGCCTATATTTTAGAGTTCAATAATATCCAAAATTTTTGTGAAAGAGTTTTTAAATAGAATTAGATCACAAAAAAAGATTTGCTGCGGAAATTGTGGGTTGCGCAAATTGTGCCACTTTTCCGTGGAAATCGCAGGATGCGCAGCGAGAGGGTTAAATTTTCGGAAAATTCGGAACAGAATCATCCCTGTTCCTGATATCTTTATCTTACATAATCCTTCTTTCAGTACATTTTTAATAACTGTCGTCATTTGCAAGTTATTGAATTGTATTTAAAATCAGTCAGTTCATTTTAGGACACTCGGTATATTCAGTAGCTATGGGATGATGGCTGAAAGAGGTATTTTAAACAAAATAAAGTTGGCTTCGATAGGTCAGTTAGAGGTTTACCCGGGCTGAAATTTCCGGATCCAAGCCCAGGTCCAACTCACATAAAAAAAAATTATTTACCCGGACGGTATAAAACTAAAAAATCGACTCCAGCCCAGCCTGCATTTTGCAATAAAAATTATTCATAAAGCACACTTACTTATGCTCATATTTTATTTTAGATTATGTTTGAAATTCATGAATACAGAAAAACATTGGGCTCGGGGAGAAGAATTTAGAGAAGTGCACGGGTCGTGGTCGGGCCAATACTGCTTATTATACGGGCTGACACAGACCGAATGTTTAGCTTTTATTCCGGGTTGAGTCTCGACCTGGAAATTTTGGTCAGTGCAGATTTCTAGGAAGAATGAAGTCCAGACCAGGCTCGAGTAGGGAAGATAAAGAAGTCGCCCTACCCGAATTTGCAGAAAAAAATTAAGATTAGGGCGCGGCCCGGCTCCAAATGAGAGAAGACCTTATCCAAGCCGAGTCTCGTGGACTTTAACTGGCGCGACCCGGGCCGGGTCGCGACGGCCTCGAGCTTCGCCCCAAGTCATTTCCCGTGAGGATGCATAATGTCGTTTTGCAAACCCTTTATTTGGCCAGGGGGGGGGGCACTCCCCCCTTAGATCCACCATTGGTGCAAAATAGATCAAATGAAAACTCGTGCCCCTCAGGGCTAGAAGTTTACAGCCAGAAATTTACAGAAGATTTTTCTTTTTTTAAAAAAGAGGGGTAATTCAAGTTCTTATTTATTTGAATTTTTTATTTTGCATAATTAGTGTCACATTATATTTACTGCAGTCATTACAACGCTTTCAAATCATTTGCTTTATTAAATCATATTATATACAGTATGTTCTTAATAATCTCCTCTGCCGAAACGAAAAAAAGAAACGTCCGCATCGATATTTGTCGCGGATCGGATCGTGTCGGTTTTGAGAAAAATCGGGTTGGGCAACCCAATGCAGACTCTACCTGAGACAAAATGTTTTGCAAATTTCTGAATTGTGAGTGATTTAGATCGTAGTCTGAAGAGATTCGTCTCTTATTAACCCCTTAACTGCCTCATACGTATATGTGCTTCTTTAGAAAATGCATGCATCTATGCAGGGATGGTGAATTCCAATTATAGCGAGGCAATTTTCACCACCTGAGCCATTATATATAACAGTATAAAATATGCATTTTCTTACTGTTATTTCAGAAAACTAATATACACCTTCTATAATTTCAGAAATATATGATTTAAGTAAGGCACTGGAGATCGCACAAGATTTCGTCGGCAGTTAAGGGGTTAAGGAAATTTTTTACTGACAGCAGATCACACGTGAAAATTTCATATCCCTATGGATCACAAAATTTGCAAACCTCTTGACGTTGTTGACCGTGTTTGTGTGCTGATTATCTCGTGAGCGATTGAATTTCACGATTTTTTTTCCCGACCGTTTGACGAAATTCGCAATTTTTTTCCGTGCTCGTTTCACGGAATGCAGAAATTTTTTCCGAGACCATTTGTCAAAATTCACGATATTTTTTGTGACCGATTTAGGAAATTCGCTATTTCTATCCGAGATATTTTGACGAAATTCGTGATTCTTTTCTATATTCATTTGCTGAAATTCATTTTTTTTTTTTTTCCCCGCAGCCGACTGCGATTGCTTTATGTGATCCTTTGACGAAATTCTTGAATTTTTTACGCGATTCTTTGACTAAATTCGTGACTTTTATCTGAAACCTTTGATGAAATTCTCGTTTTTTTCCTTGACAGATATTCGAAATTCACAATTTTTTTTGCACGACTGATGGGCAAATTTGATTTTTTTTTTCTGTGACCGAATGTTGAAATCTGCGATTTTTATCCCCCGTAACCGATTAACAATAATCGCTGTTTGTTTCTAGGATCTTTGCAATATTTTTCCACGGTCCTTTTAGGAAATTATATTTTTTTCCGCGACTAATTTGCCAAATTGACTATTTTTTCAAAGTTCAATTGGCAAAATTTGCGACTTTTTCCCGCGGTCGATTGGAGAAATTATTTCGCGTAATTCTGCAAAAGAGAGAGAGAGAGAGAGAAAAGAAAAGCAATTTAAAAAATTACAACGACCATTTGGAAAATGATTTTTTCAAAGATTAAAACTTAAGACATAAAAAATCGCACGCAGTTCATCATACATTACGTACGCCATGGATTGAACATTAACATTCCTGGACCCATCATGAACAAATTTTAAAAGAAATTTCAGTTTTACAATTTTCGGTACTGTAAATTTTTAAACTTCTACGGAGCTGGTCATACATTACGTACGCCATGGATTAAACATTAATATTCCTGGACCAATTTTAAATGAAATTTCATTTTTAGACTTCTAAACATCCCACAATATTACTTTTTATATCGTCGTATAGGGAAAAAATGCATTTTTAATTGCAATTTGTTTGAAAGCTGTATCTCAATCTGTTTCTGAGTTTCTTTTTTTTTGTTTGTTTGTTTTTGTAGTTTTTATTACTTTTTTGTCATAGTGGCAACATAAGTATCCATCTCTGTTGAAAGTAAAGGGAAAATACAGATTACTGTATACACCAATCAGAAAACGAATAAAATGCGGGATTCAACGAATAAAACGCTTCAGATATGTTTTTCATTTTCTAACCTTACCGAGGACAATAACCATTTTTCCAAATGGTTAAAAAAAAAAAAAAAAATACTGCAGTCTTCCACGAAAATTGAAAAATATTCCTGGAAGAATCCCATGCTTTTGAAAGACGTTAAATGGGCAAAATCACAGTTGTTCACAGCCCCCCCCCCCTCCAAGGACCTCTTGAAATGGCTCCCCACCCCTGCAGCAAAACCTGCAAAGAAGAAGTCGAAAGGTCAGGATAAAGCTCCATTTTAGACAGGTTTCCGTCTTAGCAAGTATAATTATATGGGGTTTTTTCATGGAAACGTGATATTTGTTCCGTTTCTGAAAGAATTCTTTTTTTGACAGGTTTCATTTTCATAGGTTTTGCAGTAAATATAATGTGCCTATGCTGTTCAGAGGTTTGCTACAAAAAAGATATTTTAAAAGCCTTAGATTTACTTGTAAAATGGAAACTGTCTATAACGGAATACTGTCTTAAACGGAAATCCTGAGACAGTATCTTAAAATTGTACCTGCTAAGATGAAACTCTGTTTGAAACGGAATTTTGAATCGGCTTACGTTCGGAAGGAAGATGATACCCCCCCCCCCCCCCGAACCTCACTCTTGGCTATGCCAGTGTCCTCCAAAAAAAATTCGCCCCCCCCCCCCTCCAAGAAAGTTCTGAAATGGCGCCCCTGTTCTTGTTAATACTATTTTTCAAAGAAATCTTGAATATTTTTCAGATGAAAAAGCTACATATTTTAACACTAATGAGTACTATATTATATCTTTATTTTTCTACATAAAAGGTAAAGTTTATACTAAAGATATAATTGTAGACTTCTTTTTCAAAAATTGTATTAAAATAGACATCAAATTTTCTTTCATTTCGGGCGGGTTGCCTTTCAATGGAAATCATTTTAGCTGTTTTCGTAATTACATGAAATTACTGTCCTGCGACAGGATAGGTTGACGTATTTTCTTCGTTGCGAGTGAGGTACATTTTAAGTTTTTCGGATTGTGCTTTATCTCTTTCGGTCGGAGTCGGGATGACCTGGTTTTTCATAAGGAAGTCCTGAATATTTTTCAAACAAAAAACTATATATTTGACTATTAATGGTGGCTCTTAGTAATAACTCATGTATTCATTTCTGTACATAAGGGATAAAATTAAAGACTACTTTATTATAAACGTGTTAAAATATGGAGTAATTTTTTTTTTTTTTTTACTTTGGGATTTTGTGGAAGTCTGTCGGTTTCTGGGTTGACGAAATTGTTTTGTCGGATGAGCGCAGACTCCATTCCTAGGCGTTGAAGAATTTTGAGAGTGTTCCATATATAATATGATTTAAGAAATGAAATAATTAAATAATTTGATAACTTTGCAATGATTGCACTAAATATAATCTGACACTAATATTCCAAAAAAGTAAAAAGTCGGATAATTAAGAACTTGAGTTATACTCGCCCCATCAACCCCCCCCCCCCCCCAAAAAAAAAAAGACTCACTATCTGAAAAACTCTACCCCTGAATTTCTAGCCATGTGGAGACTAGTTTTCCTATAGTCAAATTGTACACAACTGAGAAGCAATTTATAAAAGAAAATGTCTCTCATGTACTTTTAAAATTAGCCTCACCTTAAGAAAGTTCGAATAGGAAATATTTTTTTTAATTATTAATTTCTATGCATAAAGTATTTATTTAATGCATATGTTTTTATTGCAATCAAATCTGATAAATTATTTTAGCGTTTGAGAATTTTTTAAATTTTTGTTTGAGTATGACAATGGAGGATATTCCATCTACGTTATGATCACGTGGTCAAGATAAAAACTTCTAGCGTAAAGAAGGGAAAGCTTCGTAGACGCAATGTAAATAGAAAGTTTGATGAAATTTCGTGTGTTAGTTCTTGAGATATGGATATCGCTATAATCGTGTAAATCCTGAAAAATTCAGCATAGAATTTTTTAAAATTTTTGTTGTAGTATGACAATGGAGGATATTCCATCTACGTTATGATCACGTGGTCAAGCTAAAAACTTCTAGCGTAAAGAAGGGAAAACTTCGTAGACGTAATGTAAATCCCCCCCCCCCCCCCAGCCAGTGAAACAGTTCATGAGGAAAGCAGTAGTAACCTCCCTTCTTATCTGTTAGAAATTCTTTGTGTAAATTACCGATACCACGTGACTTTTTTCAGCCTCGAACCCAGATTTGGAATATAGTCCATTGATGGTTGATAAATTTTCTGAAAAATCAAATTCTTTGGAGGGGGATATTGGCCTCCCAGCCCCCCTCAAATGGCGCCCCTGAGCAATAATCGCTAAATCCAGGCCCGAATTTTTGGCCTCTTTTTTCTTCCATGCGAAAAAAGGAGATTAAAATGTATTGAATGGATCCCGGAGTACTAAAAATCGGGTCTGGACTGATCACCGATTGCTCTCTTAGCCATCTATTGTTTGAAATTCGAACTAAAATAAAGAATCACAGTAAAAAAACTACTGGCATCATACTTAACCCTCCTGCAAGAATTTTTTTAATATCTGTCACCGTTTGTAAGTAATTGAATTTGAAAATCATCGGTCTTTTTTTGGGACACCCGGTATGTAAGAAAATGTAATACTCTTAAAACTAGTCGGATATCCAAAACTTTCTTCTATATCATGCATGTTAATACTTCAAATTTTCCTGTCACAGTAACAAAATTAAATGACATTCTATGCCCACCAAGAGAATTCTAAAGGTATAGGTTCGTTGATTTGTGTGCATTTAATAAGGAGGTAGAAGCTTCGCACTTCTGAAACAAATAATTGAATTTCGGCACCTCCCTATATAGATTTCAACAACCAAAATTCCCAACCCAAAGAGCATAAAATCGACACCTGTTGGGCAGCCTAATAAGGATCTATTTATGTGAAAGCTTAACAGACTATGAAGTTTTATTAAATTCCGTGCATTAGTTTTTGAGATATAGCTGTCGTAAACATCGTGAAAATTGCAGCATAACAGCGCTACCTGTTATATGATTTACACGAAAACCTAATCAGCACCAACTCATGTCGAGGTCTAACAGAATAGGAAGTTTGATGAAATTCCGTGGGTTAGTTCTTGAGATATGGTTATCGCTATAATCGTGTAAATCCTGAAAAATTCAGCATATCAGCGCCACCTGATGGGCGATTAACACCAAAACTTAATCAGCAACAACTTATGTCAACGTCTAACTGAATCTGAAATTTGATAAAAATCCTGCATTAGTTCTTGAGATAGAGCTATTGCTGTAATCGTGAAAAGTACAGCATACCAGCACCACCTGATGGGCGATTGACACCAAAACCTAATCAGCGTCAACTTATGTCACCGTTTAACTGAATCTGAAGTTTCATGAAAATTCATGCATCATTTCTTGAGATAGAGCTATTTCGAAAATCGTGAAAATTACAGCATAGCAGAGCCACCAATTGAGATATTTGCATCAAAACGTAATCAGCGTCAATATTAAGGTATACCTGAATCTGAAGTTTGATGAAAATTCGTGCATTAGTTCTAAAGATATAATCCAGGGAATAGAGACCGTATAGGGGCTCTACCTAGCAAATTTCATGGTAGTTCTGGATAAAGGCTTACTATATGTTTTTTGGGTCGCTGAATCCGAATTTTTAACTTCCCACCAAAATTTCCCCCGGCAACCCCCCCCCCCCAAATTTTGGTAAAATGCCCCCAAAAAAGGTTTTTATTAAAAAAATCAAATTTTTTATTGTTTTAGGGAAAAAGTATCTAGAAATTCAGGAAGTAGAAAAAATTTGCAACAAATTAGATATATGACATTATGACTTAGGATGAAGGGGAAGGGGGGATCTGCCTCGGAACATGCGTGCGGTGCTGCGTGAACTAAGTTGCGCAATTCCACTTAACCACTCACACGTTTACATTCGTCCTCCCATCTCCCCTTCGAACTTTCTCTATAAGGTTTACTTTAAATTTTTTGGGTCGCTGAATCCGAATTTTTAACTTCCCCCTAAAATCCCCCCCCCCCAAAATAGTTGTTTTTAACTTAAATTTCTTAATTTTTTAGGGGAAAAGCATTACGAAATTCAGAAACTAGACAAAATTTGCAACAAATAGGATATATTACATTATGGCGTAGGATGAACGGGGAGGGAGAGGGCTGCCTCTGAACATACACTGCGGCGCTACGTTCACTAAGTTATGAAGTTCAGGCAATAGGGGATTATACCTGGAAAAATAAATACTAGCTCTGGATTTCTACTTGCTTTATGTTTTTTGGGTCGCTGAATCCGAATTTGTAACTTCCCACCAAAATTTCACCCGGCAACCCCCCAAAAAATTGATTTTTTGAAAAAATTTGGTTTTTCAGAAAAGCGCGCGGGGAATGTTCCGAGGCAGCCCCCTCTCTCCCCGTGTATCCTACGTCATAATGTCATGCATCCTATTTGTTGCAAATTTTGTCTAGTTTCTGAATTTCGTAATGCTTTTCCTCTAAAACAATAAGAAATTTAAGTTAATAACAACTTTTCTTTTGGAGGGGGGGGGGGGGTGAGGGTAAAATTTTGGGGGTAAGTTAAAAATTCGGATTCAGCGACCCAAAAAACTTAAAGTAAACCTTATAAGGAAAGTTCGGAAGGGAGATGGGAGGGCGAATGTAAACGTGTGAGTGGTTAAGTGGAATTGCGCAACTTACTCCACGCAGCACCGCGCGCATGTTCCGAGGCAGATCCCCCCTTACCCTTCATCCTAAGTCATAATGTCGTATATCTAATTTGTTGCAAATTTTGTCTACTTTCTGAATTTCTAGATACTTTTTCCCTAAAACAATAAAAAAATTGATTTTTTTAATAAAAAACTTTTTGGGGGCTTTTTACCATAATTCTGCACAAATCTCTTCCAAACTGATACATAAAATCAAGTGGCAGAATCGGACCAAGGGGGTGCAAATAGGGAGGGGTTTTGTGAAAACAGAAAAAACCGCATAACTTCTTAAATATAATACATATCAAATCAGTTTGAAGTTATTATTACTTCTAAAAAAAATGGCCAAAAATTTATGTATGACAGATTTTTGATAAAATTAAAAATGGGATCAAGGAGCGAAAAAAACAACAACAGGGTTTTAGGGAGAAAAAAAATTCATAACTTCGTCAATTTTCAAGATATCAAATTCATTTAAACTTATTATAAATCCTCTTAATACTGCATACAACTTTTACATTGACAAGTTTTTGATAGGACCAACTCTTACTGCAAAAAAAAATTAAAAACGAAAAAAAAGGGGGGGGGGTGTTGAAGAAGAAAAAAATTCATAACTTCGTCAATTCACAAGATATCCAGTCCGCTTAAATTTATTATACATCTTCCTAATATTATCTACAACTTTCATATTGACAAGTATTTGATAGGACCAATTCTTACAGCAAAAACAAATTAAACAATAATATGGGTTGACGAAAAAAATTATCGTATTATAAGGGTGTACTCAAATCCAAACTGCTTAGTTTCTGACTCATTTTTAAATTCATTTTTGTTTTCAAACGCATCCAACTGGCAGTATCTCTTATTCAGAAACTGTGCCGTATTGGTCAATTTTTTGATAAAGGCAGAATATATTTCAAAAAATGTTGTAAAAGTGGACATTTTGAACCGAATTTCTCGAAGCGATATAAGGAAACGAAAAAAAAATGGTCGTACTAAGAAAATAATTGTTTGTAAATCAAGTTCTTATTAATTGAACGAAAAATAAAAACACAAGCCACTTACAAAAAAAAATCACGTCAGCAAGTTTCATGTTTTTATTTATAAAAATGATTGTGAAAATGTGTCAGAAAATTTCGAGTTGTTGAGCGTAGAAAAATATTTTTTTTGAATACCGCCTTAAGGGCCTACTTCAGTCACGCGAAAAAGACCCTTTCGCTAATGCTATTCCTATGGAAGAAATTTATAAAGATATCTTGGTCGCATTTCAGTATTTGTAGATGATTTTTTTTGCAGTGGCTAGCTGAGGTCGATCTGTAAAAAAGCCATTTTCTACTTTTTCGATTTTCATTGGGGATTTTTTTCAAGAGGATGCTTTTATTTTAGGAACCGGTTCTGAAAATGAAAGTGTCCTGATTAAAAATACTTGTAAACGAAATTGAAAAAGTAGAAAACGTCCTGCTGTGAATTTCCTGTTTGTGAAATTAGTACATAACTTCGAAATCTACCTCCGCCTGTAGGCCGAGTCGGTTGGGATTTTTTTTTAACATCACGCCAAATCAAAACACTTCACCTCCATCTCTCTCTTAACTCCGCGTATTTCTCTTTACTTTCTACAGAAATGGAGTACTTCAGTTGCCACCATTACGGAAATGGAATTAAAAACTACAAAAAAATTTATATTTCAAAAAGAAATATCGATACAGTTTTCTAACAAGTTGCATTTAAAAGTGCATTTATCTCCTTATACGGCGGTGTAAAAATTGCGATGTTTAGAAGTCTAAAAACATACAGTAGAGAAAATTGCAAAACCGAAATTTCGTCGTAAAGTGTTGCCATTCGCAAAATGACGTTAGCGTTACGCACAGATACGTTTGTCCTTTTTAATATAGATATAGTCCAAGAGCCGACAGCAGAAAAACCTATGTTATCAAGCACATTGAAGAACATTAAAGAAACAATGATAGTCACCAAAGTAGGTATTCGAAATTACGACTCCGGGCCGTGATGCATGGAAGAGCATCTCCGGCGCATGGAAGATCTAATGTTCTCGAAAATACCGGGAGTCCCGGACTTCCCCAGCAGCTGCCACGATGCGTGCAACAAGTTCCGCAGAATTTTCCAGCATTGTACCGGCATTTTTGCAGCACTAAGAATACTAAAGAATTTCTCTCCCTGTTCGTGTCCTTTCTTTCTTGTGTTTTGTGTCATCACTACCGCGCCCGGAAAACATTTCCGACCATGGGTCTTCTATCTTTAATAGAAGAGAGTATTGTAATCGAAATTTATTTCGACTTACGGTTTTCGACGGATTTACACGTTTTAGTGGTCAAAGATCCAAAAAAAACATGCTTATAGAAAATGTCTGTCTGTCCGTGTGTCCGTCGCCATTGTACCATCAAAAATGTATGAAGTTATGCATAGAATTGAACCAAATTTTTATTTTAAGTTTTTGGCTATGACAAGCAGATCCTCCCTGAATTTGGAAAAAAATCCCCGGTAGGGGTCGCTGTAACAGCGATTTTTGTGCGATTTTGAATATTTTACCATCCAAAAGTGTATGAAGTTATGCATAGAATTTAACCAAATTTTTATTTTAAGTTTTTGGCTATGGCAAGCAGATCCTCCCTGAATTTAGAAAAAAACCGCAGCTAAGGGCCGCTGTAACAGCGGTTTTTGTGCGATTTTGAATATTGTACCATCCAAAAGTGTATGATGTTATGCATAGAATTGAACCAAATTTTTATTTTAAGTTTTTGACTATGGCAAGCAGGTCCTCCCTGAATTATGAAAAAATCGCCGCTAGGGGGCGCTGTTATAGCGATTTTTGTGTGATTTTGAATATTGTACCATCGAAAAGTGTATGAAGTTATACATAGAATCGAGCCAAATATTTTGTGTTTGTTTTTGGTCATGGCACGAAGGTCCTCCCTGAATTTGGAAAAATTCCGCCGGAAGAGGGCGCCATAACTGCGATGTCTGTACCATTTTCATTATCGTACCATCGAAAATTGTATGAAGTTATGCATAGAATTGAACCAAATTTTTTATGTACGCTTCTGGCTATGGCAAAGAAGTCCTCCCTGAATTTGAAAAAAATCTGCTGGAAGGGGGCCGTTGTAATAGCGATGTTTGTGCCATTTTCTTTATTATACCATCGAAAAGTGTATAAAATTATGCATACAATTGAACCAAATTTTTTCGTGCATGTTTTTGGCATTGGCCAACAGGTCCTCCTTGAATTTCGAAATGTTGCGCGGTAAAGGGGCTCTGTAATAGCGATTTTTGTATGCTTTTCTTAATTTTTTTGTAGTTCTGTTGACCATCGGCGGCTCGTGCAGAGGCAGGAACTCGCTTTTTGCTAAGCCGGCTATTCGCAAACATCTGATAACAACAGAATAAGGAAAAACTATTAATTTTCACAAATATGATATTGATTAACTCGCTTTTAGTCCGTTTAATTGACTGAAGCAGAAATTTAAGATGAAAATCAAAGTTGGTATAGTATTGAACTAAAAATATTGAAGTATTAACATGTGCAACTGGTTTTCGAAATATTATGTATAAGATAGAAGAAAGTTTTGGGATTGGCCACCGGTGGGTGACGTGGCGATTAACGTGTTAAGCAGGAGACTACTATGTAATATTTTTTGTTTTATTTATTCTTAGTGTTTAAAATTGGTTTAAAAATTGACAGTATTTTTTAAAATTTCTTTCCGTTAATCAAAACTTTTTGGAAGTTTTTTACTGTTTACGCGCATATTTATTTATTGGAGCTTATATATTTTTAAAATGATTTTATAGCATCATAAAGTCTAAGTTTTTTCTGAGATAGTTATTAAATTTTTCTAGAGCTATTTGTGAATTTTAAAAGTAAGGGGAGGGGAAAGCAAATTTCATTAACTAAAAAATTATGCCACATCATTTAAATTTTTTTACAGCTTAAAATCAGTCTTTCACTGTCGTTCAAAGTCATCAAAATATGATCTTGAGTCGGTGACGTTCCCAGTTTCTCCCACCGCAAAATAAAGTATGTGAACCATTGACCAATGAGGTCTTTGGATTACCTACTAACGAGGCTATTACTGTCTCGTAAATTTCGTAAATTTCTAGGAGGTGTTGAGTGAGATGTAGCTAGTTTCGTTGAGTTGTATGGGTCCTTCTGTCCAGGATGTTCTTTTTATTTCTGTTTCTCGGTGTTGGGGCTTGGTAGGGCGGATTTTTTTCGTTTGTCTGGTGTTTTGACACCACAGACAAGCAGAAAGTTTTCTAATTATCAATGGTGAACTCTGTGCTTGTTTCTTTCTTTGTGATTTCTAATCTCTTATCTTCGGTTATCAATTTTAATGTTTTTGCTATGTCTTGAATTGATTTCTCACAGTACGAAGATGTATTTATAATTTTGGGAGTGGGATTTCTGTCGTTATCTGAGGATCATGCCTGATTCAGATTCGACACTGGTATTTCTATGTATATTTTTCTGGTGTGAAATTTGGAATATTCTGAAACACTTATCTGGGCGATCGTTATCTTATAGAAGCCTAAGATTTTATTTAACTCGTTCGGGGGGATCAAGTGGCCTATTTAGAGAATATGTCTTGATTGAGTATTATTTTGTTAAGCCTAATAATATTAATACGTAATTGAAAAAGTGTGAAAATGTTTAGATGAAGTCAGCGTCAAAAGGGATGATTAAATTTCCTTATTCATTTTTTTCAAGCATTCATCTTTTTTTCCCGCTATGCTAACTTTTCACTGAAATTAAAAAAAAATTACATATGTGTTTGTAATACAAAACATAAAAGTTATAAAAGAAATCTTACTTTCAACTCAAATGTAACAATGAAATATCCTATTGTTTCTAATAATATGGTATTTAAAAGTTAAAAAAAAAAAGTAAAAATTATTTTGATATTTCATTATTAATAGGTACTATAACAATTTTAACCTTACTGAAAAATATACCCGATGCAAAAACCCAGGAGGGATTGTGTTATCCAGGTTTTTTATAACCACTATTTCACCTGAATAGTAATATTCACCTTACGAATTCTAAGATTAAATAAGACTAAGATTACTATTTGGACATAACGATTATAAAATTATCCTGAAAATCAGTACCAGCTATGTTGCTTATATTGCGCCGGTATTTGCATTTAGCGCTACCAGAATTGCTGATTTAGAGGAATTCTTAATTTTAAATTACCTACCAGACTTTTGAAATAGCAATTTTCATTTTATATTATAGATGAAAGTCTGCCATTAAAGAAAGCGAAAAATATTGTTAAAAATCTTTGCTATGTATTTTGAATAAAAAAATATGCTTCATTTTCAACGCTGATTGCTATCGCTGACAAGACACATGGAACTGAATACTCCAGAAATATTGCTGTGCATTGTAATTATCCTTATCTAAACGTCAATATTGCAGAGATATTTACATTAAGTTGAAAATATTAATAGTGAAATTGCAAAATATTTGATGGCTTGCAAATATTGCCCACAATGACCAAGACATTACACAATATTGGTGCAATAGTTTTTTTGCACCGAGGAATATATCTTTTACCAGTTTTTTCACTAGGTTCGGTTCACAGAATTTTTTTGCAGTGAGGAATATATCAGAGTTTCACCTAGGTTTTAAAAAAAAGCAGGGTGCTGCCGGTGAGATAGGGCACTTTTTTAATTCTGAAGGGCATGTTTTGGATTCTTAAGGGCACTTTTTTAATTCTCAGGGATGAGATTCTTCAGACTTTTATCGGAATTTCCAGCTTTTCATAAATTTGAAATTTTCCAATTTTTATCTAGGGGGGAGGGGGGGGGGGTTAATAAATCTGACTTTTGTCATTTTTCTTTTCGTCAAAGAAAAAAATGCGTCAAACGAGACATATCTCGCCGATTTGCTTTAAATTTTGTATATAGGATCATTTTGACAAGGAGCTTCCCTGATTAGTTTTAGGGTTCGTTGGTTAAGTATAAAGGGGGAGAACGGGGGGCCGACACCCCCCCCCCCCCTTCAATTTAGGTAACTGAGTTCATGCAGAATTATCAGATTTGCTTTAAATTTTGTATATAAGCTCATTCTGACAAGGAGCTTTCCTGATTAGTTTTAGGGTTCATTGGTTAAGTATAAAGGGGGAGAACAGAGGGCTGACCTCCCCCCCCCCCCTTCAATTTAGGTAACTGTGTTTTTCATGCAGAATTATCAGATTTGCTTTAAATTTTGTATATAGGCTCATTCTAACGAGGCGTTTCCCTGATTAGTTTTGGGGTTCATTGGTTAAGTATAAAGGGGGAGAACGGGGGGCTGACCCTGCCCCCCTTCAATTTAGGTAAATGGATTTTTCATGCAGAATTATCCGATTTGCTTTAAATTTTGTATATAGGCTCATTCTGACAAGTCGTTTCCTTGATTAGTTTTGGGGTTCATTGATTAAGTATAAAGGGAGACAAAGGGGGGCTAACCCCCCTTCAATGTAAATAAATGGGTTTTTCATGCAGAATTATCAGATTTGCTTCAAATTTTGTATGTAGGTTCATTCTGATAAGGCGTTTCCCTTATTAGTTTTGGGGTTCATTGGTTAAGTACAAAGGGGGAGGACGGGGGCTACCCCCCTCTTTAGTTATATAAATGTGTTTTTCATGCAAAATTATCTATTTTGCTTCAAATGTTATATATAGATTTATTCTGATAAGACCCTTCCCTGATTACTTTTGGGGGTTCATTGGTTAAGTATAAAGAGGGGGAATGAGGGCTAATTCCCCCCTTAATTTAGATGAATGGGTTTATCATGCAGTATTATCCTATTTGGTTCAAGTTTGGTACACCAGTTTATTCTGATAAGGCGCTACCCTGATTAGATTTGAAGGTTCATCGGTTAAGTATAAAGGGGGAAAACTAGGGGGGGGGTCACCCTCTCATTAATTTAGCTAATGGCATTTCATGCTTTGAAATAAGAGTATAATTTACAATTAGTTTCAATAGCCTGTGGCTTCAATGCCTTCAGTTTAACTGGGCACTCTTCTTTTGTATTATATACGTTTTCCTTTTGTGCAAAATATGGTTTCGCGCACATTTTTTTTTAGTTTTTTTAAAAAAATTTGAGCTTATGCATATTTTCAGACTTTTTGTTCTTCACCCATTCTCATGCCTGAATTCTAAAAGTCATGTTTTGTATTCTTAAGGGCACTTTTTTAATTCTAAAGGGTATATTTTGGATTCTTAAGGACAATTTTTGGATTTTTAAAGGCACTTTTTTGATTTTTAAATTCATTCTTTTGATTTTTCATGCCATTGAAGACAACAGTGAGACAGTTTTTACTCTGCAAGCAAATTTTTTAATGCTAAAAGGAGAAAGAGCACTTTTTTTCACTCAGAGGCAAGAAGGGTGCTAATTTTTTGAGTGAGGGGCAAGAGGGGTGCTAATTTTTTGAGTGAGGTGCAAAAGGGGCACTATTTTTTAAATCAAAGGGCAGGTGGGTTGCCGCGCTCCCCTGAAACTGTAATATATCTTTTATCAGTTTTTTCACTAGGTTAGGTCACTGAGTTTGGTTAAAACTGCTGATCCTATTATCACTGCAATGTCAAATCAATTTTCATTTTTTTTTTCTTTGAAATGTCACAGTATAACAAATACAATAGAATATTGCATTATTACATTTGATTGAAAGTAGGCTTTGTTTTTGTAACTTTTTTTTTATTTATTGCAAACAAATAAAATGTAAATTTATCAACTTTACAAATTTTCCACATTGTATGAAAATTAATATAATGGATAATGAATATAAAGACAATCATACTAACACAAAATTACTCATCTATTTTGATGATGAATTCAACCAAACAGTTTCACATTCATAATATTATTTGGATTAGGATAGTAATATTACTGTATGGAATTGATAACAAAACTAATTATTAAGACAAAATACAAAGAAAAGACATTCTCTTAATAAGACGAAAAATCCAGAACAAGTTAAATAATAATTCCATGCTTCTATGAAATAGTGATCACCTTTATAAACTTTAAGAAAATTCAAAATTTCATGTCAGAAAAATATACCAAGAAATACCAGTGTCGAATCTGAACAGAGTAGGTATTGTGAATATGCTGCCGGTGTGTAGGTCAGAGCTCTCGATAAGGGAGGGTTACACTTGGCAAATTTTCAAACTTAGCAAATTTGTTTAGAACTTTAATAAAAACTATAATACACTTTCTATTTCTGATAGACTTGGCAAAATTTGCAAATCTAATTGGGAATATTATTAAACTTTTTATAAATAAGAACTATATTACATTTTCTAATTGTGGTAACTTGGCAAAATTATGAAACTAGTTGTCAAGTACTGAAATTTGACTTGGTAATTTAAGGTCCTCCTATAGGTGAAAATTCGTGGCCGCCATTCACCACGTGGTGATTAAAAAATCTTATTGATTGCCAACTGAAATACAACTTTTTTCATAGAAATATGCATCTCTACTATCTAATTAGCAAACTGGTTAATTCTTTTTCCTACCGGATGCAAGGAGATTTCAACAATTTAGCTCTATTTTCAATACAGTCAAGGATCCATAATTTGCAATTTTCTATAATTCACATTGCATAATGAATGTAAACAAATTTACATATTCTTGATCCAAAAATGATTTTTAAGAAATATCTGAAAAATTTAAGTATAAAAGTAAATAGAATCAATTTTTTTAATAAAAGAATTTGAAAAATGCATTTTTTGAGATAGCATATTAAATTAATTATTATATTTCATATTTTTCTTTTCATGTTACACTGAATATGGAATTAAAATAGTGTCCAGAAATAAGAAAATGACATATAATCCATAATCCGCTATATTCCATAATCTGCGCAACCTTTGGTCCCAACTTGTGCGGATTAAAGAACTTTGCCTGTATTCCAACAAATTAGCTGTGTATTTTCAATATTTTGGTTTTTTGCCATGTGCTCGCTCTTCAGTTGGATTATTTTTTCAAGAAATGCAGTTTTATTCTGCAAAATATATTCATTAGCTTTGATTCCACATGCATTTCAAATAATTTATTCCTTTTTATTCACCGGATGCAAATGCAAGTGGATTTTAATCCTGTCGTTGAGGACTCCTCACCCCCACCAATAAAAAGTCTTAGCAATGGCCCTGTGTGTAGCTGCAGCACATCCTTCAAATTTCTAGTAATAAATTGTTTACAATATGGTTTGGCAGATTGCTTGATCTGAGATTATTCACTTGGATCGGATAACTAAAGTTTCTCAAGTTTTACCATTTTTACATATTTTTTAAACAAATTTTATCTATGTAACTTAATGCTAACTTAAGCTGTGTTTATTCATGTGATTGAATGAAAAAGAATAGGAGATAATGAGAATCATTTTAACATTTTATATTGTTATATCAATTTTGCTTAAAACATTAGAAATGTAAGGTATAATGTGTGATTTGTTAATATAAATCAAGCGGAATTAGTCACATTTTAAGTAAATATTTAGATAATGTTTAATTGGATAACAGCAATAGAAAATAGCAAATTATTACTTTTAAAATCAGAAGACTAAGAAATAAAATATTGGATAGATGTGTCAGTAATGGACACCCTTCAATGTTTTTGGATTATAAAAAAAAGAACCAATAAAAATTTAGATTTTATTAACTCTCCCTTGCATGTTTTATAATCTATGTTATTGTTGGACCCCTTAATCAAACCAATCAGGAAGCAGAAAATAATGTTTTAAAGTTTTGCTGTTTTCCGTGAAAATCTTAATGAAGAATCTAAGAGCTGGCTTCATTTAAAAAAATTATATATTCCTTATTTTCTTGCAGAATTTAAATGTTTTTGTTTGAGTAGTAATAGAAAACTTTTAATTTTATGTACTAATGGCCATTAACAAAATTTCATTTATTTTTAAGCTTTTAAGATCTGTGTCCATTACTAGGGCGCTTAATTAGCCAATTTCCAGTAATGGACACCCCATGTAGACATTGCTAAAAATGCAATTTCAGTAATATTCATAGTGCATAAAATCTTTTGACTTTCTGAAAACCAAAGTAATCAGATTTTAATTTTTAAACTGCACTATCAGAATGTAATAACAGTAAATTTTTTCTAAACAGCTGCTTTTAATTAATTTCGTGTGGTTAATAAAGCTTTCAATATTTTAATCAAATGAATTTTCTTTGCATCTACTTTAATTCTTTACCTTTTTTTTTAATACATTTGTCGAACATTTAAATTTATTTGCAACAATAATAATGATAGATTTAAAAAAAAGATACTCTAAAAATTTCAATTCTGTTTATTCAGTGCTTTTTTTCCAAAATATAGTTTCAGCATAGATGCCAACATCTCTTAATTATTCCGGACTCTGATCCAAGACAAGCATGTTTTTAACCAGAAAAAATATATATAAGGGAATGTGTCTTCTTTCTATAAGGTACATTTTAGATTTCATTTTGAAATTTTTGATAAAATAATATTTCTGGTTGACAACATGTTTGTCTTTGATCAGACTCCGGAATAATTAAGAGATGTTGACATCTATGAGTTTAGTGATAGTCAGAGTTTGACTTAATAGTCCAAGAGCCTACAGCACAAAAACCTATGTTATAAAGCACAAGAAAAAAAAACTTTATTTTATGGAAGAGTAGAAGTAGGAGAATCTAATGATCCATGTCTGCCGGAAGTGAATTGGTGCATAAGCCAAAAATTAATACCACTAGTGGTTGACTCGTAGGTTTATCATTGTGTTTGTCCTACAAACAAAGATATGAAAACATGGAGGACTGAGAGCAGGAAAACACAATGATAAACCTACGGGTGAACCACTGGTGGTATTAATGTTTGGCTTATGCACCACTTCAGTTCCGGCAGACATGGATCATTAGATTCCCCTACTTCTACTCTCCCATAAAATAAAGGCTCTTTTCTTGTGCTTGATAAGTTTTTTGTGCTGCCGACTCTTGGACTATAATGAAATTATCGTTTTAGTGATCTGTCTTTGAGCAATTTCTGTCAAGTGCAGCTGTAGCTAATGTTTGTGTAACCTTAAAAACATCACTATATTTTTATTAACTTAAAAAAAAAAAAAAAAAAAAAAAAGTTCCATTGCCTTCTTGCCTATTCAATTAAAGAAAACTGTTCTTTTCTAACAAATACTTCTTCCAAAACTTTAAAATGCATTTTCTTCAAGATGGAGTTTTTTCAACTGGTGGGCACTGGGAAAAGATTATTAAATATTAAACTTCAAATTAGGAGTGTAGCTACATGAAGCACATTCATCTGCTGGGTCATTAAATTAAATTTGTATTTGTAACTTATTTAGTATTTTACAAACATGGCTTCTAAGAAAATCTTTTTTTGTTTCCTAAAATTTACCTTTAAAATTAAAATAATATAATTTTCTTTGTAAAAAGCATTGATTTGCCATATTTTTACATCTAGTTTTAAAATTTTCAAACCTTTGTTTGTTTCAGACAGAACCACCTTTGTCAAGCAGCAGTACCTACTAAAGAGCAAAATGAAGACGGGCACTATAGAAAAAGCTATTAAAAGTTATCTGACAGTGGCTGCATTTCCTATTAAAAGTGGGTGAAATTTTCTTTCACGTCTTCAATAATTCCACTCTTGATGGTTGCAGTATGTTAATATTAACACATTTATTTGGCCCTTTAGTTTAACACTAATAGAAATTTTAACAAAAGTATAATATTTAGCACTTTTAAATTAAAATGGGTTATTAATGAAATTTCTCAGTTTTGAACTTTAGTACTAACCATTGAAAAAGCAGACTAAAAATCATTTTTATGTTCTGAGCTTCTTGGTGATCAGATGATTTTTTTAATGCAATTTGTTTTTTAAAGTTTGCCAAACCTAATGGTAATTTTCAGGCTCGGACTGGCACGCCGACCCATCGGCCCAAGGGCCGGTGTGTCCTCGTCCAGGGAAAACTTTGCGCCCCTAAGTGCCTAAGCCGCTCAAATATTTTTTCACTTGTTGTAGACATACATTCTGATTAGCGTACTAAATTTCGAGAATTCGTTTAGGAAGTAATCAACAATCACTAGACAGACAGCACAAGAGAAGTATTTTTTTTTATTATCATTATATATATCGTAGCAATTTCAAGATCCGAAACTAAAAAGTATATCTTTGAATGCGATTGAAAGGGAAAACATGCACCCAATGAGAGCTGTAGTAGCCATGGCTCCCTGGACTTAATTTCTTTCATCGCTTCTTTGAATGATATCTGTTAGATTTTAACGAAATATTTTGCATATTTTCAGTCCTTTTGCTTTTTGTACTTTGCGCCCACCTCTTTTATAGCTGCCCTGAATGCATCTATAATTGTGCTTTTTAAAAGCAACTTGAGTGAAAAAAAAAAGAGAGAAGTATATCAGAAGTCAAAAAACTTTTTGTATGGATTTTGTTGTTGATTGGAAAACACAACTTTTTCCTTTTCGCGGAATACAAAGTTGATGATACTTTTGGATTACAATCCTGCAAGCTGTGGGATCTCATGGGCAGTGTTTTCTCATTCACAAAATCTACCATCATTTTCGGATAGTAATTTCACGCATATTTTAGGAGTAATCAGTGAAAATACATAAAAAAAAAATACATCTGCGTCGAAATGAGAACCTTCTCAAAAAAACTCAAGCATGGAAACTTTATTTCCCTTGATCTCTAACAATGGTAAAAGTTTTGCAAATCATGGGAAGAGTGTGATGAGAATAGCAAATTTACTAAATTATTTAAGTGATTTTAGACTAGCAAAGCGACTGTTTTAGGGTATACTTTTTCTGTAAAAACTTTTTTATAAAGTTATATTTATTCAGCTCTTTATGGATGCACTAGCGAACTTGCCCGGCGTTGCCTGGGTATGTCAAAAAACAGCAGGAATTACGAAAAAACTCTGAAAATCACAATAAGATATCGCGAAAAAATTTTTAATCACTTCTCAAATTCTGAAAAGAGAAAAAATATATATATATTATGTTCGAAGATTGCAAGTTGATTCCTTTCACTAATGTGGAAAAATAGTAGCAAATCGCTAAAATACACTAAAAATCGCATACAAAATTCCCGAAAAATTTGAAAATTGCTATACAAAATCCGAATAAACTTCATTGAAATGAGGGCAGAATGTACATTAGGTCAAAAATGGAATGTCAAAAAATTGCAGCAGATTGCGAAGAAACGTAAAAATCGCATTAAAAATCACAAAAAGTTCAAGAATCACGAAAGTCAAAATTTACTATAATTGGATAAAAGTTTCAAATCTAATTCCTTTGACCTGTGGGTTCTCTTAAAATTTATGTTTTGGAAATCATGCTAAGCATTAGATCATGTTACTTTTATTCATAATTAATTTACTTGGACTCCCTTAAATATAATTAACATAATCCCTTAAGTTAATATTAGTTTTTGTTGCATTAAAATATCTCAATTTGTTGATTTTCTGTAAGCAAGTAAACCCTATTGTTTTACAATGGAAGTCTATCGGAATTTGGCGAAATATTAGAGGTATCGCCAAGTTGGCGTCACTTTTGGCGACTCATTTTTGTCGCCAAATTTGGCGATATATCGTCAATTTGGCGACAAACTTGGTGTTATTTGGCGACAAAACTGGATCCCCCCCTACGGTAATCCCCTTATATGTATGGACATGCATTACATGCTGTTCAATAATCGCATAAAAAATTCGCTAAAAATTCCAAAATCGCTGCACGAATTCCGAATAAACTTTTATGAAAAGAGAACAAAATTTACTATATTGGGTTAAAAGAAAGAAACCGCATTCTTTTTCCTAATGTGGAAAAATCGAATTAATATAATCCCTTAAGTTAATATTAGTTTTTGGTCCCGGGTTCGATTCCTGGATCTGGCTAATTTTTCACTCCAGTTGGGTTTATTGTTTTTATTGTTTGTATGTCTGTATAATATTTATATGTACCTTTAACTGTTGAGTGCAGGCGTTATTTATGTGTGTTTTAATAAATATTGTAGTATGAGTATTTTATTATAAATATTAGTTTTTGTTGCATTAAAATATCTCAATTTGTTGATTTTCTGTAAGCAAGTAATCCATATTGGTTTACAATGGAAGTCTATGGGAATGTGGCGAAATATTAGAGATATTGCCAAGTTGGCGTCACTTTTGGCGACTCATTTTGGTCGCCAAATTTTGCGATATACCGCCAAGTTGGTGGCAAACTTGGCGGCATTTGGCAACAGAACTGTGTCCCTGTATAGTGACCTCCATATAGGTATGGAAATGCATTAAATGCTGTTCAATAATTGCATAAAAATTTCGCTAAAATTCAAAAATCGCTGCACGAATTCCGAATAAACTTTTTTGAAAAGAGAACAAAATGCACTATATTGGGTTAAAAGAAAGAAACCATATTCTTCTCACTTATAGGGAAAAATCGCCTCGAAACTTAAAGTGTTAAAAATAGCATAAAAAATTAAATAAAAAAAATCTAATCAAAAAATCGAAAATCGGGCTTTGAGGTGCAAAACTTCATATGTAGACGTACCTTTTCCCCAAATTTTGTAGCTCTACGTGCAGTGGTCTCTTCAGAACACCGTCGACTCACTCACTCACTCACAAACTTCTTTCTTTATTATTATAGAAGATAAAGTCATTTTTTTTAGGATAAAAAATACAAATTGTTTTCTCTAGCAAGTATTATTTTCACATTCAAACAGCCCTATTATATTTCAGCATTCCAATACCGTGTAATATGTGGTGCTTTTATAAAAGAACAAAAGAAGCATGAGGTTTAGTTTTCAAAATTTCTATTTCCATACGGAGAATATATTTTTGTTTTAAACATAAATGTTTTATAAACGAAGTTTACATACTGAATTTTTCTTGTGTGTGTTGAAGGAGATACCTGCAGATACCACATTTAAAAATGCTACTTGGTTAATATTAATAATAATAATATAACAGTAGTAAATAAAAAGTAGTTGTTCTCAGATTGTAACAGAAATTAAATTTATGGCATTTTTAACTGACTTGATAACTAATTCATATTACATTAAGCCCTTAGCAGCACTGCGGCAACTCTATTTGGCACCTAGTGCAAAAAACCCTTGTTAGATTTAATAAAGAACTTCAGTGCATGAATGGTGATTAGAAAAAAAAAAAGTGGTTACTCCTAACTAATTCTGCTAAAAATAATCTTAAAAAAATATGTAGGTACCAATTGACTGGAAATAATATCTGCTAGTTATTGTTATGTATAAAATATGTTTCTGAAGTCATTTATTTATTAAGAATTGTACCAACTTTGCAATTTCAAACAATAAACTGATTTTTGATACCTTATTTAAGTTTCTTGGATCGCGACAGCCCGGAAAAAGGCATATTTTATATGGATTATCTTAAATCTTGATGGGGTTAGAAGAGTTTAAATTTGAGGACAGTAAAGCTAAATCCACTTGAGAAACTTAATTTTTATCTTCATAAAAATTACCTGATTGATTTTTTATTAATTAAGGATATACAGAATAGACCCAAACTTATTCCAGGCTTTTTTTTTTTCTATTCAAACATTTTTCTTAGTTAGAAAGCTAATAAAGTCATTTTAAATATATATATATATAATGAACATACCACAATTGTTAAAACATCGATGTGTACAGCTCATTTGAATAATTAGTTTTCGAGATATGGAGAAAATTTTCCTTTCCATAATTTAAGGGGTTGTATTCCGCTATCAAAGGTACCACAGAAAAAAATCGTAAAAGCTCACCAGAAATATTTTGTAGGATTTTCTTTGGCATAAAGCAAGTTTTTAATAAATTTATAATAGTTGTAAAATTTTAATGATGACTAATTGAGAGATTTTGGTACTTTTTCTTGTAAGATCTTCAATTTATTTTCCGAAATTTAGGGATAAACCCTTAACACATTTTGTTTTATAACTGCATTAAGTTTCAAGAAAAGCATATAAGCTATATCTCTTTCCTGGCTAGAAAGGAACTCAAATAGGGTGTCAAAAGTGGATGTTACCATTTGAAAAATCAACGTTCGTGTATTTTTTTATATGTAGACAGCCTCCAAAGCAAAATTTATGAAAAGCATTTAATAGTAAATATTATTCCTAATCAATTGGTATCCTATGTTTTTTTTTTATATAGTCATTTTCAGAAAAATTGGTAGGGGTGATCATTTTTTTTTCTGCAAGGTGTCTACAGATAGAAGAAGAAAATGAGAAAGCTCTTGTCTTGATATCAGTAATCTACTACAAGGTAATATGTGTTCAACTTGCTGGAGTTTTAGATGTTATATGATTTGTTTTACAAAATTGCTTAGTAGGAATTGCTTGTGTGGGATTGATGGAGCTTTAAACAATGCACGAAGAATATAGCGAAGTCTTCTATCCAGAGTTAGAGATATAATTTAAGCCATTATCATTTACTTGATGCTATGCGAGTGTGTTAAACCTCGTCAAACCAGATACAACACAAGCAAGTAAAATTGACTTGATTCGCTAAAATGCTTGCGCCCTTTAGACTGATTCAGTCGGACCCTGGTAATTTTTGTTTGAAAATAGTCATTCTATCTTTCTTATAACAAGTTTTTCACAGGGTTTAAAATGGGCAAGGAGGTGCTAATTAAAAAACTTTTTAGATTATTAACCCCTTCAAGTGATGCGAATATGTGATGAATGAAGTGTTCAGAATCTTTGACCATTCTCACCATCATTTTTTATTTAAGAATTTTTCTTTATTTAATTAAAGCATTTCTGCAATTAAATTAGACAAAATATTCAATTCGAAAAGTTGGTACTAATAGATTAAAAGTTCTGTAAAGGACATTCATTGCAAAGAGGTTAAGGCATAGCTGCAAACTTTTATGCTTTTTTGCTACCACTAAAATTTAATAGGGATTTTCACCTTGTTTAATCATGAGATTTTGATGATTAAATTGGACAATATTTACTATAAAATTTTAGTGGTATGAAGGATGCATAAAAGTTGGCAGCTGTGGGTTAAAGGCATTTTTAAATCCACTTATAATATTTAAAAAGTCAGGATTTCTTCTTCAAGACACAGCAATGAATATTTTTACTATGAAAGCAATATTTTAATATGAAGGGAAATGTAGAGATGTCATTTTTTGACTGTGGGAGAAGGGTGCTATTTTCTTAACCAACGGACAAGCAGGACTATTCCTGAAACTATCTGGGAGAAACTTTGCTTAAATATAGATTTTCAAACCAGGTCAAACTTGCTGCTTAATTAAATATACATTTTTAAGTAAGCTTATTTTTAGGAATATTTTTTTAATAGTCTGATAGTTGAATTGTTATTAAATTGCAACAATCATCAATTGAAAAAACAATTCAATGTACATTTTCAAAACTGTTTAGTAGCCACTTGCTACTGAACGATGTTGTCTGTGTTCATCATTGGCAGATTGATTAAACCATTTCTCAGTCATCATAATAAATAAAATAAAATTTTTAATATTCCTAACTTAAATATTTTTTATTATTGAAATTTAATTAGTTTTTAGTAATCATAAATATATCTTTAAAAAAACCCCTATTTATAATTTAGAAAAAAAGATATGCAAGTGCTTAATATCTCTTGGGTATAAATGAACAAAAATCATGTGTTCCAGGCACTAAAGCAGCTGTTATCTACACACAATAATGTACTTTTTATTGATACTTCTTCAATGCTCCTGCAGAAGTGGATCCATATAGTGATTTTTTGTCATTTATTAATCTTTTTCATGTACTTGCAGGTTAAGGTGGGGGTATGGCAGCTTGCATTTCTGTTTATTATATTTCTGTATTGTTTTTGAATTAATTTGCATTTAGTTATTTTAAACTTATGTATACAGTTGATTTGCAATAAGCTTAAATCTTAAAGTAATCGATAGTCTTGGAATTGCTTATCTCATTTTTCTCGTATAATGTGATTTTTTAAAAATACTATTAATGTTAAGAGAGAAGAAAGTTTGATTTTTTTTTTTGTACATTTGGAGTATGTAAACTTGCCATACCTGCAAAACCTGATAGAGTACATAATTTTTTTGTCAGTTTAGCTCCTCCCCACCTTCTGATGAGCAGAGGGCAATAAGGAATTTTTTTTTCAATTGATAGTTCTCAGTTGTCTCTTTCTGTTCATATTTTTCTAGTCCATGTGTATTATTGTTCCATATTTTGTATATACAGTAAAACCTCTCTGTTAGGGCCACCTGCCGTTCCATTGAAAATTGGCCCTTGAATAGGGGTGACCAAATTTTTCATTTATTTTTATCCCATGATTTTTAAAATCTGCATATTCGTTCAGTAAATTTTTTTTGTTTTTAAATATATTGTTTATTCGATTCTTGCTGAAATTAAACTGAAGTCAATTTTCTTGCAGGTGTTCCTTGATCATGACAATTAAGAACTTTGATTTTGTCATTCAAATCCAAATGTACTCTTTGGCTTGTTTTAGGTGCCATAATTTTAAATTTTACATAAGCCTGAGCATAAAATTTCTAGTGCAAAAATTGTGCTTCAATTTCATTCACAGTTTCAGTAAATGTGGCATCAGTTTTTTAGATAACCTATTATCCTTTGTGTGCCCTCAACAAAGGGTCAAATTTCTCCTCCAACCTAACCCCGACACGTTGAAATGTCAAACAAAGTGTGAGGAACACCTGTTTGTCTCATTTGTGGAAAAGTTTGTGGTCCTTCATTGTGTTACTAAATCCTCCCCATATACCCCTGCCTTCTTTGTTGCAAGTACAGTTGTTTGCTGAACCCTTATCTTTTGGTTCAGGAATTCAATACACCTAATAATTATTAAGATGCTACTTGGCCAGAATGATATAAATTTAAAAAGCAACATTAAAACCACCAGAGTAAGCAAAAATTCCGCAGACTAGTTTCGGTGGCATTTAGCACCTTAGACACTGAGGACGGTACGCTAAACGTTACCAAAACTAGTCTGCAGAATTTTTGCTTATTCTGCCGTTTTTAATGTTGCTTTTTAAATTTATATTCAATACACCTGTTTAGGATTTAAGGCACATGTGAAAAATATGACCTTTATGAAGAGTAGGTGCGGCCCCTAATAGGAGTAAATTTAACATGTCTATGGGAGAAATTTTCGTTCCTAAAAATATTGGCCCTTAATAGAGGTGGCCCTTGAGTAGGGTTGGCCTTTAAAAGTAGCTTCACTGTATTCTCATTTTACAGACATGTTGTATCCCAAAAATCATATAAGTGGTTAATCATTTCCTTGACAATTTGCCAGTGTTGCAACCAGAATTTGGTTCTAGGGCTAAGAGGCAGAGGTTCTAGTTATTGATAGCTACAGACACTGTTAGACGATTCATTTCCTCTGTGCAAAGATGAGACAAACTTTAAGAGGTTGAAGAACACATTAAAGGAAATATTTTTCTGTATAGTAAACCAGGTTTGCAATCCATTTATTCAATCAAAAAATATGGGATGTTCCCCTCCAAGTTGAACATGAATTCTTGTTCATAAGTTTAACAACAAGGAATCTGTTTCAACAAAATTTCAATAAACTTTTGTCAAATGCAATCATATCGCAAAAATCGATACAGACATGAAAGAGTTCCTTTTAAATTAGGAATTCCACCTTTTTAAAAGCAAATTTGGACATTCTCTGGATTGATGCAAAAATGCAAAGGAAATATTAGAAGCATATAGGGGGGGGGGGGGGGTCTAGAAAGCTTAATAATGAGACATTTTGTCTACTCAAATCCTTGGAGTTTGTTTCTGAATTGTTCTACTATCAAATCAAAGGCGAGCTTTTAGTATAAGCATCTGAAAGTCATGTCAATTAAGTTCTTTAACTATGGAAAGGAAGTTTCCATAAGGTTATTTAGGAATAGAATATTTTATTCTATTTATAAAACACTTCTGGGTAATTTCAGTGATGCACTTTTGGAATTGTATTTCTGGAGTAAAGATCAATTTGGCGTGCATATATTTAGCATAGTGATTTTTTTTTTCTTTTAAGTAAAGTCTTAAACATTCAAATTATTAAAAATAATACATTAATTTTGAAAAATTAATCTCTGTACTTCACATAAGTTCATCAGATACATTTGGATGGATTTATACTTACTGTTTCCAATTTTCTTTTTTGATTTAGAATTTATACATTTATTGTTATTTTTTTTCTTCTTTTAATACTTTCTAAGTTAAAAAAATAAAAAACAAATAAACAATCACATGTACAGTTATAATTTATTTTATTGTATGAATAACTGTTGAAATGCCTCTGACTTCTGACAGTTTTTCAATGAGCCTGGGCCAAATGCCCCACATCCCCGACAGTAATACTATGGAAGCACTAACAGGAGAATCGTGGCAGCACTGGGAAAAAAATTTAAAAAGTGGTGGGGGTGGGGGGACAAACAATTTCCTGTGCTCAAATGAAAAATAAAGAAACTTCACAAGTTTACTAAATTATAAAAGGTAAGTAAAAAATTTGAAAAATATTAAAATTAAAGCTGGAAAACAACTAGCCATAGGGCAGTGTCCCTTGCGCTCAAACATGCCGCCCTAAGCAGCCAACATAGGACAAAGCTACCAGACTCCACCTGACATACACAGATCGTGGCTTTTAAAAAGGCCCTTTGTAATGTCTCGGCTTCGCCTGGATTAGGAGAGCTGCTCACAGCGGTAGCCGAGGGGGAAATGACAAAAACTCGCTCAGGTGTGCGGTATTTATTGAATGCAGGGAGAAATGAGAGGAGCTTAGCTTACAAGGAAGAAAAATTATTAGCTGATAGAAGTTAAACGTGGAATCTAAACAGATTGTTGAGTAGAGTCAAGGCAATAACAAAGTTTAACATTACAGAAGAAGTATTAAAAATTAAGAGAATTTAAAAAGTAAAATTTAGAAGATATGCAGGGTATCTAAAATCATACATAATTTCGGTCTTTTTCTGTTATGGATGTCAAATATATCGTACACTGGAAGTGTATTTAAAGCATTGTTTTCAGAGTTTTCCAAAGAGAGATGAAAGTTAATACTTAAATCTTGAATGTCTGTATTTAATCTGGGGTATTCAATTTCTTTATAGAGGTGAAAATTTCGAACATAATATGGCACATCAAATATAAGTCTAATGGTAGAATTTTGAGTTTGTATTAGTAGTTTGATATGGCTGTTGGCAGCATAGCTCCAAATTTGACATCAAATAAGTTAGAATCGGTCTTAGAAAGGAGTTGTAAAGGAGCAATTTATTTTTAGTAGACATTATCATTGTTTCGAGCTAATAAGGGATAAATTAAGTTTTTAGCTGCTGGAAAGTTATTACGCGTGTGGTGGATGTATTGTCTGAAAGTGAGTTTTTGGTCAAGAATGATTTCCAAATATTTAAGTGTTTGACCATGGCAAATCGGTATTATTAAAGTTAATTTTGAATTTATTACGGTTATCTTCCATTAAATTACAAAAAAAGATGGCTTGTGTTGTGTTAATTTTAATTCGCCATTTTTGGAACCAATTAGACAGAATTCTAAGATGGCGAGAGATTGAAAGAACAACAAATTTACGATTGCGATGAATAGCAAAAACACAAGTATCATCTGCATATTTTGCCAATTGAGTAAAGGGGTGGTGGGGCATGTCGTTAATAAAGAGATTAAAAGGAATTACCAAAATTCGGGATCCTTAGGGGATTCCAAAAGGGGCAAAAAGTTTCCTGGAGAGTTTACCATTTACACGTACATAAAAATTTCTGTCAAGTATATAATGATAAATTAGTTTAATTAAATAGGGGGCAGGGTTGGCAAGTTTCTTCTACAGTGGAAAAAACCGGCCAGAAGAAGTAGGTTTCTTCCAAGTGGAAGAAATGGAAGAAACTATTATTGTGTAAATATTTATCATATAACTTTCAACTTTGTAAGATACAATAAAAACTTCCTATAACTGTATGTAAATTAATTCCATAATACCTATACAAATTTAATTAATTATATATGCTAATTAATAATTACTTCAGTTTTTTAGCCAAGATCACACATGACACCTGTCTAAAGATCTTCAACCATTGGCTAAATGAAGAAAAGAAATTTTAACCAAAATACACAAAATTAATTAAATGTTATCCATTTCAATCTAACCAACATATTTTTTAATTAATTTAAACTTTTTAAACTAGTAGTATATTGTATGGATCATTTACCAATGGTAGAATGAAACTCATTTAAATAAAAGATAGCCCTTTTAATTTACATCAATTTTATTAAGGTAAATAATATACAATAATTACTGTATTTAAAAAAAAATCATTAAAATCCTGATTTTTCTTATTACAATGCAGCATAGTATAACAAAAAAGTTTTTTAGCAGTAGAATGCTGCAATCAATTTCGCAACTTAGAATGAAGGAATGCAGAAGATGGAAAAAATTCTTCCGAGTCCTACAGAACTTCAGGATAGTTTAAAAGAATTTTGACATACCCATAAATATTTTTAGAACATTAGCCTTTTAAAATCAGCAATGAGATATATATGCATGCTAGATGCTAGTATAAATAATTACAAATTTGTTTATTACTGTGTTGCACAGTTTAAAATAATGTATTTTTATATGAAAAATAAGCATTTTGTAGGTAGTTTTTTTTTCTTTACATAAATGGCATAATTAATAATAATAATAAAAATCACTCTACAACTAAAGTTGTAAAATCTGTCTCCTGTAAATGTCTGCTGAACCTGAAGTTTGGTATTAGAAATAACTTATTTTTCCAAAAATGATATATTTATAATATTAATTGAATTTTCCAATGTAGATTTCAGATAATTATACTTTGAATTTTTTCTTTTACATAGTTAATATACTTTAATTTTGAGCATCTGTTTTTTTTTCCTGTTGGTTTCTTCCAGTTTTTTCCATTTCTTCCAGCTTCTTCTGGTAAGAAACCCAACCCTGAAAGGGGGGTGGGGAGTTGTAATTTATTAATTTGAAAATAAGGCCCAGAATCCAAACTTTGTCGAAAGCTTTCTCGATATCTAGGAAGACCGCAGCTACATAACTTTTAGTGATTTTGGCAGTTGTTATATGTTCCACTAGTCTATAAACCTGATGAGGAGCAGATAGCTCCTCTCTGAAGCCGAATTGAACAGGTGACATTAAATTATTGTTATTGATATGGCTATTGAGTTGTTTGGCTATAAAGGCTTCAGAAAGTTTACTTAGGGAGTTAAGGGAAATGGGGCGATAGCTGGTGGTATTATCAGGTGGCTTGGAACTTTTAAGGATAGGAGCAATTAACGTAGTCTTCCAGTACAGTGGGAAATATGAAAATTTAAAAAGGCTGTTAATAAGAAAGGTGATTTTTAGAATATAGGAGTAAGGGAGTTTAAGCATTTCATTGGTAACCTTGCTGACGCCTGGGGACTTTTTATTTTTAAGTTTACTAATTTCTTTAATGATGTCAGCATGGGTGATTGAAAAAGTGGGCGGGGGGATGGGGTTGCTTAAGAAATCTCTGATGGTCTCGTTAACCTCTCTCTGTTTCAAAATTAAAAACTGCAATTCCAGGTTGCTGGCAATAGCGTCTGCTTTTTCTTCGTCATTGTACGGGCAGTTATTAGAATTTGGAACATTAATGGGGGGCATTTTAGTGACAGAGCTCTTAAACCTTTTGGCTGCCTTCCATATGCTGGTGTCCTCTGGTGAAGGTGATTGAAGGTACAGACTGCAACTGTCTTGGCGCAGTCGGTGGAGATGATTTTTAAGTTCCTGTTAAGCTCTGTTCATGATTATTTTGTCTGAAATTCTGCACGTATGTTGCTCAATTTTCCTAGCACAATTTTTATTTGTGGTTAATCTGCGGACATGGGGATCTAATCTGTAAAATTCGTTGTCATATATCTGTATAGTAGTATGATCAACAGCATCCTTAATTTCAGTTATGTTTTCAGTTAGGGTTTCAATGTCGTTAGTGCTGTTGATCTTGGGCAGAAGTGGGGGGGGGGGGGGAATTTGGTTAATGATATTTTGAAACTGAGTCCAATTAGTTCTGTTGATAATTTTAGGAGGGGGAGGGTGGAATTTTGAGATTTATCGGGTTATGATCTGAACTCAGTTCCGGTAGTGATTGCATGTTTTTGACATAGTTAAATCCGTTATAAAGTTCGAAATCAATTGTGCTACTACTGTTGTTAGAAAATCTGATTAGGGTAGCTGGAAAAATGTCCACAGTTGTATTTTGAAGGAAATTGTAGATTTTATTGCCATATGCATTGCTGTGGTTGCATTTCTAGAAAGGGTGATGGGCGTTGGAGTCACCAATCAGAAATGTGTTGGCGTCATACCGGAGGAGGTGACTAAGTTCGTTCATGACGTCCCTCGTACTCTCACTCACAGGGCAATAAGCTGAGAAAAAAGTAAGAACCAGGGTGGCAGGAATATTTAAAGTAACACCTGTAGCATTGCCAATGTTTGTAAGCCAGCAGGGGTGGCAGGATAAAAATGTAACTATTTTTAATGCAAACAGCCGTGCCCCTAATGGGTTGCGAGCTGTTGCGGTTGTTAAAATCATTACGAAAGATGTGGTAATTTGGAATTTTTAAAGAAATCCTAGGTCGTACTTTTGTTTCTTGAAGTAAAACAATATCAGAGTTATGCTCCTTTACAAATGGCCTGAGCTCAGGAATTTTCCCATGATGCCACCACAATTCCAAGAAAAATATTTAAACATCCTCTGGAACCCATTATTGGGCCAGAGTTTGCAGTTGTTCGAAGGCTGTCATAAGAATGGACATTTTAGTCATAGGGTCGGTCATTGGCTGAAATGCATCTAAATTATACAAGTTTGGCCTTTTTGCATAGATGGAAAAAAATTTTCACCTTATTTCCCACTTTCATGCCTGTCGATAGAAGTTATCCACATACCACATCCAAACAGCACTCAACCAGGTACACCATATTTCGGAATAAATTTAAAATACCATATGATGCCACTGGTCGAACTACTGTGTATTTCCAGCATATAACATGTCATGACCACGAGCAAAGGTCATCTGTTGAAAATTCCATTAACATATCTTTTTATTACTGTACAGTATATCAGGCCTTGGCTTGAAGTAGGTACTCTGTATTTTTGTTTGATTAAATTGATTACAACCCTGGTTTCCTAGGTGAAAATTGTTTGTAGTAGTTTGCTCTCATCCCTTACAGTTTGTTAGGGTTTTTTTTTTTTCTTTCTTTTGGAAAGAGCCTGGAAAAGAAAAAGAAAATCCCCTTAAGAAAAAAAAAAATTGATTCTATGTCTGCACATTTACACTATGCCATTTTTGTGTGGTGCTTTTATCTTTTTGAGTAGCTGTGCTGCTTTTATTTTTAGGGTTTCGTTCATCTGACGAAACCCTATTCGTCTCGCTCGTCTGTCAGTCCGTCTATCCATCACAGAGCCAGTTCTCAGAAACTATACATGTTGGAGACTTGAAATTTTGCATACTTATAGATGAACACCACACATCATACGACAAATCATAAAATTTTGAAAAAGTCGTACATTTAACCCTTTCGGCTCCCACATGTGTATTTTAAACAATTCTTTCTAAGTGAGCTCCTAATTAGGTTGAAGGCGTGAAATTTTGCGTATTTACAGCTGGGCACTTCAGATCAAATGACAAATCATAAAATTTTGAAAAAGTTGTAAATTTAACCTTTTGGGGTCTGATATGTGTTTTTTTAAACAATCCTTTCTAAGTGAGCCCTAATTAGGTTGGAGGCGTGAAATTTTGCATACATATGAACACCTCACATCAAATAACAAACCATAAAATTTTGAAAAAGTCGTATATTTAATCCTTTGGTTTCCCACATGTGTATTTTAAACAATTCTTTCTAAGTGAGCCCCTAATTAGGTTGGATACTGAACACCTCACTTCAAATAACAAACCATAAAATTTTGAAAAAGTCGTGCATTTAACCCTTTGGGCTCCCACATGTGTATTTTAAACAATTCTTTCTAAGTGAGCCCCTAATTAGTTTGGAGGCATGAAATTTTGCATACTTATAGTTGAGCACCTCACATTAAACGACAAATCATAATTTTGAAAAAGTCATACATATAACATTTTGGGCTCCCACATGTGTATTTTAAACAATTCTTGCTAAGTGAGACCCTATTTAGGTTGGAGGCGTGAAATTTTGCATACTTATAGCTGAACACCATCATGCAACAAATCATAAAATTTTGAAAAAGTCGTACATTTAACCCTTTGGGCTCCCACATGCGTATTTTAAGCAATTCTTTCTAACTGAGCCCCTTATTAAATTGGAGATTTGAAATTTTGCAGAGATATAGCAGAATGCCTGAGGTCAGGCGACAAATCATAAAATCTTGAAAGAGTCTTACGTTTAACCCTTTGAGCTACCACATAGCTGTATTTTAAGCAATTCTTTCTAAGAGAGCCCCTAATTAAGTTGGAGACATTAATTTTTGCATATGTATAGCTGAATACCTCAGACCACACGACAAATCATACAATTTTCACAAAAGTCTTATTTACTGCTCCAGGCTCTAACTTGTATATTTTAAGCAATTTTTCTAACCTCTGCACTTTTAGGTAGCTTTCATTACAAAAAGCTACCTATTGCAGCCGTTTGGAGGAAAGCGAATTGAAAAAAATTGGTATTTTTTCATCGATCATGACCCCCAGACCCCAAAACCACCCTCCGTTCAAAAGTTGATATATATATATATATATATATCTGATCTTTGTCACACTAACTCTCGTATTTATGAACCAATTTGGGTGTAACTTCATGTATACATAGTGCACAATGCCTCGACAGAGTTCGTTGGCCAGCTTCATCCGCCATCGTGTTTCAAAATGGCGGCCATTAAAATTTTTTTTTTTAATTTAAAATTCAAAATGTGGTACCAAAAAATTGAAAATTAAAAAATATTTTCTTATGTATTTGATCTTGATACAAAGATTCCAGAGCATTTTTTGTTTCGTCTATATCTTAAAAAATGGCTGAGTTATAGCACTTTGAATTTCTAGCTTGGCTGACATTTTGAAACAACCTGATATTTGTCATGCAATAACAGGTGTATTTATAAGTCGATTTGGATGTACCTTGGTGTATACATAATACGTACCAATGTCTTGACCTAGTTCGTTGGCCAGCTTCATCCGCCATCTTGTTTCAAAATGGCGGCCATTTAAATGTTTAAAAAAAAATATTTGAAATGTGGTACCAAAAAATTGAAAATTGAAAAATATTTTATCTTATGTGTTTGACCTTGATGCAAAGATTCCGGAGCAGTCTTTGTTTCATCTATATTTTAGAAAGTGGCTGAGTTATAGCACTTTGAATTTCTAGCGTGGCTGACATTTTGAAACGACCTGATTTTTGTCATGCGATAACAGGCATATTTATGAATTGATTTGGATGTTCTTTGGTGTATACATAATACATACCAATTTCTTGACCAAGTTCGTTCGCCAGCTTCATCCACCATCTTGTTTCAAAATGGCAGCCATTTAAGATTTTTTAAAAATTTAAAATGAGGTACCAAAAAATTGAAAAATGAAAATGATTTTTTATATGTTTGACCTTGATACAAAGATTCCGGAGCAGTTTTTGTTTCATATATATTTTAAAAAATGGTTGTATTATAGCCAGGGGCGGATTTATTAAGTGAGGGACCCCTCTCACTGGAACTTTTTGGGGGCACTTCCATCTTGAAAAATTGGGTATATTTATAATATATACTAATAAAAGAAAATTTTGCTCTGTGTGTGTGTATTCGCGATTGCTAGAAAAATCTACCGCACGTACAAAGCAGAAAATTTTTGTGAGGATAGTCCAAGGCCTTTCCTGATACATCTGAGACTCAGAATTCTAAAATATCTACTTATAAGCTGAGTTATTCATTAACAATCGCAACGCATTCTCATTAAAAACTCATCTCAGTCAACGAGAGGGGAAAAGCAAGTCTTATTTACGCATCATGAGAAAATGAACATCGAAAAGAAGTAATTTCGGGGGGGGGGGGTATTTTGTCATATTAACTTCCATCGGCTAAACCGCTTACTAAAGTTATAAACGGAAGACATATTCTAAAAGATCGTACCCTTATGTACCAAATCCCGTAATCAATTAAATATATATATATATATATATCGCGGTTAACCTTTTGAAAAAGAAAATTTAAAGAGGGTCATTTTTTCAAAAAAAAAAAAAATGATTTTCCCCCTTATGGCAACACCCCTCCAGGGTGTAATTTTAGAGGTACCGACAAACCAAAAATATGTTCTTAAAGATAATTCTTCTTCTAAACGATGGTGCAATCGGTTTTTAAAAATGTGAATTTTAACCCTTTCAAATAACCGGCAAACTCGGGTCACTTCGCGCCTCGCGGAGACGATATTTTTTGTATGCTAAAAGTAACTAAACATCCGTATGTACACAGTCTTTTTAGAGAATCTCAATAGACTAGATTTAGATCACTTACAAAAATTATGAAACGTTCGGACGGGTAGAAATATTTTTTACAAAATAAAATGGTGTGAAGTTTTTGGCGAAATTTGTAGAAACTTTAGTGTTTAATCGCGGTTTCGCCCTAGTAAAAACCTGAGTGTTTCGTCACAGTTTCGCTCGCTTTTGTTAAGAAAAGACTCCAAAAAATCTAATTACGCAGGAAATAAAATACCAAATAGCATATACTTTTAATTCAACATTTTTTCATTTAAAAATATAAATTCAGACAAAATGGAGTTAAAGATATAAAGTCATACAAATTTGAGGTTCATTTAAGAGTCATTCATCACGGGTCTGGGCAATGCCGGGCGGGTCAGCTAGTTTAAAAATAATAGCTATTCAAAACTTAATTACAATAATTACTAACAAATAAATTAAAATGTATTCAATCGTTTACGATTAATTATACGAAATTCATTTCATATTCAAATTACATATGATGCAATAATAAACGTCTGCAATAATAAAATATTGATTACTAGCTGACCCGTCCGGCGTTGATCGGGCCCGTTATCATAACCTTAAACCAAATTCAAGTTTGTATGATTTTATATCTTCGGAAAATCGGTGCCCCAATGCCTTTGGCATCATAGAGTTTTTCAAATGAACTTAGTTTTTCCCAGGCCCCAATGGCTTCGGCCGCGTCGAGTGTGTTCTCAACAAACCTCTTTCAGTGGCGTATTCAGGGTGGGGATCCAAATGCTCTGGATACCAGTGATTTTGTAAAGTTCAGTTCGCCTTATCTAATTGGAGAATTTTGTGTTAGTAATCAAGACGAAGAAAACTTTAAAATATTACTGGTATCTAGAGTGCTTGGACCCCCTCCCTGGCTATGCCACTGTCTCTTTCTGAACAAACCTGTGACCTAGGTTGCCACTGTCTGAGGTAGCGTATACCCGAAGTGCTCCGCACGGCCAAAGACAATCGAAAATCAAGTTGAATGACCCAAACCCCGTAGTTATCGGGCTCATAGAACCCGAGATTAGATTATAATGCTTCCCCTAGTGGTAGAATATGGAACTAAAATCTGTATAACAATCTTAAGCTAAATTGAATGAACCAATTTTCGATGAAATCGAACCATAGAAACCGAGAAACGAATGCCCCGTTAACGTTCAAAAATGGTGGTAACAAAAGTCCAGGATAAACTTTCATAATAAAAAGCCGAGGAAAGAATGTGGAAGGTGCCCCTCCATCTATAAATTTAACAAAGTCTCTTTAACATTAACCCAATATTTAATTTACGGATTAAATACCCCCACCTCTCTAAAGTTATTCACTTACCTTTAACAGTAGCGTTATTTTTAATTTACGACTGTAGTGAGTAAACGTAAGTTGATGCCGAAAAGAAGATTAATATTCAAAAAAGTTGGTAGCAAGGGTATAAGGAAATTTTTTAGTAGTTTATAACGTGGCAGGAGGACCCTAGAACTATATTAAAGAAAATTGCAAGGGAATCAGATCAAGGGCCTCAAGAAGGCGATTAATATTCAAAATTGGTGGTAGCTGAAGTCTGAGAATTTTTTTTGTTGTTCATGGAGTAGCTGAAAAACCTAACAAGTTGTTAGAAAAGAAAAAGCTAGTGAATCGGACTATTTTTAAGGGAGTTATAATAGGGAGATGAAAAGGTGCCAAAGTGATAGTTGAGAGCCGGGCCCTATGATGAAAACATGTTAAAAGGTCCTAGTATTTAGCTCTTTAGATCTCCAATTAGTCGAAATTAAACATAACGTACAAATTAATCATTAGAATAAAAAGTTAAATAAATGCGCTAAAAATAAGGGGAAATACTTAAAAAGGGCCCTAACGTCCCAATAAAAATATGAGGGGAAGGTGGAAATCCTAAAAAGTTGTTAGAAAAAAAGCTAGTGAGTCAGACCATTTTTAAGGTCGTGATAATAGGGGGCCCAAAAGGGGTCAGCTGAGAGCAGGGCCTTGAGATAAAAACATGTTAAAAGGTTCTAGTAGTCACTTTAGATCTTTAATTGGTCGAAGTTACACATAGGGTATAAATTAATCATTTGAAAAAAAATTTAAAGAAATGTGCAAAAAAGGGGGGGGGGTGCTTAAAAAGGGCCCTTGTGCTCCAATAAAAATATGAGGGTGTTGATCCGGGGACAGGAGTCCAAGACTCAATTTTAAATTTATGCATTGACAGTGACAGAATTAGGGGGTGAAAAATGCCAATGCGTGGCGCACAAAAATTTCAAGAGACTCCGGGCCGGGCCCAGGGAGCTAGGGCCTTCATTAACTAAATGGAAAAGTTCCTTTTAACAAAGATCGGATTAAAAGGGGCAATTATTAACTATTGAGGGCACAAAAACTTCAAGGGACCCTGTACCACGTCCCAGGGGACCACAATCTTAACTCGAATGTAGTTTGATATAAGGAAATTTTTTAGTAGTTTAAAAAGTAGCCGGAGGAGCCAAGAACTATGTAAAAGAGAATTGGATTATTTTTAAAGAAGGGCCCCAAGAAAGCCATTAATATTCAAAATGGTGGTAGCTGAAGTCTGAGAAATTTTTTCCTAGTTCATGTAGTAGTTGGAGGACCTAAGAAGTTGTTAGAAAAAAAAAAAAGCTAGTGAATACGACCATGCAAAAGAGGCTAACTGGTAGTTCAGAGCAGGGCTCTTAAATGAAAACATGTTAAAAGGCTACTTTGCGCTTTAGATCTTCCATTAGACGAAATTAAGCATAGGGTATGAATTATTAGAATAAAATTTTAAAAAAATACGCAAAAATGGGAGGAGATGCATTAAAAAGGGGCCTTAGGGCCCCAGTAAAAATATGAGAGTGTTGGCCAGGGGACAGGAATCCAAAAATCAACTTTAAAGTTATGCATTGAGAGGGTGACATAATTATGGAGTGAAAAATGCATGGCAGACAAAAAGTTCAAGGGCCTCTGGACCGGATCCTAGGGGGCCAGGGTCTTAACTGGAATGTAGAATCTGGGGATAAACTAAATTGAAAAATGGTACCAAAAGCGAATATTGGATTAAAAAAGGAGAGTTATTAACAATTTATAGTACAGAAACTTCCAGGACTCCGTATCGGTTCCCAGGAAGCCAGGATCTTAACTGAAACGTAGAAAGGGGGATAACTAAATGGCAAAATGCCCCCAAAAACGAAGAAAATCTGATAAAATAGAGGCAAGTTATTAAAAATTTAGGTCATAAGAACTTGAAGGGCTCAAGGGCCCGGGTCTTAAAATATTAAAAATCTGACCCTCAGGTACATCAGGAACTGGCTTAGACTATCCTCACCGAAATGTTCAGACTTCTATGTGCGGTAGATTTTGAGAGCCATCGCACACAGACACACAGAGCGAAATTTTGTTTTATTAGTATAGACTAGCAGACCCGCCCGGCGTTGCCCGGGGTCCGTAAATAATAACCTTAAACAAAACTCAAGTTTGTATGATTTTATGTCTTTAGAAATTCTTTTAAATGAACCTAATTTCGGAGGCCCCCACTGCCTTCCACAGCGTCTAGAGTGTTCCCAACAAACTTATTTCCAAATGAACCTGTAACGTGAGGTTCCGTTATCTAAGGCAACATGTACCGGAAGTGCTTCGCACGTGCCGGAGACAATCAAAAACCAAGTTGATTGAGCCAGACCTCGTAGTAATCAAGCCCAATTAATGCATCATTAATGTTAGGAAATGTTGGTAACTGAAGTCAAAGGTAAAATTTCATAATACAGAAAGTAGCCGAATTATAATCTAAGTTGAATGAACCAAATCCCGTTGAAATTGGGTCCTTAGAATCCGAGGAAAGAATGCGCCCCCAAGCGGTGGAAAATGCCCCCTCCCCCTTGTAAATTTCACGAATTACTTTTAACATTAACACGATATTTAATAAACGGATGAAATCCCTTATCTAAAGTTACCTTTAAAGTAACGCAATTTTTAATTTACGGCTGTAGTTTGTAACCGTAAGTTGATGCTGAAAAAGGAGATTAATGTTTGAAAAAAGTGGTAGCTGAGGTATAAAGACCGGGCCCTGGAAACCAGTGTTTTAACTAGAATGTAGTCGGATATAAGAGATTATTTTAGTAGTTTTAAAGTAGCTGGAGGACGCTAAAACTATGTTAAAGAAAATTGTAATAGAATCAGATAGTTTTTAAATAAGCTGCAACAAAGGTCCCAAGAAGCAGACTAATATTCAAAATTGGTGGTAGTTGAAGTCAGGGAAATGTTTCTGCCATTCATGTAGTAGCAGGAGGACTTAAGAAGTTGTTTAAAAAAAGAAGCTAGTGAATCGGACCATTTTTAAGGGATCTATAACAAAGGGCCCAAAAAGGGTCAACTGATAGTAAAGAGCAGGGCCCTAACATGAAAACTTGTTAAAAGATCTAAGTTCTTAGCACTTTAGATCTTCAATTAGTCACAATTAAGTATAGAATAATATTTTAAAGAAATGCACAAAAAATTGGGTAAATGTTTAAAAAAGGGCCCTAGGGCCCCAATAAAAATATGAAGGTGTTGATCTAGGACGAAGAGTCCAAGACTCAACTTTAAAATTATGTACTGAGAAGGTGAGAAAATCAGGGGGTGATAAATTAGTGGCACACAAAAAGTTCAAGAGGCCCTGGACCGGATCCTACGGCAGCCTAGGGGTCCCAGGATCTAAACTGGAATGTAGAAATGTGAGACTAACTAAGTGGAAAAAGGATATAAAAAATGAAGATTGGATTAAAAGTAAGCAATTTATTAACCTTCTATTTGCACAAAAACTTGAAGGGGCCCTGTATCGAAACACAAGGTGTCAGGGAGTAGAAAGTAGAAAGAGAGTAATCTGAAGAGAGATCTGGAAGCTGGAGAGTAGAAAGGCGAGAATAACTAAATGGAGAAAGGTCCCCCAAACGAAGATGATTGGATAAAAAGGGACAAGTTATTAACAATTTAGTGCATAGAAACTTAAAGGGGCCCCGACCCTTAAAAAATTAAAAATCTGAGCCACAGGTGCATTAAGACCTGTCTTGGACTATCCTCACTTAATTTTCAGACTTCTATGGGCAGTAGATTTTGCTAGCCATTCGCACACAAACAGACAGACAGGGCGAAACTTAGCTTTATTAGTACAGATAATCAGTAACAAAGTAAAAATTCACTTAAAATATCAGCTTTATGAAAACTGCATACCAAATGTGGGGCCCCCAAAATCAGGGGACTCAGGTTGACGGCCCATGATTTAATTAGTTCCTCAATCTGTATAATTAAATCGTCATAGAATGTCTCTAACAGTGCTTCTTTCGGCTCAGACCCAAGTTTCCTTTGAATCTCACCCTATCCGTCCACAAACGATCATAGTCCTGATAATTCATAAAGGAAAAAAAAGATAAGGGAAAACTAAAACTATTCTGGGACTAGAAAATGATAGAAAAAATTATATTTATTACATGAAAATGATATTGTAATATTAACTGAAAAATTTAAAAAGCAACGCTAAGAAAATCCATTTATCAAAACGTCACATTTCTCTTTGAACTCAAAAGAAGATTTGGGGGCCCCTTGGGATGCGGGGCCCCTCGCGATTGCGACCATCGCGACCCCCTTAAATCCGCCCCTGATTATAGCACTTTGAATTTCTAGCTTGGCTAACATTTTGAAATGATCTGATATTTGTCACGTGATAACAAGCGTATTTATTAACCTATTTTGATGTAAGAACGCATGTGGATAGCATGTGGAATGCATATTGTAATGTCTCTACCAAGTTCGCTCGCCAGCTTCATCAGCCATCTTGTTTCAAAATGGAGGCCATTAAATTAAATAAAAAATATTTAAAATGAGGTGCAAAAAAATGAGAAATTGAAAAAGGTTTTTTTTTTAAGTATTTGACCATGATATAAGGATTCCAGAGGATTTTCTGTTTTGTCTTTATCTTAAAAAATGGCTCAGATATGGCAGTTTGAATATCTAGTGTGGTCACATTTTGAAAAATCTGATTTTTTGCCTGCGACAGTGCTTGTATATATCAACCGATTCCAATGTGAGTGAGCATGTACACAGGAATTACTAAGGTCTCAACCAAGTACACTGGTTAGCCTCATCCACCATGTTGTCTTAAAATGGCAGGAACTTCAAGATATCGCCGAATTTGGCAGCCAAATATAAGTTACTTTAAATAAAAGCAGCTTGGATAAAGCTGACTAATTTCATGAAATTCTCATTCATAATGATTTAGTATTAATAAAAATTAGTATTGAATCTCCTATAATCTGTTTCCACTAAATTGAGCTTTGTGCGTTTGAATAATATAAGCTTGCTTTTTAAAAATGAGGAATATGGAAGCTACCTCTTCCTCCCGGCACTGGCCGGAAGGACTTTTCTAACTTTTGCCGACACCCCTTTGACCATTTTTTCATATTATGCACCATAGCCTTACATATTTTAGTTCCACTTTTTACTGCCAGGGATGCCTACTTATCTCGGATGCTATGGGCCCAATCCCCTTGACTAATATATCTACGGATAGTATGTAAAACGGAATTTTGTTCGGATAGAGGTTTGTTTAGAATAGAGTGCACCCCTGGTTGTGAAATGTGGAACTAACAGATTTTTAAAAAGGATGAAGTGTTTTGAAAGGAATATTAAACGAAACCCTCTGTGTGATCTGTGGTTAAGAATAAGCACTGTATATGTTTCTGATTCGCAGAAGAAATCTGCACAGGCCAAAATTACTTAAGCTGTTCCCGAATTAGCCCAGTTCATTCTAAAAGTTTAGCCTGGACCTCTATGAAGGTTTTATTTGCTATTCTTTGGCCCCTTCTAGAAGTTAAATTTTCAACCTGGTTCCGGTTTGTGATGTTTATTCTTACTCAACTGCAAAACATGCTGATATTTTTTGACTAATGTTATCCTATATTGAAAGTTTCTTTAACAGAATAATGTATATGTATGTAAATATTTTACGGAATAGCAGATTATATATATCTGCAATTTATGAAATATGGAATAACAGTATTAATGATCATTTAGAGACAAATGACTTGCATGAACACTCATTGAAAAAATAATGTAGTTTGAACTGAAAGAAAAATTTGGTTAAAGAAAATCATAATTTTGAATTTCTATGAAAGTAAAGGACACTTGGCCTTCATGTTTTAAATATTTTTATACTAGCAAAAGCCATGTTTTGTTTGGATTCACGAAGCATTATTTAATAAGATAAATATTTGAAAGTAACAATATTTTTTTATATTATTCTTCATCTTTAATAAGCAAAAACGTTAATTTATGTTTTTGCGCATTTTAATTTTAGAAATGTACATTCAACCAAAAAACCAAGAATTTCCTCGGAATTTTTTATTTATGATATAAGACTGGTATAAATAAAAATATTTTTGAAGCAAAATTTTACAAAATATTTATATAACGAATTTAACAATTTTATTTGTTTACAATTCTTTTGTTGCCACTTTACAAAAAAAATAAATAAAAAAAGAAAATCATAATATAATTCTTTTAAAATGTGTAAGTATTGTCTGTGTAAATGATTTCACATAAGAATAAATTGTGTATTTGAATATTTAACTCTTAACATAAATACTCAAATTTTTACAAATTTTACTTCATTAAAAATATGCTATAATTTTCATAAAAAAGGTATTTTAAAAATTTCATAAAAAAAATCGTAACTCCATGATTTATTTTTTCTTCTGAAAATATGTGTGTTTCATTTTTTATTTGCAAAAATTCATCTGTAATGGAAAAACATGTAAAATAAATTAATTTTTTTTTTTTTTTTTGTTATTCTGTAAAAAAAATATCGTGCAAATCTACAGATCATAATTTATTTTTATGTTTAATTTCAAATCAAAATACTGAAGAGCTTTTTTGTAAAGTGTACGACAAAATGTAATTTGAGTAGCCTAGTAGAGGATTCGCTTCACTCATCCTAATTATAATTAAACCAAATTAAATTTCTTGATTTTTTAAACTAATTTACAATATCATTATTATTTTTTTACAAGAAAGGTGCCACCATGACACAAGATTGTGCAAATTGTCTTTCATTAGATTCAGCCCAGGCGTGGAAAGAGGTCCAGTTTTAGACCAGTTCAACACTACCGAAAAAGTAAGAACCAGTCTCAGCCCAAATTTATAGAAGAAAAGTAAGCAAGGGCCCTGCTGGCCCAAATATAATGAAAAAATATTTTCCCCTAACTATATTACTGGTTTAATAATTAATTTAAGCCTGCGATAGGGACTGAGGGGAAAAATTTGCTTTTAAAAAGTTTCCATCTTAGCACATAATAATTGTATGTTTTCTTACATAAATTATTTTAATTTAAGACAGGATTCCAGTATAGACAGATTCCATTTTCAAAAGGCTTACTGTATTCAGAGAACTTTCTCAGTTCTTTAACAATTGAAACAGTTCAAATTCCATTTCTGTACTTCCCATATTTACCATGCATTTTTTTCTTCCTATGGAATATGAAGATTTAGTCTTATTTCAGGAAAAGAAGCAAAGAAAAAATACAATTAAAAGACTTGCCACTGTACAGCAGTGTGACCAGTTTTAACAGGTATCTATTATAAGTTTTCTCCTATTTTAAGCATGATAACTACCATTTTAATGGATAATTTTTGGTGAATAGAATTTGATTCAATAAAGTGATGAACTCTGACTAAAAATTTCTACATGATTTTCATTTTGATTGATTCACAAAAGTTGTTTGTGATAAAGGAATGATTCGTATAAGCCTCAACAATAACTGTATCTGTATCTTTTTTAGCTCAGGGAGGGGTTTTAACCCCAAAGCACCCCCCTCCTCCAATTTGCTGAGCCACTGAATCATAGTATAGGTATAACAGTAGCTTAGAAATGATATGAAGAAAGTTACTCAGATCTTTAAGTACCCTGTAAAATTCAACTCAAAATTTAAAAAAAAAATAACGTGTGTGTGAAAAACTACTACATCTGTTGATACAATGTGTGTAGATAAAATTAGAAATGGAGATTAATAATAACAAATACTAATAAATCTAAATCTACTTTCTAGGATATTTTTTCTTGCATATCATAAATATGAAACAAAGAATCTTTAAGCCTAGTTTTTCTGAGCATATCTCTGTGAAAGGTGAAATCAGAAAAAATGATGTAATACTTATATTTTTTAATATTACCTGGATGGTAAAATGACTTTCAATTTGTATCCATTTTTACTAACAATTGCAAAAGATAAAAGACTATAATATTAATTTAATATCTGTTTGTTAGAATATATTCACCTCAGTCATGCAGCTTTTCTAATAAATGGGTCAACAATAATTTTTCAAGATGAAAATTATTTTAGGTTGAGAACCTCATAATTTGCTTTATTTTATCTATAAAACTTTCTATTTCATCTTTAAAAAAAAATAGATTATTTAACCTGTAAATCACAATCTTTTTTATTTATTTATTTTTTTGAAAATGACAAAATTTAATTATGACCATTTTCAATTTTTTTTTTCTTAATTTTATGTGCAACTACTGATTACACAATTGATAAAATGCATTTACAGAAAGAAAAATTCACTTGAATTCATGAAATGTTATCTGTAGAATATATAAAAGTAGTGCCTATTCCAGTAAATGGGTCATCAATAATGACTTCAATTTTCACTTATTTATATGCCTACATTTTTTCAAGAGGAAAATTACTTTATAAAATCTTTTTTTAAAAATTTTCACTTTTTATACTTGAGAATCACCATCTGTATTTGTTCTTGTTGAAAATGACCATTATTAATTTATTTTTTCTAAAATTTCATGAATAACAAATGATTACACAATTGATAAAATGCATTCATCTGATTTCATCAAATGTTATCTGTGTAGAATATATAAAAGTTTCAGACTTATTCAGTTTTGTTACACATCAATTACTTTGAACTTATTTAAGCATACAGAAAAGATTAAAGTTTTGAAGGTATTTACTTTTGATATTGATGCATGTTTTTGTTTTTCACCCTCTCTTAAATTGCTTACATATCCAAAACAACCGGCAGTTTCATTTGTTTCATTAGCTCCTGAGGCAAGTGCCGTTACTGAATAACTGCCAGTAACAGTGAGTGGTTGACTTCCAACATCATAGTTTGTAAACAATGGCATTTCGGATGCGTTTACATAAGTTTATACTTATGGATTGACAATGGTTTTATGCAAAACAACTCATTAGTTGTATAAATGTCTGGACAGATTGTGGATCTGTAGCTTCAAGAAATTTTTGCACATGTCATTTTTCATAATGTATCTGCATTGAAATATTATTTTAGTTTTCTTTTAATTTAATGGCGAAGTAACGCTGTTTTAGTGTAAATTTATCTTGCCACCTTGCTTCAAATAAATAGCTTTTTTATGTAATTGGTGTCTTTTAAGTGAAGTCTTCCACATTAACCATTGTAGCTCTGTTCAGCCATGTTTTCACAGGCTGACAAGATTATTTAACCTTCTAAGCATGTGGCAGTAATTTTGTGTATATATTTAATGATTCATAAAAAAAAACTGAAAAACATTGGTATGAGGATTTGTATTTGGTTACTGTACATATTTATCTTATTACTTACTACATATTTACTTTCATTTGAAAAAAAATAACAATATCCAAGTTCTGTTAAATTTTCATTTTAATTAAATTACATGACAATTTTTGCATATTACATAGTGATATTTAGATGACGTAGGTGACTGCTTAAGGTAGGTGGCAGCTATATTTCTCGTAGACAGCTTTCTGGGCCATCAAAATGTTTTTTCTAAAATTAAAAATTTTTTCAGAATGAAAGTTAACAAAAAAATTAAAATAAAATGTAGAAAAATACAATGTTAAATAAACAGTTGGTCCAAAAAAACAAAACAAAACCAAAAAAAAAGGTAAACATTTAACTTTGCCATCATGTTTGACTTTTTTTTTTTAAATTAATAAACTGGCGCCGCCCCTGTTCCTGAACTTCCCCGATAGGGGAGCACAGTATCCCTGACAGGGGGGCTGAATTCATAATATATATTAGATGTCTCCACGAGCCCAGGCCTGCCCCGAAGACTGAGCTTGCTTAAATTTTCTTTCATTAAATTCGGTCTGGGCTTAATTTTACCTGCAAACTCTGTACGGGATCAGTCTAAATTTTAGCTTTTGAAAAGTTGGTCTGGGCCTGAACTTCTTTCTTTCCGGTGCACGTCTGAGTCTTACATTTTTTTCTGTAGATTCGGTCCGGTCCGGGACAGATCTACTGAAAATTCGGTTTCATTTTTGGTCCAAAATCTGAATTTCGTCAGAAACGAATTTTTGACGAAATGCTGTTAAAAATTCAGCCGGGCCGAAATTCAACCAAAACTACCTGTCTCCCAAAAGTCTCATTTCTTTTCTTCGGAAATTTTCAACATTGCTTATTGATTTGAGCTGTATCGACTCAAATGACACTCTCTTTATTTAGTGCTATGAACGTCACTGTTTATAATTATCAGTCATGGCTGACGTAAGTCCAAATTATAAAGCAAGAAATGCATATATGACTAAATTTTGAAGACTTTTTTCGCATGATCATTAAAAGCAGCCGACTTTACAGTAATTGGAAATTATATTAGTTTAAAACTGTTGAAGTGTTTCGAACATTCTTTGAGAAAGTTCTGGTATAACAGCTGACCATTTACAAAAATCATTTAAAAAGATAAATCGTATACTTAAAATATTTTTAATTAGATAAAATTCGTGTCATTAGAAAATCATTCCGTGTTCTGATGCATTAATTACATTTTATTTTATATGGAAACTAGAGGACTCTGCCCCCTGCAAGCTATGCTTGCCAACTCCCGTTCAGACACTGCAGAATCTAAAATCACGCTAATCTGATGGGTTTTAAAAATATGAGAGAAGATTGAATTATACTAAAAAAGCTCTGCAGATCTCCCTGTAAATGGGTTTCCATTAAATTCCCTTTGATTGCAAAAATTTAAGGGTGAATCAGTTGCTGTTATGACATCCAATGTTTTTGATTAAAGAGGATCAGTTAAACATTTGAAAAGAAGCTAAAATAAAATGAATTAAGTATACAAAGTCTTTGTCTCCAGGTATTTTAAAACAATCTCTATAACAGTAGCCTAAGTCATGTGACTATCATCAACAGTTCCAGACCACTTCGCTTTTTATACTCTATGTGCCATTTTGGCACTTTAATGTTAGCCAGGCACATGTGATAAGTCGCCAAATATTATTCTATCACCATCATTTCATCTATATTATAATAGTTCAAGTCATCAATTGCCATAAACAAATACGGTCTGATCCCTTCGCCTTTCATATGAAATTTGGCACAAATGTCATATACATATTGGCATGATTTTTTCCGACGCCAATTTGGAGAATTCATCAACAGCATAAACAACATCCGGCTTACCGTATCAAGGAAAAAAAACGATACTTTGGTGCCAGTTAAGAGCCCGTTCCGTATGACATTGGCATAAGAAAATAATCGCACCAATGTGGGGCCATAAGTTTTCCATTTTTATTAAAAAATCAAAATTTTTTTTTAAAATAAAACTACATAAAAGTTGCCATGGTCGCAAAGAATTCTTGGTACTATTACGCTGCTAGCCAGATGCAAATCTCGCCAATAGCTTTTTTTCAATTCGCCAATTAGCTTTTTTTTTTTTTTTTTTTTTTTTTGAGTGGTAATATTTGGCCAGATGTGTCATATACGCACTACAGGTCTGGCATATTTAACGAAGAATTGGCAAAAACCTTATTTTTAAATATCAGTTACATATGCATTTTTGGTATTACTTAGTTATACCATCAACCAAAAATCTATTGCCAAACTGTAAGATTAAATGCCAATAATGGTTGATTGTAAATGTCACATTCACTTGACTTTAAGCAAGTTACACGTGCTTACGTCATCAAGTGATTTTTATTTCGATGTTTTATTTCTATATTTATTAATGTTATACTAATTTATTTGTTCTTTCATTATTTAAAAAAAAAAATATATGTCAATTTGTATAATTTGGCAAGTGGTTTGGCAATTTATATAATTTGGCGAAATTGGTCGATGAAATAACTAAGTAGTACTGTATTTTTTTATTATTTTCTAAAGGAAATATAAAAAAATAACTGTAGAACAAAATAATTTATATAATTTTAAAAAAGAAATATAAGTATATAAACATTTATTATTAAATAAACAACCAATAGCCAGATTACAATGTCAATCACAATGCCATTTTGGCGGCAATTAGGTACCCCAGTGCGTAGATAACATCTGTGCCTAATTAGTCTCTGGAATGCTATTTCTTTCTCCCAGCTTATTTTGTCTCCAAAAAATGTTACCTTATAGACACTAGCCGTAAAACAAAGCATTACGATTAAATACTCTTCAGCAATTTTAAAAACTTCTAAGCATCGCACATTTTCAACTTTTATACTGCCGTATTGGAAAAAAATGTTCTTTTAAATGCATTTTGTTTGAAAACTATCTCCATTGATTTTTGACATAATTTTTTTGTAGTTTTTAGCAACATTTGTTTCATTTTGGCAACTCAAGTACTCCATTTCTGTAGAAAGTAAAGAAAAAATACTTGAAAAATCGCAATTATATCTTTTTGTTGCCACTTTCTCATAAAGACTGAAAAAAAGTAATTAAAATCCGTGCTATTTTGAAAAAATATTAACGAATTGCTTTCTTTTTGCTGCATTTGTGTATTATTCTGAGATAGTGGCATCCTACCCATACTTTATTGTACATGTTTTATGATTGGATCGTAAATGAGGAATTCTTCAGCAGATTCGAATGACGTCCTTTTATATAAAATAAAATTGTGCGTTTTAAGTCTTAAAACTGAGCTACAGTAGAGTCCCGATTATCAGAGTTCCCCTTAACCGAGTGTCAGCTTTCACAGAGTTATTTTCTTTTGATGGACTGATGGCTTCTATTATTATGAAACAGCCATTATAAATGAAGTGTTAGGTGAAGATGAAAGAGCAGTCATAAAAAGTTAGACCTCTGATTTTCTGGTCAGAATGGAAAAAAAAATGGCCATAATTTTTTTTTTAAAAAAACATTATGGCCATTTTTTTCTCCCATTTTTTGGCATATTCTAATCTGAGATGACCCAAAAGTGGAAACACTAATCAACCCGATCTGCAGCAAAATTTTAAAGGCAATGGCCAACACATTCAGATAGAATCTAGATTATCTGACTCGATGCAAGATTTTAGTTGTTTCTATATATGCATCTTCCCGCAGTTTACAATGAACAAAGAAGATATTTTTAGTTTTATACTAAGTTAGCTTAAATACTTATACAAAACTCTCTTTTTATTTACTCATTCATTTATAAAAATACTTATCCTACACTTTATAATACAAATATCGAAGTGAGCAGATGAATTTGCACGTCATGTCTCTTCTTGAAATCTTATTTCTTATAGGCACCTAAGTTTGCAGTCAATCTAATAAACATTGAAAAGGGGTGCACATGAAGTTCTAGACAAAATGTATAAGGTTTTGAGTAAAATCCGGCCATTGTGACGACAGTCTTAAATCGACATGTGGTTAAATTCTTAAATTTTCTCGACACAGACTAAAAAATAAAATTTTAATTTAGATTAAACTCGTAAAAATTGGACGTAATTTCGGTATGGTGAGAAATCGGGACGTTCCAAGTAAATTGGACACATGGCAACACTCCTCGTAAGTATCAAAACTCAACCCCAAACCCATCTGAACCCAACCACAATGAAAAAGTTATTTTCAATCCGAACCGTGAGTCGGGTCGGGTGTACGTAAAATCAGGCAACCTGGTTCGATGTAGGACTCTAATTTGAGATATAATTCTGGGCACTCTTTTGAAAAATCAGTATCAAAACTGACGCGTAAGAATCAAAACTCATCCTGAAACCGAAAAAATTATAGCCAAGCCAATCAGAGTTCCAAAGAAAAAAAATCAGCAGCAAGCTTATCCGTGGGGTCGGATTTTTATAAACTAACCTGCACCCAACTCGACACAGGTCATGTGCAGAAAAAATAGTTACCCGACCTGATGCAGATTCCACACTCAAGTAAAAAAATTTTCCCTGACGACGATTAAATTTGACACCGGCATGGGGGCCAGGTATGCCCGACGGGGAGGGCATATGCCCTCCTGGGCCCCCCTATGGCACTGCCCTTGAACAGGAAGTTGTCTGGCCAATGATAACTACAAAATGATCACTACAGTGATGATCTACGAATGAAAATGATGAAACTACAAGGATGATCACTACAAATGAGCTGTATAAAATGTTTTTTGTCAAATATGAATTATTTTTTTTTATATATACATTTTAGAAATACATGAATTGTAACTTATGAATTATTTAACAAAATTCTATTTCTAGAAGTTTTAAACATGGAAATCCAGTATTACTCCATCAACTAACTTTTGAGTTGTGCATAAAATATTATTGCAATTTATTTCGAAATGGCAACAAATGAATTCATAATTCCTAAACTACTTGAGTGAATAACTTTCCATTCAGAATCATTGGATAAAGTTTGAAAAAAAAAAAAAAAGCTATCACAACTAAGTTTTTGTATTGAAAATTTCAGAGCTTGGTACATTTTGCTATAAAGATACCCCCTGAGCTTTTTTCCTAACATCAATTGAAAGAACATATAATTTAAAGTTGAATGGCTATTTCCACTTTTTTATGTGACAATTTGGTGATTTGTTTTGGCGGACTTTCCTCAAATATCCTATGCAAAAAGAATTATTTAAAAATATTGAAATAAAAAACATGTGCACCAGCAGAGCAAAATTCAGGCAAGGGCAGGATTTTGAAACAGATGTGTCTGTAGTCCATAGCCTAAGCTTGGTTACTTTTTTGAAACTGTGACCAAACATTATTTCAGAAATTGTTAGAAAATATGAAAATTTGGGAGAATCCAGATTGTTCAAATGGCAATTATTTTCAAAACTTTCTTAAAATGGATAATATAAACATGAAATAAGCTAAATTAAATCTTCTTTGTCAGGTCCCCATGCAGGTCAATTCTTAAACATATGAGCCACATTTAAAATATTTTTCAAACACATGAACTTAAGTTTTGAATTAAAACTTTTGTTGCATTTAAGGAAGGGATGGGGGTGGGAAAAGCAAAATTATTTCCTTTTCTCTTAATGATTACTTATTTTAAATCACTTGCATCCATTTTTTAAAAAACATCATAGATAAAGAAAAATTAGCTAAGTTTCAAAATCCAGGGAAGGTTAATGGCGCCTCTCTGGATGTCATTCTGCCAGTATTCATGAAAGTCTGATACGAACGAGGGTAATATCCTTTTCTAAATGTTTCTGTATTCAGGCAACTGTTTGGCAATAACATTGAATCTGTCATATGAGACAGCTCAGCTGAATAAACCACAGGTAAAGGGACTCTGATAGATGAAAGATACTTACTTTATTATTTTAACTCAATCATGCAGATGGGTAAAAAAGTCACACAAACTGAAATTTTTTCAACTGAGTGAAAAGGTGTCCAAGTCGAGTCAAACCTTAGAGTTCTCTTAATTCCTTGTTTGACTTGAACATTTTTCCATTCAGTTAAAAAATATATCATTTTGTTTGACTTCTTTACCAATCAGTGTGATCAAATTAAAATAAAATATTGTGTGGTTACCGTCTAGGCATTTTTAAAATTATTTTTCAAATAGCTCAGAGTATTTTTACTGAAATTTCACTTTGTTATTTTAGATTATTCGAAAGAATGTTCCGTAAAGTGAAATGATGAACTGAAAGATGGCATTCCTGTTTTATCTACATATTTCTGCTTTTCATTATAAGGTGATTATTTACAATTCACAGGTATGTAATCTTTAGATTAATATATTGCTGTCAAAATGGATTTTTTAACATCATGAGGCGTAGAAAGCCAAAGTGTATCAAGTCTGTTTTTTCGCTCTCCATCTTTTCCACCACTACCTTTTGAATTCTTGATCTGTAGACATTAATTTGTGTCAAACTAAGTCTTGGGTAGTAGCTGAATGTCAATAGTCATGTATGATTATGCGTGAAATTCTCATTAATTTTTATATTAAAATACAATTGAAAAATATTTCAAGGACTTGATCTACTTTAATTTCAATGTCCCATATGCTAATATTGTCATTTTCTTTAACAACATGTGTATAGAACTATATTATCAGGGATGTAGTGTAGGGTATATGGTAAAGATGAAAATGAGCAGTCTTGAAAGTAGAAGTAACTCTACTAACTAGTCAACTTTAGTAGTTATTGGCTCTCTTTTTCAAAACAGTGATGTATTTGTATAAATAAACAACATTTAGTTATTATGATATCCTCTGATGATCGACCTGGAAGGCTTGAAAGTACTAAGGAGTTTTAAATAAAATGTATATTTTAAACTTTTAACACCTTTTTCATTACATTAGTCGCCTTTTAAACACTTCACCATCTGCCCCAAGATAAGTTGGGGGTAAAAGCACTGTTTCCCCATACCTGTCGCTGGTAAAGTGGTTAAGTAAGATTGAGGATCTTTTTAATGTTCACATTGTATATTTTATGTTGAATCAAGGTGAAAAATTGCGTTTGTCTTATGATATTGTAGGTGAAACAGCTGTAAAACTGCCTTCATAATGAATTCATAAATACAAAATTCATGACAATTTGGATATCACTTACAAAATGGCACAAGGTATCATTGTACAAGTATGTGCAGTCAATGAAAAAATAAAAAACTTAATGCTAAATTCATTTTTAATAGTTGCAAAACAAACTATAATGCTTGATAAGTTTATGCATAGATTAAAAACTTCTTGGCTGGATAAACTATAATTATGGATCCTACATTTAAAGATTCTAGAAATGTTTTTGTTAGAATTTATGTATATTACAATACATAATTTTTTAAAAATATTAATTTCAAAATACATAAATTATGTAACATTAAAATATACACAATTAAAAATATATAACATTACAGTGTGTGTTAATATCTTATTTAATTACTTTACCATTTTTTGTCATTTCTGTCCTTCTCCCCATTTCTAGCAGGGTCCACCCATCGAGCAGGTGTAACAGAATTACTTTTATAGTATTCGCTTTGTCGAGTCCCAGCTCTGTCCAAAGCTGACGATTCTACGAAAGTAGTTTTTTTTTCTTTTACTTCATGCTCCATTGCTTTTACTGTAAAAAAAAGTAAACATATGAATGAATAAAAGGCAACATGTATATACACACTAATCATATAGCCATTAACAGGCATGCCACTTTTCTGCAGAAACGTGGATTTCCGCATTTTTCTTATTTTGAAAATCCACGGATTTCCGCTTTAAAAAAAAAAAAAGAAAGAAAATCCCTTTTTTGACATTTTTAAAGATTTTATTTATGTTACAGACTTGCCAAGTCTCCGGATTTTGGCCAGAGACTTAGGCTTTTTTGTCTATAAGTTTGTCTCCGGATTATCATGAAATATCTCCGCATTTTTAAGATACGACGGCCGCCGTGCCAACCAATGCGAAACACGATAAATCATTTCCTTCTCTTTGCGTCGCTGCACTGCGCTGCGCACAGCATGCATAGAGTGGTTCTCTTCCGCGCATCCTTACTGACATAGCTGTTGAGAATTACAAAGGTAATTCAATCTTAAAATGGTATAGCAGAGTTAGCATACGCTAATGGAACATTATGGCTGAAAATAGTCAGACCCGGTTTAAGAAGTGAAAAGTTAACTTAAATAAAATATCAATAATAGATCTGTATCTGTAAAAAGAACTACAACAGAAATAAAAACCAACCAAGTTTATTAACAGAAATAAAAATAGAAATAATATATATAAAAAAAGTAAAGCATTCCATTTAAACAATCTATATGTGACAAACGCTAATCATAGCCAAACACTACTCTGTTTTCTGAGGTCTTAAGTGTTTAATAAAAAGAGCTAACATAACCCTTATCTTAAAAATATCAACATACAGACCATTTAGCTTTGGAGCATCAAAAGGAGTTTAAAAATGAATAATTAATAAAGCTCAATTTATATCTCAAATCAAAATGAATTTCATATTTGTCTTTAAACTTTAAATTATATTAAACTTTCATATTGTATTTAGATTCTATTACTTAAATTCAATTTAGATACTGTAATATAAAAATGAGACTATTACTATTAAATTACTTAAATAGATGTAATATAACAAGCAGTAGTGAAAGATCTAGTATACCTCTACTTAAATGCACATCTATTATTCCATAAAAACACCTCAGCCACTCCCCCACAATATAACACGTTCGGTAATAGCCGCCGGCACTTTAACCTTAAAACCACACAGTACACAGCAGCCACCAAAACATACATATCACTCCAGGGTTCCAACAGCAGACATGAGCTAATTGGCCCAATGATACGGATATATGGAAAACTTAAAAACATCCACAATCCTTTATAAAAATGGAAGACTGGCCAAGATATCCAACTTCAGATGACACAGCAGAAAGGAGGAAAAATCTAATCACTAACTTAAAGGAGGAAAATTCTAATTATTAACCAGAATTAAACTTTAAGTATTAAAAGGAAAAACATACTTTAATGAAATTTGAACGTGTCGAAATATAGCTGCACCAAAAGACCTACATATTTAAATGGAGCACATCGTTAATGCACATTCGATTTTTACCGGCAATTCAGAAACTAAACAGTCTTCCGATGGCGGCACGATAAAAGCATCTTTCCTATCAGAGCTGGTGATTCTAATCCACTTTGCATTTATTCAATAAAAGAACTCGAAAAGCAAACAGCTTCTTTCTAACACACTGCAGGCATCTTTATGCTTTATGAAAACCATGTATAACCAAAAGAAAATAAAACAAACGAAACACTAATGTTAAAAATCCACGAAGCTACTAAACAGCTGTCTGGCTCGACTATAAATAGTACTCCAAAGTAAACCCCCTCTTACGCAACTCCTTCATCCCGCACTGAATGAACGTCACTGTACATTACCATAAAGATCTGAGGGTGTGGCCTAGAACGCAAACGACAACGGACAGCTTACGCCACCTGTCGTTGGTTGCCGAAACTCCTCAGAGGAAAAATGTGATTCCAGCCTTGCCGTGCGTGCATGAGGATCGTCGAGAGTAAACATTACGATGTTTCCCCGTGAACAGTAAACCACGATATATGGAGAGTCAAAACAGGAAAAAGGAAGTGGTTTAATACTTTATTATAAAGGATAATAGTAGATAAAGGTAAGTGACAATAAATAAAGATATTTTCTGAATAAACTTATTTAAATAAAAACTTGATATAGGACTTAAACCATGTAGAATGTTGACAGCAGGAAATATATGAATTAAGCCAGTATAGATGTTAAAGATTGATAGGTTGAATGTGTGATAAGAAATGTATAAACATGTTAAGGAAATAAATTTCCTAACAGTAGCAAGTAAACATCGTGGGCTCAGAAGAGAAGCGGATGACATTTCATCTGCATCCAACATGAGGAAAGCACGCGGCGCGCATTATGATATGCGTGAAACAATATGCTCAGTCGTTCGGAGTCGTTGGGATATCAAGGGCATTGAAAATACAGAAGAGAGGTTTATTTATTTTGGATTAGCTAGTATTGTTTGAAGCACGTGCCTTGCATGAAAGTTGATTGAATTCTTTTTATTTTATTTTCTCGTTTGATTTATTTTGAATGAAAAGTGAAAGTTATTGATGTATTTTATTTATATTTATCGATATTTAGGATTTTCAAATATTTTATTTTATTATGGCCACTGAAACTATAGCATATATTATACGTAAGGGAAGCATTTCATTGAAAGAATTTGCTTATTTCGAATAATCTCGTAAAAGTACCATTTTGATCATGTTTTGGCCACAGTTTTAAAGTAAATATTTCTGAATTTCAGTAATGAACAATTTTTTTTAAAAATATTAAGCAGTTGTTTTAATATGAAACCATATTTAAGACATCCAAAATTCCAGACAAATATTTACTGATTATTATTTTTAAGGTAAGAGTTCATTCCATCGTGTTTTTTTTTTTTGTTGTTGTTGTTTTTTTTATTGAATGTATTTCTAGTGATCATTTACTCTTTTGCATTACCTATTATGTTAAAAATTAATTTTTAGTGAATACTTCTGTTGTTAAAGAGCAAAAGTTAAAAAATAAAAAAAGGAAATTTTTTTTATAACTTTTGTTCATAATATATTTGCAGTTTCATTAATTTTAAAAGAAATTTTTGAAAGATTCATGACCAATTATTTTGAATGCAGATTTTTAAATGTATTTACTTATACAAATTTTAAACAATAGTTTTACATTTCTGAGGAATTTTCATATTTGTCATTTACAGTAAATTATTGAATAAAAGTTTGAATTCCATTCTTATTATATTTACAAGTGCTCATATTTCATTTTAATGTATTTTTGTATTCATATATATGTTTAATTTTGAATTCAAATAATGACACAAATTTTATTTTCACATTTTTGCTTGATTTTTACCTCGCGCTTTAACTTTTTGCTCGATTTTTACTTCACGTGTTATTTAACTTTTTGCTCGTTTTTTACCTCACGCCTCATTTCCTCTTTTTTGCTTTTTTCTCAGTCTCATCCCTGCATTAATCATCAAACACTTTCAATTTTAGACATTTTTTTTAAATATTTAAAGATTTTTCTGGAACTTCAGGATTATGAAGAATATGTTTGACTTCATATTTATCAACATCGATTTGATGAGAAGGACAATTAGAGGGCCAACAAAAAATCAAACAAAAATATTTGGGATCACCCTGTAAAATAAAATGCATGAAATGATCTATTGCTATAGCTTATGAATATGTGGATATTGCACAACATAATGCATTTCCTTGTGTAAGAATAACATGTATATTCATCAGGGATGAGAATTTTCAGCCTGTTGGCAGATTTCTGCTTTTTTGTTATTTCAAGGAATTTCTGCTTTTTTCTCAAAATTCTGCCTTTTATGCCGAGGATTCTGTATTTTTTCTCCTACAAAATTTTATTTTCCGAAATTTTCACTTTCCTATCGATTCCACGTTCCTCTCAAAACCATCCTATCTTCCGATTTCGAAAGAACATTCAAATTCAAAGCTTTAAGAACATTCTCGTATGACTGCTCACCCCTCTTCCATTCAGAAAATCGGCTAATTCATCCATTGATGAGTGGAATCACGCTGCTCGAAAGCGCTCTGACGATCGCAAGAAGGAAGATGAGTCCAAGCAATGCACTGTCCCTTTTCATTAATTCAAACGATCGGGCAACATTTGTTAATCAAAATTTTGCATCAGGATGTCAGCCCGAGTCCTTTTGAACCCAATACCGAAAGTATAAAAAAAAGAAAAGTCATAATATTTAAAAGTTATTCCAAATGTAATATCTCATTTTTTAACAACTTCTTGCATATAAATAACCGTTAATCCCCAGCACATAATTAATTTTATGAAATCTACACTCAATCTTATCAAAAGAGAAGTTTGGTATCAAATAAAAATATACTTCTGAAAAAGGATTTCGTATTTTTCTCCTCCAGCAATGAAATCTGATGGACACATTAACAAAGTGCATTTTATTAATAAATGAATAAAATTGAATAAATTATTATTTATATGCCGAAAAATCAAACTTATTTTTGAAATAAGATAGTGTGATTGATTAATTATGCAATTTTTTCCAGTTGCTGATTGATTTTTTTTTTCTTTGCCTCAACTGATTAATGAAATTTGTTATTTTTATAAATGACTGATTGTGAGATTTCATGATATCCTTCCATTACCGATTGGTAAAATTAAAATTTTTTTCCTGCCTTCCATCATGAAATCCACGTTTTCTGCAACCGATGGAATTGTTTTGCAATTTTTTTTTCTGTAATTGATGGATTTTTTCACGATTGCTAATTTTGCACATCAGCAGAAAACAATTTTTTTTTTGTTTTTCTTGAGCGATTAATGAAACTTGATGTTTTTCATGACCGATTGACAAAATTTACAATTTTTCCCAACAACCTACTGATGATAGTCATGATTTTTTTTCCTGGTAGACATAGGTGAAACTTGATTTTTTTTTTTTTTTTTTTTTTTTTCCCAGCACCTGATTGACAAACAATTTACAAAATTTGAAATTTTTTGGCTGATTGAGAAAATTTGTAATTTTTCCAATGACCAGTTGACAAAATTGATGACTTTTTTTCTGCGTCCCATCAACAAAATTCATGACTTTTTTTTCACGTCTGAGCTACAAAATTCACAATTTTTTTTTGTGCCAGAGCTATGAAACTCGTGATTTTTTTTTATTCTTTTCTACGACCAATCAATATATTTTTTTTTTCTGTGATGAATGTACAAAATTTGCATATTTTCCATGAGTGATTCATGGAATTCATGATTTTTTCCACAAACTTTTGACAAAATTTGTGATTTTTTTTTTTTTTCCTCCCCTGTGCCTGATCAATGAAATTCAAGATTTTTTTATTGTGAGCTATTGACAAAAATTGCGATTTTTTTTTTTTCCCTGATGAAAAGGGATGAAATTTGTAGATTAACCCATCGTGATCCACAAGTTGTTCACACATATTTTATATCCATAATAATAAGGTGCCTCTTCAAAGGACAATGCTTGTTAAAAGACAAATGACTTTCCAAATGCCATTCCTATTAAGCATTAAAAGTTCCTTATGTCTAACACTAGAACAACCATGGTTAAGCTATTTTACTTGTTTCTGTTCTTTAACGTTGCACCAGTCTGCAAATTACTTTTTTCTAAAATCTTAAAGCAGGTAGTTCTATTAAGATTACGTGAGATCTCATTATTTGGCTCAGGACCAGCAAAAGGAATAGAAGATCCCATCCTTGTCAATTCATCAGCCATCATTACCACAAACACTTGCACAAAGAGCAAGCACAATTTCAGTTACCATAATTTCTGTTTGCATATGCAACAAATAAGAGGATGGAGTCTCCAGATTGTAAGCATTAGCATGGCATTGCCTTAAGGGTGTTCTCAAATCCAAAAAGGCAACTTTCTGACATAAATTTTAATTTATTTTTGTTTGAAAATGCATGAAACTAGCTGGTGGTGTTGTTCAGAAACTTATGTCATTGAGCTGTTTTTTCCATTTTTTTGCAAATGCAATAGATCTTTCAGAAAATTGTGTCAAAGTGGGCGTTTTGAACCGAATTTCCACATGAAGGGAGAAAAAGCACTCAAGAGCTGGTGAAAAATGGGTTTGTCACGTGATCAAATTCGCTTATAACTCAATAGGTAATGGGTGGATCAAAAAACGGAAAAAACAGTTCCATTTCAAATCGCTTCCATGGCAAGCTTTCCAATTTTATATCTTTCCATTAAAAAATAAATTTGTAAATATGTCAAAACATTTTGCACTTGTTGATCAGAGTAGTTAAGAACAGCCTTAAAATATGCATATGCTTAAATTTGATCTTAAATTTGTTTCCCTTCTAGGAGTTCCCAATCAGCTTGTACAATGGCTTCTTTGAAGCTGGGTCTTATAGTCCAAGAGCCGACAGCACAAAAACCTATGTTATCAAGCACAAGAAAAGAATCCTTTATTTTATGGGAGAGTAGAAGTAGGGGAATCTAATGATCCACGTCTGCTGCAAGTGAAGTGGTGCATAAGCCAAAAATTAATACCACCAGTGGTTGACTCGTAGGTTTATCATTGTGTTTTCCTGCTCCTAGTTCTCCATGTTTTCATACTTTTGTTTGTAGGACAAACACAATGATAAACCTACGAGTCAATCACTGGTGGTGTTAATTTTTGGCTTATGCACCACTTCACTTCCGGCAGACATGGATCATTAGATTCCCCTACTTCTACTCTTCCATAAAATAAAGGTTTTTTTCTTGTGCTTGATAACATAGGTTTTTGTGCTGTTGGCTCTTGGACTACTAGCACCAAAAAGGAAACGAGCAACCCTGCTTTGTTGGAAGTGGTGATGCGAATAGTATCTTGCAACATACTAACACTGCAGTTGGAAGTCAAGTAATCATAAAAATGTAAAAGCACAATAAGCACAGAGTATAAAAGAAAAAGGAACTAAAAAAGCCACACTGTGATTTTGACTGCAATTGAGCCGACTAAAGAAGAGAAATTTGAGGGAACCAAAAAACTTAGGTTTGAGGTTTCAACTCTTTCTGCACAAACAGCGTTGTCAAAAAAACTATATATGGGAAACTAGCTGCGATCTTTTACACATGCTGTTGCAAAGGCAGTCAAGATGGCTATCATGATGGAATCCTTTCCTTCCGAGAAGCTATCTGATGAAGACCCTAACTGCATTCAGATAGATAATGAAACAGATTGCCTGATTCCTGCTGGTGGTTTTATGCCCAGGATTCAGAGATCTGCATTGTAGGCAGGATCTCTGATCATCTACTGTGATGATGTTGAATCTGGAGACTGGGTAAAAAAGGTCTTTGATGACGACTAGCATGTTACTAATGGAACGGTACTGAAAGTTATGAATGTCAGTAAATTGCCAAAGCCTGTGAAAGTGACATTCAAGACAAAAGATGTGTATACAGCCCAATCTGTTGCTAAAGTGCATCAACCAGTTAAAACCCAGAGTTGTAGTAAGAATAAGGTGTGTTCTCCACAAAATGGTGGAACTGTATTTTGTGTAATGGATATTTGAACTGACCAGGAGCCTGCTGAAGTGATCAGGCAGCAGAATGATGCATATATAGGTATTTTAAAATCGCAAATGATCCCAACACCAAGGCAAAGGAGAAGGAGTATTTGACTGAAACAGAGGCAACCTCCTTTCAGGTAAGTGATTTAGATACTCTTTCTGATAAGGATAATAATTTATTTTAAACTAATGTATTAGAGATTGATGCCAATTCTGAAAGAACCCTTCACATATTGAGGTGGATTGCAGGATTTGAATGATAAAGATCAGCAGGTGAAACCCTAACCTGATGCTGATGGAAAGGGTGGTATCTCTTCGTAATTTTCTAGCTGCATTTATACTTTTGTTCGTGGGTAGCAACTGTAATACTCGTATCACACGGGTAATGATAAACAACAAACACTTCAGTAAACATTTTACAAAACATGTTCGCCCAGCTTGCTCCGTGTTCAGTAAACTTAGGACCTGTTTACCGAATGAAACCAAACTTTTCATAAGGTTATCGGTTGTGCATTGTCTGGAAGGGTTACCCGATATGTTTGTATATCTTTGGCATGTTTTCATCTCGTCTCTATTTGACTACAGTGAAACCTCCATTAAGCGACCCCCTCCCTGAACGACCATTTTTTCATGGAACGAAATTTATTCCCATATGCTCAATACTAATTTTACGTCCATTCAGAGACCATTCCAGTTGAACTCCCTCCATGAGAGACCAATTTCTTTGAAGAAAATGAAAAATTGTTTTTTTTTTTTTTGTTTTTTTTCCTGATTGCTTGAAGAAGGTTTTATTAGAAAAATAATTCCGGAGAGTGCATTATTCATCCAACTTTTGAAGTAATTTTAGAATTTTTTCTTTTCCAGTAACTTTTCAGTGTTTAAACCCCTTTGTGCCTTTTTAGGCAATGAATTTATTTCTGATGACAAATTAAGAATGACGGTCAATAAACTTCCCTGCCCTATTCTGTCAGGAAATTCTCAAAGAAATAGATAAATTAATGAAATCGTCATTATTTGTCCCCTCCCCCCCCCCCCCCCCCAAAAAAAAAAAATGCATTTATTTACTGATCTTTGAATGGACATGAAAATAAAAGAAGAAAACGTAAAATCAAAGCAAATGTCAATGCATTCAGTTTTTAAACTCTGCAGTAAATAACTTATGCAATTAACTTTTGTTTTGATACTTAAATTTTTATATTTCTTCAAAATGTGAAAAATAAATTTTAGTAATATTAATTGTTACCTTTTTTCAACAATTAAAATCCTAGATTTATACTTGACCTCCATATAGAGACCACCTCTCGGAACGACCAATTTTTATTGGAACAGAACGTGGTCACTTTATGGAGGTTTTACTATATTTATAACATTTGGCATGATAACAGAAACCACGAGTTTGCGATTACACAATTGTTTATATTTCAGTTCATTAGTTTTTAGTTTATGAGATTAAATATAAATGGTTACAGGCAGACTGGCTTCAAACCATGACCAAAAAAAAAATTAATCGAATGGCACCAGCAGTGAAATTTGTTAGAAGGGGCAAAATTTTTTTGGAGATAGTTTTGTGATAAGCAGATGCCTCATTATGAATCTAACTTGATATATAAATTAAAACATTCCTACCCCAACTCAAAATTATTTATTTCTCATAAATTTTATCTGTTTACCTGGGGAAAAAAAAAAAAAAAAAAAAAAAAAAGCTTGACATTGTGTGTGTGTGGGGGGGGGGGGGGGGGGGAGAGAAAGAAAGAAACAGTACTAGAAAATATTTTACAATTCTTGGTTGAGGGTTTTACCTCTAGCCAGTACCCATGAACAAGTCCCTGTTAAATTTAAGGCTTTAAAACAAAAACAAAAGAAAGGAAAAGAGCTTTATAATGTGAAACTTTCTGGCCCATTCATGGTTATTTTTGTACATATTCAGGGGTGGGGAAATACATCATTTTACTCACCACTGGCGAGTGGATTTTCTGACAGGGTGAGTGAATTTCTAGGCAGTCTTTAAAAAACTCCATGCCAAAAGATATGCCAAAGACTTTATTTTTTTCACTAGTTATACATTTTACAACTTTCCAAATTACTGCTATGCAAACTTGGCACTAAGCTCTATTTTTATTAAACTTTTCTCTCTTGTGCATATTTCTTAATTTTACATGGGGGGGGGGGTATTTGAAAATGTATTGTAGCAATAGTAATCAACTATTTTTGCAATTGCGTAAATTTTATTCTAACAATTTCCAACTGTACATTGAATTTTGCTGGCGGGTAAAATAAATTTCTGAAAAAGATTTTCTGAAAATTCCCCACCCCTGTACATATTAGATGACTTTCGATGTGAATTGAAATCGAATAGTGTCTTTCATTTTTCGAAAAGTGTAATATATCTTAAGTTAAAATCAACTGCTGCTTCACGTCTATTCATGGGCTACCGCAGACCTGCCAACCTTTTGAAAATGAGAAATCGTAGCACACAAAATTAAAATTAATCTGGAGGTTGGTTGGTTGGTTTTTCGTGTTTCGCAGCCATCTTTTGACATTCGTAAAAGGAATAAGGTTTCCGTCTTTCAACAACTCAATATAGTAATTTTTTTCCTCTGAAAATTTTTATAAGATTTTTAGAGTTACTTCTCGTTTCGAAGCCTTTTTACATTTGTAAAAGGAGCCTGATTCCAATTTTTTTAACCCAGTGCAGTAAATTTTGACGAAATTCGCGATTTTTTTCCCGCGATCATTTCAGAATATTTACAATTTTCTTTTCAAAAATCGTGATTAACATTTTTCTATCACGATTCTTTGTAGAAATCCGCACTATTTACCACAAACTTTTGACGAAATTCGCATTTTTAACCGCGATCCTTCAACAAATTTTGCGTTTTTACGATCCTTTGACGAAATAAGTGTTTTCTTTCCACGATCTTTCGGTGAAATTTATTTTTTGTTTCTGTGATATTTTGACAAAATTCACGTTTCTACCACGATCCTTTGAAATTTATTTTCTTCTGCGACCAACTGACGAAATTAATATCTTTACACGGTCATTTGTCGAAATTAGCGATAGCTTATCGCAACCGATCAGCAAAATTTTCAATATCTTTTCGCGACAATTAACAAAATTCATTACTCGTTTCCGCGACCTTTTGATGAAATTTGCAATATTTTTCCCTCGATAGTTTATCGAAATTCGTGATATTTTGCGCAATTTTTTGACGAAATTCGCAATTTCTTTCTGAACTCTTAACGAAATTAGCGATTTTATTCAGCGACCAATTGAAGATAATCACTATTTGTTTCTGAGACCTTTGACGAAATACCCGATATATTTACACGATCATTTGAAGAAATTCTCAAATTTTTCCGCGATCGATTCATGAATTAATTTGGGGGAAATTCAATAAACGAAAAAAAAAATTCGCGGATTTTCACGATATTTCAAAATATACTCGCAAAAGGATCATAGATCTGTGGAAGAATTTACAGGGGGAAATACTGCACAGCATTTTTCTTTATGCAGGACTCTCCTTTTCCGTGTGCAAATCTTGCACGCTGTTCAAACCTTGCCCCTCAAAGAACCACCTCCCCCTCCAGAAATTCTTAAAATGGCACCCCTGTTTCTAAGAAAGGGAATTCCTGTATAAATATTTACAGGAACACGATTCACTCTTCTTTAATATACATAAAGAGGGTTTTACGTTAAGAAGTTTGTTTTGCAGCCCAGATTTTTTTTTCCATGAGCATTTTTTAATGTCCGAATTTTCGGACTAATGACCAATTTTTTTTAAACTTTCGGAAATGAATACTTTGAAATTTTGGAAATTTCAGAACAGAATCACTCCTGAAAAATATGCTGCATGGGATAAAAATTGCAACTACTAACAAAAAATGTGTTTGTGTATATTTTGCAGAAAATCGTAGTTTAAGACTGATTTTCGTAGCATCGTAGATTATAGGTCCAAATCGTAGCAACTACGATTTTTTCATAGCAGTTGGCAGGTATGCTACCGGCTTAAAATGTCAAATTCTACAGCATCATTTGAGCGATTGAAAATGAGCCTGAAAATAAGCAGTTTGGATTTGAGTAAATATTTATACATTGGAGTATCTGAGTAAATTTATACACTGGAAAGGTATATTGTTATAGCTATACCCTCTTATTTAAATCAGGCAATAGATTTAAAGATTTTTTCCCTTGTTCCCCCCACTCCCCCCCCCCCCCCCCCCCCCAAAAAAAAGAGGTATATTTTAAAACACGCTCTCATGATTACTACTTGAAACACAATTTTCCAGATATAAAAATCACCAAAGGAGTTCTGATTGGAAGTCTTGAATTTTTTACAAACCATTTTTAGCATGCATTTATATTTTAAAAGTAACCATCATACCATATTCCAAACTTCTACTCTAACGGTCTACAACCATCATGGTGGTAGTGACCAACATAAAATATAGTCTATTTTGGAACAAGGATTGACATCATCAATTTGCAAATATTAATTTTGAAATCAATTTGTTATTTCCTGAGATTCCATAGAAATCCTATTTAGCAAGTTTTTAAAAGGCTTTTCACTAAGATCCATGTTAAGTTAGTGTATCGCAAGGCAATGAAATACAGTTTACACTTTGTTTACATCATATGATAGACTTACGCTGTAAATTGATCTTAAGTGAGGCACCGTAATAATCCCAGTAAAATGAGTAAAACCTTTCTGCACTTTAAACCAGGACCTTGACATTTTTTAAGTTTTTGAAAACTACTTGGGGGCAATTCCAAGCCAATGTTACCATTTTTAATATTTAAATCAAATAGGTAATACAGTATAACTTCAAAAATCCGGCATCATCGGGAACGAGACACTATCAGATTTTTGAAAATTCCGGATTTTTGAAGGAATATCAAAAATAGTACTATATTTTTAATTTTTTATAATTTCAGGATCTTTGATGTCAACTCTGTTTGCTTCAATATTTTTGAATGTCCTTTAATAAATTATTTTTTGTATTTTATTCAAATGAAAAATGTCTTTTTTGGAAATATAGTCTTGTTTCTCTAAAGCATATATTAATTATCCAATCAAATTTATGCATTTTTCTAGTGACACCTTTTCTTCTATTGGTTGTTCATCCTCGTCTTCTTAACTGCTACTAGCATTATCTGCAGTTCTATTTAGCACAACATCAGCAATCTCGCTGTCTGTTAAATTGTTCGTTGTTGATCATTTTTGTTGATACTTAGCCAATCATCTATATCCCTTTTTCTGACACTTTATGCATTTTCAGATTTTGTGTGTTCAATCAGCTCATAAATTGTGGCCTTTTCACAGGAAATGTGAAAAGCAGAAAATTCTTCCACATCATTGATGTTACCATTGCCAAAAATTTGTTCCAGTCATATATTGTGTGATGCATTTGTGAAAGTTTTCCCCAAAGTTGTTTCCGTTGTTAAGCAATAGCTCCCAGAAATTTTTTTCAGAAAATAATAACCTCTTACAAATGAAGAAAAATGGTAAAATATTCTTTTTTTTTTACTTTTGATCTTGAAGTTTTAAATTCATAAAGAAATGCTATTTTTCTTCTCTTATAATTTGAAAGTGTAAAAGAAAAAGGAAAGGAAAATCTGGTTTTGATGCCAGATTCCTGAATGCCGGATTTTTGAAGTCATACTGTATGTCTTTTTTCTGATACTATTAAACCTATATTTTTAATTCTTGCAATGCATTTTATACCATTTTGAATATTCAAAATAAAAAAAAAATTCATTATAATCAGCATTATTTTATTTGTTTGTTGCATACTTTATGTTGATCTGTTACAAGTAAGATTACATACTTTTTCATAACTATATTGTGGTAACAGTCAAATTTTGTGAAATAGGTATGTTTCTGAACTCTCTCTGAATGAAAAAACATTTTTGTTATAATAAATTGTGTGTTATATTATAAGTAATATAGATAAATCTTAAGGTATCAGAAAATAATGGTAATTCCTGTTTGTCTGTTAATATACCAGTTTTTAATCATAATTATTTAAATTAAATAATTTATTAATAATAACTATTAATTTATCTTCTAATATCATATGCTAATTGTAGTCATCTTTGATTTACATAATAATTATTTTTTTAAATAAGATAAGGTCCTTTTTTCTTCTATGACTGTTAGTCTTATGATAGAATTGCCCTTAGAAGAAAAATTTGAAATTGTCATGCTCATAAAGTGCATGGTTGTTGTTTCATCCCTTCTATGGCAATATTATCCTAACGTCCAGTGTTCGGACATTTTATATATGCTTCAGTCTTTTTTCGGCTGATGTTTTTTAAAAAAAAAGAGCAAATACAAGAGCATCCTTCTATTACGAATAACAAATAGCTGAATTATATGTTTAAAAGAATAAGTATATTAGCATAATTAATTTCATATTTTAATTATGTATACCATTTCTTGTGCAAACCTTATTATGCAATGAGTTTTAGTGTCATAAAGTTTATTTATTTCAGTGTTTTAACATTTTTAATAAGAAATATCAGAGAATACAAATGAAAAGAAGTAAAAAATTATTATAATCTGCTGCTTTTCCATTCATTGCAAATTTGCAATTATCACAAAAACATTACTCAGCATCAGGTTTATGAGAAATTAGCTTTTCTGCAATCAATGTTCTAAATGAAAATAAATTTCTGCTAGTTTGATGTAAAATCACATAGCAGGGGTTGATCCAGACAAAATTTGGGGCCTATTTAGGGCCCTTTCATAAAAATCTATTTAATAAAATGGGCCCCTTCACAAAAATAAATTTAATAAAATGGGCCCCTTCACAAAAATAAATTTAATAAAATGGGCCCCTTCACAAAATTCCTTTTAATATAATAGGACCCTTACGTAACATTATTTTTCATAAAAACTGTTTTAAAATGTTAATTTGTAAATGAAACCAGGTCACGAAAAACAAAAACTTAGCAAGGGAATTTAAAGGTTGTTTTTGTTCATAAATTCATAGTTCGAATTTAATTAACTGGATTTCAACTTTCGTTACAAAATGTTATTTTTCACAAAAATATAATAAAATTCACAAAAATAACTTCTACTTTTCACAAAATGGGCCCCAAGAATAAAAACCTGCATCAACCCCTGCATAGTCGTAAATTATCTCCTTTTACTTTAATAGATCACATTCTCTAATTCATTGATTAATTATAATATTTTTATTGCTTTTGTATTTTTTTTTTCAACTTACCTGTATCCATTTATAAGAAGAGCTTGTAATAATTCAATTTAAACAAATCAATACTTGGATTGCTTTTAAATGAAAGGATATTGTCATTTTAATACACAAAATTATATTTTATAGTTTTTAAGCATTTCTTGTATAGTCCTTTGCTAGAGAACTATTTTTGTCTCTTGATGAAGTTTTTTTTTTTTCTAAATTCTGTGTTATTTCCTTTTGGTCTCTAAAACTCAAAGCTAATGCAAAATAATGATGAAATCAGTGTTGCCAACATGCCTTGCATGAAATATAAAATAAATTAATTTGTTACTTTCTATAGTGGCTGATGAATGGTGCCATTACTAAAACTTTTGTGGGCTTGTTTACACTTCTCGTCAATTTCTATTGTTTAACATTTTGTTGTGTGTAGATTTCTGTCAAATAAAAGCATTTTATTTGTGTAATATCCTGTGTCATTACTATTTTCTCATAAATTAAAAATCATTCTATTTTTATTTGCTTATATTTGGAATAAAAATTATAAAGGATATTTCTTAATTGGAAATTTCACTGTTTATGTTTCAATGCATGTGGATTTCAGAAAATTGCAGATTTTAGAGATTCTACTATATACCTATAAAAATGATGGTCCCAGAAGCAGAATTTTCTATGTCAGTCTGCAGCGTACTCAAATTTATCTGTGACCCAATAGTGCTAGACTAAGCCTACTAAAACAACAATATCCCATAAAATAAGAAAAATTTGCCTTTATAAAGAAAATATAATGAAATTATGAAACAAATACCATAAATCTAGAGACTTAAAAATAAATTTCAGCTTTTTTCTAAGCCCAGCCTTTCTTTTTAAGCTAGTGGATTAATCTGCAAGGTTTAAAATAATCTGCAGCGCCCGCTGCCATGCTGGACAGTTTCTGCTACTGGGATGCTGGTTACAATTGTTTTTAAAAACACCTGTCACTTATTTATTGTATTAAAAAAATTAAAAATAATAAATTTATTCCAGTTACCAATTTTTGTTACCTTCAAAATGCTAAAGCTCATCAAATGTTTATAATTTTTTTTTTTTAATTTTACTAATTAAATATATAAACACACCAGACATAAAAATTGAATTTACAATACATTAAAACTTTAAAAAATCTATTTATTTATTTAAAAATTACCATGATTAATAAAAGTACATACAGTAGAAAGCCTCTAATCCACAAAGCTTTGTTCCAGGGGTTGTGCGGATGAGACTTTTTGCGGGTTACAGGTCATGTCTATTTAATCTTTGTTTACATTTTTTTAAATTAATCTTTTGAACAAATTTAGATTGTTAATTCTTTAAAATAAATAAATTACACATTTTAATGTATAAATACAGTAAAAACTATTTAATAATAATAATTTATTATTTTTTAAACATGGCATCAATAATTGTTTGTTTTAAGACATTTTATTTATATTGCTGAATTTTATCTTGAAGTTTATATATAGTAATAAGTTCTTGGTGGGTAACAAAGCTTTGTTGCTTTTGAAAAATCAAATAATTCTGGTCTGATGAAATGAGCAATGACTTTCATAGGATTTTTTTTTTTAATTTAATTTTCTTTCTAAAATAACTGTTGCAGTGTATTATTTTGTTATAATAAATAAATAATTTTAAATAACCTATTTATGAATAATACTTGAAAAAATAATAAATAAAAGACCACAAAATTTTTATCGTCTATTCTGTCTACACAAAAATTCATGTAGCAGATGTCTGGTGTCGCCATCTATTATTACCAATAAGTACTAAAAGTTTTAATTTTGGTACTTCCTATGAAAATAATCCTAATAATATTAGCTTTCAAAAGCTTTCAAATTTCTATTCATAATTTTGTAGGGTTGAAGGATAGGAATTTAAATCCTTAGTAAATTTAAGATTAAAGAATCTGGTAACTTTTGTTAACAAAATAATTGGGATTTTTTTAAAATGAAGTCTAAAAAGCAAACATCAGAAATAAGCAAAATAAAAATCAGTAATCATAATAATGTCATGAAGATAGTTAAAAAAAAAAAATCTTGATTTGATAATTTTGGTTGCCATTTAAATACTACTTTCATAATTACTTTGCAAAAAAGATCGATATTATAGCATTATATTATTATTTGATACATATATGGTTGCACCATCTATTGGAGAAAACCAGTAATAGATGTTTAAGATTTTTTACATTGTAATATATCATTAATAAGAGTTCAAATGTTAGAAATGTATTATTTTTTTCATGTTTTCCTATCTTATAATTACGATTTAATGAAAAAAATAAAAAAAATTATGAAATACATTGTCTGAGAAAGCATTTTCTATTTTTAAAAGTAAATACTTTTTCATAAGAGTTCAAATTGTATTTTTCAAGTATTGTATGAATAAAATAATATAATAATTAAATGTACTATTAATTTAATATTTCTAGAAAAATGTTATATAGTATATAATATGAAATACAGAGGCAAGGAAAATGTGAAATTTGGTGTAAAAAATTTTCAAATTTGAAAATTTTGTCACTACTGAAACACTTTACAAGAATTCAATTTCTTTGTTTACATTCATAAATTGTTCGCGGATTACAGGCCTTCACGGACTACAGGTTCGTGGATTAGCGGCACTCTACTGTAATAATTTAAAATGACTTATACCTGAGAAATCTGAATTTAATTACATGAATTTTTATTCACATTTTTAACAAGGTGTAAAACCAACAGAGTGAAAAAGTATCCAGGCCAGCACGGCAACACTCTGCCAACTTGGTCATCTGGAGAGACATACCTCCCACCTTTCACTCTTATTTGTTGGTAAAGCCTAGGGCTAAAACAGAGGGGGCATGTGTCCCAGGTGCCAAAACGGAAAATGAATGGAGCACCAGATGAAGATTGGTTTTTGAGTTCTTAAGAACTTGCACTAGCTTATGTTAGATCTATGGGAATGATGTTTTGAAATTTATCGTTTGCATTTTAATATTTTTAATTTTTTTCTTAGGATAGCTGAGGTTGATCTTTAATGTTGTTAGTTTGTACATTTTCAGTTTTGGTTGCAATTTTTTTATGAGGGTACTTTCACTTTTGAACCAGTTTCGAAAGTGAAAGTAACATTATTAAAAAAAAAATAAGCTGCAACCAAAATCGAAAAGGTAAACATTAACCTGATTAGACATCAACCTCAGCTATCCCAAAGAGAAAAAAAACGTTTAAGAATATTAAAATGCAAGCAAAAAAATTGGGGAAAAATATGCTCCCATAGGTCTAACATTAGCTTGCGAGTTTCTTCAAATCACTAGTATAGTCTCGTGAGACAGTGTGATTCATAGCACTGTGACTTTAAAGTAGAGGTTATGCCACTCTCCAAGTGGCGATTAAAAAGTCTTATCAATCGCGAACTGAATTAAAGCTTTTTTTTTTTTGTGGAAATATGCATCTCTATTTTGATTAAATCTAATTAGAAAACTGGTTAATTCTTTTCCTTACTGGATGATGCAAGCAGATTTCAATGATTTAACTATTTTCAATATTTTGGCTTTTCGTCATGCGCTTCTTCTTCAGTTGGATTATTTTTTCGAGAAATACAGTTTTATTCTGCAAAATATATTCATCAGTTTTGATTCCATGTACATTTCAAATAGTTTATTCCCCTTTTTTTTTACACCGGATGCAAGCAAATCTCAAGGACATTGTAGTATCTTCAATATTTCAACTCCTAACACATGCTCACCAATTTGATTATTTTTCTTCAAAAGATACTGTTTAATCGTGCGAAATACACTCACCAGATTAGATTTCGACAGAATGTAATGTATGTAGTATGTTAATAACATGTTTACTTAGAAAGAAATTGAGTCCAAATAACATTTTGTGTTTTTATTGTATACACGTAGCTGTTGGAATTTTGATTTAGTTATTTTTTTTTATGTGGGGAAAAGTAGCTAACCTTGGGATACTTTTTTTTAAAAAATATTAATCAATTGTCAAAATTTTACCTGGTATTCATTCTTTTAACCTTTGTCTTCATTATTAAATAGCTTTTGATCTTATATCCATTATAGAAATTTTCTTTTAATATTTATTAAACTTGTGCTTTGTCCCAAGGTGTACTACCTGGTGGGGCACCTTGGGACAGTTAAAAATAGATCTGAAAAGTTTAACAATTGAATTACAATATATACATGGAATTGTTTGTTCAGGAAAATAAAATTTATTTAAACTGAAAAGACATTGCAATTAATAAAATCTTTGCAGCAGCTTTCTGAATATTGTCGGCATGAATTGTTGCATTTGTTTTTTTTTTTTTTTTTCCTTTTTGTATTCTAAATTTCTAATCTTTGCCATTGATAAGCCTGATGACTTCTTAAAAAAAGAAATAACTATTATTAAATACATGTTATGTAGATAGTAAATTAAATAAATAAAAAATGTTTTAAACACAATATCTTTTTGTTGAAATATTTCGAATAAAAGTTAGCTGAGGGCATATATTGTGTCCCAAGGTGCACCATATACCCAATATGAAATTTTAGTGTCATGCTGTTAAGCTTTGCATTAGAACTACTATTATCCATCAGTTTTAATAGAGAAGGTTTTAAATTTCATTATTACCTTTTCTTTCAAAATTTTTTCGATCAAAATAGATCGTTTGATAAGTTCCACTTTGCAACTTATCAAACTTTTTACATGAAAGTTACTAGACATCTTTGCAAAATAGTAATCTTAATAAATTCTTGCCTGCTTCATCAATGGAATCAAAACATGTCTGAAAGTTAGATTGTGTTGCTATCTATCTGCATCTACAAGAGTTAATAGTTAATTTAAAATATAGGGTAAAAAATAAAACTGTCCCAAAATGAGCCACTCTCCCCTAATGAAAGTAATAGTAATTTGATTGATAATTGTGTTTATGAACATATACAAATAATCCAAAAATATATTCTAGAAAAATTAATATAACAGATTTTGTGGTTTTAAAGTAATTCTTGAATTTTGATTGCTTCCCAATTCTTATCATGAATAATTGGCTGGTACAAAACTCTGATTTATGGAAAAACTATGTATATATACAATGATTATAGTTTATCTAGATGTTGAAAGTTAAGACTGTTAGTTTCAATGGCGGATCTAAGGAGGGGGTGAAGGGGCGATCGCTCCCCCCCCCCCCCCTTGGGCTAATACAGGGTTTGTAAAACGACATTATGCATCCTCACGGAAAATGACTTGGGGGCGGAGCTCGAGCCCGGCGTGACCCGAAATAGGTCGCACCACTTTAAATCCACGAGGCTCAGACTGGGTCAGGTCTTGTCTCTTTTAGAGTTGGGTCGTGCCCAGGTCTTAATTTTTTCTGCATATTCGGGTCGGACCAGACTTCTTTTTCCTCCAGATTGAGCCTGGCCTGGACTTCATTTTTCTAAAGGTCTGCAATGGTCAAAAGGTACAGGTCGGGGCTCGACCCGGAATAAAAGCTAAACATTCAGTCTGTGTCAGCCCGTATGATAAGCATTATTGGCCTGACCACGACCCGTGCACTCCTCTAAATTCTTTCTCCCGAGCCCAAGTTGGTTCGACCTGACCCGGGTCGCATCAGTTTAAATTCACGAGATTTGGACTGGATCAGGTCTTTTCTCTTTTAGAGTCGGGTTGTGCCCTGATAATAATTTTTTCTGCAGATTCGTGTCGGGCCAGACTTCTTTTTCCTCGAGATCGGGCCTGGCCTGGACTTCATTTTTCCTAGAGGTCTGCACTGGCCAAAATTTCCAGGTCGGGGCTTGGCCCGGAATAATAGCTAAACATTTGGTCTGTTTCAGCCCGTATGATAAGCATTATTGGCTTGACCATGACCGCTGCACTCCTCTAAATTCTTCCTCCCGAGACCAAGTTGGTCTGCAATCTTACTTATTTGTCATTCGTAAAAATTATATTTGTTTTGTACATTTGTTTAGCGAAATCTTTAGAAATTTAATTTGATTTGATAAGTTACAGAGATGAATTTTTTTAAATTTACTTTCTTACTTTGCAGAGCTTTTAAATTATGATTTTCTTTTATCAACCGTTTATTTCATTCTAAACTGATTATCTTACTGGATTTTTATTTGAATGTAATTGTCTAAGTCATATTTTTTCAATTCGTAGTGTTTACGTACATAATTGCCTAAATAGTCATCGTTATAGTCATTAATATTGTTGTTTTTCTGTATTCATGAATTTCGAACATAATCTGAAAATAAAATATAAGCATAAGCAAGTGTACTTTATGAATAATTTTAATTGCAAAATGCAGGAAGGGCTGAAGTTGATTTTTTAGCTTTTATACCGGGCGGGGCCAATAGTTTTATTTTTTTATGTGGGTTGGACCTGATAACTTCAGCCCAGGTAAACCTCTAACTGACATATCGAAGCCAGCTTAACTTTTTCTTAAATGCTTAATTTCAGCCATCATCCCATAACTACTGAATATACCGGGTGTCCTAAAATGGACTGACTGATTTTAAAATTCAATAAATTGCAAATGGTGACAGATATTTAAAAAATACTTGCAGGAGGGTTATAGATGTCGAGAACAGGGGTGATTATGTTCCAAATTTTCCGAAAATTTAACCCTCTCACTGTGCAACCCGCGATTTCCACGGCCAACGTAAAAGTGGCAAAATTTGCGCAACCCGCAATTTCCGCAGCAAATCTTTTTTTTATGATCTAATTCTATTTAAAAAAAACCTGTTTCACAAAGATTTTGGGACATATTTTACTCTAAAATGTGTGCAGATTTGAAATGTGTAATAAAAAATATGCGCAATTTTTAACCTATTTTGATTAAAAAATAAATAAATAATAATAATAATAATACGCAGCTCCAGGGTTAAGGCATTCGGTTCCAAAAATTTAGAAAATTCACGTATCTGAAAATTCGGACATACAATCGCAAATTTTGATAAATGGTCTCCATAAAAAATGTATTTCATCAATCGTTCACAGAAAATAACTTCAATTTTGCCGAATGATCGCAGAAAAAAACGCGAATTTGATCAGGGAGCCATGGAAAACATGCGAAATTCTTCAAATGATCACAGAAAATGCGAATTTCTTCAAAAGGCAGCGGAAAAGAACTCTAATTTCATTAAAGGATCGTGGAGAAAACGCATATTTTGTCAAATACCTGCATAAAAAAACTCCGTGAATTTCATCAAAGGATCGTGGAGAAAACACGAATTTTGTCAAAGAATCACTTTAAAAATGCGAATTTAGCCAAAGGATCGCTGGAAAAACGCAAATTTTGTAGAAGTGTCACGGGGAAAAAAATGCGAATTTTACCAAAGGTCTGCAAAATTACTCTAATTTCGTCAAAGGGTTGCAGAAGAAACGCAAATTTCATCAAAGACGAGCGAATTTCATCAAAGAGTCGTTGGGAAAATGCAGTGGTCTCTTTAGAAAACAGCACACTTACATACGTTTATTATTATAGGTATAATTTTTAACTTGAAATAATATACTGAACTAATTTTTGAAAAAAAAAAAAAAAAATTTAACCCAAACCCAGCTTGCAGGAATCTACACTCAGCCTGAAATCGATCCGAATCCAAAACAGCTAACCCGACCTGCAACAAAAATAATTAGTGCCAGAAGGGAATCCCCCCCCCATCTGCTGTAACCTTTCAGAAAATTTTCTTTGAATTTCAGAATTTTTTTTTCTTTTTTACCCTACCCCTGATAATTTTTTTAACTGCAATTCTTGATTTTAGTTTAAAATAGCAACGAAGACGGTGCTGGAAGCAAGAGGTGCTAAATCAGTTCCCGGAGGAGGTGGGCTTAATGATCATTGTTTACAGCACCATCTATCGCTGCTATTATACAGTAAAATCAAGAATCACAATAAAAAAATCTCATGACATCTTACATAACCCTCCTGCAAGATTTTTTTAAATAGCTGCCACCATTCAAAAAGTACTAAATTTTAAAATCCATTTAAGGACACCCGGTGTGTTTTTTAATAAGTTTCAAAGCATTCTTTACTGAATTACAACTCACCTTTAGATATAAAGAGACAAGCAGTCTTATACCAAATTAGTATTTTTTACATAATTCTGGAGATTAAAAAGTATTCCTAAATAATTATTTGGACTTGTCTGTTATGAAGATTTTACTGCATATAGTTTTTATCTTCAAAAATACTTAAGACTTTCTTTAAAAAAAAAGGGGTCAACCCAAACCCTTCTCGCAAGTTGCAGTAGTGAAAACCCAATCCGAAACTGACCCAAACCGGATATAATGTATATCAATCTGCCCCAAACCCAAGGCGCTGCTAAAAAGTAAAAGTCAACCCGACCTGTAGCAGAAAAGTAGAAGTCAACCGGGCCCAAACCCGACCCGCATCGAAAAAGTAGAAGTTAACCCGGCTCATAGCAAAAAAGTAGAAATTAACCTGACCCATAGCAAAAAATAGAAATCAACCAGACCCAAACGCGACCCACAGCAAAAAAGTATAAGTTAATCCAACCAACAGCAAAAAATAGAAGTCAACCGGACCCAAACCGACCCACATCAAAAAGTAGAAGTAACACGACCCGCAGTGAAAAAATTAGCCCCAACCCGCACATCAGACTGGAGTTTCCAAATTTCTAAAATCCCCCCCCCCCCCTTGAGGACTCTCCAGATCCGCCCTTGGTTAGTTTACTAACTGTTAAGAAAGTTTGATACATTATAAGTGGCCACTAATGAAATTGACAAGGAGAGTGTCCAAGGTTGGTCTCACGGAATCCAGCAACTTTTTATGCATGGATTAGAGTATAGTCAATAGATAAACATATCAACAGGATAAAGTGCAATATTCAGGGGGCCCATAAAAAAACGAGCCCCAAAGTTGACCCATTATTGACTCTTTAGTATATAATTGGATAAATTACACACAATTGCGAGAGCCTGCATAGTACAGTTGGCAGTGCGCCAGTCTTTTAATTTTCTCTTTCGTGGATCTCTGTGAGTTCGATGCTCTAACGGGAGTTTATAATTTTTTTTCTCCCCAGACAAAACAATGATCAGTTATTTTCAAACCACTATTAAAAATATGTATATCTAATTATTTAAATGCAAGACAAATACAAATATAGGCGCATTCACACATTTATTTATTTACAGAGAGACTTTTATTGCAGCTTATGGATATAATGAAAAGTAAAAAATAAAACAAAAATATTATGCAGTAGAAACGTATTTTTTTTTTACATTAAACATTTTTGTAAATTTTATATTTAGTTTTATTTAGAATTATATTTATTTTAGAAATACTTACATTTATTTCACAATTACATACACTTATTTACATTTATTTTACATTTATGTCTATACTATGTACTTAAAAATTAAATGTGTGCTATTAAAATTGAGGTTCTGATTACGGGCAGGAACCGGGGTGATAATTATCATCAGACTACGATGTAATTAAATTATTTTCAAAGAGTAACTTTTCGTAATACACGACTGCATCTTTTAATCTCAATTTTGATGATTCGCTATGAATTGTCTTCTGAAATTCGCTCTTTAATATTTGTAAATTTAGAAGCTTCTTCACTAGACATTTTTTACAAAATAACTTTTTTCATTTTAATTATGACACTATAATAAAGAACAATGTCTAATCACAGCAAAACTTTAAAATCATTCCTTCTGCAGCAGATGGCTGCTGAAACTTCAATATAAGAAGAGTAAACATTCAAAACCCACCCTGTTTATTTTCTATAGTGTACTTGTTTTGCTTAAAAACCACCTGCAAATCTCCATAATAAAATGTCCCTGAAAAGATTTTTAGATTAACCGAAAACAGTTGTTCTAATTCCAAACTTGAGATCCCATGATAAAAAGACAATTTTGTTTTAAAAATTAAAAAAAGAAAAAAATTTGAAAAATTATAACCGTTAAATTAACAAGATAAAAATAAAATAGCATATTTTAATTTTATGTAGCGTATTTTAATTTAATTAGCTGAGAACAACAGGGATTTATTCATAGAAGAAAAGTCTATAAATAAATGTGAACATATATGTGTGTGTGTGTGTGTGTGCGTGCGTGCATGCAGAAGCATGTTTTTATGAATATTTGTCTTACATTTAAATAGATATATATTTTTTAATTGTGGTTCGAAAATAACTGATCATCATTTTGCCTTGGGAAAAAAAAAGTACCCTGACTGAGTATAGAACCCGCAGAAATCACAGACAGAGAAAATTAAAAGTAGAAGAAAGTTACTGGCACCAAACAATTGGGAATAAACTCTACTTTTAAATGATGTATATAAAATTTTCTTAGGGGCCATCTATAAGTCAAAACTAGACTGGACTTTGTTTTTTTTCCAATCTCAACACCCAATTTTTACAAGATATTTTAAATATTTGGTTCAAACTATGCTCAGATACCAATTTTCAAGTGATTTGGATAAGTTTTTGAATTATAAACATTCAAAATTTAGAGCTTCTGATGTTAAATTACAATTATATTTTTATTAATATTTCCTGAAATTATAATCCTAGTGTGGTTATAATACTAAAAATCCCAAACATAAATACATTGAATTTGTAATTTAGAAAAAATTATGAGTTATGAAATTAATATTTGAAAAAAAATATGGATTACAACCTACAATTTGAGAAATTTAAGTTTATTATGTCCTCTTTATGTGAAATTTCAATTTCAAATTTTTCTTCCAAATAGTTTTTGAATTATGATTAATAAACTTCAAAATGATGGTTTAAGGGGTCATCTATAATGTGCAGAAAAGCATAATTTGAAAAAAAATGTTTTACTCATTTTATTGAAAAGTACTCGCAGTAGTCGAAACATATTAAGCAAGTAAAATGCCTATGTTGACAAAAAATAATACCTTCTGTAGCATTTCAACAATAGAGTACTGAACATCAATTTGGATATAGACCCTAAAAACCTCATTTTAAAATAATTTCTCTGAAACTAATCGTACGAATTTCACGAAAATTGTTTTTAAACTTATGGTGTCAAACTTTGGTATTGGTATTTAAAAAAGCTTGTGTTTGCTTTGATATTTAGATGGCCCCTTAAGCAAATTTTATGTACATCATTTTAAAGTAGACGTTATTTTCAATCATTTGGTACCAGTAACTTTCTTCTACAATAATTAGTTGCAAAGTTGTTGATTTATTTCCCTCCCCCCACACGACTGTACATCTAATTTAAAAATAGATTACAACGCTCAACCAGGAGGCAATTCGACTTATAAACCGCAATATCTCTAAAATAAATATCAAAAGTTTGCAACTGCGTATCAAACGCGTTGTTTTTAATAAACGATCATTTATTTAAAAAAGTATGTGGTATCTCTTAACTTACGTATTACGCGACTTACGCAAATTCCCAGTTACGTAATAAATCTCGAAAATTAAAGTAATTATATTAAATACTTAAACTACTTACTCTAAAGGGAACAATCGGTTCTTGTATAAACCACCCTTTCTTGGAAAAACAAATCGGAAATGAAACTTCATTAACAACGGTCGCAGTTAATTTTTTTCTGTGCGGTATATCCATGGATAAAATTGCATTATTCTGATTAATAGGTAAACAATGAAAAACTACCGTTCTGTTTATATTAAGAATGTAGAAATGTGGCTAATATTGGGAAATATTTGTTCGGAAAATTTTATTTAATAAAGAAATAATAATTTAGGGGCAATCACACTAAATAAGTAACTTAAGAACATTTCGTGAAATCAATTTGATTGAAGCCTCTGATTGACCTGAGTAATTTATAAAAGTAAGAATAAATAGAAGTGAAAATTTTGAAAAGAGGTTGCATTACAAAATAATATGAAAGGAAATAAATTAGTCTTCTAATCCTAGTGAAATTTATTATTTCCATATTTCTAAGCGATTGGGTAATTCAGCGCCTTTTTTAATCGAAACTCGTTATTTTCCGACATAGGTATAAATTCGTTTTTACCCATTCTTGCCTAAAATTGCCGGCAAACTTCGGCAGCTGTGTAATAATAGAACGTTATCTTTTTACCTAAATAAAGAGAAACGAAGACAAGAAGAGCTTTCTGAAAATACTTGAAGATTCTTTTTTTAAATCAAATTTCATGACATTTGCAGGTCATCAGATGGCAATCGGCTGTAATTAAGGGCGTTTATAATTTATTTCAGTGTTGAATTCAGATAAAGTAAACTCTGTCTAAGGCGGAATCGATCGGGACCGAGAAAATTTTCCGCAGTAGTCAATATTCCGCCTTAGACAAATTTTACTCTGTCTATGGATTCGCAGGGACTTGAAAATCTTTCCGAGTTAGACAGATTTCCGTCTTACACAGAGTCCGCCTTACAAAGAGTATACTGTACTTTATTCCGGGAGAGATTTCTGTGGCTCCGGCGGGAACATTATAGAGCTCCGGGGGGGGGGGGGGGGGATTGCACTTTATGACCATTGTAAACACAAAATCTCAAATGTTCCAGGGTGGTGGCATCTCATTGTTCCGGGGGTGGGGGGATGTCACCTTCGGGCTACACGCTGAATTCAACACATTTATTGTCAAGTATAAATGTGATACACGTTGAATTTGAGAGTTGCATCGGAGTGCTGCTACCACGTTACCGCTTTTTCTTGATTGTTATGTGTTTCAAAAATTTATCTTGACAATATTTCCTGCAGCATGATTTAATTTTATAGGGAAATAAAAATTGTTCCATCCTTATGAACAGAAATAAGAATATCGGAAAACTTTATGCACGTGTGGATGAAAATGAGTGAGTTTCTATTTTAGAGCAGTTTTTAAGTCTGTTTATGAGAAGAGGGGCAATATGAATTATGATTATACTTGATTTCTACCTGATCAGCACCTTTTTTTTAGATTATTATGTACAAATATTTATTATTTCTGAAGTATGGTTTATTTTTACAGGGGAGAAAAATATTTGATGTTAAGGCTGTTCTCAAGTCCAAAATTCCTGTTTTCTGACTCATGTTTTAACCCCTTAATCGTCGCTGTTTTCTGACACATGTTTTAACCCCCTAAACCTCGCTGTTTTCATTTCACATGCAATTTGTCCGTCGATGTGCCAAGCGCAATGATTAAGGGGTTAATTCCTTTTTATTCGGAAACTCATGAAATTGACAGGTATTATTCAGAAATTATGTTGTCGGAAGACGTTTTCATTTTTTGGTAAATGCAAAATATCTTTCAGAAAATACCGTTTGGCGTTTTGAACCGAATTTGCGACTCGACACCACGAGAAAGGAGAAAAACTGCTCACCGCGTGACCAAAATTGCTAATAACTCGAATACGTAATTTATTTATCAAAAAATGGAAAACTCATTTCGATTCCAAATCGCCTCAATAGTAACCTTCTAATTTTATGCCTTTGCGTTTAAAAATGAGTCTGAAAGTTTCGCTTTGTTGAGCAGGGCATTTGCCGCCTTAATGAACCAAATTAAGTCTACATACGAACTTTATGCCTGCACGCATGAAAATGACTTAGTATTAGAATGTGGTGTGTTTCGTTTATAGGAAAATGTAAACAAAAGTAACTACCGTAGACTGCTGCTTGATCAAGCAGCAGTCTACGGTAGTTACTTTTGTTTACATTTTCCTTTTTTGCGATTTCATGTATAGTGTTGCCAAGTTCACTCACTAAACAGACATTCTGAAAAACGGGACATAAAAATACTGTAAATCCTATGAAAACGGAACCTGTCTCTAACGGAATCGTGACATAAACATTAAAATTCCATGATCTGGACGGAAAGAGTACCGGAGAAATCTACCTTCTAAAACGAAAACCTGTCTGAAACGAAATCTTTCTTTGGTCACATGAGATTTCTTCTTAGCAGGTCTTACCGTTGTAAATGAACACTAATTTTTTATAGTAAAACATCTGAAAGCAGAATCGCTAATGACCGAAACAAACTTCCGTATTGGAGAGGTTTTCCATTGAGTAGTTAAGTTTGATATTCTTTCTTAGGGACCATGAATGTTTTATGCATAAAGCGGGATTTTTTATAGGTGGGTACCTTGTTTACAGGATTTACCGAACTAAGTACAGTAAAACCTGTAAAAACAGAATCGCCAGGGACCGGAATAATATTTCGTTTCAGACAGGTTTCCGCCTGAACAGGTAGATTCTTTTATGCGAGACCGTGAAAAATTTCCGTTACAGACAGGTTGTGTTTTAACAGGTTCACTGCATAAAATTCCACTTATGCAGACTAAAAAATACCATGATACTAAAAAAAATTTGAAAGTTTTTGTACGTTATAAAAAATCGAGACTTTTGGCGTCCCGTGTAGTGGTTCCGCAGGGCGAGTATTAAAAGACTTTAAAATCGGAATATCTCGTGCAAATCGGGACACCTGACAACACTGGTTACGTTTCAAAAATCAGTTTCAAACTCTAATTTTTTCGGAAATTTGATTTTTTAGAAAGAAATAATAAAAAGTTCTATCTTTATAAATCTAAGTAAGAATATACAGGGCTATTACAAATGATGGACCCGATTTAAAAAAAAAAATCATATTTTCGAAACTACTGCACATATTACAATAAGTGATACATGAATTTAAAGAGAAATATACCAAGTTTTTTAAGTTACAAATGTTCGATGTGTTACCCTCTTGTTACATGGCATACGTCCAATCTGTAATCCAGATCGTCCCAAACGTTTTGTAGCATCACTCTGTCAATGGTTCTGAATTCTGCACAAATGCGTTCTTTAAGTTCTGACAGTGTCAAAGACATTGTTTATATATCACCAATGCCGAAAACAAAGTGTTCAGAACTTAAAGAACGTATTTGTGAAGCTTTCAGAACCATTCACAGAGTGATACTACAAAATGTTTGGAACGAACTCTATTACAGATTGGACGTATGCCGTGTAACAAAAGGGTCACACATCGAACATTTGTAACTGAAAAAAAACTTGGTATATTTCTCTTTAAATTCATGTATCACTTATTGTAATATGTGCAGTAGTTTCGAAAAATTTTAAAACGGGTCCATCATTTGTAATAGCCCTGTATAATGGTTACGTTACGGCCGATCATATGCACGAGCGATATAGGTTGAGGGGAGGAATGTCATGTGTAGGGTTCTGTAAGAATATCTATAAACTATGTACGAATGAAAATGGGGAAGTTTCGAATTTAGAACAATCTTAAAGATATATTCCATTTATAATAAAAGGAAAAGAACAACAAAAATATTGGGAGTACAAATTAGTTCGGTCCGGGTTTTTTTTCTTTTTTTTTTTTTTTTTTTGTGCTGAAATATGCATTTATTTCAAAACAAAATGAATGAACAGATTAAAGTATTATCCATCGCTGGCTACTACATTTTGTCACCTGTCAGGCAACTTTCGAATTCCATGTCGAAAAAATACCTCGTCTTCTGAGGTGATCCAAGTTTCGATTTCTGCAAAAGAAGTAAACCGGTGACCTGCTCCGTGCTGCATCCGTCGGAACAACCAGTAAAATCAGAAGGAGCAATATTCGGAGAATACGGTAGGGATGTACGGTGAAACATCCCACTTGAATGTTTCCAAATATTTCTATGTATTCAAATGAAAAATCGCCTTTCACCGTTTCTCGGTTTCAGTTCATAAGGCACCCGATTTCCTAGCTTTTGAATCGGTCCCAAGATTGGAAGGATTTCAATCGAACAGAAACTGCTTGTTGACTCTCTCTCTTAATGATTCTGCAAGATCCTCTTGCGTTTGACTCGGATCTTCATCCAGTAATGCCACTAAATCTTTGTCTTCGAATTTTTTTGTCTGTCCAACAGTGGCGCCAACTTATGGGCCCGTAGGGCGCGAGCCACCCAATAATTTGATCTCCCCCAGGACCATCGCGAAGACTTTATTGAGGGGGGGGGGGGGAGGACCTTAAATTGCCAAGTTACCACAATTAGAAAATGTAATACAGTTCTTATTTGTAAAAAGTTTAATAATATTCCCAATTAGATTTGCAAATTTTTCCATTCTATCAGAAATAGTAAATGTATTACAGTTTTTAAACAGATTTGCCAACTAAGTTTATAAATTTGCCAAGTGTAACAGCATTCGCAAATGTTTTTGTTTTTTTTTTGGGGGGGGGAGGCTCCCCTCCCCCACCTTAGCGAGTGCCCTGATCTCTCCACCCACCAAATTTCCTTTGATTTATTTCGTTATTCATTTATTTAATCACTGAAGTAAAATTAGATTTATTGAGGTTCTCAAAATAATTTTGTTTGAAAAGTAGCAAGGACACCAATTAGACTTACAAGAGCACTGTAAGCCCTTTCGGCGGATGTATAATTACATTTTTCTCGAAAAAAAAATTATGCACATTTTGTCATCTATTTTAATGTCGTGAGTCGATAAAGCACTGAGGTGACTAAAATTCGTGTTTTTCTTGACATTTAATTTTTTTGTACTTTCAATAGGTAGAAAATTTTATGCTATTTATAATAAATATTAATGTATTTATGAGAAACAATTTATGATAATGTAATTCTATAAATTTGTTTATTAAATTGTAATTAAATTATAATAATTTTATATTTTACTTAAAAAAAACATAATTTTACTTCGAATTATCTAGTCATCCGCTCGTCTCTCCACATACACGCACTACTTTTAAATAATAATAATAAAAAAATATGTGTTATTTTACTCCAAAGATTTTGAGCCCACCCAATATTTTTCAAAAGTTGGCGCTACTGCTGTTTAGAGCGAGGCTTGTCTTTAACACTGAAATCCTCATTCTTGAAACGTCGAAACATTTCCCTACATGATTTATCGAGCAACTTCACGATAAACTTACACAAGCATTCGTTGGACTTCAGCTACATCTTCTTCCAATTAAAGCGGGAAATTAAAAGCTGTCGCACATGCTGTTTTGTTAACGCTAAATTTGTCATATTCAACACAGTAAAAAACATGATTTTTGTATGAAACCCAACACTCAGACGATATAAAGAAATGATTGACAGCCATCTCTTACAATCAACAAACTGTATAATACATGACTCAGTAATAAAACATTCTGAAGAGCCGGCTTCTGAGGGCGCCATCTTTTGAAAGCGGACCAAACTAATTTGTAAACAGAGTATCTTCGACTCCTGCCTAAAAAGCCCTTTTTGATTTGCCGTGTTTCGAAAATCGGTTTAAATCACAAATTTTAACAATATTTTCTGAAGAATGGTTTACTTTTAGAAGGAAATGATGAATGTTATATGTACGGGCGAAAATGATGTTTCGATTTCAGAACAGCCTTATGTATTCCGTTTATAGCGAAATGAAAACAAAAATAACACCGGACAACAATGGTTCTTCCACAGAACTGAAATTAGTTGATTCTTGATTCAGTTTCTTGCGTTTTTCTCTTTGTGGTCCAGTTATGAAAAATTTGCATATTTACGTTTATGCAAATTTTAGGTACAATAAATGTCAGACTGAATTAAATTTTCTAGATAATGACCACTAGATTCAAATAAATGTCGCAACGTGCATATTCTTAACATTTATCTGTCAGTAATTAAGCCTGATTTGCATATTTTTCAATGATGTAATGTTTATATTACTTTCAACTTTAAAGTAGTTGTCACAAAATTGACGTAATATTTTTCTACACTAGATTCTTATGCTGATTTCAGATCTACAAGCCGTTTCTGTATATCACATCTAGTTTTTTAGTAAACTGAATTTTTACTTTTGTATGGTACTGACACAAATTTGATATAAAATGCTTTTTAGAGGTGTGTACCTCATCGTCAAAAGCATGAACAGAATAAAAATCCTCTTGATAATTAAAAATAATTGTAAAACAATGCGAAAAATTAATTCAGAAAGCTCTAATCTGTATATATATTAATAATTACGTATATTTTATACAGTGCCTGTCATAAATTACAAAAAAAAAAAAAAAAAAAAAACACTACATTTTTTTACAAAATTACGATTTTTTGTTTATAAATATTCAATAATATAAATCACAAGAATAACGACATAACATGAAAAGTATACGAAAGAAACTAATTTTCTAAAAAAAAAATTATAGTGAAAAATTTAAAATAAGACTTACAATTAATTTAAAAAATAACTTTATGATTACATTAACATATTTAAAATAATGATACACAAGGCTAATGTTATAAAAAAATAAATAAATATATAGCACCTAGAAATATCGGAGTAAGTCAAACTTAAAAGAAATAATAATATCCGATTTTGCGGTGTTTTGGCGCCATCTTCTTATTTTTGGAGAACGAAAGGTAGCAAAATTAACATTATTTCTGAATTTTTGCAACTTAATTTGTAATTCAGAAAATTCTTGAAACTGGGAAAAAAAATTTTTGTAAATTAGGTAGATCATTTTTCTTAATTTTCTGAAATACATTCATATATGTGTGATGTCGCCATCTATGATCTCTTTTTGAAAACAAAAAGGAATACAGTGCTGAAATGTCTGGATTACAGAAGTTTTCGTATTAAAGGTGTTATACATACTTATTTAGGTTTTTTGCAAGTCGGGTTGTTGGGATTTTCATAAAAAGTTTGAGCAGAACTATGTTTCAGATGAAAATGCATATAACATACATAAATTCATGTAAGAAATGGGATCATAAATTATTCTTTCTTTGTGGTTGAGTCAAGAATCATTTTTTCTCCTCTCAGAATAGGAAAAATTCTACCAACATTTCGTTTTTGACACTCACAAAAAACATGTATCGTATTTGTGACAGTTTATGCACACATACGCGTGTAAAATGGGAAAATTTTTAACCTGAAAAAGTATTTTGCACATTCTTTTGAAAAATTGGGTCAACCCGACCTGAATCCGAAACGGGTGATTCTGTTTCGAATTTTCCGAAAATTTAAGGCATTCGGTCCCGATATTTTTAAAAAATTGAACATCTGTCCGAAAATTCCGACATGCAAAAAAAGACGCGAATCTTGACAAATGCTTGCCGAAAAAAATCAATTTCATCAATCGTTCGCAGAAAAAATCATCAATTTCATCGCAGAATCGCAAAAAACCCGCAAATTTCGTCAAAGGATTGAAAAAAAAAAAAAAAGAAATTTCATCTTAGGATCGCGAAAAAACGCTAATTTCGTCAAAGAATCGCAAAAAAATGAACATTTCCTAAAGGATCTCGGGGGGGGGGGGGGGGGGGGGGGGAACGCTAATTTCGCCAAAGGGCCACGGAAAAACTCATAATTAGCACCGTGAGGGATCCCCCCCCCCTCCTCTACTGTAATCTTTCAGTAAATTTGCTGTGAATTTCAGATTTTTTTTTCAACTCAGAATCACCCCTGCAATGAAAGTCAGCCTGACCCGCAACGGAAAAATGTATTGCCGACCCGACATGAACAATGGGTTGGGTGTAGGTAAAACTGGTAACCCGACCCACGCCCAATGCAAAACTCTACTACCGTGGGTTTCAGATAGCCTGAAAAGCAACCGAGAACGGGGGGGGGGGGGGGGGGGGGGGTACTGCGACTTGTCTCTTTGGCTGACTGTGCTAATTATACTTTCAAAACTGGGACGAAAGGGGCTTGATTTTTAAATCGGTCATTGGACTTGGGCGGGAAAATTTTATTTATTCGGAAAAAAATAAAGAGAAAAGGAACTTGTTATTTTGCTATCTTTGAAAACAAGAATGTAGTTAACTTTCTTAAAGTGTTTTACAACCCTTTAAAAGTCAGTCTGAAAGTGAATCGAATTATTATTGATGGGATGTAAAGAGAGGTACTCTAACTCTTTTAAAGTAAAGAAGCCATGGGATATCCTTTGTCTGTCCTCGCTTTCTGTTTAAAGTCTTTTCCTAGAATTACTAGAAAACATAACTCACGCGTTTTTGTCATAGTTTTACAATGATATTTTAAAATAATAACAATTCTGACTTTTGCAGATTTCTGCCAGTGGTTGGGTATAAATAAAAAATTTGCTGTCTTAAAAAGATTTTCAGAGTTGCAGAAATCACGAAACGCTGTCGCAAGAGATTATTTTGGGGTAATACTTACTTCTGTATAAGAGATTTTTAACTGAGAAAACTAATCTTGAAACAATTTGAATATGTTATCAACAATTTTCTACGGTGTGCTTTTGGTATCGGGGGTCGGGCTCCATAAGAATAACCGTAACTCATCTATAATATGCACGGGAGATGTTAAGGCTGTTCTCAAATCCAAAAGGGCAACTTTATGACATAAGTTTTAATTCATTTTTGTTCAGAAACGATCTAATCGAGCTGTTTTATCCGTTTTTTTTGCAAACGCAATAGATCTTCCAGAAAGTAGTGTGAAAGTGGGCGTTTTGAACCGAATTTCTGCGCGAAGGAAGAAAGGGTGAAAACGTGTTTGTCACGGGATCAAAATCGCTCATAACTCGATAGGTAATTGATTGATTTAAAAAAAATGGAAAACACAGTTTGATTCCAAATCGCTTCCATGGTCAGGCTTTACAATTTTATATCTTTCCGTTAAAAAATGAACTTGTAAATGTGTCAAAACGTTTTGCGGTTGTTGAGCAGAGCAGTTGAGAACAAACAGTCTTAAGAGAAAAGAGACGAAACCAGAGTTGAATTCAGGGGGTGGCCCGGGATGCCCCCCCCCCGGAGCAATGAGTTGTGCCCCCGGAAGATTTGAGATTTCTTGCTTTCAATGGTCAAAAAGTGCAATCCCCCCCCCCCCGGAATCTATAATGTCTCCCTCGGAGCCACAGAAATCCCTCCCGGAGAAAAGTGTCTGAATTCAAGACTGGGCGAAACGCTCTCCAGCTCAATTTTTAGGCTAGCTTTACTAACCTTTGGGTTCAGCCAGGCTCGAGTTAGAAGTGAAACTTTTATTTATTCACAAATTGAAAATGAAAAAAAAAAAGTTCTATAATTTGGGAATAACAGAAATTTTGTATTGTAAGTTTCCTAAAGTGTTTTAAAAATCAGTTTGAAAGGGAATTGAATTATTATTGATAGGATATAAGGAGAAAGAATCTGTCTGATTATGATGCCTTTTCACGGTCGCTGTTAGTAACATGAAGAAAGCCGTGGGATATCTCTTGCCAGTCCTCTCTTTAATGTTTGAAGTCGTTTTCTAGATTTTATTTTGAAATATGATTTTGCGTTTCTTTCTTTGATTTAACGACTCAGATTCATATTTTACACTTTTGTAACATCTGGATAGGAACCCCATCCAGAATGCACTTTTAATTGAATTACTTTTATTTTTTAAGTCTGTGTTTAGGATTTTAAATTTTGTATTTTTCTACACTTGTTTGACTACATCTGGATGGAAAACCCACATCCAGATTTTTCTCATTGCTCTTTTATTTTGACATTGTTTCTTTTTCACCTTTTGATGTGTTAGTCTACATTTTGGCGCAGTATGCCCCTTAAGGGATTTTGCGCCATAAAACCCCAACCAACCAACCTTTTCCAGAATTACTGGAAAACAGAACTCATGTGTTTTTGACAAGTACAATATTTTAAAGCAATAAAAATTGCGACTTTCAGAGATTTCTGACTGTGGTTGAGTATAAATAACAAAGCTCTTTTCTAAACAGATTTTCAGGGTCATGAAATATAAAAAAAAATTGAAAGAAAAGCGTATTTAAGCTACCTCTCTCCGGACTCCAAAAAAAAAAAAAAAAAAAAAAGCCCGAACTCGTTTCTAGTATGCACTGATATGATCCCCCTTCCCCCCCCCCTTAAAAACATAGTCTGCATTAATAATTATAAAAATTAATTACTATTTCTGACAATGGACTTGCCTCCTTCATTAAAAATACATATTAGAAATTATTTTGTTTTAGAAAAATATTTTTTATTCAAAAAATCCATATCATATCATGTTATGTATTATTCATGTCATGTCACTTTTTGTCATGTTTTAATCCCTTTTTTGGCTATACTTATTTCTATTGGGCCGATCGGAAAGTCGTGTCGGGAAAATCAATTCGGACCGGAAAATTCTGCCCGGTAATTATTAGACATTAGATATCGGAATCAATTTCTAATAATTAAATGATAGAATTTTCCGATACGCATTGATTTTCACGACACGACTTTCCGATCGACCCAATATTTAAGAAGATATACTTAAATGAAAACATTAATCGTGAAGCAATTTTTAAATGCTATTAACAATTTTTATTCTGCGTATTTTTAGTATTAGGCTTGGACTCTGATGGCACAAAATTTTCTCAAGTGAAAATATTAATCGTAAAATAGTTTTTAAATGTTATTAACAATTTCCTTTTGCGTGCTTTCAGTATTGTTAGGCTTGCACTCTGGTGACACAAAATTTTCTTAAATGAAAACATTAATCGTAAAACCGTTTTTAAATGTTGTTAACAGGACTCTGATACACACAATTTTTCAAGCTTGGATTTCAAATCATCTGGTTTGGGCTCTTCTCGAGTATGCACTCATATGATTTTTTCCCCCTTAAAAACTTAGTATGTATTAATAATTATAAAAATTATTTACTATTGCTGACAATGGGCTTGCATCCTTCATTAAAAATACATATTAGAAATTATTTTGTATTAATACATGGAAATTATTCCAGAGAAAACATTCGCTTACATACAAAATTTCAAATGAAAATCAAATTTCAAAGCGATTGCTTAAGAGGCGCAAACGCCAACATAGTGAAAAAGATTCCATGCCGGCACTCGAACCCGGGCCATCAGTATAGTGCACTGACGTTCTACCGACTAAACCACATGGAACGATACCCAGCCTGGAAAATTTCTCACTATTATATGTTGGCAAGGCTGCAAACGCAGCACAAGATGGAATATATATCGTGAGCCGCCGACCTGGGGCGAACACGAAACTTAATTAAATCCAGCATCGATAGAAACTATATTAATATATATTAAAACTAGATTAATATAGTTTCTATCGATGCTGGATTTAATTAAGTTTCGTGTTCGCCCCAGGTCGGTGGCTCACGATATATATTCCATCTTGTGCTGCGTTTGTAACCTTGCCAATATATAATAGTGAGAAATTTTCCAGGCTGGGTATTGTTCCATGTGGTTTAGTCGGTAGAAGGTCAGTGCGCTATACTGATTGCCCGGGTTCGAGTCCCGGCATGGAATCTTTTTCACTATGTTGGCGTTTGCGCCTCTTAAGCAATCACTTTGAAATTTGATTTTCATTTGAAATTATTTTGTTTTAGAAAAATATTTCTAATTAAAAAAAATTCATATGTTATGTATTATTCATGTCACTTTTTGTCATGTTTTAGTCACTTTTTTGGCATGTATTAGCCACTTTTTCTGGTCTGTCACTTACCTCCCTCTCTTTTTAAAGCATTATGTCTGCGTTATGCATATACGGATGAAAATGAGTTTCGATTTAAAAACAGTTTTAAAGATGTATTCAATACATAATAAAAGGAAAACGAAAAATTATTTTCTTCTGCTACCTGATCAGCACCTCTTTAATGATGTGCTGTGTTTCAAAAATCGGCTTAAAATAAACTTTAAGAATATTTTCTGAATGATGATTTACTTGTAGAAGGAAATAACATATGTTCAATACCTGGCGAACTAAAATCAGAATAAAGAAAAACTTTATGTATGTTTGGTAAAAAATTATGGGTTCCGACCGATTTTAGAGCAGCCTTAAAGATGTATTCCATTTATAGAAAAGGGATAACAAAAACAATTATAATCAATCTATCTGATAAGCATTATTTTTACATTTGTTAATATGTCCAAAAATCGGCTTATTTTCCTTGAAAGTATTTTCTGTAGAATGATTTACAAAAAAATAAAGAAAGATTACATAAAAAGATATATGCATGTATGGGTGAAAATGAGATAGTTTCGATTTCAGATTTAACGATGTATTCCGTTTATAAAGAAAGGAAAACACGAAATACTACACTCGACTTCTGTCAGATCTGTATCTTTTTGTGATTTTCATGTCCGAAAATTAGATTTCAAACACAAACGTCGACAATATTTTATGAAGTATGGTATACTTTTAGAAGTAATTGTTCGTTTCTTGCAAACTGAAGTAAGATTATCTGCAAACTTTATGCATGCATGGATGAAAATGGGTGATTCCAGCTATGAGTCAATTTCAATGTCTTAACCCATTCCAGTCTACCTGTCTAAAACTGTCCTTGTTCTAACTTGGAGGATTCGGGTTCAAGTATCGACTGCTGATACGCTTTCATAAACTAGCACGTTAAATCTGTGGAATCGAAAATTCTTTCGCTGAACGTTTGCTGGATAAGAGAAGAATATGAAGCTGAACAAAATACGATTATGTTAGTGAAACAATCCTCCATTAATTTTTAAAAAGTTACATTCTTTTACTTTTTATACGACCTTCCTAGACATATGTGCTCAATTAGGAGAAAAAAAAATCCTTCAACAAGATCATGACAAGAACAAAATAATTGCATATCTGTATTTTCAAAATAGGGGAACTTATAAAATTAGACTATTACATAGTTTCATTCTAGAAAAACACGTGACTTAAAAAAATCAGCAAAAAAAAAAAAAAAATCCCTCCATTTGTAGTATCTGCAAGATTTTAAAGTGAGGGTTTCTATATCCCGACTGAGGATATGCAATTAATGTATAAGGGAGAAAATTTTTTTTTTTCGTTTATCATATTGTTTGATTTATAAATTACAGTATGACTATGTTTAACACATTCACCGCCATGGCGCACGAATAAGAAAAGGGCATATGTTTACAAACAGATACTTCCATCAACAAATCTACTACTACATTTTTGCCTTAGCGATCATTTCAGGAATTGTGACATAGACCAAACAGATCATAGATCTGTTAAGCGTAGGCCATTCAAATCGCTTGAACTCATAAGTACAGTAGGAATCACAAAGAACAGATAGGTTTTTCTTTCTATCCCAGAGTAATTTATCCCGCAGTGACGTCAGCTGCCCTTTTCTTATACATATGCCAGAAATATGTCCCGGGATGCCATACCGCACAAATACGTTTACCACAAATGTGTCCCGGGACGTCAGATATAATATCAATGTTTAGTTGGTAATCAAGTGACTCGGGAAGAACGTCAAAAAAGGTCCTATGGAAATAGGACCATAATTAAGAAAATTAGGATTTTGGAGGGGAGGGAGGTGGAAAGGGGACTGGTGATGAACTGAAAAAATACAAGTTAATAAACTAGTAACTCAAATCACCTGGCTTCTAAACTAAAAATATAACAATTTAACCTGGGAAGAAAAAGGCTCTTATAGGAAATTTGACAGTAGCCCTGCCTTTAAAATAGTAAAGTCGAAAGAATAAGTGTATATTGCTATGAAATTACTGTCAGAAATATCGATACAAAAGTTAGAGCACGATTGACCCCTACCAAATGGAATAAATGTCAGGTTATACTTTCGGAAAAGAAACAGCTTTCCAACAATTAATTACTTGTAGTTTGGAGAAAAATTAGAGAACCTCCTAGGGGCAACCGGGGGGGGGGTAGGAAAGGGAATAGAATAACCAAGCATGGATACTTAATTCCAATGGGGACAATCTTTCCAACGATATATGACATGATGGGGAGTCTCGAAAAAATTACAAAGTGACGCCCCCCCCCGAGGGGGCAACTAAGCCCCTAATGGTCAGTGGGGGGGGGGGAGTAACCGAGGACATAAAGCATTTGGCAACGTCAAATATACCTTTGGTCTGGTCAAGGTATCAAAATGGAGCATGATAATAAGATCGAACAAGAATTGGATATTTTTAAAATTACATACATATTTTGAATGACCCTGTAATAAAATCTAAAACAATGGAAACCGAAACATAGAAGAATCATTTCCATTCTTGATATGACAACGAAAATAATACCAGAAGGCAAAATGAAGTCATATAATATAGGATAAGTTTTCTTGCAGAGTGCGTGTAACCAGGGAGGGGATAAGCGGAAGGACAGAAAATAAGAGGACATTAAAGGCTTTTCAACTAAGTTATACGAGAAGGTTTGGACGAAACTAAAATTTGCCTCCCCTCGGGGGTAACTAAGCCCCTAATAGTAGGAGGGGCAACGTCAAATGCACCCTTGGCCAATGTTTCAAAATATGGCATTATAATAGGATAAGAGAAGAATTAGACATTTTTAAAATGCATGCATATTTTGAATGGCTCTGTTCCTGTAATAACGATTGGTGGTGAAGGGAGGGGGGGTGAGATAAAAGGGGCGGAACTTGAAAAATACAACTTAATAAACTGGTAACCCGAATAACTAGGCTTCTAAACTAAAAGTACAAATAATTTAACCCAGAAAGAAAAAAGAATCCCTTATACAAAATTTTACAGCAGCGTTGCCGCTAAAATAATAAAATCGAAAGAATAAATATATAATTCCATAAAATTAGAGAAGAAGCATGAATATATTCCCGTAAGGACCTGAATCTAGGAATATCCGTATCGAAGAATCGAGCGCAATGACGATTCGAACAAAAATAATCATGAACGATTCTACCCCTGTCGAACGATCGACCGCAATGCGATTTGAATTGAAGGAAATTAAAGTTGAAGGATTGATATTGAACCCGTATCGAATCAAATCGTCATTGTAGTCTATCCTACGATACGAGTAGAATCGAATCGTTCATTTTTAATTAATTTCTTGTATCTTTATAGGAAGAAAGTACAGCGTCTAGAATACCTAGTGTGGAAATATGCTATCCAAACAGTGCTAAAAATTTGTATCTCTTAAATGTGCGACGATACTGCTAAAATTTCAAGTGTCGATCGCAGCGACATCTACGGGATTTTTGTATTACTAGTATTACATTGTATAGACTAGCAATATCTTGCAGTTGTAGAAAATATCCTGCAGATGTCGCTGCGATCTGCATATTGCAGCAGTGTCATTGCACATTTAAGGGAAACAGTATTTTAGCGCATTTTTAAGTATTACAGGGATAGCCGATTTCTACACTGTATATTCTAGGCGCTATAAAGGAAGGGCAGCAGACGTCACTGTTGGTTGAATTCCTGTTGGTCAGCAAAAAAAACTTGTTCATTCCTAATTACTCCCACTATACACATGAACTCCGGGAATTTGATTGGTCTTTAAGAGATTGATTTAAAAGATCTATGATATGATTGGCCTACGTCGCCAAGTGTGATTTCTGCAATGATCGTTATGATAAAAATGTAGTAGTAGACTGGTTGACGGAAGTGTTTGTTTGTAAACATTCCCTTTCCTTATTGGATCAAGGAGGTTCCAAAAGATGGAGCAGTCATAAATAATGTCGCTTGATGTCGTTCCTACACTGTTAAAAATACAGTAAACTCTCTGTAAGGCGGGCTCTGTGTAAGACGAAAACCTGTCTAACTCGGAAAGATTTTAAAGTCCATGCGAATCCATAGATATAGAGTAAAATTTGTATAAGGCGGAATATTGTCTACTGCGGAAAATTTTCTTGGTCCCGATCGATTCCGCCTTAGACAGAGTTTACTGTATCAGGAAAAATTACCTCTGTTTTTAAAGGCTATCTATTTTCTGACATGAGAACGCTTCATAAACTCCTATGGAACGTTCTGATTGGTCAGAAAATAGATAGCTTTTAAAAACAGAGGTAATTTTTCACGATATTTTTAACAGTGCACCCACCTCCCGCGACCACCATATTTAGGCGGGTTTTCCATAGATCGGTTTCAACCACGTGACTACGTGCCCACCAATTTTTCACCAACGAACCAAAATCACCGATATTTTACCCAATGCTATCGCTTAGCCATTCAAAGTGGAGAAAATCTTAAAAACCGACGGGCAAGTAATGATTGTCAAGTTGATTGCTAGGGTGTGACGTCAGTTGAAATTGATCGAGGCTAACGAAAAAGACAGGCTACCGCAATGCATCCCCCGTGTCTTTTTTTACAGATAGTCCAAGAGCCGACACCACAAAAACCTTTATTTTATGGAAGAGTAGAAGTAGGGGAATCTAATGATCCATGTCTGACGGAAGTGAAGGGGTGCATAAGCCAAAAATTAATATCAACAGTGGTTCACTCATAGGTTTATCATTGTGTTTGTCCTACAAACAAAGATATGAAAACATGGAGGACTGGGAACAGGAAGACACAATGATAAACCTAAGAGTGAACCACTGGTGGTATTAATTTTTGGCTTATGCACCACTTTATATCCGGCAGACATGGATCATTAGATTCCCCTACTTTTACTCACCTATAAAATAAAGGTGTTTTTCTTGTGCTTGATAACATAAGTTTTTCTGCTATCGACTCTTGGACTAAGACCGCTAGAGTGACGTGATGCCCTTTTCGCACACCTTCATTGGTGCATTCGAGCATCACGTGACTCCAGCGGGCTGTAAAAAAAAGATACGTGGTCTGGATACCTGTCTTTCTTGTTAGCCTCGAAACTGATCTATTGGGGGTTGATACCAGTCAAAGACAAATATGGCAGACGCAGGAAAAGGGAAAAGAACTCCCTTTTCTGCGTCAAAGCTTCCCACGGTCGAAGATTGATATGTCTATTTCTCTCTTTTCATAGCTCCATGTATTGGATTCTTGAAAAATTTCAATTTATGGTTTTCGATGGATTTATGCGTTTTAGAAGGTCCTGTCCTGAATGCGATTTGACTATTTTTAGAAATTGCCAGACTGTCTGTGACAAAAATTTTGTGAGCTCTCTATCTCAAGAACTAATGCACGGAATCTGTTAAAAATTTAGATTCAGTTAGACTGAGATATAAATTGGTGCTGATTAGTTTTTGGTGCAAATCGCCCAACAGGTGGGGCTGCTATGCTGCATTTTTCACGATTTTCGCAAGAGCCCTATCTCAAGAGCTAATGCACAAATTTTCATCAAACTTCAGATTCAGTTAGACGTTAACATAAGTTGTTGATGATTAGGTTTGATGTAAATCTAGCAACAGGTGGCGCTGCTATGCTGCATTTTTCACGATTTGCGCAATAGCTATATCTCAAGAACTAATGCACAGATTTTCATCAAACTTCACATTCAGGTAGACGTTGACACGAACCGTTAATTCCCAAATTGGCTCAGCCGAGATCAGCAATCTGATTGGCTAAAACTGATATTTATATAGTAGAAAATTATATTTATTTTCTTATGAAGTAGTATAATGTAAAATAGAATGCAATTATAATGACTTAAATTGATTTATTTTGTTAAATTTGATCAAAATCACAGTAAAGTAATCCAAAATATTAATACTAACGTACAATCAGATTGCTGAGTTCGGCTGAGCCAATTTGGGAATTAACGGCTCGTGACGTTGACTTGAGTTGTTTGTGATTAAGTTTTGGTGTAAATCGTCCAATAAGGTGGTGCTGCTATGCTGTATTTTTCAGGATTTACACGATCTTAGCGATCATATCTCAAGAACTAATGCACGAAATTTCATCATACTTATTATTTTGTTGGACATTGATATAAGTTGTTGCTGATTAGGTTTTCGTGTAAATCATATAACAGGTTGCGTCGCTATGCCGCATTTTTCAAGATATTCACGACTGCTATATCTTTAAAACTAATGCACCGAATGGAGGATATTCCATCTATGTTTTGATCACGTGGTCAAGGTAAAAACTTCTAGCGTAAAGAAGGGAAGGCTCCGTAGACGTAATGAAAAACCCTCGCCAGCCAGTGAAATAGTTCATGCGGAAAGCAGTAGTAGCCTCCCTTCATATCAGTTAGAAGTTTTGGGGGGTAAATTACCGGTATCACGTGACTTTTTTCAGCCTCGAACCCAGATTTGGAATAAAGTCCATTTAATCAAATTTCATGTTCTGTTACACTTTCACACAAATAGATCCTTATTAGGCTTGAGTGTATACTGCCCTACAGGCAGAGCATAAAATAACATATAAAGTAGGCGACACTAGTGTCGCCTAGTACCACGGTATTGTCGCCCAGTGATAGGGTATGGTGCCGGCAACTTTTTTTTAAAAAAAACAAGTGAACAATATAAGCTGGACTCTTTGACTCAGGAGATAAGAATGGCAACAGATGTCATAGCAGTAAAAGAAAACACCGTATCACAGTTACAAAATGCTGTTTGTTTTGCTATCCAAGTAGATGGTTCTGTTGAGAAATATGGAGTTGATAACAAATTTGTTAGAGCACGATTTTTTTTCAAAGGAACAGGACATAAAATGAGTTTTTCTAGGACAATGTAAATTCAGTAAGCGAGGAGCAGAAGGCTTCGTGGATTTTGTCAAGGTTGTATTTGATAATTTGCGCACTGAGAATATCGCAAAAAATAAGTTGACAGGCTTAACTATAAGTGGGTAAAGGAAAATACAGGCAAAAACAGCGGTCTCTGTGCTCTTATGAAACGGTACTTGGGTAAAGACTAACTTGCATTTGATGCTTTGCTCAGGTCTGACTTAACTGTGTCGGAGTTGGAATCATCCAGCAACATTTTATCGAGTTTCTGCTCTATGCATTAAAGTGTTTGAAGAAATATCTGGATCAGAAAATCAAAGTGCCTTTTGTTTCTCTGCATATTTTGAAGTACAGTTCGTGAAACACTTAAAAATCTTGGCAAAAGCAGTACGGCACAATTTTTCTTTCATGCAAAAACATTGAGAAAACATTGTGAACCATCAACCCTACTCATCAAAAACTGAACAAACTTCTGCTCGCGGGTTTATTCGATTATAAATAGATTTAAAAAAAGTTAACAACATCTGGCTTGCCTATTGCTAGATGTTCCGATACACTTTGAAAACCTTGAGACAGACAGTCAAAGGTCTTTCATTACACTGCCTGATAAAGAATTGATATAGAATTTGGCAAAGAAAAATTTTTACAAATTCCTTGACGTTTATCAAAAATGGGTAGATCCTGAGGGATACGAAGAACAGTTGATGGAAATAAATGAAGACACTTAGGAATCTGAAAGTCTTTAGTAAATTGAAGGAAATCCTCAGAGATGTAAAAACAACTCGTTAGTTTCTACCAAGAGATGCTGGTCTGCAGTGAGAAAAGAAACTATATTGAGCTGTAAAGAATTTGATTCTCAAAGATTGGAAGAGGATAAAGTGAGCATCTCCTACAGGATAGATGCTTTGTTAAATGTACGAAGATCAACAGAGGTTGCTAGTGCAGTCTACCTTGATATTGAGAACTTTTTTGGTAAAGACGAAGTCGCCTATTTAAATGATGATGTGATGGCTTTGTTGCGCAGCTGAAAATCTGCGTCCTTCTCATTGACAGCAAGACTATTTCTACTTTAAGGCGTCTCAACCTCACTCTGTTTTAAACAAATTGGTGCTGTCATAGGTTTCTTTGACACATCACAATGTTGGCTCATAAAGTTGTTGGCACATGGAGTTGTGTCCAAACATAGAGCTTTGCAAGGTGACGTCACGAACAGGTTTTTGCTGCGGCTGTAGGACAGTTATCGCTACCTTTATCAATGCTTTTTCTATTTGTGTGTCCTACAGCTTTTTTCATTGTTCTCAGGTAAAAATGACGTGATATGAATTGCTCTATACAACGCTTAAATCCAAAAAACAGTCGGAACTAGTATAAAGGGAAGCAGAAAGACACCTCACTCGATGCGATGCGCCCATTAGCCCCAGAGGAGATAGAAGCGCAATGTCGTGCGGACAAACACACAGACAAACAAGCGTTTGCAGTATTTAAATAGAATAGACATAACAGTTAGTTTAATAAATTGCGAAACACGGGGCTCGTCATCTTGTCCCGGACTGCCTGTTTAAAAATATTCGTTTTCATTGCCATGAAGGAAGGCGATTGACATTTATTCATGGTAATAGGTAGCATTTAAACTAAGTTACTCATAAATATTAAAGAGAAACGATATATCTAACCTGTATCTGTAGCAGAGCGTATTTACACATGCATAAAAGTTATAACGTGGCAGCAGTAAACAATCAAAGCTTCACAACTAACACAAAAATGGAGATTTCAGCGTCTCTGTACTATTGTTTAACGAACGGTCCATAGGAGAGCCAATAGTGTCCGGTTGATGCTACCACCTAGTGGAAAACGGAAAAATTAAGACATCACATTCGTCATCTTGCCCCGGTCTCCCCTGCACGAAATTTTGCTATTCTTTGACGAAATTATTTTTTTAACGATCCTTTGACGAAATTCGCTTTTTTTCGCAATGTTTTGACAAAATTGGTGATTATTTCTGCGAACAATTGACGAAATTTTGCTATTCTTTGACGAAATTATTTTTTTAACGATCCTTTGTCGAAATTCGCTTTTTTTCGCAATGCTTTGACGAAATTGGTGATTATTTCTGCGAACAATTGACGAAATTGGTTTTTCTTTCGACGACCATTTGTTGAAATTCCCATTTTTTTAGTGATATTTTTTTATGTCTGAATTTTCAGATTAATGTCCGATTTTTTTTTCAATTTCGGAACCGAATGCCTTAAATTTTCGGAACCGAATGCCTTAAATTTTCGGAACAGAATCACCCCTGCCAGACAATAAATACATCGTACATAAAATTGGGGAATATTTTTAATTTGTCAATATTTAAAAAAAAAAAAAAAAAAAAAAAAAAAAAAAAAAAAAAAGTTACAAACAAGAACAAAAATTACGTTTTTCTTTCTGAAATCGCAGAAAACTTTCCGCGCACGGCATGCGTCTATTATTATACAACTCTGGAATGTCCTTTGTTATTAAAATTTTAAACCATTGTAACTGTTATTGTAGCATTTTGGAAATATTTTATTGATACAGTTTGATTTTTTAAAACATAAAGAGTAAAATCTGATTCCTTGTTTAGTTCGTCTTTCCAAAATATTTGTAAAAGTCAAAATATGTTTAACCACTACAATTATTATTCATTTTACATTTTGGAAACATGTTATAAAATTTAACATAGTAATTTTATATTATTTTTAAATTTGATGATTTTCATCCATCAAGAGGGAAGTATGTTTTCTTGATTAGTTCAACATTGGGTCTAAAAAGGGTACTATTATTATATTATTAAGGTACTATTTCACGAACTATTTAACGATGCATTTATTTTTGAATTTCAGAATTCATTCTTGGCTCCAATTACCTAATTAGTCTGATATATTATGGTTATGAACAAAAGCAAAGTGTACAAACTAATAAAAGGTAAACAATATTTTAACTTGAATTTAAATGATGATTTTCTTATATAAAGTTTTAATTAGGCATACGAATTTGGTAGGTTAGATGATATGTTTGGTCCTTTACTAGCATAACAATTAAAAATTTGTATGAAACGAAAATGTAGCCTCTTTAATATTACCTAACTATAAATAAGGCGGTTTAGATGTTTCAATGACGATTTTGTAGTTTACTAACCAGCAACAGGAGAAGAACAATAGACATAACTAATAAGATATAAAAGTTTGTCAGCCAATCGATATTCTTAGTATTAGGTTTGCTGTTATAAGGGGTAGGGGTTGATTTATGAACATTTATTTGGAACAACAGACTAAACCGTTTGTCGCCCAGTGAAAATTCCTTAAAATATGCTCTGCCTACAGGTGTCGTTTTTATGTCCTTTGAGTGGGGAATTTCGGTTGGAGACATCTAAGAGGGTGGGTGCCGAAATTCAATGATTTGTTTGGAAAATGCAATGCTTATATCTTCTTTTTAAATGCACATTAACTAATAAAAAATTCACCAAATCCTTAAAATATGTTTAAATGATCCCAAAACTCTACAGAGTATAAATAAAAGCAATACATACCGATTAGAAACCTGTAATATAGTTTAAAAAGTCATTTTGTATAGACGTTATGAAATTTCTTAATGCTTTACTACGGAGAAGTCGAGTAAAGATAATCCAGTCTGACGTCATAAAATTCTTGAACTGCCCTTGTATTTCGTTGGTCACAGACATACGATGCTTCAGACTGCATTGTTAAAATTATCATGAAAAATTACCTCTGTTTTTAAAGACTATCTATATTCTGACCAATGAGAATGCTCCACAGGCGTTTATGTACCGTTCTCATTTATCAGAAAATGGATAGTCTTTAAAATTAGAGGTAATTTTTCACTATATTTTTAACAGCGTGCCCTTAGAGAGATGCGTTTGTCCAAACAATGGCAAACTTAGGCATTTTCTATTCCAGAACTCGGAAATTTCAACCAGGACGCGTTCGATTATACGAGTGTGACAAATTAAAAAGCATTTCTTTGTCGATAATGGCAGGCTCGCGAAGATGCCGATTCTCTTGTGTCCAGAATCGTCTCAACCAATCAAATGTGATATCCCACATGTCGCCTTTTTTATATCTATGGTACCTACTTTAAACTTGTTGCTCGTAGCTGTTGAAACACAATCTCAAAAACAATAGACTCCTTGCATTGACGTCACGTTGCTATTAGCAACGACTGATACTATAGCATCTGGAGCACAGAACTACAGCGCCTAGAATACCTAGTGTGGAAATATGCTATCCAAACAGTGCTAAAAATTTGTATCCCTTAAATGTGCGACGATACTGCTACAATTTCAAGTGTCGATCGCAGCGGCTTCTGTGGGATTTTCGTATTACTAGCATTACATTGTATAGACTAGCGATTTCTTGCAGTTATAGAAAATATCCTGCAGATGTCGCTGCGATCTGCATATTGCAGCAGTATCATTGCACATTTAAGGGATACAATATTTTAGCGCTTTTTTAAGTCATAGACTTCTCGTATAACTGGACTCAGAAATAGCAACCCTTTCTTGACGCCAGGATCGCTACCCACCGTCACGTGATGGTGGGCAAAGAAAACGCGCCAAACCGGTTTTTCTCCTCTGGTTCCCGCTGAAACTTTCTTGCATCGGCGTTTCTCTTGCATAAATTAAATCCGACAGTTGCCAATAAGGTGATCACCGCCATAAAAGACAACCTTTTTCGAAATTCTAAAATGGAGGGCCAAAATCACAGTCAGGTGAAATCCGAGCTCCTCATTGGTCATTGAGTCGGGTACTTTTCAGAGAGCAATCTCTAGCGCTAGGGGAAACGTCGATTACTCCCTTTTCCGAGAAAAAATCATGTATTGAAGCGAATTTTTTCTGCTTCATTTAAAATGAGCCATCGAAATTAACTCAAGATATTTTGATGACTTTTTATAAAATGTGAATGAAAGATTTCGATTTTAAGCTCTAAAAAATTTTAAATAATATGGAAGTACTTTTTTTGTTAAGGAAAATTAAAAAAGAAACTTGCATTTTTTTTTCCTTATGTTGTTTTTAAAATCCAAAATAAAACAAATATTCGCACTTTTCTATAGAAAAATTTAATAACTAACTTAGAATACTAAAAACTTTCAAAAATTTTTGCCTAATGGAAAATAATTTTAAAAAATTATGTTAGTTTTTAAACCGATTTTAATCATTCAGAATAAACAGAACAAAAAATACTACATGAACAATTTTGTAATAGTATGTACAATAAGTTATTTTGTTTCCTGGTTCATATATTTAAATCTGGAATTTTTTAATCGATTTTTCCCTCACTTCCTGGTAAGCTAAGGTTATAAAAATTATGAAACCAGGTTTGTTTTCGATGACAATATAACATTTTAATATTTTGAGAATTTAATTATAAATTAATAACATGTTTCCCTAAGGAGGGTCCAAGTGATAAATTGCTACATATTGCTTATGGTTATAATTGTATAAGAGTTACAAGAACAATTGAATTAATTATGTGCCAAATCATGCACGCTAAAATATGCCAATTAGCTGTAAAACTGCAACAATGAAATATTTTAAATATTAAAATGTAAAAAATAAAATATAAAGAATATAATATATATTTTTAAATGCACTTTTATCATTAATTAATTTATTTATGATTTTATGTTTCAAAAAACAATTTAGAAATCTTAAAATGTTGCTTAAACTATGCTTTTATCCCTTTTGTATATCTTAGAAAAAAAAAAAAAAAAAAAAAAAAAAGAAAGAAAATTGTGATTTTTAAAATAAATGCACTTGCACAAGTTCATGCTTTTCTAATCGTAAATTAAATGAAGAAAATTTCCATAATCGGGGTCCACGCCAAATTAACACATTGTAGTGGACTTGAATTGAATAGCAGTCGTGAAACTAGGCTTGATTTTTAAGATAAACATTGAATATCTATAAAAGAATGTTTACCTTTTATGTCCCAAATTATGAATTTATGAAAATTTCATCTCTAAAGCATATTTTGTGAATTTTTGAAACTACATTAGAAGATTTACACAATCATTTAATAAATTTTAGAAGGATTTTGCCAAAATTAATTAATTAAATTGAATTTATAGGGATTTTGTGCAATATTTGTAACTCCCCTGAAATCTTTTATTTAAATTTTTTTTTAGTATTTTGTAGCATTACAAAATATACAAACATAACTTCTTACAATAGCAATATTTCCGAACAGAAACTTTCGCCTCCCCCCCCCCCCCCAATCTGACAACGTCAAGGAAACCGAAAAAGATGCAAAAGCAAAAGAAATTATTGGGGTTTTTTTCTTTTAATTTTCTTTTGTGCAATCAGTAATGTTTTTTGGAACAAGATAAAGTAAAATATCTATAATTCATTCCAAACAGTATAACTACTAATCGATGTATTAAATTAGTTTTATAACAAGTTATTTTAATGGCACTTTAATATACCGTCGGACATAAAAGGTTAATAACAGAATTTTTTTTTTAAATTTCCATATTTATTTTATGGACAGAGGGCCTGGAGCGACTTAAAAAAAAAGTTTTTGGAATTATTTTTAAGGTTTTTTTTTTCATTTAATGCTAAAACATTAAATTCTGTATTTTTAAAATTATTTGTGCAATTTTTTTTGTATAATTTTGTTAAATTAAAGTTTCCATTTAAAAATCTAGAAAAAGGTTTTTTTTTTTTTTTTTTTTAAATAGTTGTTGACTTTTTCTAGAATAATATTAATTTTTTGTGATTTTATGGATTTAAATGGCGGGGTGGGGGTAGAGGAGAAAATTTATTGAGATTTTTACCATACGTAATTTATAGATAATTTTTAAATGATATTAAAAGTATTTTTTCAATAAAAACTAAATTTTTATTAAAGCATATTTGTGATGTCATATAATTTAAAAATTGTTGCAACTTATAATCTAAATTATTAACTCTCGTTGCATAAAATGTTATCAAAATATCTTAATTGAGTTATTTCTATTGTTTATTATAAATAAAAGCGAACAAAATAATAAGGTAAGTAATGCATGACTGTAAATGAGGAAACAATGGCTTCAAAATTACTTTTCCCCTCACTCCTTTCAAAATTCAAATGGAGAAACAACTTGGTGATCCTCACCCTTATCTCTAACCACGCGACCACATGACCAATGAGGTGGCTGTATTTCACCTGACTGTGATTTTGGCCCTCCATTTTAGAATTTCGCCAACCTTTTGGCGATGAAAGCGGGAAACATGTGTGCCTCAAGTTCTGACCGAAATAACAATGGGATTCGGCCTCTACTTCTTATCTTTACTCTGAGTTTTAAGTACTACAACCGAGTTTTAAGTACTAGCCGATTTTCGCACTATATATTCTAGGCTCTATAACTGAACTGCCCGTTAGCCGTTAAAAGCACGTGTTATCTTTCTGTTTAACTTAGATCTTTCTTATTTTTATTATTATAGTGCTAATAAGGCGGAAATCCAGATAGATATTGCGCTGTTTGCGAAATTGCGAACAATTCGCAAGGGCGTGGTTTCGCCAAGTTGAATCAAAGTTGAAAAGTCCAGCCCCTCTCGAAATATCCTGAAACACAGGCAAGTCCTGAAATAACTTGCGAAATCACGTGATCAGTTGTCTGAACCAATCAAATGCCACAAAATGGGAGTTGATGCAAGCGATAAACACTGAAGAAACACAACAAGCCTAAATAAATGTAAAGGATTTATCATCATTTGAAACGGGTAAGTGCTTTTATAATTTATATTCTAAGTTGATTTTGAAGTATTGTTTTCTGTTCACATTGAGTGTGTTCAAGAAGCACGCGCACGAGCTCAGGAGACAGGAACATGGAGTGGGTCCATATCATGTATGGAATAACACATAGTATGTTCAGGAACAGATCATGGATTTGATTAATTATACTATGTTCACACTACGAATACTTAAGATATCTTAGGCCGCCGAACTCTCTTAATTTTGAGGTGGTACCCTCCCGGAATTGGAGCCTGTTCACATGGGAAAACTCACTTAAGATAACTCAGTGAACGTCACTGTGTTGTTTGCGCATGCGCTTAAGATAAAACCGCCCGCAACACCCAATCAGTTAATGCGAAACTTTACAGCCAGCGAGAGTGAATGGTCGTGACTGTCTCTAGCCCGAAGAAAGTTGAAACTCTCTCAGAGAGTTTGTGGAACTCCCTCAGAGAGTTCGGAGGTTTAAGAGAGTTCCGATAACGCAGTGTGAACAGGGTATTTTGCATACTTATAGCTGAATCATCACATCAAACGACAAATCATAAAATTTTGAAAAAGTACATTTAACCCTTAGGCTCCCATATGTGTATTTTAAACAATTCTTTCTAAGTGACACCCTATTTAGGTTGGAGGTATGAAATTTTGCATACTTATAGCTGAATACCTCATATCAAACGACAAATCATAAAATATTGAAAAAGTCGTACATTTAACCCTTTGGGCTCCCACATGTGTATTTTAAACAATTCTTTCTAAGTGATACCCTATTTAGGTTGGAGGTATGAAATTCTGCATACTTATAGCTGAACACCTCAGATCAAACGGCAAATCATAAAATTTTGAAAAAGTCGTACATTTAACCCTTTGGGCTCCCACAAGTGTATTTTAAACAATTCTTTCTAAGTGTGTCCCTAATTAGGTTGCAGGCGTGATATTTTGCATGGTTATAGCTGAATACCTCACATCAAACGACAAACTATAAAATTTTGAAAAAGTCGTACATTTAACCCTTTGGGCTCCCACATGTATATTTTAAACAATTCTTTCTAAGTGAGCCCCTAATTAGGTTAGAGGAGTGAAATTTTGCATACTTATAGCTGAATACATCTTATCAAACGACAAATCATAAAATTTTGAAAAAGTACATTTAACCCTTTGGGCATGTGTATTTTAAACAATTCTTTCTAAGTGAACCCTAATTAGGTTGGAGGCGTGAAATTTTGCATACTTATAGCTGAACACCTCACATCAAATGACAAACCATAAAAGTTTGAAAAAGTCGTACATTTAACCCTTTGGGCTCCCACATGTGTATTTTAAACAATTCTTTCTATGTGACACCCTATTTAGGTTGGAGGAGTGAAATTTTGCATACTTATAGCTGAACACCATCATGCGACAAATCATAAAATCTTGAAAAAGTCATACATTTAACCCTTTGGGCTGCCACATGCGTATTTTAAGCAATTCTTTCTAACTGAGCCCCTTATTAAATTGGAGATTTGAAATTTTGCATACTTATAGCAGAACACCTGAGGCCAGGCGACAAATCATAAAATCTTGAAAAAGTCTTTTGTTTAACCCTTTGAGCTACCACTTATGTCTTTTAAGCATTTCTTTCTAAGAGAGCCCCTAATTAAGTTGGAGACATGAATTTTTGCATTCGTATAGCTGAATACCTCAGACCACACGACAAATCATAAAATTTTCAAAAAGTCATATTATTTACGCCTCCGTGCTCTAACTTGTATATTTTAAGAAATTTTTCTAACCTCCACCCTTTTCACCCGGGGAGCACTTTTCCAACTTTTGTCGACACCCCTTTGACCATTCTTTCATATTATGCACCATAGCCTTACATATTTTAGTTCCACTTTTTACCGCCAGTAGCACCTACTTATCTTGGGTGCTATGGGTCCAATCCCCTCGACTAATATATCTATGGATAGTATGTAAAACGGAGTTTCGTTCGGATAGAGTTTTGTTTAGAATAGAGTGCACCCCTTGTTGCGAAATGTGGGACTTACAGATTTTTTTTAACGGATAAAGTGTTTTGAAAGGAATATTAAACGAAACCCTCTGTGCGATCTGTGATCACACTTACCCACTTGTTTTTTTAATCATCATTATGATTGCTTGCTGTTAATTTAAAATTCTTCATGTTTTTAAAGCAATAAAACTACTTTCTTTTTTTTTTTTTTTGAAAGGGGGGGGGGGTGTTATTTACAATTATTGCCTTATTAACTAATAAATTCATTGAAGATGGAAAATAAAGATGATTTCTAAAATTTCATCATAAGTAATATTTTTGTAAAAAATAAAAATATTTCACTAAAAAAAAATCTGAACAACTTTATATGAGAGCATACATTATATGAACATTATGTGCACTGTTACTCTTATGACCATCAGAGCAAATTTTCAGAAATACTTACAATTATTTTATTATAAAATAGTATAACCAGTTAAATACCATCGTGTTCTACTTGCATAAAATGTATCTAATTTGTAACAAAAAACATTTTACTTGTCTGTATAATATATCAAAATTTTGTTACAAATTAGATATATTTTATGTGAATGATACATAATGGAATTTAACTTTTTATGCAATGTTTTATCCTAATAATAAAATAATTGGAAATATTTCTGAAAATTTACTCTAATGGTCACAAGAGTAATGAATGGATGTACCTGCATACTTTGTTTTTTGCATCATCAGCTTTTCTTTTTATAAACTTTTACCTTATAGCTGTATGATGGTATACATTCGTCAGATTTTTCTGTAACGTACAGTGTAGCAAACCACTGTATCTTAGTAATTTTTCAGAGAAACTCGAAGATGTTAGTTAAAATATCTGTCAGATACTCATCACAAAATAAATAATTTCATTTTTTTACATGTACATACAACAGGTTTAGTAAGTACATGGACATGTAAAAACTAACATAATGAAAAGCCTAACTAGTCAAGACAGCATTTTGTATTCAATGTATGCATTGAAAATTTATTATAATATTGTATAGTAGTATCTATGTGAACATTAATTATAACAGTATGATGAATGTGATATGGCAATTGAGAGATTTAACTTTCATTTGATAAATCTAGATATTGATGTATTTTAATAAACATTTTGGTTATATATATATATATATATATCATCAAACTATCAGCATATTAAAAAAATCAGCTTTTTATAGCAGTCTTGGAAGCACGGATTTTAGAACTTAGTTATTCAGACATTCAAATTAGTTATGATTTTAATTTGTTTAATTAATAAAATGATATATATTATTTTCCAAGTCATTTAAAAGCACCGGTGCAGCCAGAGCCAGAGGAAAGAATGATTTAGAAATTACTCCCCCCTCCCCCCCCCCCACCAAAGCTCAAACGACTGATTAAACAAATAAAAATACTTTTGTATTATGATTATTATGTGACATGTAAAAAACAATGCAAAGGAAAGCACAACATGTATTATTAATTTAACACATAGCTATTTATAGATTTCAAAATAGAACATCCTTTCTTCAGAGCAAAAGTGAATAAATAGCAATAGCAGAAATATGCATTCTTTGTGTACATGTTACATGAATATTCCTCCCCCCTCTTTCTTACAAAAAAATAAATAAAATAAATTCTACTGAAAAAGGGAATAATCCTTTTATCAAGTTTTGAAATGTTGCATGATATATTAATTATGTCTGTTATTCAGGGGCGCCATTTCAGAACTTTCTCCAGGGGGTCTACCCCCCCCCCCCCCGTATGAGAATCGTTTACTGACTTATACTTACAACAACAGTAAAAACTTTGAATACGGAAGCTCAGAACCAATGAAATATTTCGTTTTAAAGAGGTTTCCGTCTTATAAGGTAAAATTTTAATATATTGGACATGATTTTTTTCTTTTTAGACAGGATTCTATTATAGACAGGTTTCATTTTTACAAGTATCCTCGCTGACTGTTAAACCATCCGCTCTATAGTATAGCTCTGAAAAGAGATGCATTAGAGTAAAATTTGTGAAAACGAAACCTGTATATAACAGATTTCTTTCTAGAAGGGGAAAAAATCAAATTTCGTTGAAAAAACATCATACAATTATACTTGCTAAGACGGAGACCTGTTTAAATGGAACTTTTTTCTAGTCCCTTTCGAAATTTTACTTACAAGAGCGCCATTTCATGAGTTTCCTCACGAAGATGAAGGAAAAACTTTCTTTGAGGAACAGGGAATGTAGAAAATTGCAGAACTGCACAAATCACACAGAAAAAAAATTCCGCACAATAAAAAATACTCTACGTGATTTTGTCTCTATAACTTCTTTCACAAGCATGCGATTATTCCACAATTTTTTTTAATTTTCGTGAAAGTCTGCGTTTTTTCTTTCTTTCAAAATCCACAAAATCAATTCATCAATGATCGCAGAAAAAAATCGCGAATCTTGGAAATTTTGAAAAAAAAAAGTCTCCAAAATAGTTGCTTAAAAAATCGCTAATTTCTTCAGAGATCGCGAAAAGAAATACAGATTTCGTCAAATGATTGCACAAACAGAAATCTTGAATTTCATAAAAGGATTGCGAAGAAAATCGCGAATTTCGTAAAAGGATTGCGTAAAAAATCGTGAATTTCGTCTAAAGATTGCACAAAAAAATCACGAAAATTTAGTCGAACAATCGCGCAATAAAATCGAGGAGAAATTCATCAAACGATCGCGTAATAAGATCCAAAATTTTCTCTAACTCTCGCGCAAAAAAAAAAAAAAAAAATCACAAACATTATTAGTCGATGGCAGAAACAAAATCACGAATTTCAATAAATGATAGTGATAAGGAATCGTGAATTTTGTTAAAAAAATCACGAAAGCAAATATCGAATTTCCTCAGTTGGTCTTGGTCGCGGAAAAATATTGTGAATTTCCGCAAGTGCTCACGCGAAAAAAATCCATTTCATGTTACGCTTGCAGAAAAAAATCATGAATTCCGTGAATCGATCATGGAAAAATCGCAAATTTCGTCAGATGACAGCGAAAAAAAAAAAAAAAAAAATCATGAAATTCAATCAGTCATGAGATAACCAGCCAATGAGCGTCATGAATAGGTCACGAAATTTGATAATTTTGTGATCTATAAGTATGAGAAAATTTTCGTTAGTGATTTTCTGCAAGTAAAGGTAAAGCGTTATTTGTTTCTGATTGTGTTTTCACTATTATGAGATGGTTTCATGTTAATCCAATTTTCCAAAGAAATTCTGAATATTTTTCAGATAAAAAAACTACATATTTGAACATTAATGAATGCTATGTATATATCTTCATTTTTATACAGAAAAGGTAAAGTTTATAGCACAAATAAATACAGAAGAATTACTTGTGCATGCATATAATTTAAAATTCTTTAAAACACATTAGAAAAACACAGAACGTTTTCAGTCATCACAAGATCGTCATCAGTGGGATTTAAATGTTATTATTTTCTTTGCACTTATTCGAGAATTGGCTAGAAGAAAATCATTGTGATTGTTGTGTCAATGATTTTGACGAGTTTTCCATGATCAATTTGCACACAGCTGAGAAGCAACTGATAAAATAATTCTCACATGTATTTTTAAAATTAACCAAAGTACTCATTAAAGATATATGTCTCACCTTGAGGTAGTTCGAATAGTATGGCTTTAGGAAATTTTTTTGATAATTATTAATTTCTATGCATAAGCATTTATTTAATTCATATGTTTTCATTGCAGTCAAATCTGATAAGTTATTTTAGAGTTTGAGCAATGTTCTAATGTTTGTTTGAGTCTGACATTTGATTAGGAATGCACCGAATATTCGGTATTTGGCCATACTACAGAATATTCGGTTAGGCCGAATATCAAATTACTCGGTTTGCCGAATATTCGGCTTAGCCAAATATCAAACTATTCGGCCTACCGAATATTTGGTTTGGCCGAATATCAAACTATTCGCCCAAACCGAATACTAAAAAATCCTCTTAAAAATATTTTTTAAAACGTTACACAACTTCAACTTTTAACTGTCAATTAATAAAGATATTCAGAATAATTAGAATCTTCAAATAAAATAGAATGAATTTATATTATTTATTTGTTGTTTTAAAAATGTCACTTAAAAAAATTAACCATTAATGAGATGTCATTTGTTCACGAGAATTATTAAATGTAGAAATGCAAGTTACTGAGCATTGTCTGGTAAATAACCCGTTTCTTGCAAACAGGGTGTTTCTAAACAAAATGGAAGAAAATTTCAGGGGTAATAATAGGCATCAAAACAGGCAATTTTTGTCCAGTAAATCAGGATTGCAATTCACTTATTCAGTCAAAAATACAGTGTATCCCAAAGTCAAACTTTAATTTTCTTTTGTTACTTTAACAATAATGAAGGTATTGTAATTATATTGTCAACAGAGTTACTTTAATTTCTGTGAAATATGATAACATGACGAGAAGTGCTGGAAATAGCAACCATTCATATCTAAACAGCACTAAGCTAGACATTATTTTATTAAGAATGTATCTAACAATACTTATACTGTACCACTGGCCAAAATCCAGTCTTTTCCAAGGATATCATCACATTCTATACAAGCAAATTAATGTGATGCAAATTTTGCTAAAATATCTTCATTTTTATACAGTTATAAATGAAAATTCTGCTACGGCTTGTACACCTTTCATTTTTGATGAAAGAAGTGGAATGATATGCTGCTTCTTGTTCAATATAAGAGAATTCTTTTCCTTTGTTTGAATTAATTGAAGAAAGCATGGAATTTAAATTTTGTTATCTAAAAATTTTTTAAACCCCCCTCTTCTTATATAATACCTCAAAACATACTTTTTTTAGTACAAAATTTACTTATAAAAATAGTCTTGTTTGTCAAAATGGAAGTATCTGTGCTAAATATTATATAAAATTGTTTAAAATTTAACTTTTTAACGTTAAACACTGAGATATAAAAGTATTTGGCCAGCCAAATAGATACTATTTGGCTGGCCTAATATTCAGTATTCGGCCTAACATTCAGTATTCGGCCAAAATCACTATTCGGTGCATCCCTGCATTTGATGGTTGATAAATTTTCTGAAATATCAAATTCCTTAGGGGGGGGGGGGCTATTGCCCCCTCAAATGGCACCCCTGCTGTTATTTCTTTTCTTTAAATTAGTTTCTATACATCATACCTATAATCAACAAAAACTCTTTTTTTATATATATGTATTCCTAATTAGAAGAACAAATATTTAGAGTTGATAATACAAGTCATGTTAAACAATTTTTAAATAGGAAATTAGGGTTCAGGGACGTAGCTACAGGGGGGGGGGGGTGTGGGGGGGGTGCGACACCCCCCCCCCCCACTTCGGTAAACTCATATACATTCGGTAATTTCACTTTCCTTCAAAAGCTGCATCATTTGGCTCCGATTTTTTTCTTTTTTTTTTAAGAATTTTTAAAAACATATTACAAAATTTATTACAAAACAGAAAACAATTTCAAAGCATATTTAAAATTATTAAATATTTACTAATTAGAAACTTCCTTTCTCTTTGCATTATGTCATTTTTTTTTTTTCGCTCGGAGTCGATTGCAATTTCACTTTTTAGCTATTCCATGGGTGTAAGAAGGGGTGGGAGGGGGAGAGGGGGGCCATGATACAGTATCCCTTAGAAGATTAAATATTATATATTTCTTTATATAATATTTAATCCATATTTCTTTTTCGTTAAAATTCATTTTGCTGGATTCTGAAAGCTACGGGGTGTGTATATTTCGCTGTTTTTTCGGGGGACAGGATGTCGCCAGAAGTTTACTGTTGTATTGTCTCAAAAAATAAGAGAGAACCGGGAATTATTTCTTATCAAAGAAAATTAAAACGGTGTAATAAAATTACATCAGATGTACCGAATAGTGATTTTGATCGAATACCAAATATTCGGCTTACAAGCGAACCGAATACCGAATATTCGGCTAGCCGAGTAGTAACTATTCGGCCAAATACCAAATATCCGGCTGGTCGAATATTTTAAAATTCTATTAATTAAAAAAGTTTCGTGTTTCATAGCTTCTTCTGGTAAATTTAACCAAGTGAATATTTTTTTTTTTTTTTTAATTCTGAAACAAACTTCGCAAAAATAACTTTTCTACCAAATATTCGGCCTACAGGTGAACCGTATACCGAATATTTGGATAGCCAAATTAACTGTTAGGCCGAATTCCGAATATTAGTCCAGCCGAGTAGTAACTATTCGGCTAAATACCAAATATTCCGCTGATTGAATACTTTTATATTTCAAAGATTAAAGGCATTAAAATGTTAAATTTTAAAATAATTTTGCATAATATTTAATGCAGAAACTTACATATTGATAAACAAGAACTTTTTACAAGTAAACTTTATACATGAAAAAAATCTGCTTTGAGGTATTTAAGAAGAGAATTTTAAAATTTTATTAATTAAAAAAGTTTGATATATCATAGCTTCTTCTGATGAATTAAACCAAGTGAATAATTTTTTTTTTCATTCTAAAACAGACAACTCAGCAAAAATAACTTTTCTACTGTCTTTGATTTAGCAAGGAATTTTTTAAATGCATCTTAGATCAATGTTTCGAATGGGCGATTATTTTTAGAGATTGTAAACATACACATTGTTACTAAAAAAATTGTAACAAACTTTCAACAGAGATAATGTGGTCAAGTCAAAAAAATTTTGAACAAGAAACAACACCTCACTCCATTTATTCCATCAAAATTACAATATATTCAGTCAAAAATTCTGGGTGTGCAACTATAAGCCGAAACTGAATTTTCGTTCACAACTTTATCAGTAAATGAAGATATTTTTGCAAGATTTGTTTCATATTAATTTAGTTTGCATTAAATGTGACGATATCATTGAAAATGGCTGAATTTTGGCCAGTGACACAGTATAAATACTATAAATTGCATTCTGAATAAAGGAATGTCTACCTCATAGTTGTTTAAACATGAAAAGTGGCAATTTCCAGCACTTCTCATCATATTATATTTCACAGAAATCAAAGCAAGTTTGTTAAAAATATAGCTATGATATCTTCGTTAGGGTTAACAAATGATAATCCAAGTTTGACCTCGAATGAGATGAAATGCACTTTATTTATAACTGAATAAGTGGATTGTGATTATGGTTTTCTGAGCAAAAATTGGCTTTCTTCATGTGTATTATCAACGCTGAAAGTTTTTCTGTTTTGATTAGAAGTGTTAGAACTTTTTTGCCTTTTTACATTGTTAATTCCTGTGAAAATCCCCATTAATGGTTAATTTTCTTAAGTAATACTTTACAAAAAGCAAATAACGTAAAAACATTCTCTTTTACTTAAATATGATTCTGTTTCTAATTATTATGAAAATCTTTATAAGTTGACAGTTAAAAGTAGAAATTGTGTAAGATTTTTAAAAATGTTTTTTTAAGTATTCGGTTTGGCCGAATATCTTGATATTCGGCCTAACCGAATATTCGGTAACATGACCAAAAAGGGCGAATACAGAATAGATTCCGAATATTCGGTACATCCCTATTAGCTACTATATATAATGGTATATTGTATATTCGAAAAATTAAAAGTTTCTTGAAAAAATTATTTTAAAAAAAATGTGGGAAAAAAATCCTTAAGAGTGCGTTCAAATCAAAAGAGCTACTTTCTGAGACATTTCTGAATTCCTTTTTGTTCGGAAATTGGCAGGTGTTGTTATTCAGAAATTATATAGACGAAAGACGTTTTCCATTTTTTGGTAAACGCAAAAGATTTTCCAGAAAATATTGTCAAAGTTGGCGTTTTGAACCGAATTCCAGACACGGCAACTCGAGAAAGGCAAAAAACTTGTCATCATGTGACCACAATCGCTTATAACGCGATAAGTAATTTTATCAAAAAGTGTAAAACTAGTTTCCATTGTATTCCGCTTCAACAGTCAGGCCTGCCAATATGCTTAAAAATGAGACAGATAATGTGTCAGAAAATTTTGCGTTGTTCAGTAGGAAGCTCGAGAACCGCTTTAAAGAAAAATAATAATAAGATAGAGAACTACAAAACATTGGATTTTTTCCTTTGTAACCTAATAAAAACCGACGATATGTTTTAAGATCTGGATCTGTTCTTGTCACGGGATAGTGAGTGGAGGGTATACGGAGATATACGCCGTATACCCTCTCTCTGGATTTTTTAAAGAAGCTCCGCATACCCTCTGCTTCTCAAATAAAGCATTAGCGTATACTGTATCCATGAATGTTCATGATTTTAGAGTGTTTTTTTACTTTGTTTTTTTACGACTGCAACACTGATTCTTGTCATTCAGTTCGAAAAGATATTTTTTATTTATGTTTTTGAACTTGTTTTAAAATCATCAGTTGTATTGATATAGAAAGACAAGTGCATTGATGATAAGCATTAATCTTTCTTCTAATTGGCGTTTTGAGACATACATTTACTTTCTGCTGCAAAAACTGAAAGCAATTTTTTTCTTTGTTTTCTGAAATGAAGAGATCTCAAAGTTAATTTAAATTAATTTAAAAAAATCCTTTGTTTTGAATCAGGTTCATTCATGTAACAGAATCAACGCTACAGCTCACAAAAAAATGCAAGCAAGTAATTTTGCAGAAAATAAAATAATTTTCCACACTGTCTACCCTCTTTCCTTAAAAAAATCTTTTTGTGTTCAACGCTCTTTTTTTTTTTATTATTGCAAATTAAAATAACAATATTTAATTTTTTTATACTTATGCTCAGTTGCTCTACATGATATTTGACTATTTCAATTCTGATAACTTTCTATATTACGAGTTCCAGCTTGAAAATTCAACAGAAAAAATATCCTACAAATAAAGATCAGCTTTGATTAGCCACATTTTGTGGTTTTTAAAAACTATTTAAAGCTGTTCTGATATCGTAACTTGCATCTTTTTTTACACTTTCGTAAAGAAATTTTCATTTTTAAATGCACGAAATTTGCAGATGGTGCCAAAGTTGACGTTTGGAACAATTTTTTTTTAAACGTGACAATCGGCAAAATATCATTATGAGGTAGCAATTGGTTATAACTCAATATGTAACACATTTATCAGAAAATTTAAAAGTGCTATTTGATTTCAAAGCACTTCATGCCTAATACCTGCTGATTATATGCTTCTGGATTTAAAAAAAAAATGTCTACTTAAATGAGTTAGTAATAAATAATTTTGGCAAAATATAAATTAGCCCTGACCAGGCCTAATTAATGTTTTCTGTACCGAGCCGGGACTGGTTTCATTCTTCCAAGTCTTCACGGGCCAAAATTTTCAGTCCCGGTTTTCACCCAACCCGTATGAAAGTCATTGTCTCAGCGTGGCCTGGTAGCAAAATACAGCTAAATTGAAATATAGTAATATGTGTGAAAAAGAACCTGCCTATGACGGAATCCTGTTTTTAACTGAAAAATGTGTTGATCCATACAAAATTCCTATAATAATATTTGAGAAAAGAATATATAACACATTTACACCTAATAACAAGTTGGAAATTGCACGTCAAACGTGGCAAATGAGGTGCGTTCGTATTATAACTAGTTTTATAATTATTTTTTGCACCCCATATTGTACTGAATGTATAATTTTTTGCACTTCATAAGGTGCATAGTCTGTAACATCATTAAAATGCACTTCCAATAATATTTTTCCCATTCCCCGTAATGTAACGGAACACTTTTGACTGTCCCTGTAATTAAACTATGCATCCGATTTTCATAAAATTTGAAATGGCTCGACAAAATTTTGCAACAGTTATATATTTAAAGTTTCAGATCATTCGGAAGGCTGTAACATCATTAAAATGCACTTGCAATAATTTTTCCCATTGGCCGTAATGTAAAGAAAAACTTTTGACTGTCCCTGTAATTAAACTATACGTCCGATTTTCATAAAATTTGAAATGGCTCGACAAATTTTTGCAACAATCATATGTTTAAAATTTCAGACCATTCGGTTGGGTTGTTTTTGCTCTGTTACATGCGGACAGACAGACGTCTCCAATACATGGAATATGGATTAACAAAATTAATGATAATCGAAACATTTGCAATAACAAATAGAGATTTATTTAAAAAATTAAATAAATATCGCAGCCTACGGCATTTCTATAAAAATGAAGATTACAAAAAAAAAATAATAATAATAATAATAATAATCTTAGCTTTTTTCTTTCTTTCTTTCTTATTATTATTAAGTATTTTTGATCAGAATTCCTCGTACAGACAAATTTTTAACCAAATCGACGTAAAAATCAATGTTTTGTAAAAATTCACTCGGGCCGTGCCAGGCTCGGGTCGAGATTTTCATTTTTTTTTTCGGGCCAAGATGGTCTTAGGCTGAACTTTTTGCTGCTATCCGGGCCAGGCCAATAATATTTTTCGACAAGCCTGGCCGAGTTCAGGCCTATCTTTTATAATGGGCCGGGTCGAATTTTATTCTATGGGTCGGCCTGGCCCAGGTCTGAAAATTTCTACCCGTACAGATTTCTAACTTAAAATTTAAAAATTATTACATATTTCAAACTTTGAATTATAAATCAAAGAAAAAAAGAATTATTTTTTAAATATTTTCTATTGAATTTATTTTTTTTGTAATAGTAAATAATCAATCTAAATCTGTCTTTTTACACCTCACCCCAAATTATTGATTTTACCTTTGAATCCTCCCCCCTCACTGGAGTATAAGCTTAAACCTTAAGTGATGTGGTGATTTTTTTTTTGAGGTGGTGTGTATGCAACCCCAAAATTTGATTTCTTACACTTTACATTTTAAATGTAGCGAATTAAAATAAGAAAGTCTGCTGTGAATTTTGCATTATTTACTTGAATAAAAACAACTGAAAAAGCACTGTAAGTGTACATACATATACATATAAATACATGTATCTAAATACCACAAAAAAAATTTCTTCATAATTGAAATTTCTCTGGGGTGGAAAACACCTCATCTAATCAGTTAAGGGTTAAAGTCTTTAAAATTACTTTTTACCTCTACTTTATTCGTAACTGTGCAATACGATAAATAAATCAGCAGTTATCTCAGTGATGGAACAGCTGCGCCAATTGCTCCAATTGCGCCAAATCGATAATGCTGCGCATTTCTGCGCCAAAACGATCATTTTTCAAAAAATTGCACCCAACTGCGCCAATTCAATAATAATTCTTGAGCCAAATCCATCATTTTCCACCCGAATTTCGCAAAAAGATTGCGAAAAACATGCGAATTTGGTCAAAAGCGCGCGAAGTTTCTCAAATGATCGCGAAGAAAAAGTGAATTTTAACAAAGGATCATTAATTTCGTCAAAAAACGAACAAAATGTGGTCAAAAGACCATGAAAACACGAAATTTCGTTAAAAGATCGCGGATTAAACGCAAATTTCGTCTGAAGTTCGCGAAAACACGCAAATTTTGTCGAAAGATCGCAAAAAAACACGCGAATTTTGTCAAAAGATCGCGAAAAACACGCGAATTTCGTCAAAAAATCCCAAGAAAAACATGAATTTTGTCGAAAGATTGTTAATGTCGTCAAAAAATGAACAAAACACGGTCAAAAGAACGTGAAAAAATGCTAATTTATTTAAAAAATAGAGAAAAAAACCTGGAAATTTTGTCAAAAGGTCTCAAATTTCAACAAAAGATCGCGAAAAACACGAGATTTTCGTCAAAAGATCGCGAAAAACAGGCGAATTTCGTCAAAAGATCACGAATAACACGAGAATTTTGTCAAAGAGTCGCGATAAAAACGTGAATTTTGTCAAAGGAGCGCTAATTTCATCAAAAAAAACACAATCAAAAGATCGCGAAAAAATGCTGCTTTCGTAAAATCGCGAAAACACGCAAATTTCATCAAAAAGTCGCAAAAAACACGCGAATTTCGTCAAAGGATAGCGAAATAAGTGAATTTTATCAAAAGATCGCTCGTTAAAAAAAGAACAAAACGGTGTAAGATTGTGAAAAAACGCTACTTTCGTTAAAGTATCTCGAAAAAACCCGAAAATTTCATCAAAAGATCACGAAAAACACACGAATATTGTCAATGGATCACGAAAAAAAAAACATAAATTTTCCGTAAAACTACGTCAAAAAACGAACAAAACACGGTCAAAAGATCGTGAAAAAACGCTACTTTCGTTAAGATATTGCAAAAATCCGCTCAAATTTCATCAAAAGGTCGCAAAAAACACGCGAATTTCGTCAAAAGATCGCGAAAAACACGCCAATTTTGTCAAAGGATCGCGAGAAAAAACGTGAATTTTGTCAAACGATCGCTAATTTCGTCAAAAAACGAACAAAACGGGGACAAAAGATCGTGAAAGAAACGCTACTTTCTTTAAAATATCGCGAAGAAAACCGCAAATTTCATCAAAAGATCGCGACAAACACACGAATTTCGTCAATGGATCACGAAAAATGAACGTAAATTTTGCCAAACGATAGCTAACTTCGTCAAAAAACGAACAAAACACGGTCAAAAGATCGTGAAAAAACGCTACTTTCGTTAAAATATCGCGAAGAAACCCGCAAATTTCATCAAAAGGTTGCAAAAAACACGCGAATTTCGTCAAAAGATCGCGAAAAACACGCGAATTTTGTCAAGGGATCGCGAGAAAAAACGTAAATTTTGTCAAACGATCGCTAATTTCGTCAAAAAACGAACAAAACGGGGTCAAAAGATCGTGAAAAAACGCCTTTTCGTTAAAATATCGCGAAAAAAACCCGCAAATTTCATCAAAAGATCGCGAATAAAACGTAAATTTCGTCAAAAGATCGCGAAAAACACGCGAATTTCGTCAAAGGATCACGAAAAAAAACGTGAATTTTCATAAAAGACTGCTAACTTCGTCAAAAAACGAACAAAACACAGTCAAAAGATCGTGAAAAAACACCACTTGCGTTAAAATTTCATCAAAAGGTCGCAAAAAACGCGAATTTTGTCAAAAGATATCGAAAAAGACATGAATTTTATGAAAAGATCGCGGAAAAAATCACAAATTTCTTCAAAAGGTCGCAAAAAACCGCAAATTTTGTCAAAAGATCGCGAAAAACCGCAAATTTCGTCAAAAAAATTCGAAAAACACGCTAATTTCGTCAAAAGATAGCGAAAAACACGCTGATTTCAACAAAGGGTCTGAATAACACGCAAAAGAAGCGCGAATTTCGTCAAATGATTGCGAAAAAAATGTGAATTTTGTGAAAGAGTCGCGGGAAAAACTCGAATTTAATCAAAGAATCGCAGAAAAAACGCGACTTTCGTCAATGAATTGCAGAAAAAACGTGAATTTCGTCAAAGAATACCAAAATTACATGTTGATGCTCCAAAACAGTTATTTTCTGCTCCAAAATGAGCATTTTTGCTGCTCTAAAATAGTTATTATATGCACCAAAGTGGATTTTTGCTGCTCCAAAATAGTTATTTTCTGCTCCAAAATGAGCGTTTTTGCTGCTCCAAAATGGCTTTTTGCTGCTGCAAAATGAGGTTCATGCTGTTCCATCACTGTATTATCTACTTCACTCCCTCCATTCATAATTTCTACTACCCTCGCTCCCCACAGTTTGTAAAATTTTAAATGGTTTGAAATTATTTAATTTTTTGGTCTGTTTATTTATATATTGCTGAAATAATAAATAAATGTCTAATCCCCCCCCCCCTCACCCAAAAGAAAATAATGCGAAAAAATACAAAATAAAAAAAATACAAAATTTACTATGAACATTCGGTAAATTCGATCGCCACACCCCCCCAAACGAAATGCTCTAGCTACGCCACTGTTAGGGTTACAATATATATTTAATCAAGAACTCAGGGTGTTTCTCTTAACCCTCTCGGCACCGATTTTTTTTTCCAATTTTGGGATGAATTACTTTTACAGTAACAAAATTAAAAGTAGCTATCGAAATCACAGAAGTTACAGTTTACTGAAATTTAACGAATGTGTTCTTTACAGAAACCTAACAAATGTAGTTATGTTGCATGTTTTTCATATAAAAATAGTCTAAGGAAGAATTTTTTAAGACGTTTGGAAAATGTCGTATTACAACCAGATTAAATAAACATAAAAAATTTAGTAGTATTTTTTATTTCTTATCATAAATTACTAATTCGGAAAGAAGTCCCTAATTTAAATTTAAAGAGTGAAACATATGTTTGAATTAAAAGAAACACCAACAGTTTACTAATAATTAATAAAACTTTTATTAATATTATTATTATTAAATGCTGAAACATAAGTAAAGTCATAATAGTAAATGTATCGACATATGCTATCACTATTAGGTGCTGGAATTAACAGAAATATTTTTTTTCTTTCAAATATTGCAATTCGAAGTAGGAGCCTCATATGAGGATCAGGGTGACAAGAGGGTTAAAGTCAAATTTGGATTTTTGTTCATAGCTTTAAAAATATAGTTCAGCAAAATATTCAACAATTAACAGATTGCTTTCTGCAAATGGAATGTGCATTACAATTTAATCTGCGATATCAGAAGTATTGTCAGTCGCATTCTAAACTACGGAAGCCCTAGTTCAATTGTTGTTTGTAATTTGTATAAAAACGATGGTCATTTCCAATGTTACTGCTGATATGTGTTTTTATTCCACTTTTTTTTTAAATCTAATGGTGAAGAATGGGCTTTTTTTTTTTTTTTTTTTTTTTTTTATTTTATAAAGTCTTGGAATAACTATGTGGTATATTAATTATGGCTTTTAATACTTTACATTAATTTTTATCGTCTCAAATCTCTCAAACTACATACGTGTGCATAAACTATCACAAATACAATAATTATTTTTGTATGTATCAAAAAAGGAATGTGAAGTTTATAATATTTTTCATATTCTGAGATACAAAAAAATGATTCTTAACTGCAGTGTAAAAAAAGAATAATCTATGATTTACATTTGAGGGTATGAGTTTCAAAATTTGTCTTATCCAAAATACCAAAATAAAAAAAATCGCGTTTTCTTAATCAATCTATTCTGTTGGTAAGCCTGCACCGAAAAAACACTACAATATGCAAAAAAAAACTAGTTTTATCCTGTATTTTTGGCATTGTAAAATATTGGATTACAATGTAAACAAATGGACACAGCCAGAGGTTTCTCGCGATTTCCCAAAATTTGATTTTTCTGGATAAAGCAAGTTTTGAAACTCCCATCTTCATTTCTTATATCCATTTTATTTCCCATGCAGCAAATTAAATATATCAGGATACGCTGATTTAAATCACTTGATTTAAAAAAAAAATCATTGATTAAAATCACACAATTACATTTTTTAATTTTTTTTAACTATCAAAATAATGTTGAAAAAATTAACATGTTATTTAAACAAAACAAAACAAAACAGTACATTCTTAATAGCACACTCTAAGAATGTTCTTCCATTTTCAATTGCAATCAAGGGTGGATCCAGTCCTTCATTTAGAGGGGGGGTCATGGCACCGTTTTTTGTTTTGGAGGCGGAAGGGGGGATCACATCTTAATAAGAAATTTTTTTATTGAAGGCTGTTCCCATATCCAAAATGGCTACTTCTGATTTATTTATCTGTATTACCTGTGATCTGTATTTTCTGATACTTTTGGGAAGTCATTTTCATTCCTAAATATAAAAAAATTGCATTAATATTCGTAAAAATATAAAATTTACACATTTTATTCAGATGCCAAGAAACTGAAGAATTTCCCATTTTCTTTTAAAGGCGAAGAATCATTCAGAAATTGAGCATTTTAAGCCAATTTTTACGACTTGACAGTTACAAAAATACCATCATGGGGGACCAATTGGCTGTCGTGGCCTGAAATACAGTTTAAAACCCTACATTTTACGGAGATTTCCCGATAAATTCTTTGCCATTATCGAAAAATGGAAAATGCAAACCAATCACATTTGTTCTGAATAAGTACACTTGCAAATGTCTTGCATCTAAGATTAAAAATAACTTCATGGATGTGTCAGAAATTACCTACTTTGGATTTAAGTAGAGCTTTAAAGAGTCAGAAAGATTCTCATTGTTAAGCAAGGGCTAAATTTGAAAAAATGTAATGTATATTTCATTTTTAAATGTCCTTTAGAAATGTTCTTTGTTCAAAGGGGGGGGGGTTATGCCCCCCATGACCTCCCCTTTGGATCTGTCATTGATTACAATCCTCTGCTTGCTTATCTTTATCATGATTACGTTTCCTGATTTAAAGTAAATAAATTATTGGTTACCTTGATACTTTGTCCATTTTTTTTCTCTGAAAGTGTCAGTATAAGGAATTTTTATTATAAAAGAGCTTAGATTTATAATACGGCCAGCTATAAAATTAATATTTTATTGTTATTTGATCTTGATTTGTAAAAGTATGTATTAGTTACAATGAACAAAGAATTCATTAATATTTTTCTGGGTTCTTATTCAAGGTTTAGCCTAGCATTTGTTTACTGGTGAATTATAATCCTTTTATATATTGTACTAATAATATATACAGTTGAACCCGGTTAAGACGCGTTTCAGGGGAGTGGGCAAAAGTTGCGTCTTAAGGGAGATTGCGTATTAAACATGATTTGCATAATGTTGCAGGAACTGGTCTTATTTACACATCCAATCGTCTAAATGAACATTAGAGTTTTCATTTAAATGCTTACTGTTGAAAATTTTGCTTATACTTATATTTAGATTTAAATTTAATTGTATTCAACTTTACACATATTGTTTCTTTTTATAGTTTCGACTGAAATAATAAATGAAAATAAATATGGAATCAAAGATGGCTTTATTGTGGTTTAATACATTACAACTAAAAATAAAACAACATAAATAATTTTCCTGCTTGACTAATTTTTTAACAGAAAGAAAAATGTATTAAATCTTTGAACCACAATTCAGTTTCGGCTCAGGCTCTTAGCGCAGAGGATAGAACTAAGTTGTGCCATTGCCGCGATGAAAGTGTTAAAGAATACAGATTCGTCCATCTTTCTATATAAAAGATAAAATTGGTATTAGAGGATATAATTATTGATAACTTTTCTTAATTGCATTAAAACATGATTTACTTTCTTTTCATTTTGGGTTCAGGTCAACTTGCGGGTCGCCAAAAATTATTTTGTCAGGTTCAGATTGTGTTGCAGGTCTAGGAAAATATTTTTTGATGGATTGCGGGTTGATTTCAAATAAAATTTTTTGGTTCAGTTCAGGTAAACCCAACCATTTAGTAATCTAGTGGGGAGCCTCTATCTGCGATTAATCCAAGAGCCGACAGTACAAAAACCTATGTTATCACGCACAAGAAAAACATCTTTATTTTATGGGATAGTAGAAGTAGGAGAATCTATTGATTTATGTCTGCCGGAAGTGAAGTGGTGCATAAGTCAAAAATTAATACCGCCAGTGGTTGACTCGTAGGTTTATCATTGTGTTTGCCGTACAATTATCCTCCATGTTTTCATACCTTTTTTTGTATGGCAAACACAATGATAAACCTATGAGTCAACCACTGATGGTATTAATTTTTGGCTTATGCACCACTTCACTTCCGTCAGACATGGGTCATTAGATTCCCCTACTTCTACTCTCCCATAACATAAAGGTTTTTTTCTTGTGCTTGATAACATAGGTTTTTAAGCTGTCGGCTCTTGGACTAGATTGGCAGTTATGGATCTCTCCAACTCCCTTCTTTCACCGAATTTCTTCAAAGCTTTCACACACACAAAAAAAAGTCAAAAATTCTTATTTATGGTCAAAATATGCAAGTGATAACTTCAGTTTAAACCCCCTCTAAAATTGGCACCTACTATTTAATCATTTTGTGCCTCCTTTCAGATACATAATCATCTAAGGTTCTAAGATGCAAAGTGTGTTGAGCTATCCCTAGAAACATTTACAGAAGCTTATTCTTTATTTATTAATTGGGTATAACAAAATATTTTACTTATGAAAACATTCACACACACACACAAAAAAAAAGATTAAAAAAAGTCAACAATTTTTATTCTTTGTTAAAATATGAGAGGGTACTTACGTATTTTAACGCCACCGCAGCAAAGAGTTCCTTCATACACAAACAATTCAGAGAATGTGGGGCAGTACTAAATGGAGGAACAAGAGACATAGGGGGACAACAGACATCATTTGGAATCTTATTTATCAGAGTTCATATGGCGACAGCATCAGGTGAAAGAAAATAGAGACTGTTTTGAATCCATGTTAAACTCTATATCGGCCTATTTTCCACCAAAATCCAATTGACTACTTTGTTTTTAAATAAAGTGTTAAGTGTTATATTTTATGATTTGTTGTAAAAATTTTAGGTGTTCATTGGCGCCACTTAAAAACCATCAAATCTGTATGTTGGCGTTAGTGCATAATTACCTATGAGAGATAATTTCAGTTAAAAGCTCTCTCAATTTGGTACCCATTAGCAGCAGTGCACCCCCCTAGCTACACAACTGCTCTTGTCATTTAAATTCATCTTTAAAAGTTTCTAAAATAATTCCAAATACAGCAAATGATTTGTGAGAGCATGATAAAGCAGTGAAGTTGCAAATGTTGGGACAGTTAACAACTGCAGATGAACCAAGGTCATTATCTGTCAGTAAAACAGATCCATGTCATATTAATCAATTTTTATTCACCAAAACAGAAAGACACTGACATAAATGATCACCTGTAACTCTGCATGGTTCTTCGATTCCCAATAAAAGACATTCTCCATTTCCTAAGGCAAGTGAAAGCCAAACTATCCTCTGCTTCCCAACCTCAATTCCATTCATTACTCTCACTAGTGGTGGTTATTTATCTCTTGCGACATCTTAGGAGATATTTTTAAAAGGTAAAAAAAAAAAAAAAAAAAAAAAAAATAGAAGGTTTTTCTACACAGCGGGAAAATGAAAACATACTGTTATTTTCTAGAATCATGTTATAGGAAATCTGCCAGATTTTAGAAATAAAAGGCTAAATTACCTGTCATCTGCCAGATAGAACTTTTTTTCCGGCGAGGCTTGGCAGAAATCTGCCAAATTGGCAACAATGATTAATGACAAAAACATTTCATGTAAAATTAAAAATTCCATTACATTGAAATTTTGTTACAATAAACAAATATTTACATGCTAATAAAGTTTTTCAACAGTAGCTCTAAAATCTGCACAGCTTGGAACCAAAAGTTCGGTGGATTACAGAATTTGGCAGAACACGGATTTGTGTTATCTGTTTTGTTTACATATATTATCTTTAGTCTGATTATAAACTAGCAATATTTTGCGTAAAAAAGAAAATATAGTGCAATAGTTACTTATTTAAAATACAATTATTTGCAGTTTTCATGTCAATATTTACTTTTTAACCCCTTGAGAGGCAAGCAATTACGTATGTGAAATGCTGAATTCCCACCGGGATCTTTGAAAAATTCTATTTCAAAATAAGTAAAAGCAATTTTATGGCTTTTTTCCACCAAAGTTAGAAAAGTAAAATTTAATAAAATTTTTCTGGTGTAAAATTTCATGGCTGTTGGTTTTATATGAGGTTTAAAGGGCTTAATTTTTCCTTATTGGCTTTTAAAATTTTAGGCTTTTTTTTTTTTTTTTTTTTTTTTTTCAATTAGAAAAAATAATAACAGTGCAGAATGATTTCCATCTATGCAGTGTTGAATTCAGGGTGTGGCCGAAGGGGGGTGGGGGGGTTGATATTCACAAGGTTAATAGACATATAGATTGACTCATTACTAAGGATTCTGCCCAGCCCACTCTCGTTGTTATGAGGGGTCATACGTCACAAGAATCCCTATTTCCGTAAGAGTAAAATAGGAGTAATCGTTTTATTAAAAATTGTACAAATTTTTATTTTTCAAGTGCTAACATCCACATTTGACATTTTATTTTACTTCATTGGGTAAAGCATATAGTTTATACACTTTTTCTTCGTAGAGTTAGAAGGATTTTAAATTTGAGGATGTGAAAGTTAAACAAAATTTATTTCCTATATTATTTAAGCCCAAGTTATAGTTAAACCGCCAGTGTGCAAAATGTTGCATTGAAAATTCCTAAAAAATCACTAATTACAGAGTGCGAAGTTTACTACATTATGCTAAAACTTTGAAATTAAATTCCTTTTATGAACGTCAAAAAACTGTCATAAAACACGAAAAAGCTCTCGAAATTGCTTTAAAAAATTGCAGAACATTGAAAAATATATGCATGATTTCTGAATAAACTTCACTAAAAAGAGGTCAACATTTATTATACTGGATTAAAACATTGTAATCAGATTCCAGTAAATAATGTGGAAGAATTGCCGCAAAAATCATAAAAAGTTAAAAACCACATAAAAAATTAAATAAAAAAAAATTGTAATTTTCAAAAAGTTTTTATTTCTTTTTCTTACCTTTTTAAAAACATATAAAAATATATCTGCTTTAGCATTATCTTTTCTTTTTAGTATTAAAATGCTTTTCTGTTGTAAATAATTCGCTGGTAAAGGTGGATAAAATTTTCTTTCTTTATAAATAATGCAAATGATCCAAAATTTGGAAAAGTCCAATCGACAAGTTTCAGGAAATTCTGGATTTTTGACTTTGTACTTTACTAATATGCTTTAAAAGAATGATAGTTGCATATGTTGTATTTTTTAATGTTTTCTAGAAGTTATACAAAATATTTTTATTATTACAAAATATTTTTAAACTTATTAGCTTTTATAAACGTAATTCTCAGAAGTTATTTTGTTTTTCTAATTTGTAGAAATTCTATATTAAAATGTATGCTTTTAATTAAAAAATGAATTCAAGTTGAACCCACTATTTTACTAATTTAATAAATATTCTTATCTATCTGTTTTTCTGTATCTATTCGCATGCGAGACATTTTTATTCATAATTTAAGTTGTTTTTCAATATTTTTTTCTGGTTAAGAAGCGTATTTTGCATCCTTAAAAAATCTAGCAATATCTCTGATTTCCATGTTTATTTTATTTTATTTTTTGTTATTGTTATAGACACAATTAACATTTCTGCACCTTAACCTACAAACGTTGTTGAGATAGACCTCTCGCAGAAAAATGTATAATTTGAAATTTAATTCATATAACTGCAGAATCTTAGTCATCTTTGGCCTACCGCTGTAAGATCCATTTGCATTTTGTTAAGAAATGTTACAGGTAACTGATTGTTTGAATAATTAACGTTTCAGTTGTAAAATATTTTACCTGCAGATTATTTTCTGCCCTTGAAGTATCTGTTGCAGACACTTGGAGAATTTTTTGCTGCTGGGCCAGAAGATAATCTGTAGGAAGATTGCAGAGTACACACACTATTAACTTTTACATGAAAAATCAAACCAAGTTAAGTTACGATGCAATTTTTAACTAAGCTTTTCGATCTAAATGCTTCATTAAAATATGGAAAGCAGAAAAGGTTTATCATGTATGTAACAAAATACACATTGCACAATTACTTCATTCTGACTATATTTTATTAATAATTTATAAATTGAATTGCATATATAATTCAATTTTGTGTCAACTTTTTTAGGAGAGCAGATAAGGAGCCCACTAATGACTCTAGACTGTGTAGCTGTCATTTCAAAGATGGTAACAAAAATAATAAACCAACTATTTTTTCCTACCGACAAGACAAGGAATTTAATTTTCCAAGCCCTGAGAAAAGAGTTAAAAAAAGTAAGTTTAATGCATAAAAATGTGTCAGTTTCATTTTATGTGAATTTTTAATTTCTTAAACATATTAAAAACTCAGCATTTTGCTATTAATATTCGTATCATTTGAGTTCAGAATGGTTTAAGCATTTGTGGGGCATGGAGCTACTGGAAACTTTGGAGTCCATTTCCTTGTTACTGAAAATTATATTTCATGTACTACCCAATGTTTTCCTGGGCCATGATAGTAACAAAAATCCTTCCAAATGATCTTACTGTTGCCTCCCCCCCCCCCTCTTCGAAAATATACACAAGATGTGCTATGCATACTCCTGGCTATTTAAGTTTTATATTTTTAAATGGAAGACCAGTGTACCCCAGGCTTAAATATTTAAATAGTATGTGGGTTCTATAACTTACAGTATATGTAGGAAGTGTTGGGGATCCTACTGCCTTTGGCGGTATACACCCTTGAATTTCTATAATTATCAATTTTTAAATGAAAATGAATCCAAACAAACTTTGAGTTCGGGGCTCCATTGTCTTCGAATGTGCTGTGCATACTTCTGTCTATTTTAATTTAATATTTTTAATTGAAAAACCAGTGTAGCCCACTCTCGTGATAACAACCACATTCCATCTTTAGAGTTCAGACAGGAATAGCTATCTCTTTATCACAGAACCAGAAATGTTCCCAAGAATAGTTGTGAGCAAGGCTCTGACAAAGAGAGAAGTGTTTGTTTTTTCTCTCAGATCAAAAAGAAATAGATATCTCTTTCTCGCAGAACCAGAAATGTTTCAAAGAATTGTTATGGAACAAAGAGAGAGAAGTGTTTCAGATTATTATTTTTTTATTTTTAGAAAAAAAAAATGTGTACAATTTTTTTTCTTTCATTTTATACTTTATTAAAAAATGTAAAAACAAAGCCACATTTACACTTTTCAGGAAAATTCAGTTTATTAAAAGCCAAAAATCTGCATGTAAAAATGTTTGCTATTTCTATATTATGTTGCAAAAAGTTCATTGATATGAATTTATAACTCAGTTATTTATTTTAATCTTTTTAGTGAAAACTGTTTCTGAAAGCAATCCAGGACCTTCAGGGATACAAAGTACAACAGCAGGAGATGTGATCCTTGAGTGTGAGGTTCAAATGCTTCGAAAAGAGAATGCAGAGCTAAAAAAACAAGTGGAAAAAAAATCGTTTGTATTTTCCTTTTAGTCGCATCGAAGATGACCCAAATCTTGTACTAATGTACACTGGACTTCCAAATAAGAGAGTATTTTTTGCGGTGCTCAATTATATTAAGCGATTCCCGTTTAATTATTATGGCTGGACTGTTCATCTTCCCATCGAAGGTCAACTTTTTATAACATTACAAAAACTGCACTTGAATTATAATTTTCAAGATTTGGCAGTTAAATATTCTGTTTGCATTACAACAATTTGTAATGTATTTTATACATTGATTCATGTGCTACATGAATCCCTGTATAAATTTTTGTATGGTGAAAGTAAGAATGTACCCTCTGTGCACAAAATCAAAGAAACTTCACCAATTTCTGCAGATTGTCCTAACTGCAGATTTGTATTGGATTGTACAGAGGTTAACATCGAAACCCCAAGGAGCGATATGGAAGCACAAAAAGAAACATACAGCAATTATAAGAAGGGGCAAACTGCTAAGGCATTAATAGCTGTGTCTCCTGAAGGCAGAATTTGCTTCTGCAGTGATTTATTTCCAGGTTCGTATTCAGACAAACTGATTGTTGAAAAATCAGGTATTTGTGAATTGTTGGAGCCTGGAGATTTAATCATTGCAGACAAGGGCTTTTTAATCAGAGACATATTGCCAAAGGGAGTCATGCTTAATATGCCACCTTTTTTGATGAATCCCCAATTTACTGAGGAAGAGGTAAAATTTACCACAGAAATTGCACGCGCCCGGATTCATGTAGAAAGGGCTATACAGCGTGTGAAAACTTTTCAGATTTTACATGAAGTATCTCATAACTTTCTTCCGTTTCTCACAAAGATTTTTCAAGTTTGTGTATTACTTGTTAATTTACAAACTCCCGTGCTCAATGAAAAAGATTATTTAAATCATGATTAAAATTAATAACCTTAAACTGTTTTTTTTTTCAATCATTGATTTTAATCAACTTATTCATTAATAACCTTAAACTTTTTTTTTTTTTTTTTTTCAATCATTCATTTTAATCAACTTTTTCATTAATAACCTTAAACATTTTTTTTTCAATCATTCATTTTAATCAACTTTTTCATTTTTATTATATTTTTTTTGTAAATATCTTGTCTGGTTAATAACTGGAAATGTACATATGTGAGATGTTTGCATCTACATATCTGTCCTTAATACACTGGCCTCCAAAAGTTAAGGTACAGGGACTGGATGCTTTCGATTGCACACATTTTGTCGAATATCTACAAAAAATTATTGGCGAATTGTTCTTAAACTTCTGGGATGAAAAGAACATGTTTGATTTCATATTTTTTGCTGAAGATTTAGTCGGGCCGACAATTAGGGGGCTAATAATAAAATAATATTTGCGATCAGCTATGCAACAGAAAATACTGGGAATGGTTTGTCACTGCATTAAATGACTATTTGGGTCCTGCTCAATGTTTGTGTGCATTTGTGTAAGCATAGCACTCCTATTCATGAAATTGTTATTGTGTCGGTGAAAAATTCAAAAGTTTTTTGCTTATAGCATACAGAGTTTACAACCAAATTTAACACAACTTTCCAAAAACTTGCCAAAGAATAGTAGCAACAGTATAGTGTAATTAAAACATGAATATATTGAATATTTGATGAGATATGGACATTTTTATGAGAATTTTTAAAATTTAGTAAAAAAAACATTGCGGTAGCCGCTGATTTCGGCGCTATCTTGAATTTTGTTCCTGCAACTTAACTGTAAATTTCATTGTTTACATCTGAAAAAATACACGGATTTAAGGGCGTTTACTGTATTAAAATATTGGTCCTGTTAATGCATTACTATTAAAGACTAGTCGCCTCTGGCGACCAGTTTGGTCTCCCTTAAATGTATGCTATGCATTGCATCATGTTACTTTCATTCTTAAACTAATTTACTTGCTCAATCCTTCTCAAATCCAAAGATTCTGACAGAGAAATCAAGAATTCTTAGCGATGGTTATAATATTTCACACTTTTTTTGTTGTTGTTATGCATATTTAGTCTTTTTTGACAGATACCACTTAAATTCCATAACTGTAAAAATGAGTGAAATTTCAAGTGCTTAAACTTAGATTTGTTCTTTAATTATCTAAATTAAACTTATTTTACTTAAACATGCTGTTATTTTTTAGTAATGAATTTGTTTAAATTTTGCAAATCATGCATTCTTAAAAATTTTTCCCCTACTTTATAATTAAATAATGAATATATATACTTTTGTTTTTATAAATTTGATTTCCGAGTTCATAAATATGACAATAAAGTAACCTAACTAAGAGAAATAGCAAAATAAAATCCTCTTGAATGTGAACTGTAAACAAATGTTAGCACTGCCAATTTACATACTATGATGTCATAAGAATATTGTCCATTCATTGTTGGAGATCCTGCTTTGCGAATGATTACCTTCATGGTTTAATATTTTCTGCCGTTCAGGATGAATGAATCTCCTGTGTTTGTTTACTTTATGAAGTGAGACAGTAAGCTATCAACCCAATTTAAATTGAAGTTATCTTAGAATATCTATTTGTTTAAATGTAAATTAGAAAGAATACTTTGATGTTGAAATGAAATATTTTAGTTTATGTTATTATTGTTACGATTAATTATTTAGGTACTTTTCCACTACAAGGCCCTTGGTATATTTTTTTTTTTTTTTTTTTTTTTTTTAAGCTTGGCGCAATTAGGGCTTTAGAAAGTGAAATACGTTGACAAAATATATAAATAGTTATGAAAACAAACCTGGTGAACTTTTTTTGTTTATATGTATTTATTTGCATATAAACATATTATACATATATATGCAATATTTGTTTATATACAAATCATGATTATTATATACAATCATGGCACAGATGTCATATATGCCCCATATTGGCACAATTTTTTTTCAACGGCAATTTGGCGAAAACCTCGTTACCATATCAAGCAAAATAACGCATTTTGGTGCCAGTTAAGTACCCTGTGCATATGTGACATTGGCGTTAGAAAAAAATCATGCCGTATAGACATCTCTGCCCAAATTACTTCTGTTTCTATATAAAAATAAGGACCTATACTGGAAAAATACCTTTATTTATTTTATTTTAAATGAGGCGAATGAAAGATGTGTATTTTAAATGTATCTGATGTGAAATACGTCTAACACCAAATTGAGGAGACCGAACTTTTTTTGTGTGTGTTAAAAGAATTTCGCATTAAAAGATTCATAAAAAAAAAAAAAACACAAATATTTTTGACGTCGTCAAATTTTATTTAGATTTCCTGTTAAACTTACTAGTAGGTTGCATTCATTAGGATAAAAAGCAATTAAAAAAATATATAAAAAACATATCTTTTTTTGAAGTATCTTTTTCAGCATTCTGAGATCTACCTTGTTTGAATCTAATAAGCAAAGTTGTCTCTAAATCTTCGTACTTAGCGGTTCTCATATGTTTTCTCTCTGGCTTAAACATACTGAGCTCAAATATTAATGTAATGATATTTTTTTTTTGGCAATGCTGAACTCTTTGCAGATTTCAATTTTCAACCTTCTTTTTCATCAACTGTACCTTCATTTGAAGCAAAATAGCAGTTTGTTTTCGGATAGATTTTTCAGCCATTGTGCTCCTAAAACATAAGCAAAAAAAACATGAAATTCAGTGATTTTAAACTAACTTTCAAATTTATGCTTTTAGAGAATGAGACATATGCTCAAACCAATATTTTTAGATAAATTTCTGATTAAAAGGAATCATAATTGGTTGTAAATTATAAACTTCAAATTCTTTGACTTCATTGTATAGGTTTGGCCCTCTATCGCCTTAAAGAAATAACAATCACTTATTTAATGTAGAAATGTGTCGTGATTTCAATAATTTAAAAGCAAATAATTAAAAATGAATTTTTCTAATGAAACCTTCAAGTTAATTACCGTCAAATCTTGACAGGTGCTATCTCGGGTTCTTGAACCACTTGATGGGTGGTACATATTAAAATACATACAGAATGATATAAAATTAAAAAAATTCTGTAACTTTGCCCCTACATCTGATGTAAAGTACATTTTTAATATGAAATAAAAATTTTTTTGGTGGTCATTTTGCATTCTGATTTTTCAGAATACTCTGGAAATGGGGTCTCTGAATAACAGGTTCCATACTGTGTATATATACAGGGTGGTCATAAAAAAAAAAATTACCGATATATTGAACAAGCAGCCGGTCCGTTTAACCGATCGAGATGGTATTTCAGATATAGTTGTTTAAAAGGTTTGAGCTCAGGATTATATGAATGGCAACAAATTAGCACTCACGGTTACGGTTATAGGCACAGAAACTCGAAATTTTTGAATAGCAATGCCCATTTTTTCCGTGCAAAATACTCAGCGCATGCAAAAACCTTAAATAGCGCTGGAACGATACGTGTATTGCAATAAACGGACGCGTTATGCACGTATAAAAAACAGGATTGGGCACACGGAGGAAATTTGCATATGATAGAGGCAAGACACCAATCACAGAACGCCTTTCACCAGACAGTCAGTGTAAAAAACAGATTCTTGCCTCTGTCATATGCAAATTTTCTCCGTGTGCCTCGATCGTGTTTTTTTGCCATTAGCAGAGCTGTTGTTTCTGTGTGCATAACACGTCCGTTTATTGCGATACACGTACCATTCCAGCGCTATTTAGGGGTTTTCACATGCGCTGAGCATTTTGCGACAAAAAAAAAAAATTGGCACTGCCATTTGAAAATTTCAAGTTTCTGTACCTATAACCATAACCATGAGCGCCAATTTGTTGCCGTTCACAGAATCCCGAGTTCATACTCCTGAATAACTATATCTGAAATCTCATCTCGATTGGTTAAACAGACCGGCCGCTAGAGTTCCATATATCGGCAAAGTTTTTTTATGACCACCCTGTATATCTATTTAATGGATGCACCTCACGAGACAACATAAAAAAAGAAAAACACCTATCTACAAATTTGAAAATAAAATATCTCCAATATTTTATAGATAATTTAAAGAATGAAAAAATGATCACAACTGAAAAAATGCATGTTAAATCTGTTTTTATGTATGACAAAAAAAAGACAAACATGATTATTAAGTTATTCAAAAAAAGTATAAATAAAAACATTTTGATAAAAATGTATTAATTTTTGTAAGTTTGGCAACCATGATTGGTCTCTTTTTATATTAAAAATGATTGACACATTTGGTGACCAAATTAGGAAATCACAATTTTCTTTTTTCATTATATGTAGCATACCTTGCACCTGGTGATAGTATGAATTCCCTTGCTTATCTTTTAAGTTGAATACAACCTCACTTTCTTCAAATATATACACTTTTACACCATCTTTCTCTCTCAATTCTCCATTTATTTTAGAATCGCAAAACTTAATAAACCATTTACCTTCATGAGTAATCTTCAGGAGGCGGAGTCAATTTTAGAAATTGGGGCATTTAATTTCTAAAATTTTGTCGCCAACAGTACCATCAGGTGAGCAGCCTAAAATGCCACTTTCATGTAAAGACAAACCCGCATCTTTAACTTTTACCTTGTTTATTTCCTCATATAATTCTTTAGCAGTTTTTTCGTGAATTATACCCCACTGCACAGCCTTCACATTTTCAATATGGTATTCCCCCCTCAAAGTTTTCAGCAAACTTGGAGGAATACGTGCTCTATCTACAGCTGATAGCACTAGGCCAAAATTACTTGAAGTGATACGCCCTTTTCTAAATTGACCCCAAAGGTAGTTAATTCTTTGGCCAATGGTTTTACTGTAAATCTCTTGTATGTTGTTCTCAGTTACTTTTAAATTTTCGATGATAAAATGAACTCTATCTTGTAAAGTTTCACCTTCACACAAATTCATCAAATCATCAAATGACAGTACTGTACAATCCGTTTGTATACTTGGTTCTGGTGAAAGTAGCCAATATACACCAGTATATTTATCAGACGATAAAACTGACTGTAAAAATTGTCTATCTTCATCGTCTGGCTTCCTCTGTAAAGCTGTAAAGTTATCAGAAACAAACATTTTTTCATTTTTCTTATCCTCCTCAGCTTCCTTGGGCTTATTCCATGTGCAAGGCTGGTCTGTTGAGCTGATATTATTAACAGAATACAGCAGCAATGTTGCCATATGGCTGCATCTGTAATTTCCATTCCTGCAACTGCAATAAGCACTGTCTATGGTACCATTTCTGAAGCGTACCTAATGAAAAAGTAAATAAATATATGCATAAGCTACCATTAAGATTTCAAAAATATATATAACTGTTTGGCATGCAGCAAATTAAATTACAGTAAACTCTGTCTAAGGTGGAATCGATTGGGACCGCGAAAATTTTCCGTAGTAGACGATATTCCGCCTTAGACAAATTTTACTCTTTGTCTATGGATTTACAGGGACTTGAAAATCTTTCAGAGTTAGACAGATTTCCGTCTTACACAGAGTCCGCCTTACAGAGAATTTACTGTATTTAAAAATAATAAGTATAAATGAAAAAAATATTTTTTTATAAGTCCTGCTAAACTGCAACTTAAAAAGAAACATTCACATTGATGTAATTTATTATGTATAGTAAATTACCTAGTATAATCAACAGAAAATATTGACCTGTCAATGTCACTTAACATACAATTGTATGGAGTGATTAAACAAGATATGCCACACCAAACATGTAATAATTGAAATAAGAGAATCACCTGCACTCATATACATGCACAAAATGAGCAAATATTGAAAACTTGCAATTTTGAAAGTGTACCGTAATTTCCGGCCTATAATCCGCGGATTATCTGTCAAAAAAGTGCAAAACTTTGCGATGCGGATAATCTGCCGCTGCGGGTTATCTGATAATTTTTTTTTTCAGTTTTGAAAAAAACGAACAATTTTAGCATGTTTGGTTTGTTACTTTTCCAATAGATGGCAGCACCAAACAATCACTTAATCTGGCTGCCTGCTTACGTACACTTGATACTCATTACGCTCATGCTCTGTAAGAGCAAGCTTACTCAAGAAAGAACCGGATTTTTGAACAATAAACGCTTTTTTCCACAATCGCCATTTTTTTAATCTAGTGATAGCGTGAAAACATGTCTTGCAAAAAACGTGCTAGTTATACCGCCGAATTTAAGCTAAAAGTTGTGGAATATGCAGAGAAGAATGGAAACAGAGCAACGGGCCGTGAATATAATATTGATGAATCTAATATTCGATTGTGGAGAAAAAACAAAAAAGATTTGGAAAGTTGCAATAAGAAACGGCGATCTGATAGATATGGAAATCCGTCTTGGCCATCTTTGGAGGAGGATCTCTATCACTGGATTACAGAGGAGAGAGCGAAGGGATCAGCGATATCAACAGTTAAAATTAGGCTGAAAGCTAAAGCAATGGCCCGCGAAAGAAATTTAGAGAACTTTCAAGGTGGTGCTACTTGGTGTTACCGATTTATGAAGAGACGTCATTTAGTGGTAAGAAGTAGAACGACGATAGGCCAAAAATTGCCTAATGATTGGCAGGAAAAAGCTGAATGTTTTTTGCAGCATTCGAGAAAAATTATGCAGCAATATAAATTTACTGAAAATGAAATATTCAATATGGATGAGATTCCTCTCAGCTTTGACTGCCCTCCAACACGAACTGTAGACACTGAGGGAACGACAAGTGTCCCAATTTGCACAACTGGTAATGAAAAGACATCTTTTACCGTTGTGTTGTCATGTTCAGCAAGTGGAGAAAAACTCCCTCCTATGGTAATATTTAAAAGACTGACCATTCCGAAAGAACATTTTCCGAAAGGATTGGAAGTTAGATGTAATCAGAAGGGATGGATGAATGAAGAAACAATGATATCATGGATAAATAGCGTGTGGTTCAAAAGAAAAAATCGTCTATTCAAACCCCGAGCTCTTTTGATAATGGACTCTATGAGAGCACATTTAAAAGAAACAGTTAAAAGGGCATGCAAAACATCCGGTGCAAAGCTGTCCATTATTCCTGGAGGATTGACAAAAAAATTACAACCATTAGATCTGGGCATAAATAGATCTTTTAAGTCTAAAGTAAGATATCATTGGGAGCAATGGATGTCCAGTGGCATTCATACTTACACAAAAAGCGGAAAACAACGTCGGGCTGCATATTCAGAAGTTTGCAGATGGGTAAAGCAAGCATGGGATGATGTAACTGAATCGACGATTAGGAATTGTTTCCAAAAATGCAGCATTATTGAACAAAAAAACGGAAACATAGAAGACCCTGAATCCGAAGCTGAAGATGAGAACTCCGAATTAAATAATGATGATTTTTTAAGCTTATTTGTATCCGATTCAGATTCCGAATTTAGTGGGTTTTCATCCGAAGGAGCGCAATAAAATATTTAGTATTAGCATTGCTTATTATTCTGCTTTATTATTTTTTTTTATTATTATTTTTTCCATCAATTGCCGATTGCTATTCAAAGTAAGTTTCAAATTATTTGCCTGTTGCTATTCAAAGTAAGTTTCAAATTATTTGCCTGTTGCTATTTAAAGTAAGTTTCAAATTATTAAATAACTACATAATATTTAATATTTTTCATATATGTTCTATGTTTCATGGATATTGTTTAAAACTGATAAATTGATTAGATTCATACCTCTAAAAACCGTATTTGGTGAAAATCTAAATTCGGTTTTTATATTTTGTTATTTCTCCAATAGATGGCAGAACTGAAATATTTGTTCAATTGCTCGTATTTTCAAGTTTAGCTATACACTTCACGTCCGGAGCTTCGCTCCCAATTATAGTAATAATAATGTAATAGATCGTTCTGTTTAATTATAAATATGCTTTATAAAATTTATAAAGTATCTGTTTATTTATATAATTTTAATTATTTGTTTAATTAAATCACTTCATATATTATAAATAATTTTAGCTTGAAATCCTTTTATTAATATACTGGAATGGTTATATGGAATCAAAAAGAAAACACAGTATAGAACTAGATCTGTGTAGAGATAAAACATCTAAATGAATTTTTATGAAAAATAAGACTTTTACATGAGATAGAAATTATGGAAAAAAAGGATAGAAAATATGATAGCTATCTTGCAAAACATTACTAAAAAAATTGCTCTTATTTTCGTTTGTATTTTTTCAATTATTTGTTAAATACCTAGTATAATATTTAAATATTTTTCATATATATTTTACTTTTTATAATTTTTTTTTTATATATAACTTATGATATATTAGTCTTGTCTCAAATCCATATTTGGTATAAGTGCATATTCCAAGATCCGAGTTTTTTGCCTTATTATTTCTCCGACAGATGGCACAACTGAAGTGCTTGCTCAATTGCACGTATATTCTTTCTTTTCTATGCAATAGATCTTCCTGTAATATGCTTTATAAAATTTTACTTAATATCTGTTTTTTATAAATATGCTTTATAAAATTTTATTTAATTAAATCATTTCATATGTTATAAATAATTTTAGATAGCAATCTCATCTTATTGCTGGTATGTTAGAATTTACTGGATTAAAACACTGTGCAGAGATAAAAACAAATAAATAAACTTTTAATAAAAATAAATAAAATAAAGGAATAAATAAATTATGATAGATATCTTTAAAAATATTTAAATAATTTCATATTTGGTCAGAAAATAAATTTAAAGCCGTAAAACAGGAACGGCAATAGTGCGGATTATACGCCGGTGCGTATTATCTGCTGAAATTTTTTTATAAAGGCTAAAAATTGCGGCTGCGGGTTATACGCCGCCGCGGATTATAGGCCGGAAATTACGGTAATTGTTCATCTACTTGTCAAATGAAGCATTTTGTTGCGATTTACTGCAATGACAACAAGCAGCAAGTACTCTGGATTGATGCATGAACAACATGCCATAATGTTGCCTATAACATTAACACAAAAAGTGGCAAAATCATTTCTGGCATAAACCCATACATTGATATAATTTAATTCAGAAACAATTACTATATACATATATAGGGTTTAATCTAGAGCTAGCCAAAAAGCAAACTGGAAGTGCTTTTTGCCCCCCTTCCTTTTTTCCTAGATTAAACTCTACATATATACACACAATACATAAATGTTAGAGGGTTTAGACTCCTGCGAGTGATGCCCGCCAACTCCTGTTCAGGTTTTGCAGCCTCTAAAAACATAGTAATGTGCAACATTTTAAAAATATATTATCAGGTTACAGAAGATTGAATGATATTGTCACTATAAAGGCGGCTAATAAATTTTGTTCTCTTTTTTATAAAGTTTATTCGATATTAATACAGTGATTTTTTTAATGCAATTTTTAGTACCAGTACGAAAATTTTGAAATCAATCTCATTATTAGAAAGAGTAAAAATGCTGTGTCAAATGGTTTATTTCATTAAACATAAATAATATCAATGGACGTATAATTGCAATTTTTAGACATAAAATTTATATGTAAGCAACAGAGTCAGATAATATAGACGAACACGCGAACACCATTCGCAGAAAATTTTCAAAGTTTGCAGACAGTTTTGATGGGTCTTTTTTTTTACAAGTTTCTTTATTTAAAAAAGAAATTAACAAGATCACAGGCTCATACGAGTTAAAAACTTAAAAATATTGTAAATGCGGTGCTTATGCCAGAAAGGTGGGTACATTCCTTTTTTTTCCCCTCCTGCCAGGGCCGTTAGCAGAAACAGTGTAGCACCGACGCGGGTGCTGCAGATTATGTTAGGCTTTGCAGATTAATTTAACAGATTAAAATAAATTTTATGTTAAAAAATAAATGTTAAATGTTGATCTCTTTTTAAATAAAGTTTATTTGGTTGGGAATTTTAGCGAATGTTTATGTGCTTGTATATAACTTTTCATTTTTGCTGTTGGCGGCAATATAGGACTCGGGAGGAGCGCGGCATTTTTTTGCAGAAAATTTTAAAGACATTATTTGAGTTCGCAGACAGTTTTACATTTTATCTAAGTCTGGTAAGCAATTTCTTGGAATGCCTACGTCTCACAGAAGTTCCGGGAATATTATCTAAAACTTATTTTTCAGGATAAAAATTTGGGGACACTTTTTTCCTTTTCCCTTCCTATTTTCGATTTTTTGAGGAATTTCTGTGGGCAAAAATGATGCGTAGCATGTCATTTTTACAAAACTCCAATATTTTGTATAGTTACACTCTATGGTGCGCCCTCAGCATCGCTGACTGGTAATGGGGAAATTTCACCCAGGAGGAATGTTTTCTTTTGTGTATAACTGATAATGTTTATCTTGAAATCACCCAAAATCAATTCAGAATCGTTAAAATAATAGAAAATAATTTTTAATTACTGTTTTTAATAATGCATAAACGTAAAGAAAACCACGTGATACAAAAATGCGACAGGATTGGTTCTGATGTCATTTGCCGCTAAATTGAAATGCTTACGTTTTGCATGTATACTCAGGGGCGGATTTAAGGGGTCGCGATGGTCGCAATCGCGGGGGGCCCCGCATCCCAAGGGCCCCCAAACTTCTTTTAAGTTCAAAGAGAAATATGACGTTTTGATAAAATGATTTTCTGAGTGTTATTTTTTTAATTTTTCAGTTAATATTACAATATCATTTTCATGTAATAAATATAATTTTTTTCTATCATTTGCTACTACCAGAAATGGTTTAGTTTTCCCTTATCTTTTTTTTCGTTTATGAATTATCAGGACTGTGATCGTTTGTGGACGGATAGGGTGAGATTCAAAGAAACTTGGGTTGAGCCGAAAGGAGCATTGTTAGAGATTCTATGACGTTTTAATTATACAGATTGAGGGACTAATTAAATCATGGGCCATCAACTTGAGGCCCTTAATTTTGGGGGCCCCACACTTGATATGCAGTATTCATAAAGCTGATATTTTAAGTGAATTTTTACTTTGTTGCTGATTATCTATACTAATAAAAGAAAGTTTCGCTCTGTGTCTGCCTGTGTGTGTGTGTCTGTGTGTGATGGCTAGCATAATCTACCGCACGTAGAAGTCTGAACATTTGGATGAGAATAGTCTAAGCCAGTTCCTGATGCACCTGAGGCTCCGATTTTTAATATTTTAATACCTGAGCCTCCTGAGCCCTTCAAGTTTTTATGCCCTAAATTTTTAATAATTTGCCTCTTTTTTATCCGATTTTCTTCGTTTTTCGGGGCCTTTTGCCATTTAGTTATCCCTCTTTCTACGTTTCAGTTAAGATCCTGGCTCCCTGGGGATCGATATAGGGTCATGGAAGTTTTTGTGCTCTAAATTGTTAATAACTTGCCCTTCTTAATCCAATATTCGTTTTTGGTTCCATTTTTCAATTTGGTTATTCCCCAGATTATACATTCCAGTTAAGACCCTGGCCCCCTAGGACCTGGTCCAGAGGCCCTTGAACTTTTTGTCTGCCATGCATTTTTCACTCCCTAATTGTGTCGCCCTCTCAATGAATAACTTTAAAGTTGATTTTTGGATTCCTGTCCCCGGGCCAACACTCTCATATGTTTATCGGGGCCCTAAGCCCCTTTTTAATGCATCCCCCCATTTTTGCACATTTCTTTAAAATTTTATTCTAATTCGTACGCTATGCTCAATATCGTCTAATTGAAGATCAAAAGCGCAAAGTACTAGGGCCTTTTAACATGTTTTCATTTAAGGGCCCTGCTCTGAACTATTAGTTCACCTCTTTTGCATCTCCTATTAAAGCTTCCTTAAAAATGGTCCTATTCACTAGCTTTTTTCTCTAACAACTTCTTAGGTCCTCCAACTACTACATGAACCAGAAAACAATTTCTCAGATTTCAGCTACCACCAATTTTAAATATTAATGGCTTTCTTGGGGTCCTTGCTGCATCTTCTTTAAAAATAATCCATTTCGCTTGCAATTTTCTTTTACATAGTTCTTGGGTCCTCCGGCTGTTTTATAAACTACTAAAAAATTTCCTTATGTCCAACTACATTCTAGTTAAGATTGTGGTCCCCTGGGGCATATGGTACAGGGCCCCTTGAAGTTTTTGTGTCCTTAATTGTTAATAAATTGCCCCATATTAATCCGACCTTTGTTTTGAGGGAACTTTTCCATTTAGTTGTTCCCCCATTTCTACATTCCAGTTAAGGCCCTACGCCTTAAGGCCAACTTGGTTTTCGATTGGCTTCGGCGCGTGCGGAGCACTTCAGGTATGTGCTGCCTCAGACAAAGGCAACCTAGGTCACAGGTTCGTCCAGAAAGAGGCAGTGGCGTAGCCATGGAGGGGGTGGGGGTCCAAATGCTCTGGATACTAGTAATATTTTAAAGTTTTCTTCGTCTTGATTAATAGCAGAAAATTCTCTGATTAGATAAGGTGAATTGAATTTTACAAAATCACTGGTTTCCAGAGCATTTGGACCCCTAACCTGGTTACGCCACTGGAAAGAGATTTGTTGGGAACACACTCGACGCTGCCGAACGCACTGGGGCCCAGAAAAATTAAGTTCATTTGAAACACTTTATGATGCCGATGGCATTGGAGCACCGATTTTCGAAGATATAAAATCATACAAACTTTAATTTTGTTTAAGGTTATTATAATGGGCCCGCGCAATGCCGGACGGGTCAGCTAGTAATCAATATTTAATTATTGCACAAGTTTTATTATTGCATCGTAAGTGTTCATACTTTTTTCCTCTCATAAAATGCTCCACATCCAGATCAAAAATGACACATGACAATAAAATATATCATGACTGTCAAAGACAACATCCCCCATAGTTTTCCCCAATATGAATTTTTTCCATTTTAGCAGTCATTGTTTTGCTAATCGCAATTGTGAAAGTGCCACTTTTACATTTTTGGGACCATTTTTTATAGCATTCACTATTAAGACACACGCAATTACAAACCTACATGCAGATTAGTTAATTAAATTGGTGTTTAAAAAATATCTACCATATATATAAAAAATCCTAATGAAACGAATTTATGAAACGACTGATTGTATTTCACAGCTATTATTCCTAAAATATGTAACCTTTGGCGGTGAAATTAACACCAACTGTCCGTATTGATCCGCGTTTGTCAAAAATGGTATTAAAAATTAAAAATTTGATTTTGTTTTCGAGGAATTAATTTTTTTGCTAATTCAATAATTTTGCTAAACAATAATTTTGTAATGATGGCAACTAAATGACTCCATTTTTGTGGAAAAAAAGGGAGGAAAGGGAAAAATATAAGCATTATTAGATTTATTTTCTTTTTCGTCATTTTCAAATTGAAATTATCTTTTATTTCAATCGAAAGTGAAGACAATATTGTGATTAAATAATATTTTTCAGGAAAATTTGTAAAAATAATTCATTAAATAATAATAATAGTACGATTAAATAAATAATATTAGCCCCCGGTTTGCTATTTCTTTCTCCCAGCTTATTTTGTCTCCAATAAATAACGTTACCTTGTATACGCAAGCCGTAAAACAAAAGCCGATGTTTCATTGTGCGATTAAATACTCTACAGCATTTTTTGAAACTTCTAAGCATCGCACATTTTCAATCTTTATACCGTCGTATTGGGAAGAAAAAGTACTTTTTAATGCAATTTGTTTGAAAACTGCATCTCAATTTGTTTTTGAAATATTAATTTTTTTGTAGTTTTTAGCGACATTTGTTTCATTTTGGCAACTCAAGTACTCCATTTCTTGTGAAAGTAAAGCAAAAATTGCTGAAAAATAGCAATTATATCTTTTTGTTGCCATTTTCTCATAAAAATTGATAAAAAAATTAATTAAAATATGTGCTATTTTGAGAAAAATATAAATGAAGGATTTATGATAAAACATGGAGCTATTATAAACTATATTTAATTTTAAGTATCTATATTAATGCAAATGACGTCATTTTACATAAAATAAAAGCGTGTGCTCTAAGTCTTAAAACTTAAATATGTTTTGCAGTAGAGTCCCAATTATCTGAGTCCCATTTGACTGAGTTATTTTCTTCTGATGGACTGGTGGCTTCTATTATTATGAAACAGCCATTATAAATGAAGCGTTAGGTGAAGATGAAAGAGCAGTCGTAAAAAGTTAGAACTCTGATTTTCTGGTCAGAATGGAGAAGAAAAAATGGCCATAATTTGTTTTTTCAAAAAAAAAAAAAAAAATTATGGCCATTTTTTCCCCATTCTGACCAGAAAATCAGAGTTCTAACTTTTTACGACTGCTCTTTCATCTTCACCTAACGCTTCATTTATAATGGCTGTTTCATAATAATAGAAACCACTAGTCCACCAGAAGAAAATGAGCAATGGAAATGCCGGGGCGACACTAAATTCTGAAAAAGCAGAATTCCTGTTCTCTAGTTTTTTTTATTTATTTTAATCAAATTTTCCTCATTTCAAGATGCATTTTTTTCATATTTTATATTGTTGCCAACTTTAAAAACAGCGCAAAGAATAATATTTCATTTCAATTAAAAATTTATTTACACGTGACTATTATACGTTTGCAGTTGGCAGAGCCCCCTAGTATTTTTATAAAAATTCAGTGCAGACGGTTATAAAATAACTCGTGGAGCTTCGAATTCTTTTATATCCATAAAGCATTTGCCATTCTTTAAGCCCAGCTGTGTAACTAAAAGGAGAAAAATATAAAATTTAATTTGGTTATAATTGATGAATTTATTAGATTTCTGAAACTGTTTTATTAAAACATGAAATTAAAACTGCAAGCAAGATAATGGCATCCAGTGTAGGCCACTGCAGCCCCATGCATTAAAACCTCATACATTTATATCTTATTTCATGAAATAAATGAGCCAGAAACGAAAAGCAGCGAAAAGAGGTTTTGAGTTATAGCTCAGCAGATGCTGAAATATTGTCTCCTTAGTTTCTGATTAATTTTGGTTTGAATTATCATTTCATGTTCTTAAAAAATTGAAAGGAAAATAAGATTTTTAACACAGATTTTTAACACATAATTTTAGCACATTTATCCGTAACAGTATCCAAGTTAGTGTAAATTAATCTGATGTAATTTGAATATGAAATGAATTTCATGTAATTAATCGTTAAAGATTTTAATACATTTTCATTTATTTGTTAATAATTATTGTAATTTAGTTTTGAATAGCTATTATTTTAAAACTAGCTGACCCGCCGACATTGCATGGGCCCATGAAGAATGACTCTTAAATGAACCTCAAATTTGTATGATTTTATATCTTTAACACCATTTTGTCTGAATTTATATTTTTAAATGAAAAAATATTGAATTAAAAGTACATGCTATTTGGTATTTTATTTTCTGAGTAATTTGATTTTTTGAGTCTATGCTTAACAAAAGCGAGCGAAACCGTGATGAAGCACTCGGGTTTTTACTGATTTCGTCGAACTTTTCACACATTTTATTTTCACTGATTACATTACCGATTAGGAAAAGGTTTCAGCTTTAAGAACATATTTTTGCTTCGTCGGTGTCCTGGAGGGGCGAAACCGCAACGAAACACTAAAGTTTCTACAGATTTCGCCGAAATTTTCACAACATTTTATTTTGTAAAATATATTTCTACCCATCCGAACATCTCATAATTTTTGTAGGTGATCTAAATCTACTAAGATTCTCTAAAAAGTGTTTCGAATATGTCTTCCGTTTTTAACTTTAGTAAGCGGTTTGGCCGATGTAAATTAATATGATAAAATTCACCACCAGCCAGGAATTCCTTCTTTTCGATGTTCATTTTCTCATGATGCGTAAATAACGCTTGCTTTTTCCCTCTCGTTGACCGAGATGAACTTTTAATGAGAGTGTGTTGCGATTGTTAATGTATAACTCAGCTTATAAGTAGATATTTTAGAATTCTGAGTCTCAGATGTATCAGGAGAGGCCTTGGACTACCCTCACAAAACTTTTCCGCTTTGTACGTGCGGTAGATTTTGCTAGTCATCGCGAATACACACACACAGAGTGAAACTTTCTTTTATTTGTATAGATTATAAATATACCTAATTTTTCAAGATGGAAGGGGGGCCCCAAAAAGTTCCAGTGAGAAGGGCCCCTCACTTCATAAATCCGCCCCTGTGTATACTTTCTCTTCCTATTTGCAATCTCGTTTCATCTGTTTCTTAAAATTTATTTAACGTTATGAACTTCAAATTTGCGAAAAAGTAAGATCTATCTTAACATAAAATATATCGTTTATTTTTTATTTTCATTAAAATCTTGATTTGAAAATGCCGATTTTGGCCAGATTTGAAGGGCACACACACAGTAAGAAAAGTTCATAATAATTATATGGGAGCAATTGATGGTTTGTTTATATTTTATAAAATATTACTTAACACTTTTATTAAAAACATACTATAGGGAAAAAATTTAAATGAGCTCAAGTTGGGACAAAAGGTTGCAACATACAATATTGCAGACTATGGATCATTTTCTTAAAACTACTGCACAACTTTTAATACCATATTTATTGTCACATTAAATAATAAACAGGAAATCAATCTAATTTTTCAGATTTATTCAATTTTCTATTTAACAAACACAGAACCAAGAGTGGCTTGTTTAAATAATTTAGTTTTTCATGAAGTCGATACTACTTTTCTTTCTTTCTTTTCTTTTTTTTTTTTTTTTTTTGGCTACTAAAACTTGAATAGTTAGTTTTTCTTTTGTTAATGAGTTAAAAAATAATCTGAAAAATTACAAATAATTATATTTATAATCTGAATACCCTCTAAAATATTTTTAAATAAAATTTCATTTTAGATATCAGCATTTTTAATTTTAGAAGTTCCTAAAAGAAATATGGAACAAAATTATCTTTTAGACATAAATGTTTAATGGATACTTTCCACATTAAAAAATAAAATAATTATTCACAAAACATAAGTATATTAAATCCCCCAGTAGCAGAAACAGTGCAGCACGGCAGCGGGTGCTGCAGATTATTTTAAACCTTGCAGATTAATCCAACAGCTCAAAAAGAAATGCTGGGTTTAAAAAATAGCTGAAATTTACTTTGTCTCTAGATTTATGGTATTTTTTGTATCCTTTTATTATATTTTCTTTATAAATGGAGATTTTGTTTATTTTATGGGATTATATTATTTCTTATGATGATAGTAAGCTTAGTCTAGCATTGTTAGGTCACAGATAAATTTTAATTTGCTGCAGACTGATGCAGAAAATTCTGCTTCTGGGTTAAATCCTTTAAATATTTTTACTTTGTTTAAAACCTGCAAACACTATCCAATGAAGTTCTAAATTAAAAATAACGGATAACTATATGCACCATATAACACTGTGTTTCTTGCAAATTCTTTTGCTGCCATCTACCAGCACTTAATATAAACAAACTTTATGTTGTAATCATACTTTTTATTTAATTCATATTATCAGATTTGAAGGCGTTGCAAATAAAATTTCTTATTCTCATTAGAATTGAAACAAAGACTGTATAACACAGTGCTAAGAACATATTTTAATTATCTTGCAGATAAAATTAGGAATTTTAACATAGTAAATTTGTAGCGAAAAAAAAAAAATTACTTTAAAAAACAACGCAGATTAAAATAATTAAAAATTTGCTGTTTAGTGTATTACAGAATAATTCAAAATTAGTTTTTGAGTAGTAAAATAATGTATATCAATATAGAGCAAAGAATAATATGCAAAAAAAAAAAAAAAAAAAAAACCTTCTACTCAGTAATATGAATATGTAAAATATTTTAGGAACACTAAAAAAGTGCTTCTCAGGCAAATTTACTATACTATTTGTGCAACATGACACTGTACAATATTTAACACACGTTGCTACTCATTTTTACACAGAAAATTTAAAAACATATAAGAAATATGTCAAACACTTAAACGAGCAACGTAGAATGACAATGTTTACATGGCGAATGACATCACAGCCACTTTTGCCAGAAATGCAGTGTTTTCCTGCCAAAACAAAAACTGCAATTTTAAAATTAATTCAGTGAATTATTAAAGCTTCAAATATACATAAAATGGTATCAATTTTTTTGATTTTTTGTGTTCTTATACATAAAAGTAAAAATGAAAATCATGAAATTTTCCCATTGGTGTTAGTTTCTAGTTTCAACACCAAACGTTCCATATTTTAGAAACATAATCAGTCATTTCATAAATTTATTTCATTAGGATTTTATATAAGATAGAGTAGATAGATAATTTGGTCCAACTACATAAAACTGTTTTTTTTCTTAGTATATCATATTTGTTTTACATAATACAGCATAATACTTACACGAGTTGGATGTATTTCATCATGCAAGGAAGCATGTACTTGTCCATGAATTTCTTCATTTTCTGGATCAAAATTGAAGCTTTGAAGATGTGAGGATTTTAAATGGATTTCACCGCGTTTAATTAATTTGGGATTACTTGAGAAAAAAACAGTTATGTCATAAAATGAAGCCATATTTTAGAAGAACAATGCCACTTTTATAACTTCAATCGATTCTTTTTTCTTCTTTACAAGTTCTTTTCATAAACACGTCAAAACTTTCCAGGATCTGTTAGTAGAAGAAATAAGCAAAATATAATTAAGTAGAAGAATGTGAACATTTTGTATATAATAAAAATCAATCATTAAAAGGAAAACAATACTATTTAAATCCAGTAGACTCTAGACCAGGAGGCGGCAATACATAAATACAATCACCTCATCAAGTTCACGGCTCAAATTCCAGAAATAGTTAAAACTTGATTTGCATATTAAAACGCATCGGTCTGCCAAATCATATTTTGATGGAAAACACCTGAAAGCCCTATTTTAGCGATTGACTCGTAGGTTTACTATTGTGTTTTCCCGCTCCCAATCTATGCTTTCATATTTTTGGGTGCAGGAAAACACAATGGTAAACCTACTGGTGTATCAGTTTATTAAATTAAGTAATTTTGAAGATCTGACCAATCTTTTCCCAACCAACCAAAACATCCCTAGTGACCCACAGTTTGGAAACAACTGCAATAAGACATAAAATTGAAAATTTTTGATTTATACCAGACAATCTTTTTTCAGCGTTCATTCTTATAAACATTTTTTAATGCACAAGATTAAAATCAGAACTAAATTAGCGAATAGAGAACGACAAAGAGAAATTTTCTGAAATACTTTTCTTATCCAGTTAATATGGAAAAACATAGAAAACAGTGATCTATCATTAGCAAAGGTATATTGAATTACTTTAAGAGATAGCACAAGCAATGAAATTTTAGAAATGTTACTACTTCATCATACATGTTTTTTATAATAAGGGGTGAGTTATGAAAAAATAGTAAAAGCTAAATTTTTATTGGTTATTTTTTTATAAACCAAAAACACTGAAAGGTGTCTATTACTGGCATATGTACCCTATATACAAAACACAGAGTACAATATTTTATTTCTTTTCACACTGTAATGATGATAAGCAGAGTCTGATCAAGCTAAAGACAGGCCAAGGGCCTGGTGATTCATTCGAAGTTTCTATTACCTAACAATAACATAAAGTAAATATGCAACATATAAAACTAAATGTGGTTATATACATTTGTTCATTAAAACAGTATCCTGTGAAAAATCTTTTCACAAATTTGTGATAACGTTTTTAATAATAATAAGTATAAAAAACTGCACACAATTTCCACAAAAACAGGACGCTGTGAAAAAAAACTGGACCCATTCAAATCTATTCAACATCAAATTACTTCTAAATAAAGCGAAAGTAGGTTTTTTTGGACTGACTAGTCTGTAAACATCACCCTTGTTTTCAAACACAATGTGAACAACTGCTATGTATTTAAGCTTGCTTCCAGCATGTTAATGTAAAAATGAAAAACACACTAAAGCTGTAAAAATATGAAATTGGATGAAATTAAAATATAAACTTCTGCATAAATAAAAAAAAGATAAATCTCGACTTAATGCAAACATCACCCTTGTTTTGTGATTCAGCCGTAAACAATGAAATAAATAAATCAAACTGGGAAAAGATAAAAACAGAAATTCAGTGAAATTTATACAAAAATTAATGTAGATTATGTCTCAATACCATAGATTCCAATTAAAAGTAATTAAATCATTATTACACGTTGAAGAAAAGCATCCAAATATTGAAGATATCACCCATTCATAGCCGCAAAAAAAAAAAAAAAATAAATAATAATAATAATAAATATATATATATATATATATATAAAGCGAAAATGATAATGGATAACAATCTTTGAAATATTAATATTCAAAAACTAAATAAGGTACATTCATAAAACACAGGATAAAATCACAGATTTCTTATCACACTGAAATTATAATGTTATCAGACCCTGATGAAAACAAAAAAAGGCTCAGGGCTTGTTCATGTATTTGGAGCCCACCTTACTATTCTGTCACAAAAAGTTAATATTTTTCGATGGCTTAAAATAGATGAACATAAATACATTAATAAATAAATATTTTGTTTTTATTTTAGCCTCTAAAAATACAAAATATAGATCATAATCAGTAAAAATACAGTAAGTCAAAATACACTTAAAACAGCTTTATGGAGAGTAGCAACCTTTCAAAATTTGTTACGAAGGGGAAAAATTCTTTTATTAAACATTGAAAATTACGATTTTCTATTAAAAACTTGCGATCCCTGATCAGCTGAAATCACAGTTTGGTGATAGTTAGAAAAGTTTCTTAAAAAAATAAAACATTGTTTTAGTTGTAAGTACACTAACTTGCTTAATAGTACTATGTATTTTCATCATTTTTATACATTGAAATAGAATTAATGTGCGGCTTTTAACAATAAGAAAATAAATTAATAGCCACACATTACGAAAGCCCTGGTTTTCTATAACATCAAAAGTACAAATCAAAATATACATTCTAAGGAATTTCTATTCACTCATAGTCACAGAGTTACTAAGACAAATTTTATAGATAAATGCTAATGGATAACTCTGCACAGTTGTTTTAATATTTTACGTATTTTGAAAAGCTTATTGATGGCATGAAAATACATACGATAACGAAATGAAGCAACATTTAAAACTTAAATACAGAAAAGTAGCATAGTTCACGTGAAAAAGTAAGTTAGAAAGCAAAAATAATAAGTAGACTTTATTAAAATATCAAATCTCTCATAAATTAAAAGAGAAAAACATCTTAAATTAATGTAAACATCACTCTTGACAAACGATTCAGACATAAACAATAAAGTAAATGAATCAAACTACAAAAAAAGACTCAGAAATATAATGCGATTCACATAAAATTAATGCAGAGTATGTCTGAATGCTATAAATACCAATTACAAATAATTAAAACATATAAAAAGACCCATCAGAATATCCAAACTATCGCTCAGTCATGGCCGCCATTACTGCTCTTACGGAGCTTAGCTAAACAGTTTTTAATTAATTCTAAAAAAATGAAGAAAAAAATCAAAAGTTTAGTGACTTCTTTATAAAAGTCATACCTTTAACTATGTAGAAAAATGCTTTTAAAGGCTTAAAAATAATAATTAACAGCTGTAAAAAATTATTTATTATATCCCTACCTTAAATTAACAGGCAATTCAATTTGTTTATGCCCAGCGGCGTATATCAAAACATACAACATAAATAAATTGAGAGTTTTAAGTGAAAGCACAGAAACAGATTTGTAGAGTTTTGATTTCAATGAGAAACTTACGTGTAATACAAAAAACCTACACATAAAATCAAATGACATAAAATGGTTAACCCTAATGGTTGATTATGTCGGCACGTGTAAGTATATGATGAGCATTTATCTTTAATGTGTATGAAAACTGTTAAGGCGTTTTTGCTAAATCTCTATATTACTAAATGTTTAATGAGAACTAAATACATGATGCTAAACGATGAATCTATCAAAATTAAAAAAAAATCGGGCGTGACCCATGAGCGTACGTTATGTATAGAGTAGTGTTCGAGGATAGATATCTTTGTTTCTGTTGATATAATTTAATAATTAACATAATGAAATAAAGATATCTATTTATATGTGAAGTGTATGAAAGGTTCTAATTTTTTTAATTTTTGGCTGTTACCATTCCGTTCCGTAGAATAGAATAAGCAACAGCATTCCTAGAATCAATATTGCATGAGTCTTTCAGAATGGCTCAACTGGAGAATGACCGGTTATTTATACCTTTTTTCGGTAGGTTGATTTGTTGATTAATTGCCGAATTGTGCAGCGTTCTGAATTCGCGATTCCAGCACTTGAATACGTCCTCTGGTGAAATTGTCAAGAAATATCTCTGAGTCGGCAAACATTTTGCAAGCCCATTATTAAACGACATTGAAAACGTGTATGTTTTTCAACGCTAAAAACTGTTTTCTTTGTGTGTGTATAATTTACATTTACAATGGATAATGTTTACTGCAGTGTTTCCCAGTCTAATACTCGTTTATTTGATCATACAAGAGCCAATTATCCACTCTAAAGGATTATTAATATACACCTTCGTGAAGATTGGATTCGAGTGTTGAAAATCGGCAAGAAAGTATGAAAACGCATGGACGTTTGCGGCATGCATTTTCAGCCTAAGATTTTTTTCCCACGAGGTAAGAAAACTAAATATATTTTATATATTGCTTTGTTAATTTAATTTTCACATTAAAAATTAATAATATGCCACTTGTTTATAATTTTTTTAATGTGGAAATCAGGCTTGACAGGATTTTGATACATGACCTGAAAAAAGGTATTGCAAATAAAATTTCTGTTTTACGAGCGCGATTTTTAATTAAGTTGAAGTTTTAAATTGGGATATCTGATTGTAGTTTCTTGCTTGCCCTTTTAGTGAATTAAAATTTTTATATAAATATTTCAAGAGAGTACATGTAAGCAGCGATTGATTAAAAAAGATATAGACAGGTTCTGGAATGCTACAATTGAAAAGTTCATGTACTATATATTTGTGATACTAACATTAGTAAATAACGGTATGAGAAACATAAATTATGCACAATAACTGTTTTTAATTTTAAATCTGATAAGTTCTATCTCAAATCTTTTTGATATAAATATTAAAACTTACTAAATTAAAAAAAAATATTAATGAAAATGAAGTATTTTCTTATCTAAATATTAAATCTGAAATTTCATTGTTGTAATTACATATGACATTTTAAAATATGTCTGCAAATTTGTTCAGCTGCCTGTCAATGCATAAACATTATTCAGTCATGCTGTATAATATTAATTTTTCATCTCTAAACCATTTAATTTATAGATTAAAAGAGATATAAGAGTAATATAAAGAGTTAATGTATTATAATATCAAAATTCTTTATATAAGAAACTTCATTACAAAAGTGCTAAGCCATTTTTGCTTGTAGCATTATACTAAAACATTAATATGTAAACTTTCCCATTTCTTAGATTTGAAATAAACTTATTTCTAAAGAAAGAAGAACCGCAAACTGTTCAGAGCCTGCATTGCAAATGTTTTGGGATGATTCAATTCTCTTTGATACCAGTACTTGGGATGATTGTCCTACATCCTTCGTCAGTGGTTCAAAAGCCATAAAAAAGGAAAGGTAGCTGGCAACCTCCAGCTCTACATATCCATTTAATCTGTCAACATCCATCTCAAGAGTGAAAAGGACTACAAGAAAAAACTTTCTTGTTCTTGTAAAGACTGTTTAGATGACAATAACACACTACGAAATATAAATTGTAAATAAAGGCAAACGCCTGGAGAATTTCTAGAGCGGGTAGCGCCTGACATATTGTCTGGCCGCTCACTCGGGAATTTCCCCCTGGTTTTGCTATATTTACATATTTAAAAAATATATAAACAAGTAAGTACAAGAAAGAAAACAGGTACGTAAATTTAAATATAATGTTGTTTATTCAATTTAAGATAACATTAAGTGAATTATTCAATTATTTAAAAGTATTATAAAAAAGTCCAAAATTTAAAAATCATCTTCTACATTATAGTCTTTTTCGAATATTTCAAAAGGCATAGCATCAACCCTAGCGATGACTTTTAACACTCTGACGTATTAGGTCACCAATGCACAGAATATTCATTGGAATTCTAATCCATGTATAGTTCCTTTGATTATCTACTTTACATCTATTTTCATGTAAACTGGCATGCAAAGAAAACTTTTGTATAATATACAGTAATGAAGAAAGTCGAGTTTTAAATAAATTAAGAGTTAGGTTTGTAATTTTTTTTTTTTTTTTTTTTGATCTGTTACAATTTTTACATATTCTTCATCAAGTTGATTTTTGCATTTTATTGGATCCTCTGCCTCCCAACATAATTGTTTCTGTGCCTCATAAGCTTTCATTTCCAAGAATTACGTCACTTGAACTGTCTTTAATTTTATCATATTCAACTTCAAAGTCCAACTCCTCTGAAAATAAGAAATTATAGCATATTATATTAAATCAAATCTTAGTACCAAATAAAAATAAAACACATTTTATAAAGCACTTTTATAAATTTTGTATTTAAATGACTTGGAGGGAAGAAAAAGAAGGTAGACAGCTATGTATAAAATAAAATGGTACTACTTAGTTATTCCGTCGACCAATTTCGCCAAATTATATAAATCACCAAATTATACAAATTGACATAATATTTATTTTAAATAACGAAAGAACAAATAAGTTAGTATAACATTAATAAATATACAAATAAAACGTCGAAATAAAAATCACGATGACGTAAACACATGTAACTTGCTTAAAGTCAAGTGAATGTGACATTTACGATCAACCATTATTAGCATTTAATCTTATAGTTTGGCGATAGATTTTTGGTCAACAGGATAACTAAGTAGTACCAATAAAACTAATTTTGAGGTACTTATAAATAATTCTTTAACATGTATTCATAACCTTTTATCCTAAACATACATTTAAAATTTATACCTGTTGTCTGATTTTTAATCATTTATCCTTTTCAGAATAATAATCTTACTCTGATCTTAATATCATCTGACAACCTCTTGTGGCCAAAAAAGTGTCATTGAGTGCATGTTGAGCGTTTTTAACATCACATTTCTCTAGCCAAATTTTTTTGTTGATGTCCGATGATAGTATTTGGCTTCCTCTACTTCAGTAGAACTTATAAATTAGAAATGGTGCTATTAGAAATGGTGCGCGAGCTCAGGAGACAGGAACATGGAGTGGGTCCATATCATGTATGGAATAACACATAGTATGTTCAGGAACAGATCATGGATTTGATTAATTAAGGTGCTAATTATAAAGATATTTTATTGCGAACGGAACGTGTGCTGGATGGCCGAATGGATAAGGCAGTGAACTCGAGACTAGGGATTGTGGGTTCGAATCCTTCCAGTCCCACATTGTGTCACAATTTTTTTTTTGTTTTGTTTATTGGTTGTTTTATCTTTTTCATAATGAATAAGATATTTTTGATGAATATATATTTTTTATTTTTGTTATACAGAGGCACGTGTATTTTTATTATAATAATAAAATACTCATTTAAATGTGAGAAAATGAGGTATTTCGAGATGAAAGTTTTAGATCTGTACGCCTTTTAAATATTCAAAGTTTTGTTTCTAAGCGATTATATATGTAGTATGTATATGTATAATGATATAAACATTAAGCAAATCCAAATGAAAAAATAATATATATTGTGCGAAAATATCCTTTTGCACGTAGAATAATTCCTTGTTTTTTTTTTTTTTTTGAGTACTTTACGAGTGAATTTTTATCGAGACTAGGCTAGAAATCATATTTTACTTTGAACATTATAAAAATAAAATGTAATAGTTGTAAATTATTTTAACTAAAAATATCTGTACATATATTTTTTAAAGAGATAAAATATATAGGTCTGCTGTCTAGTTTGTAATGAATAAAGTATGATTAGAATGTTTATAAATTTTTTACTGAAAGTATATAAGTAAGTATTTTGCTTATACTAACAGAATTTTGAATGCCATTTATTTCTCATGTTTTATGATGTATTTTGGTCTGTTATCCACACGGTATTAAAATATGCAATCATAAAATAAGAAATATATATATTAAAACCTACTCTGAAAAACTGTCTAACTAACAGTGCAAATTCCATTGAAATCCATCCAGTATAGTAGATTACAAACAAATCTCATATGTTGATATCACAATTTTGGTTTACTAACAGCATTCTATTTATCACAGAAGATATAAACCAACTGATAAATCATTTTTAAATAAATAAAAAGAAAATTGTTAAAAAGTTAAAATTTTTAGATCACCAGTTGAATTCTTAAATTGTATCAATCAATCTACCAAACAAAGCACAACCAATAACATATAAGCAGAAAACGCACAATCACGTGATCAAATCGCCCACACAATTTTTTTGAGCAGCTCGCGCGGAGTTTGTGTGCGGTTGGTTAACTAATTTTAAATGCTAAATGGGCTACAGTAGATAAAGAAGGTCACGTGATGTTTTCCCGACTATTTTAGATTTTATGTGAGTGAACATAGGCATGTGTTCCTGTTACGAAAACCATGTTTTGGAAGGATGAAGAAATATACTCGTTGGTTTTACCTTTTTTGAACCATAAAAATAATGAAATAATTGAATTATGTTAAAATTCCTTTCTTCGATATGACCTACTCCATGGCATAAACTTCTGAGCGCGCGCGCGGCGCAAAGTGCACTTCTGAACACGCTCATTGATACCAGTTTGTTAGCCATATTCTTGTGTAGTATGTATTTTCTGTTCGCATTATCTTTATGAAACATCATCGCCAACGTTTGTGAACAAATGCATAATCAACTTTTGCTAGCGTTTGAAACAGTAAACTCTGTCTATGGCGGTGTCGATCAGGACAAAGAAAATTTTCCGCAGTAGACAATATTCCGCCTTAGACAAATTTTACTGTATATCTATGGATTCGCAGGGACTAGAAAATCTTTCCGAGTTAGACAGATTCCGTCTTACACAGAGTCTGCCTTACAGATATTTTACTGTATATTATTTAAACGTGTTTTTATTGTTTATACAATTATAAAATTGTCCCTTTACTTTATTCTTGACATAATTATTTATATTAAAACTTGATTTTCTTTATTTTAAGTAATTGAAACTAGATTTCAGGGTTTGTAGTGGGTACGTGCCCGAGCGTTTTTTTTTTTTTTTTTTAAACCCGGGTTTTTTACAACGCTGAACTAGGGTAGATGTGCCAGTAATGGACACCCCTGATGTTTTTGGTTCATAAAAAAATAACTAATAAATATTTAGCTTTAATTATTTTTTTTTATAATTCCCCCTTGTATGTTTTATAAAACTATGTTATTGTTGACACTTTTAATCAAACCAATCAGGAAGCAGAAAATAATGTTTTAAAGTTTTTCTGTTTTTCTGTGAAAATCTTAATGAAGAGGTTAAGAGCTGGCTTCGTGTAATTAATTTATATATTATTCATTTTCTTGCAAAATTTGAATGTTTTTGTTTGAGTAGCAATAGAAAACTTTGAATTTTATATACTAATGGCTATTTACAAAATTTCATTTCTTTTTAAGGTTTTAAGAGGGAGTGTCCGTTACTGGGATGGTTAATTAGTCATTTTCTAGTAATGGACACCCCATGTAGACATTGCTAAAAATGCAATATTAGTAATGTTTATAGTGCATAAAATACTTTGGCTTAACTGCAAACCTAAATAATCAAATTTAATTTTTAAATTATACTTTCCAAAATGTAATAACACCAAAACTTTTATAAATAGCTGCTTTTAAGTTATTTTATGTGATTAATAAAATTTCGATATTTTATTTTATTTATTATTATTTTTTTTATGTAGTACATATATATACCTCACATATTTTATAATCTGGCAATCAAACCAGCCAGGAAGCAGAAAATACTGTTTAGGAGCACAGTCAAAGAGGGGTTCATAGGGCTTAATCCCTCTTCGTTTGAATAAAAACAATTAAGTTACAGAAGCCATTAAAAATCCATTTTCTGTCTTAAATGTTTCCTTATTAAAAAAAAAAATACTAAATGTAATACTATTAATGAAAGTGATAGGTAATATTCATGAAACTAGTAAATCTGCAGATCAGTGGCCTCAAACATCAGTTCTAGTTTTATTTTGAAATTATTTTATTTAGTATTTAAAATATTCAACTCACAATATCATTTCTTTCATATTTGTAATATTGATTATTATAAATGATAGGATCAAGTAATCTCTGGAATATTGTTAAAAATAGTGACACAAAACTAAACATTAATATTCCAAAACTTTTTTTTTTTACCTTTTAAATCCACCACTGTTTCAATAATTTGATAGGTGTAATTATCTGATATTTAGTATTTTAAACTATCCATCTAAAATAATTAAAACCTCGATCTTCTGATAATTAGGGGAAACTAGGGATACTTGACCCAATTGTTAGTTTTGGTTTTTTTTTTTTTTTTTTTTTTTTTTTTTATGGGTATGTAAATGCAGTCTATGTATGCTAAATGAAGTATTACACAATATCTATTATTATTATTCCGAAATTATTATTTGTAAAAGTAGTAAAATATGAATATTTAAAAATTTCAATTTGGATCAAGTATCCCTATATATAGGGATACTTGACCCAAGTCATAAATTTGAGAGTATGATTTTAAATTATAAACAAAACACTTTTACATAAGAACAAAATTAACATTAAGGTCAATAACTTTTTATTTTTGCCAAACAAGTTAATACTTTTAATTTTTATTACATAGGCCTAACAATAATATGCCCAATTTTAATTTTTATTGTAGAAAGTTCAAAATATTAGCAGTCTGAAAGTTCATCCTGTACCTAAATAAGTTTCAGAATAAGAAAATAATTTATTCAACTCCCAATGTAAACTCATATTTAAACACAAAACTTGTAATTCTATCATTTTGTATGGAAAACTCAGGTGGGTGAAGAATAGCCTCGATTTGGTCAGTATCAACTTCTGATATGTCATCCATTTCAGGCCATTTAAATCTGGTACCATCCATTCTTCTTGCAAACTGAATAGTAAGCCCATCAGAATTAATTTCCAGAACCTTTCCAACAAATCTTCTTATATTCCGTTTCTCACAATATTTGACAAGGACCCAGTCGTTTATTTTTGTGACTCCAGAGATTTTGTCATCTTCCTCGCTCAAGTTCGATTCTGAATTGACAATAGACTTTAAGTCGAAGTCGGGATCGGAACTTTCACTGTCTGTATCTGGTTTGTTGGTAACGTTCTTAATTGCTTTTTTATGTACTCCTAAATATGATAGTAGTTTTCTTGATATTGCTTTTTCTTTCTTTCGTTTCTTCTCTTTACGTGCTATATGTTTAGTTTCAATTTCCTTTTTATTTGGTGAATCTGTCAGAACAATGCTCTTGCCTTTTTTGAGACCTCTAATTGTCATTTTTCTTTTCCCCACCTTTGGAAAGGACTAATCTTTTCAGGACTAACACTGAAACCTCCTGAACTTGAATTTGATGGAGTGTCAACTTGTTCACATCTTGAAGTTGAAGGCTGTTCTGTTGGAATAGAGGAAGAGCATGGTTCTGGATGATCATCTGGATTAGTTCGATCAGTTACTGCTGAACATAAGAAGTCCTCTTCTGCAAAGATACTATCGTTGAAAGGCCAAATGCCTGTTGCTTTGAAACCACTTGTTATGTTAGAGGGTGTAAATGCTTGTAGAAATGCTTTTCCAACAAGTTGAGCTATATCATAAATTGTAATTGGTTCTCCAGGTTTGTGTATTGTCAGGCGATTTGTGCAATGAACATTATAATATCTTTTGAAAGGAGAGTAAACTGATACATCTAGTGGTTGGAGTCTGTGAGAACAGTGTGGAGGGAATGTTAGAATTATAATGCCATTGGCGCGTGCAAAATCAATGGCAGCCAACGATATATGACTTTCATGATTATCTATCAGTAACAAAATTTTTTTTTTCAATTGAGCATCGTACATACTTAACAAAATGGTGTAAGAATGGGAGAAAATTTTCTTCTGTCATCCAACCAGAAACATGAGCTGCTGCACCTGAACCTGTCAGAGCTCCAAACAAAAAAGCTGGATTTAACTTCACTCGAGGGAAAATGAAAAATGGTGGGATGCTGTTCCCCAAGGCATTAATTCCATTACACACTGTCACTAACTGTCCCCTCTAGGCTGAAGTTACAAGACCAACTTGTTTTGATTTTGAAGGTGCTATCACTTTGGACATTTTTGAACTGTTGTTATTCCGGTCTCATCCACATTCCATATGCTGTCAGGTATTACGTAAACTGATATTTATGTAAAAAAAGTTGAGACATTGTGTCGATTAAAACTGGTGGAACGAGATAAGCTGGTGGCTTCTGGTTTCCTTAAAGACAGTTCTGGATGTCTACTCATGAAGCCTCGCAACCAAAAATAGCCGGCTGCTTTTTCTTTTTCCCAATTTTCTGGATATCTTTTTTTATTTTTTACTGCTAAGTCATAAGCAAGCTTGGAAGTTAACTTGGTGGTCAAACCATGATTCATGCGAGCCATAGCTTCTAAATAGTTAGACAGTTCTTCTTTTTCATTAAAAACTTGTTTTGCTTTATATGATGGAACAAAATTTGTTGTTTGCCCTCCCTGGATTTTTCTGACATATCTTCTTAAAGTATTTCTACAGAGACCAAATTTTTTGGATACTGTATGACATGGGGCACCATCCAGAACCTTTTCCACAGCTTTTTCCAAAATGCCAGGAGGAATAGCCTCTCTGGGTTTAGCTCCCTCTTTTCTTTTATATTTTTGGGGCATCTATAAGAAAAAAAAAAACAAAATAAATAAATAAAACATATGCTAAATGCATTTGAATAGTACTAATCCTAATCTTGGATCAAGTATCCCTAGGTGACTTGGGTCAAATATCCCTAGGCAACGTGGGTCAAGTATCCCTAGGCGACTTGGGTCAAGTATCCCTAGTTGCATGTTTAACTACATAATCCCAAAATGCAGCCATTTGCTAATACGTACATTAATACTATTATACATGTTAATGTAGCTAAAAACATGTACAAAACAAATCACCAATTAAAAAAGTCCTACCTTTAAACGAAAAAAATTATATCATCCGAGTTTACAGCACAAAAAAATTACTTTTGGGGCATGAAAATGTATTTTGTCTGATAATTTGAAAACTTATGCAGCGATTAAGTTGTTATTTTTACCATGTGGTCTACTAACTGAAAGATAAGAAATGATGCCACTTCCAACTTCCAAAACTTTCCCAATTCTGAGAAAAAGGCCTTGGGTCAAGTATCCCAAGTTCCCCCTACAATAATTGATGCAAACAGTAAATGATTATCACAAATATTTTATTAATTACTGGTATCCTAATTGTTAAATTTATTTAAAAATAACTATTTTGTTTCATTAGTAGGTATTCATTAAATTCTGGTTCTAAATACAGTCATAAAAACAATTATTTATTACTTTTTATGGGGTGTCCATTACTGGAACAGAGGGTGTCCACTACTGGGCCAGAGGGTGTCCATTACTGGGCTTTTGGGTGTTTTGATATATTTCTGTTATTTAAAATTAAATTTCTATTCATATGGGGAAATGAGGCTATAAGAATGGTTAAATATTGTTGATAGATTAATATAATATTGAAAAAACTGGAATATAATAATTATAACTATTAATAAAAAAAATAATTTTTAAAGAAATTCCTTAAGGGTGTCCATTACTGGCACATCTACCCTATTTACATATTTAAGTGTCACTAAAGTTGTTAGCATTTATATAATCGTGAGATCGTTTTTATCCGTATTAGGAATAAAAAATTCAGATATCCTGATTCAAGTGAAAGAAGCCCTTTTTTTCCCCCCGATTTTCGAAGGAAAAAAAAAAAAAGCTGTAGTCACACTTGCTACAGATAAAAAAATTTCCAGATATAAAAATCGGTAAAAGACTCAAAGCCAGTTAGCAAACAAATGTAATCAAAGGTTATTTATTTTTTTTTAATATTAATTTTATTGGTTTATTTCTCTTTTAGTTTGATTCTATATACTATTCAAGACCTATTCTATGCCCCTATTCACAAAATACAAATTTACATACTGGAATGGTATATTTTTAAAATCAAATCCTCATATTTAAGTCGGATAGAAGTTTAATCATTTGTAACTTTTATAATGTATAAGTAAAGCACTATTCAGGGTTGGGTTTTTGACGTCAAAAAGTAGTTTTTGACATGACCTGTCGAAAAGTGTCAAACTGTTGAAAAGTGATTAGTTCGTTAGTGTTATTTTATATTAAATCAAGCAAAAAACTGATTAAATGATAATTTATGTTATATAATTTATCGGTATTTTTCGGTTAGCCGGGCGGCAGTGTTATACATATTTATATACATACATATATGTAAATATACATATTGTATATATACATACATGTAACACTGATGCCCGGCTAACCGAAAAGTACCAAACTATTTTTATTTAGTTGTACCATAATATTTAAATTGTAATAATTCAAATTATTTACCTATTGTCATGCTCAGAAAAATAGGTAAAAATGTTGAAACTACTATTAAATTCCTTTTTCAAAGTACTATTTATATCTTTAATTACTATTACTAATATATGTTCAGTTTGTTATGAAAAAATTTAGCAATCTTAATTTATGCTTTAAAAAAAAGAAAAAAAAAACTTGTGTAAAGTTAAAGAGGCCTCTATTCAATGACTGACAAGTTACCTACATTTTTAATGATTCTAAAAATGTTTGTTTTTGTACATAACCATTTGATATAAAGCACAGTTGCAACACAAATATTCTCTGGGTAATTAAATGAATTATGTTATGCAATCAATATAATTAAACATTCTTTAAATCAATATCTTAAAAAGGTAACTACTTAGTTATTCCATTGACCAATTTCGTCAAATTATGCAAATTGACATAATTTTTATTTTAAATTATGAAAGAACAAATAAATTATGTAACATTAATAAAAATACAAATAAAACATTGAAATAAAAATCATTTGATGGTGTAAACACATGTACTAACTTGCTTAAAGTCAAATAAATGTGACATTTACGATCAACCATTAGTGGTGTTTAATCTTATAATTTGGTGATAGATTTTTGGTCGACGGGATAACTAAGTAGTACCCTTAAAAGAAAATGGTTTGTTAATTTCAATAGTATTAACACCTATATAATATATCTTCATTTTATTATGTTAGATTCAGTTTAATTATTTAGGACAATTTGTTTATGTTAAATTTTATTTTTATGCAATTTAATATTTTTATTTGAGCATATTATTTCAAATTTTAGCTGTAAGTCTAGCCTTAATCCTTAATCATTTTCTCTGGAAAAGACTTAGAATGGGACTAACATTAAAACAAAATAAAAATATGTATATACAAGGGCTTCGCTAAGGGGGGGGGGGGGGGGGGAGGAGCCTCCCGCCCCAAACATTTGCGAATGTTATTACACTTGGCAAATTTAAAAACTTAGTTGGCAAATTTGTTTAAAATTTTTATAAAAAACTATAATATATTTTCTATTTCTGATAGACTTGGCAAAAATTACAAAACTAATTGGGAATATTATTAAACTTTTAATAAATAAGAACTATATTACATTTTCTAACTGATAAGTTGGCAAAATTATAAAACGAGTTGGCAAATACTGAAATTTGACTTGGCAATTTAAGGTTCTCTCCCCCACCAATAAAAAGTCTTAGCGATGGCACTGTGTATATATTATTTATATGTAATTTTATACATTAAATTATACAAGTATTTTCATCATGTATGTACTTTCATTTTTAAAAATTAAAGTGTTTCATAGTTTGTTAGTAGTATATATTTTTAATGTAATGAAACCTTTCAATTATTTTTTATTCTATATTTATAGCTTACAACTATTTTCTGTTTTCTAAGCAACTTGTTGAACCAATATCATGTTTTGAGTTTTATACAGGTTATGTGGTTTTTAATGTCTAAATCTGTCAAAAAATTTACTCATCTAAAACTAAATCTATGAAAGATTGTAAATTTAATGTTGTAGTACAAATAATTTTAAGCAGTTTTTGGACTCAATTGTAGGTTTTTGACAGTCGTTGTCAAAAACTATGTCAAAAAGGTTTTTTTGACACGACAGTTAAAACTGTCACACTGTCAAAAACTTGCCAACCCTGCCTCCTCCCCCCCTTTACCAATAGGGAAAAGTGGGGTGGAATGGGACAGTAGGTTTTTTTTTTAATGTATCGTTCTAAACATTGCATCAATTACACATTTAGATGAAACAATAGTACCACAATCTTCAGTTGAAAAAAGTTGCTATCGGCATAAGCTTGCAATTGTATAAAGAAAAAGGTTACTTAAAGAATCAAAAGTAAATTTGCTTCATATACATTTTATGCTTTCTGTATATTAAGGCTGTTCTCAAATCCAAAAGGGCAACTTTATGACATAAGTTTTAATTTTATTTTTGTTCTGAAATGCATGAAACTAGTGGGTATTGTTGTTCAGAAACTATGTAATCAAGGTGTTTTTTTGAAAACACAATACTTCTTTCAGAAAATAGTGTCAAAGTGGGCATTTTGAACCGAATTTCCACGCGAAAGCAGAAAAACCACTCGAGAAAGGATGAAAAACATGTTTGTCACATGATCAAAATCGCTTATAACTCAATAGATAATTGATTGATCAAAAAATGGAAAATTCAGTTTGATTCCAAATTGCTTCCATGGGCAGGCTTTTCAATTTCATATCTTTCCGCTAAAAAATGAATTTGTAAATGTGTCGAAATGTTTTGCACTTGTTGAGCAGAGCAGTTGACTTGCGACTTGAGCCTTAATGACTTGTTATGCATATATGTAATAGTTTCCTTATTTATGGAACACTATACTGAATTTAAACTATGCCTAAAAGTAGCATTTTTGTTTATAAAAGAAGTTTAACGTTAAAAAAAAGGTATAGGGAGGAATGGGACATGCCAGCAAAGGGAGGAATGAGAAAGTCTAATTCCTTCTTTTTAATAAGATGAATGTAAATTGTTAATATGCAAATATTTTTAGAGGGTAATCTATTAATTATAACATTGAAAATATATTCATTTACTTCAAAATGTAAATAAATTGAACTGGTGATTTTTTAAAGTCATCTCTGACTGACAATCTTGAAATTTCCTCCTACTGATGAAAATACTGGAATTTGATCGAATTTGCACAGACATTACCATTTACTAACCTGCAATTTTGTTAGACTGTATATGTAGCCAGCACTAGACTATTTGTGTCTTATGTTTTTGTGTCAAACAAAGTTCATTTTCTTATTTGTGTAAAAAGTGCGCCATTCCTCCCCACTCTTCCCCTACATTTAAAAATCTTTAAAACTGCTTAACTTGTTTATCTTTAATTTGCATTTTATTATTAAATATGGCCTAAGCATTTATATTTGTTCCAGGTTCATTTGCTTATGTTGCTGCTGTTGTTGCGAGTCAGGCTGGAAAAATCTAATAATTTGAATTTACTGCAGTTGTTGGTGAGTTATATTTGTATATTTTTTCTGTGATTGGGGAGAAGACTTTCTCCATAGTGGATTTATTAAGTTAGTGATTAATAATTTATGAACTTCTCATAAAAGATGTTGTGCTTTTTGTATTTGCTAGTATTATCCAAGGCGACACTAGATTAAAATAATGTTATGACGTATCTAGAGACCGTTTAAATTAATATATTCTTTAAGTAAAATTTACCGTTATAACAGCAAGTTTTAATCCACTTCATAAATCTTTAAATTGTAAAATAAAATGCAGTATTTTTAAAATTATTTATTTAGTACTTTTCAGTATAGGAACCCGGGCATTTTCTTTTTAAGCTTGCTGCAATTTGGGCTTCAAAAAGTGAGAGTTGTTGCCAAATGATATAAACAGCAGTGAAAACAAAACTTATGAACTTTTAGGCTTGGTTTATAAGAATTCATGGAACAGATGTGTTTGTGATCTGCAGAAAAGTAGTTAAAATTAACCTGTGGGTAGGGTTCTCGCCATTGTGACAAAATGTTTCATTTGGTGAGTAAACAAAGAATCAGGCTCGCCAAATTGCGAGTGCTCAATTTCTGTTCTTTTTTGTGTATGTGTGTGCCAATATAATCGAGATCTTATCTGTGATACTGAACGATTCATATTGCTTTTCAAGCTCAGTCACACCATGCCATTCACATTACTCTATTTATAGAGGTACAGACTCAACATCTATTCAGTTTAGTAATAGCCAAAGATACAGAAATGATTATGCAATAGGTACTTCTCTATTGTCAGTTAATCGCTATCTATGTGCCGGAATCGCTCCAGTAAAAACACGAGCAAAATTATGCGCATCAAAAGCCAAATAGAGTAAAAGTTTTGCTGGAATAAGGCGTTGAAATTAACCAGGGCTGTCTGCCCACCTACCCGCCCAAAAAAACCCGGGTGGGCTTTTTAAAAAAAAACCACTTAATAAAACCCACATAAAAGTGGGTTTTTTTGGTTTATACAAGTTTTTTGCTGCACAGTATCATTTATTTTTAATTACTACTTATTTGTTTTTATTCTGTTATACATGTAAGACTAAAATTTAATTAAATTTAGGTTTTCAGACATCTTTGTATAAAAAGATAAAAATGATTTGAAAGAGCTGCAAAACCCAAACCTCATCAAATTAAAATTATCCAAAAGGAAAAAATGACTATTTTTTATCATTCATTATCTAATATGTAAAAATGAAAATTTGTCCGTCTGTAATTCTATACAAATCGACAGTTTGGAAGACAGGATTGTGAAATGTTACATATATGTGTATTAAAACACGGCCGAGGCAACTAAATTAATCCGGATCTAAATAATTTATAGTTAATTTTTAATTAATAAAACATCACCAATTTAACAGCAAGTTCCTATCAAATTTAAACATTTTACGTTATAGCAGTTGCTAACAATTAAAAATCCACAATAAAATTCTTATCACAAAAATTCCTTTTCGATTGCAAGATTTCTATGTGAAAAATGAAAATGAAATAAATAGTTTGATGAATATAAAAAAATTAATATTGCGTCATAACTTTTCTATTGCAAGATTTCCAAATGAAAAATGAAATAAATAGTTTGACAAATTTAAAAAAGAAGTTAATATTACGTCACATTGTAAATGTAATGGATGGTTTAGGAAATGTAATGTAATGGATGGCAGGTGAATATATAATGTCATATGAGTTTGAAAAAGTGCATTGAAACATGATAAAAACCTGAGTATAAGCTCGATAAGATAATTGGCATTTTAACATTTTGAAGTTCTCTGAATTTGTTTTCGCCATTTTTAAATCTATTCCATATACATACTCTTGTGTATGCATGTATATTAGAATTTCCACAAAGGTTTAGGTCCCTAGAGCTCATTCTTAGTGAAGAACTGGAATAAAGATGACAAATTGCCATTTTTCTTTAATAATGAAAAATTCTGTAAATAACAAAATACTCGGAAACAACTTTTCATCAAAAGGTTTTAATCTCGGTCTCAATCCAGATCACAGATTTTATTTACTAAGTAAGTAGGTAATCTGTTGTCTAGATTAAATGAATAAAAAAAGAGTGAAAATTACTTAAATTAACAGGCAATCCTTGATTTTTCAAAACAAACATTCTTAAAATTCTGTGCAACGCCGGCTGCTTTAGCTAGCATTATATATATATATACTATTACATATCATTCATTAAGGTCCATATAATTTATTTAAAAATTTTTTTATAACAGTTGCTTAAAAATATGTTTATAATGTATTAAGTATTTTAAAGTTGAACTGCATTTAATATTTCATTTTGTTTTACACTCAAAAATCCCCATTTTTGTTATTAAGAGGTACCACGTAAAATAATAGATACGATGAAAATCAGAAAATGATAAAGGAGGCATTTGTAGTGTGTACCTATCTGAATAAAAAAACTTTTTTCTTTAGACACTCTGCATATAAGTAAAATTGAAATCTATTAAATACAGCCACAACTGCAAAAATACATAATACATTATGAACACATTTTCTATGTACTATTAAAAAAATGAATTATAACCTATACATTTCATAGTCACTTTTCCTACGTAGTCATAAAAAATTAAAAGTACAAGTTCTTTGGATTATATTAATTTGGTGAGGGTTGGGTCTTGCAGTTCGTTCAAATCATTTTTAATTTTTATGCAAAGATGTCTGAAAATTTAAATTTAATTCAAATTTTCTCTTACATATATAATAGAATCATAACAAGTAAGTAATTAAACATAGTTGGCACTGTTCAAAGAAATGGCAGCAAAAACCTGAAAGAAACCAAAAAAACCCACATGGGTTGGGCTTTTAAAAAAAAACCCGGGTTTTTTTCAGCCCTGAAATTGGCCGTTTACCATACTATCTATTAATTATATGCAAAGTATCATTTACCGGTCAATTTTTTCTATCGGTTAGAGTTGAAATCTCATAGCAATTTTTAGTGTACATTTTCACAATGGTAAATCAATGATAGCTGTTTTGAATTTTTATTTAGACTGCTAAAAGAATGTCTAAAACATTTGCACATTTAGGAGACATGTAGAATGTACCTATTTTTAATAGTTTCTGTATTGGATATTCAAATTTCTGTTTTATAAACAGTTACAAAAAATTGGGTTATTTTAGGATGTATGGAAAAAAAAGGATACAATAAGGGGTTAGCTATAAATTTTTTCAATGTTTTATGCCAAATTTATTTTGCTAACTTTTTTTTTTATTTCTTCGCCAAATCACTAATGTTGGTCAAAAGCCAACGAGAACCCTGCCTGTGGGAAAAAGACAAAATTTTGGTAATGAACTGTTCTTTGTTGCAAACCAGATTTATGGCAACCACTAGCTGTATTGTTTCAGGAGGTAGTAATAAATTTTTACGATCTCGTTTTGCTTTTACATTTTGTATGTAGATATTTTTACATTTGTTTCTTTAAAATCAGAATTATTCTGTTTTTGTTTTTTTTAAATCTTTCCTACTCATAACTAACTTAAAAAAAAATTCTGCGTAATTTAAGTAATAATTTTGTATTATTTCTGTTTAACTGAATTTTATGATCTGATCTTCTATATCAGTGGCTCTCCACCTGTGTGCAGTGGCACAGTAGTGCACCGCAGAGAGATCTTAGGTGTGTCGCAGAACTTTTAAGCAAGCTGTGTCAAATTTTTAAAAATTTGAATGTATAATGTCTGGCATTTCATATTATATGATTTACTTTGAAATAAAATTTAGTGTCATAAATTTGCTTTACTTGTATTTGGGAGATTTTTCTTCTGTTGAATTAAATTCTTTCAGAAAAAAAAACCATGTCTCCTGAAGCAAAATAACAATTTACAAACAATTAAAATGCAGTAGAAGATATCGTTAAAAAATGATTTAAGAGTATGCCTATCTGAAGATGTTATCTTACACTGAAAGCCTTCTCATTTTAAAAAAGTCAGAAAACTCAGATCTTATCAAAAACTCTTATCTCTTTAAATGCTAAGCTAATATGGCAAATTACTGTCAGATTAAGAAATATTTTTTAACATTAGCAGTTCCTTTCCTCATACAATTTCCTATAGGCTGTTACCTGTAATTTCCTGCACTTCTATTGATCAATAAACCTATGCCTTGAATCCGCTTGTCCATATATATGGTAAAATTCCATTATGCTTTGCACTGATGATGGTATGCTGAATGATAGCGAAACTAGTGTTAAAAAGTTGCTTAAAATGGTGCTTCTTCTGCTTATAAATATTGATCTAAATTAAAGAGGAGTATATAAAAAAGATTATAAGAATTTTATTTAAAATAATTTTTTTTTCCTTTATTCAGCTCAGATGGCCCATTTTGTTTGTGATAGTAAATAAATAAAAAATTATATAAAGTCATTTATTCTGTAATGATAGATAATCCCTCCCTTTTTTAAGTCATAATTTTAGTGTGCTGTCACATTTAATTCAAGATTTAAGTGTGCTGTCACATTTAATTCAAGATTTAAGTGTGCTGTGACGTAAAAAAGGTTGAGAAACACTGTTTTATATTCAGATGCTAAATTTATTAAAAATCAAAGCTTACTTTTGAAAGTTTTAATATTTCTTCTATTTTCAATTGTTTTTGTAGTATGTTAATGGGCTGAAAATTTCATTATTGAATTTGATTGCAATTATAAAACTATAAGAAAATTTCATTATTGAAGTTGATTGCACTTATGGAACTCTGAAGATATTTTGTTTTGAAATGTGCCAATCACTTTAAAGCATTAACTTTTTTAAAGTGCCATTAAAATAGTTTTAGTTTTGAAAATAACTGCCATATTTAAACTTCAGAGTTTCAGATTGGTGATCATTTTCAAAAATGGCATTTTGGGAAAAAGTCACGAAGTTCATTTTGAGGGCCACAAACACATACATCTGTTCTGAATTTATATGTTGGAGTTAGTTAAATTTGATTTATATATATATGTATTATAAGTTGTTTTCTATATACAATTTACTTGTATTCAAAAATAGACAGCTTTCTTATAAATTTCTTTCAGTAATGAATACTAAATTATTATCATTTTACTAATTGAAGCATAAAACTGTATATTATGTTTCTGATTAGAGAGTCAATTATTTAATAATTATTAAGATGCTATTTCCTTCATGAAAACACCTGCTTGCTAATCTTAATCCTATGGAAGAAATTTTTAAAAAACCTCATTTCCATTTCAATATTTTAATTTTTTTTTCCTGCATTTTATAGCTGAGATTGATCACCACAAAGACCTTTTTTTACCTTTTCGATTTTCTTTTAGTGGCCTTTATTTACTGGGATAATTTCACTTTCAAAACTGGTTCTGAAAATCAAAGCCCCCCCCCTCCTCCCCCCTTAAAAAAACCTGCAAACAAAATCAAAAAAGTAAAAAAGATTCTTTGTCAAGATTACCCTCAGCTATTGAATGCAAAAAAAAAAAAAAAAAATTAAAAATACTGAAATACAAATGAGATATATATATTTTTTAATTTCTTTTATAGGATTAACATTAGCAAGCAGGTGTTTTTGCAGGAGTAAAGTAGCCCCTTAATTTTAAGTAGTGTTAACAATTTAATGTTAAATGCAGTTTTTAATCATTTTAATAAAATGTAAATATCTGTAGTTTTAAATATAGTTTTCCAAAATTATTATAAAATTTTTATGTGCATTACGTTATTATTAGAGATTGACTGAAAACTCATTTTCTGTCCAAAATCTGAATTTCATCGAAAATGCAGCTGAAAATTTGGCCACACCGAAACTATCAGTATTTCAAAAATCTGGTTTCTTCCTTCGGAAATTTTCGACTTTGCTTATCGATTTGAACTTTATTGACTCAAATGAGACTATTTATTGCTACGAACTTCGTTGTTTATAATTATCAGTCATGACTGATTCAAGACTTGACTGCAAATAATAAAGCAAGCAATGCATATACAGTAGCCTTCCTCTTAACCGGAACCCCGCTTTTAACCGGACGATTTTTTTCTCAACATTAGGCAAAATTCAGAAATTTTCATTCCTCTTTATGGTTAATTAACTCAAATTTACATAATGCAGAATAATTTCAACTTCTTATAAAGGTACGTAACAAGATTTTCAACAATTTAATTTGTATTAAATATCGTTCATTATTTGTTATTAGTGATAATTTTTATTTCAATTCAGTGAACTCTTTAGCGGGCAATGTCCACAAGAAGGACACCTGATTTTAATTCCAAAGCTGACAAATGGCATCAAGAATATTTAATTAAAATTTTCCTTTTATATGTTTTATATATGTTTCCTTTTATAAGTACTGGAAGATAAGAAAGTTTTTATTTTCTAATAAATTCGTTTGTAAATCCTGGTGTCAGTCCATTATTTCATCATTTTAGAAACAGACTTACTCCACACCGGAAAGGGTGTATTACGACTAGTATGCATTTCACAAAATATAGAAAATATGTAGTTTTTAAAAACTTACACAAATTAAAAAAACTAAATGTATCCTACGCATTTGATTAATTAAATATGCAGTTACTTATTTAATTTTTTTTACTTCTCCGCTTTAACCGTTTTTTCGCTTAACTGGTTAGCCTTTCCCGTTTAGGCCGGTTAAGAGGGAGGCTACTGTGTAATTAAACTTTTTCACGTACTCATTAAAAGCTGCAGACATAACAGTAACAGAAAATTTTCAGTTTGAAATCACAGAAGTGTTTTGAATACTCTTTGAGTGTCATGGATGAATTATGATTTGTTTTATATGAAAATAAAAAGTTTTGGGTCGAAGGCACAGAGAGTCAATCTGGGCCACATATGTAATTAATTAATAATTATATATATTTAATAAATATGCATAATTAATTAATAATTATGCATATATAATAAATATGTATAATTAATTTAATTATGTATATTTATGTATGTATTAATTACTTTAATGTATACAATTTAATTACTTTAAACAGGTTTTTGGACGTTTTCGTTTTCTGTTGAAAATAGGTAGGTCACCGAAATTTGGTTTCGGCCTTAAAAAATTGTTTGTCTATCCTCAGTTATTATATGCTAACTAATGAAATTACTTATTCTGTAGTTTATGTAATTTTTGTAATTTGTAACTAATAATTATAATTTTATTATTTAAAACATAAAACATTGATTATATTAGCAATTAGAGATGTAATTGTTTGGGAATATAAACTTCTTGGTAGCTGTGATGTATTTTAAAGCAGAGGGAGAGGGGGGAATCATAAAAATTTTATTTAAATTTATAAAAATCATGTCTTTTTTATATCCTAATAACAAAGATGTTAGCAATATTTAATTTTTTCTAGCATAAAATTTGCGTGATGTTAGTTTTTTATCCTCAAAATTATCTATTTCTCTATATAAAAAGCATAGGTAAGATAAATTGGGCTTACCTTATATTTATGTATATCCTTTTTGACATCTGGTATTTTTCTTTTCCTCCGGATAGAGTAAATAAATCTATATCTTGCTCCTGTATTTCTTATTTATTCCGTATATGTGACTGATGGTCTGAACTTCATGTTGTTTAAAAAGACGCATATTTTGAGTGTCTTGTGAAGTTAAATTAGTGCCGAAACTTATGAATAGAAAAGTAAAATTACATTTAATAAGAGCTTTAAGCCATACATCTCTCAGTTTTGAGAGTTTGAGTAACAACTGGAAGTAGAGAAAAAAATACATGAATAAAATATTATTAACAATAAAGAAACAGGAAATTAATCCCATAAATCAGCATAACAAATAATTTGTATCAATATTTATATTTATGGTAATTTAAAATTAGAGTTAATAAATGTTTTATAGTTCTTGAGTATTGCAAAAATGTTTATAATAAAATATCTGTTTATGATTGTGCAATCACTTTTCAGTTTCACTTCCTTCTTTTAAATCGTAAACACTTTCGATAATTACTTTTGTAAATCACATTTGACACATGAAAAGCAATTTACTTCACTTGATTATTTTAATGTCCTTGTTTGGAGATTATATTTCACAATATATCTGTCAACAATTCCCCCCTTAATCTCCTAACGAGGATTGTTCTGTAATTTCAGTTTGTTTGTGTTATTTAGAAATTCAGCCTTGGGCTCTGGTTTCGTAAGTATGTCCGCCGTCATTGACTTGCTTAGGCAATAACGCAATTCAATAATTTTATCTTCTTTCAGCTGTTTTTAATCACATTATATTTGATGTCAATATGCTTCGATTTATTAGAAAACTTTTCGGATTCTATCATTTTTATGCAAGATTTATTATCTTCATAAATTACTATAGGCAATCTTTGCGATATATCGAGATCTTCTAATAGTTTTAGCAGCCATATCAATTCCTGTGTTGCGCTCGGCGCTGCAACGAACTCTGCCTCTGCAGATGATTGTGCCACACACGTTTGTCGTTTTGTTATCCACTGTATTGGATTCTTTCCTAAAAGGAATAAATTGCCTGTTGTCGATCTTCTTGTTTTTAGATCTCCACCCCAATCTGCATCAGTATATACTTCTAGGATGGGTGGTTCTTCTGTGCTAATTACTAAATTTAAGTCTTTTGTTGAATAGAGATATCTTATTAATCTTTTAACAACTTTCCAATCTCTTTCAGACGGCGTTTTGTTTTTTCTGCTCAAGATGTTTACTCCTACTAAAATATCGGGCCTACTTATTGTAGCAACATATAACAGCGCACCTATTGCTTGTCGGTACTTAGTGTTGTTTGGCATTTGTGTTTCTTCATTGTCTAATCGTTGAAAGCCTGTTTCCATTGGAGTGCCATATGGCTTAGAATCTTTTAAATTAAATTTTTTTGCGATTTCTATTATTTTTGCTGTTTGATTTAGTTTAAAGCCGTTGTGAGTCTTTTGTATTTTTATCACGAGGTAATTGGAAATTTGACCTAAATCTTCAAGTGCGTACTTAGATTTTAGTTTATCTATTATCTCATTTATATTTTCATCTTTTCCTGCGATGAGAATATCATCTACGTAGACTGCTATATAAACCCTGTTTTCCCCTTCTTTTCTTATAAATAAACAATTGTCAGCATTGCTCTGTTTAAATTTTAATTCCTTTAGTGTTTCACTAATGTTTGAATACCATGCTCTTGCAGCTTGTTTTAGTCCATATAGTGCTTTTTTTAACTTACAAACCCAGAAGCAGAATTTTCTGCGTCAATCTGCAGCAAACAAAAATTTATCTGTGACCCAATAAGCCTACTATCATAAGAAATAACAGAAACACTTAAAGTAAGCAAAATTTCCATTTATAAAGAATATATATAATATAAGGATACAACAAATACCATAAATCTAGAGACTTAAAGCAAATTTCAGCTAATTCAGCATTTTCAACTCGATTTCGACCCAATTACTCTTGCTCCTTGTGGGGGATCAACTAAACACCAGGTTTCATTTTCATTAAGGGAATTCACTTCCTCTTCTGTCGCTTTTATCCAGTTCTGTTTTTCTATAGAATTTTCTATACTCATCATATCTTCCCAACTGTTAGGTACATATACTGGATCGTGCCGGACTGCATAAGCAAACCTGTCCGGCGGTACACCTCTATTGGTTCTCTCTGATCTTCTCACTTGTGGAATTTGTTGTTGTGACGCGGGTGGTGGACTTAGTTCATTTTGTGTTGGTGTCAGATCTATTTCCATTTCATTCGTGTCTTTCTGTTGTGTTTGTTTGTTTGTTTCTGCGATTAATTTTCTTCTATCGAGATTTTCATTAGTATCTGGATTATTTTTATTTTCTATAAATTTTACACTTCTGGCCAATATTACTCTTCCGTCACTTGTATAGATTCTGTACGCCTTAGAGCGACTGTCGTATCCGACAAAAGTGCCCTTTTCCGCTCTATTATCTAATTTTCCTCTCTTTGATTTGTGTATGTAAGCGTATGCAGTACAGCCAAAAACTTTGAGATATTTCAAATTTGGTCTCCTATTCATCCATAATTCATAGGGTGTGGTGCTTACCGATTTTGAAGGTAGCCAGTTCTGTAAGTGATTCATGGTACATATGGCTTCCCCCCATAATTTGTGCGGGAGATTTGCTTCATTTAGCATACTTCTAACCATATCAAGTAGGGACCTATTCTTACGCTCTGCGACGCCGTTTTGGCTTGGGTTAAGTGGTACGGTAAGTTGATGATGAATCCCATTTTCTTTTAGATATTTTTCTATTTCGTTCCCCGTATATTCACCACCGTTGTCCGATCTGATCTCAGTAGGCATTTTTCCGAATTTGTTTTTCACCATTGAGACGTATTCTTTCAATTTTTCTGAAGCCTCACTTTTATTTGCCATTAAATAAATTACACAATCGTGTATAATCATCGATAAAAGTGACGAAGTATTTTTTCCCCCCAATTGTGGGTGTATTTATAGGGCCACGTACATCAGTATGCACTAACTCGAGCCTTTTTGTAGCTCTATATGCACTTGATTTAGGAAATGGGGTCTCGCTGATTTTTGACTTGATGCATACCTCACATTTAGCGTTATGTTTGCAGTTGTTGATTTTAATTCTCTCAACTAAGTCCTTTGATAACATGGACTTTATTGTGTCGTAGCTCCTATGCCCCATTCGCCTATGCCACAAATCTATGCAATTTGCATTTGAACAGTTGTAGGTGACATTTGCATAGTGCTTGTGATTTTTATCTTTACTAACATGTATTTCGTACAGATTGTTTTTAAGTTTACCTTGAAGTATAACGTTGCCTTCGTGAATTATATCACATTTATCTTTTTCAAATTGCATTCATCTTTGCAGCCGTTTTTAGTTGCCCTACTCACTGACAGCAGGTTAGTTTCTATGTCAGGAACGTATAGTACGTCACGCAATATAACTTGTTTGTTTTTATTTTCGGTATGAATTATTACCTCTCCAGATCCATATGAAATCAGTTTATTACCATTAGCGACTGTGACGTTCGTTTCATTATTATTTATAATTTTGGTAAAAAATTCTTTTGAATTTACTATGTGATTGGAACTGCCACTGTCCACTATAAAAGTGCCTTTATTTTCGGACTCTTCGGTTAGTAAAGCGACACTGTTGTTTTCATTTACTGTGTCTTTTCTTTCTTCATGTTCTGCATTTTTATGTAAATTATTTTCTTCATAAACTAGTGATGTTGAATTGTTTTTATTTTTATAGTGTCTGTTATTAGTGTAACTGTTGTTGTTTTTCGTTTTTAGAAACCAGCAGTCTTTATTTGAGTGGTTTTTCATTTTACAGTGTGAGCAGTACTTATTGCTGCCTCTTTTCTGTTCTGAATGATTAAATTTACCTTGAGTTTTATAGGCTTTATTGCTGTTTTTGGAATTTTCACGATTATCTACTCTACGAGTATATTCGTCCGTAAGCTTGCTTTTTATAAATTGTACGGTTAACTCAGCTTCATCTCTGGCCTCTAGAGCAGTAACTAGGGTATCGTAGGACGGCGGCAATGAGCACAGCAGCAGTGCTGAAATGTGCGAGTCAGTTATGTTTTCACCAATCGCTGACAGTTTAACCACTATCTCTAAAATTTTAGTAATGTGGGCTGTCATATTGCCACCTTCAGTTAATTTTGTACTGTACAGTTTTCATAGCAAGTACAGCTTACTAGAGAGATTAGATCTCTCATGGATTTGTTTAAGTGCGTCTCATGTTTGCCTAGCTGTATTTAAATTTTTGACATGCACTATTTGACTGTCGTCAATGGACAAATTTATTAAAGCCCTTGCTTTTCTGTCTTTCTTGGTCCAAGCATCGTTCAATGGAGTGGGGGCCTCTTGCGTAATAACTTCAATAAGTTTGTCTCGAATTAATAGCATTTCGACCTTGAACCGCCAATTTGTATAATTGTTAGCATTCAATTTTTCAATGGTCGTGCTATCTTTTGTAGAAGAGGCCATAATGTTGCTAAGATTCGTTTTATTTTTTTTCTAATAAATTACCCTATCGGACTATTACCAAATTTGTATTTTTATTGAGAAATTTTTTTTTTTTTTTTTCATTCTCATAATCAATTTGTTAGCAATATTTAATTTTTGCTAACATAAAATTTGCGTGATGTTCGTTTTTTATCCTCAAAATTATCTATTTCTCAATATAAAAAGCATAGGTAAGATAAATTGGGCTTACCTTATATTTATGTATATCCTTTTTGACATCTGGTATTTTTCTTTTCCTCCGGATAGAGTAAATAAATCTATATCTTGCTCCTGTATTTCTTATTTATTCCGTATATGTGACTGATGGTCTGAACTTCATGTTGTTTAAAAAGACGCATATTTTGAGTGTCTTGTGAAGTTAAATTAGTGCCGAAACTTATGAATAGAAAAGTAAAATTACATTTAATAAGAGCTTTAAGCCATACATCTCTCAGTTTTGAGAGTTTGAGTAACAACTGGAAGTAGAGAAAAAAATACATGAATAAAATATTATTAACAATAAAGAAACAGGAAATTAATCCCATAAATCAGCATAACAAATAATTTGTATCAATATTTATATTTACGGTAATTTAAAATTAGAGTTAATAAATGTTTTATAGTTCTTGAGTATTGCAAAAATGTTTATAATAAAATATCTGTTTATGATTGTGCAATCACTTTTCAGTTTCACTTCCTTCTTTTAGATCGTAAACACTTTCGATAATTACTTTTGTAAATCACATTTGATACATGAAAAGCAATTTACTTCACTTGATTATTTTAATGTCCTTGTTTGGAGATTATATTTCACAATATATCTGTCAACAAAAGATTATATGTACATTAAAGATGAGACAGGCTCAGTCTGAGGTCGTGAGACCTAACCTTTTCCAAATTTCTGCCAGTGACTTGGTATAAATAGCAGTTTTTCTGTTTTAAATTGATTTTCAGATAATTCTGTTTCAATCGTTTAACGCAATATAGATAACGCTTTCCTGTTTTCAGTAAAATGTATTCGGAATTCGTACAGCAATTTTTTAATTTTTCTCTAATTTTTTGCTTTTTGCAGTGATTTTTTGACATTTGTAAATGGTATTCAGTTTCAAACTTGCAGCCTAAATATTAATAAGAAATTTTTCCTTCCGTGATTTTAAATAGAGAATTTTTGATGCAATTTTTTGCATTCCAATGTGATTTTTTGTCATTTGTGCATGGAATTAGATTTCAAACTTAATAAAGTTTTTCCAGAATTTGTGCAGTGATTTTTAGATATTTTTCGCATTTTGTATGTCGGACGTGTCAGCTAATATAATATAAAATAGTGTTGAAATCAATTTAAAAAGTGATAAAAATAAGAAAATAATAATTTTCATTCGTTATTTTAATAAATGATTATATAATAAAATTAATTTCATAGAAACTTTTTCCTTGTTTATTAGTAATCCTCTGCTGTTCAAGCAATCCCCAGTTTCTACGGCAACAATTCAGTTAATCTAGGGTAATCAGCACTGCCAAATTAAGGTGAAACAAAGTGTATGTGTGACTTTTAAGATAAACATTGAATTCTTATAAAACTGTATGTTTTTAAAACTATTTTTATTTTTATTATGATTTTCAAAAAGAATTTTAGCTATCAACAGGTTAAATTGAGCATTATAGTGAAACCTCCCCGTGCGATCACCTCCCTGAACGATCATTTTTTATGAAACGAAATTTATTCCCATAGGCTCAATACTAATTTTACCTCCATTCAGAGACAATCCCAGTTGAACTCTCTCCATGAGCGACCCATTTCTTTGAAGAAAATGAAACAAATTCCGTTTTTTTCTGGTCACTTGAAGAAGGGTTTGTTAGAAAAATAATTATGGAGAGCGCATTATTCATCAAACTTCTGAACTAAGTTTAGAATTTTTTTTTATTTTGGGTAATTTTAAATATTTAAACCCCTTTGTGCCTTTTTAGGCAATTAATTTAACTTTGATGACAAATTAAGAATGACCGTCAATAAACTCCCCTGTCCTATTCTGTCAGGAACTTCTCAAAGAAATAGATAAATTAATGAAATCGTCATTATTTATTCCCGTCCAAAAAAAAAAAAAGAAATGTATTTATTTACCAGAACTTCGATAGGACTTGGAAATAAAAGTTATGAAAGATAAAACCGTAAAATCAAAGCAAACGTCAATGTATTAATTTTTTTTTAACTCTATAGTAATTAACTTATGTAATTAACTTTTGTTTTGATGCTTAAATTTTCATATTTTTTCCTAATGTGAAAAATAAAGTTTAGTAACATTGTTACCTTTTTTCAACAATTAAAATCTTGATTTAAACATGACCTCCATTAAGGAGACCACCTCTCGGAGTGACCAATTTTTATTCGAGCGGAACGTGGTCGCTTTAGGGAGGTTTTACTGTATTTTAAACATTAACTTTAATTGGAATTTGTCTTTTTTTAATTATGTTTGATTGTTATAACAGAGTGTCATTAATGACTATTGCTACACAATGTTATTGATCACTGCATAAAGTAGTTGGTTGACAATTACATGAAAAAATACTATTAGTTCTTTAAAATTCTCAATGTTGTAAAAATATTCAATTTTCAAGCTATAACTTTTGGCAAATAAATTCAAATCTCACATTTACATACTTAATATTATTTCTCAAATTTTACATAGTTTGTAAAATTTAATAAACAGAATAAATAAACTATAGCAAATTATTAATTATTATAGCTAGTATTTACTTCGTCAAATTTTGATTCTGACTCGTATCTTTCTAGTGTGTGGAAATGAAGTTTGAAGAATGCACGCTATCTCTAACTGCATTGGAAAGGTCCTGCATTGCAAGATCTGCTGATTGAGATGGAAATTATTTTCAAAGGAAAAGAATGAACAGATAAACAAGAAATAGATGACTTGCAGATTTTTTTTTTATCGAATAGTATAGTTATGAATAATAATAGTTTGTAAATAAAAAACATTTAATTCATTTTTGTGATTACTAAATTTTATTTGTGCTACATAGTAAGTTTTATTTACATTTCTAAGAATTTACTTAAGTTTTTTTGTATTAGCACTTCCATGTTTGAGATATTTCAATAAAATATTTATAAACTTTTAAAATTATCGTAAATTAAACTTAAAAGTTGCTATTCATGACAAAAAAATGAGAAACAATTGATAAAAATTGAATTATAAAATCTAGCTAAAATTTTAATTTAAATGAAACATCCATAAATTAAGATGATATTGAAAAGCTAAACTGTTTTAATTTCTATTTATTTCAAATGCCTGATATGCAGTTTAGAGATTATATCAATTTGTATTTCTAAAAAAGTATTATATAGTTTCACCTAGGCAGTAAGGAAGCTCCTTAATATATATATATGGATATAATGAAAATTACCATGTTTTAATTATCTTCTTTCTTTTTATCACTTAAGACTTTTTATAGTATTTTTTAATTTAACTGTTTGTTACACAGAAATTTGTTGTGTTCAAATAATTTTTACTTTCTATCAGCCCCCATGTCTTACTGATTTCATCAACTAAGTAGGCATTAGAAATTCTGAACTGGAATTAAGATAGCTTTTCTGTTATATATTAGTCTATTTTTTGTGTAGGTGTACAATTTCTGGAAGTTTTGAAGTGATGAAAAAAAGCATTTTTTCTATTTAAAAGGAAAAAATAGATTTTTTTTTACAAATAAGAGCTTTTCATAAAAAAATATTAAACATTTTTTGAATTTATGTAGCTCTAAAAATAAAAAGGTTTTATTTTTACTTCATATGAATATATTATAAATGGAAATAAAAATTTTAGTTCCAGAATACCTTTTCATACTGAATTTAACAGCATGGTTTATAATGTATTATTTAACTGTTTGTGATGGCCATTTTGGTTGCACTTTCTATTTTAAATTGTCATTAAAACTGATTTTTAAATAAAACAAAATTTGCTGCAATTTGTGTTTATGTAATGAAAAAATGGGATTTGAACAGATTGTTTATCCCCCCCCCCCCCTCCCCATAAAGTAGTTAGACTCTGATTTAGAAGGAAGGCAGTCATAACGATAAAATATAAATTTTGTTCTAACTTAATTACTTTAAAAATTTGAAACTAATAATATAGATTTTTTAATTCAGGAGTAATTTAAAAAAAAATAGTTCAGTTTGAAAAGAACAACAGGTGGATTTATTGTTTTTAAATAAATTTTGACAGAAATTTGCTTTTTCTTTTCTTTTGCAAGTTTTTTATATAGTTAAAAGCAATAAATAAGTCTAAAGAATAATATTTATAGTAAAAATGAAAAGAATAGAATTAGCTACATGTTATTTTTTTAAATTATGGTTAAGTATTTATTGAGTATGTGAAAAAAGTATATGAAAAACTGTTCGTGTAATAAAAATTATTTTTTCAAATACATATTTCAGCCTTACCATTTCCTCAAATCAGTATATGATATAATTTTGGATATGACTTTTTTTTATGAGAAAAGTAGCATTTAATTATCAGTTTTACAAGTTAATGTTTTTATGTGGGATATTGAACATTAAAAAGATCAGATTGTAGAGTGAAAATAAACATGATATTCCAACAGAGTATTCATCCCCAGCATCATAGAGTCGGTAAGTTCAGGATGAATATTGTCATAAGAATAAAATATAAATTTTGTTCTGCATTAATTGAATGTTTTTAGAAATTGGAAACTATCAAATTTTATTAATGCTTCGATATTTTTTTAATATTGGAATAATTTGTCTCAAGAAACAAAACATGCCGATTTTTGAATATGTAACTTAAGGGGGCTGGTCAATCAGCTTCTGATTTCTTCTTACTAAAGTAAAGTCTATGGGTATTTGATGCATTCATATATTTGAGATATCTCCTTGGGAAATTAATATTTTTAACTTCTATTTTTTGTGTACACTTCCTAAAAGATGTCTCTTTTTTTTCTTAGTTCTCAAAATATTTCTAAAATTTTTGCTTAATTTTATAGGAAGTGTTAAAAGCTTACTCACAGTTTGCCTGCTTTTAACACATAAAATATTAAATTCAGCATAGAATTTAGAAATATTTTGTAAACTAAGAAAAAAAGAGACATACTTTAAGAAGAGTACACAGAAAAAAGATGTTATAAATATGAGAGAAGATATTTTAAATATACAAATGCATCAAAAGTCCATAGATTTAACATTACCGAGGAGAATTCCGAAGCCTCCTTAACTCATTAATGATGAGCCTCTTTTACATTTCTTTTAATTCTTTGTCACCAGTTTTTCCTCATTGTAATTTTAATTATTTAATCGTTCAAAATTTGAGAATAGATAATGTGGAAATTTCCAAATTAAAATACTGGTATTCAAATTTAAAAGTTTTGTTCGCCTTACATGGCAAGCTTCCTTGCCAACCGGCTTTAATGAGTTACCACAAAATGTTTTCAACTAAATTGTGGCAAAAGATTTTTAATAAAAGGGGGAGGGGGGACAAAGTTTATATATAAATTCAATTAATGTGAAGTTTTATGTTAAGGGCAGAAAAGAATAAATTCTTTCAGCTACATATTATTTTTAATAATTGTTGAATATTTCTATTGATTATGGGGGGAAAAAATTAAAAATTGGTAATAAAAATAATTTTATACAAGTAATACTATATTACACTTTCAACCTTACCATTTCCACAAAATGCAATAATTTGTATAATTTTGCATATCACTCTTTTTTTTTTTTTTTTTTTAAATTATGAAAAGTAGCATTTAATTATCAATTTTACAAGTTAATGTTTTCAAGTAGAACATTGAACATGGAAAGAAACAAAAACACCCGAATGTACCTATTATAAAATTTTGAATAAATTATTTTATTAATGGTATTCCAATTTTACTAAAAAAAATAAATACCTTCGAAACAAGAAAAGTTTTTTCCCCCAAAAAATTTCTAGGTTATTTCAGAGCATTTCCATCACTAATCATTTGTCAAATTGTCACTCAAGATACATCATAAAATTCGTCCTTTAGATATTTTCTGCATTATTATGAAAGTGAACTTAAAAATTTAATTTTCTATATCATCGAAATATATATATATATATATTTCTATAGCAACCAAATAAAAATTTTATTTTAAATAATTTAAAAACATTTTATATACATGTATATTCAAACCTGGATTCATTAATATAGAATGGCTAACACTTTTTCCCCTAATATAAAGAGATATTGATTAACAAAACTATGCCAAGACAGATAATCAATATCTACCTATGTTGGAAAAAAAACTAGTATGTTGTGGCCATTACAAAACTTTCTTCTATATAAATCACGTCAATTAAATCATTCAAATAGTACAAGAAATTACATCAATTTAGCACCAATTCATATCAAAGTATATCTAAATTTGAAGTTAGGTGAAAATTCGTGCATTAGTTCTTGAGATAGAGCTATAGCAGAAATTCTGAAAAATGTAGCATAGCAGCGCCACCTGTTGAGCGATTTGCAACAAAACATAAACAGCATTAATTCATATCAAGGTATATCTGAATCTGAAATTTGTTGAAAATCCAAGCATTAGTTCTTGAGATAGAGATATTGCGGAAATCTCAAAAAATGCAGCCTAAAGCACCACCTGTTGAGCGATTTACACCAAAATGTGTAAAACGTCAATATATGTCAAGGACTAACTGAATCTGAAGTTTGATGAAAACCTGTGCATTAGTTCTGGAGATTGAGCTATCGTGAAAAATGCTGCATAGCAGCGCCACCTGTTGAGTGATTTACACCAAAACATAAACAGCACTAATTCATATCCATGTGTACCTGAATCTGAAGTTTGTTGAAAATCAAGAATTAGTTCTTGAGGTAAAGCTACCGCGGAAATCGCAAAAAATGCAGCATAGCAGCGCCACCTGTTGAGCGATTTGCACCAAAATTATAAAACATCAATTCATGTCAAGTACTAACAGAATCTGAAGTTTGATGAAAATCCGTGCATTAGTTCTGGAGATTGAGCTATCGTGAAAAATGCTGCATAGCAGCGCCACCTGTTGAGCGATTTACACCAAAAACTATTTTGCACCAATTTATATCAGGGAATATAATTTTTTATTAAATATAAATTTTTGTTAAATTCCGTGCTGTAGTTGTTGAGATAGAGCGCCCACAAAATTTGTGTCACATACATACAGACAGACAATTTGTAAAAACATGTTTTTCGGAATCTCTGACCCCTAATAAAACATGTAAATCCGTCGAAAACCGAAAGTCAAAAATTTTCACAAATCAATACTTTCTTGTAAAGATAGAAGAAAGTAAAAAGCTTTGCCATTTTATAATGCCGAATCCAGTTTTGACCAATATCGGCCTGTCCGGCTTTCCCCGATATTGGAAAGTATTATGTTGTGACCATCACAAAGCTTTCTTTTATATAAATCACGTTAATTAAATCATTTAATTAGTACAAGAAATTACATCAATTTAGCACCAATTTGTATCAAAGTATATCTGAATTTGAAGTTTGGTGAAAATTCGTGCATTAGTTATTGAGATAGAGCTACAGGGAAAATTCTGAAAAATGCAGCATAGCAGCGCCACCTGTTGAGTGATTTGCACCAAAACATAAACAGCACTAATTCATATTAAGGTATACTGGAATCTGAAGTTTGTTGAAAATCCGTGCATTAGTTCTGGAGATAGAGCTATTGCGGAAATCACAAAAAATGCAGCATAGCAGCGCCATCTGTAGAGCGATTTACACCAAAATGTACAAAACGTCAATTCATGTCAAGGACTAACTGAATCTGAAGTTTGATGAAAATCCGTGCATTAGTTCTGGAGATTGAGCTATTGTGGAAATCGTGAAAAATGCTGCGTAGCAGCGCCACCTGTTGAGTGATTTATACCAAAACATAAACAGCACTAATTCATATCCATGTATACCTGAATCTGAAGTTTGATGAAAATCCGTGCATTATTTCTTGAGATAGAGCTATTACGAAAATCGTGTAAATGTTGCAAAATGCAGCATAGCAGCGCCATCTGTTGAGCAATTTACACCAAAACGTTACCAGAAGCAACTCATATCAAGGAATAACTGAATCTGAAGTTTGATGAAAATCCGTGCATTAGTTCTTGAGATAGAGCTATTACAGAAATCGCGAAAAATGCAGCATTACAGCACTACCTGTTGGGCGATTTACCCCAAAAACTAATCAGCCCCAATTTATATTAGGGACTACTTGAATATAAATTTTTGTTAAATTCCGTGCATTAGTTCTTGAGATAGAGCGCCCACAAAATTTTAGTCACATACAGAAAGACAGACATTTTGTAAAAACATGTTTTTCGGAATCTCTGACCTCTAAAACATGTCAATCCGTCGAAAACTGGAAGTCGAAAATTTTTACGAATCCAATACTTTCTTCATGTAAAGATAGAAGAAAGTAAAAAGGTTAGCCATGCAATATCGGCCGGTCCGGCGTTCACCGATATTGGCCGGTATTGCGAAATCGCTGTTACCGATATTGCTGTGCTACCTGGGGTATTCTACAGAAAGCGAATTTTAGTGCAACTCGGAAATGCATATAAATTCATTATGTTAGTAACAGTGCAAACCGTTTTACCTCATAGACCATAACATTACGGAATAATTTTGTGTGCCCCTGTAAATGAACTATAAGTGGTATGCATAACATTTTAAAAAAAGGTTTTTGTAATGCAGCTCAATATCTCATATATTTCATTATGTTTTGAAAAGTGATAAAAATGCACTGCAAATTATTTTTTCTCATATACTATAATGTAACGTAATACTTTTAAGTCCCCTATAAATATATTTTCAACGGCAAGCCTCAATTACATGGCAATCCGAATATATTTATGCAAGTTAGAGCATGAACAAACTGCAGACAGATACACAAATCGAATTCATAAACGCTTTTCAACTCCCTTGGAAAGTGTTAGCAAGAATGAAAATTCGTGCGTCAAACATAGATTATGAAACACTTTCCAACACATTCAGAATGCTACAACAAAACTTTATTGTTTACTAAATATCCGAATTCTTTTGTGTAGCCCTGTATATGATCTATAGATTTGTATGTGTACATACTGTAGTATGTTACTGTATACTACTATGTATATATACTGTATGTGCTAAAATTTACTTCAGTCAGGAAATACATAGCACAATTGAAAATCCCTCTTCAGCAATTTCTTTCAATAAACGGACGTGTACGTGGGATATTTTGAACAGTCCTATATATGATCTATAGAGTTTAAATACACCAATTAATATGCAGATAATTAGTTACATTTAAAAATGCATAACACAACAAAAATGAGCTACCAGCAATTATTGTTCGTAGACAGTACTGTGGCCAAATTCTTTTGAGTGTACCTGTAAATGAACGGTACATTATATGCATACTACAAATCCTACACTCTACAGCAATTTCCTGTAGCGCACCTCGGTGACATGGATCAATTTGAATATACAGTGAAACACGCTTAAGAAGTTTCCCAAGGGAATGGAAGGGAAAAACTTCTTAAACGGGAAAATTAGTATTTTTGAAAAAATTAATAGTTTAAATATTGATATTCAGAAGAGGGTTTATTTTATCTTAGTACAATAATACAAAGAGTATTTTCTATAAAATTGAGTTTTCTTAAGAAATTAAAATTAGTTTGCACACTTAAAAAATTTAGCAAATAAAGTAAAAATATATAATTACCTTAGAAACTCTGTATTTAATCCAAGACAAGAAATTTCTCTTTAAGAGTCATTTGATATGTTTTTGCAAAAAAAAAATTGGTTATAGTTTTTTGTTTCTGTTTTTTTTCGGCAACTTTTAATTGATAACAGTCTAATTGTCTTAAGCTTTTAAAAACTTCTTCAGGCACATCTTCGACACTTTCGATAAAACGCCGAAAGGTTTCTAGTCCTTTTACAGCTTCTGAAAAACTAGGAATTTCCACATCTTCTTCTTCAGTTTCACTCATTTCTTCATCTACTGTCATTTGACAAATATCATCCACTGTAAGCATTTCACATGGTACTACTTCATCATCTACCGACACGTACTCCTCAAACGATACAGTGAAATCCATCTTTCTCTGGAGAGTCTTCCAATCATCCTCAATATCAAATTCATATTCTTCTGTTGAGTCTCCATCCAAGAATCCCGCTTTTTGAAAACAATTGGCAATGACAGATGGGGTTGTTAACTCCCATGCAGATAAAATAAAATGAATTGATTCCAAAACGTTCACTTTTTTTAACTCTCCAGTATTGTCAAGTTTTTCAATCATCCATTTCACTAGCCGTTTTCTGTAATGCTGCTTAAACACTTTAATTACTCTCTGATCCATAGGTTGTAAAACGGAAATTGAGTTCGGTGGTAGAAAATGGACGTTTATGTTGCTCAAGTTTTTCGTGTCTTTGGAATGGGCGGTACAGTTGTCCACGAAAATGATGATGTTCCTCTTAGTTTTCCTCATTTTGTCATTCAATCTTTTCATGTAATCTTCATAAATTGTAATTGTCATCCACACAGTCTTGTTGCTTTCATAATCACAAGGTAGCGATTTCACATTCTGAAAACATCTGGGTTTCTTCGATTTTCCAACAATTAAAATTGGCAACTTCTCAGATCCATCCATGTTGGCACCCAATAAAATTGTAAGTCGTTCCTTATTTCTTTTACCTCCGTGACATTTTTCGCCTTTATATGCATATGTTTTATCCGGTAAAAGATTGTAGAAAAGTCCACACTCATCCATATTGAAAATGTCTTTAGGATGATAGCCGGTTATCAAATCTGGTAAGATTTTCTTCCACTCTTCGATTTCTTGTGGATCGACACTTTTACTCTCGCCTTGTATAGAATTATAAGTCAATCCAGCTCTTTTCTTCATCCTATCAATCCATCCATTTGAAGGAGTAAATTCAATCTCCATTTTTTTGGCAATTTCCTCAGCCTTCTCTCTAAGAATAGGTCCACTTATAGGAATATTGGCGGATCTGGCTTGTTTGAACCAAATCAATAACTTTTCTTCCATAACTTCATATTTTCCTCTTTCACCTTTTTAATTTTGCGAGATTTTTGAGAACAGTTTAAAATGAGATCTCGTTTTGCTACAATTCCATTCAGAGTAGTCACAGGTATGTTCAACTTCTTTGCAATTTCAACTCTTGTTGTTTTCGCGTTCCTATCAACTTCTTTCAAAATTTTGATTTTGTCTTCAATTGACAAGGCTTTCCTTTTAATTGCCTTGCCCAACATTTTTTGGGGAAAAAAACAGAATTTTTTGTCCGTGTATTTTCTAACGAGAAAGCTTTGATGTTATGCACTTTACACTGACTTAAAAACTGCGAAATGAATAAACCAAACGCAGATTTGGAACATTACACTTATGGAATATGGTGGTGGGAAAGAATCTGTTGTAACTATTGAACTGAAAGAACCACCCATCGGTAGGGCGGAGCAATTCCCTTTTCTCTTATCAGTCACTATTGTTACAGTGACGAGAGGCCCATCCTCTACCCACATTCCATTTCCATCAAACACGTTAAACAGATTTTAAGGTGAAATAGAGGTGACCACATCTGCTATCAGTCCTAAACATTGACCTTTTTGAATAGCGAAGAATAATAAAGAAAGAGATTTCAGCACAGAAAATAAAATAATAATCAAAAAGACAAAATAAACGAGCTTTGAAAGTAAAAATGGAAGAAAAAATAAAACTTTTTAAGCGTGAAAGAGTTTCGAACAAAACTTCTTAAACGAGTTATTTTAGTGTTGTAAGAATAAGAGAAAAATGGGAATCGAAAATATAAACTTCTGAAACGGGAAAACTTCTTAAGCGGGAACTTCTTAAACGGGTTTTACTATATTAAATTACGCTGTGAATGATATTTCCCCATAGCGCGTCATGTAACGAAATTCTTTTGAGTGTCCCTGTAAATGAACAATAAACGGTACATTCTATGTACACCATATTCTAGAGTAAGCACCTTATAGTGCACCTCAGTGATATGTATCAATTTGAAATGTTTAAAAGAGTGTAACATCATTAAAATACGTCGCAAACGATTTTTCCCCATAGGCCGTATGTAACGAAATCCTTTTGAGTGTCTCTGTAAAAGAACCATAAGTGCTATACGCTTCATTTTCAATACCAAACATGCCATAGTAAACCCCAATAACATATATCAATTTCATGGCAATCGAAGCACAGTAATCATCCACTAATCCGGCACGATTTTCAAGAAAAAAATAGTATTTCTTGTTCAATCCCACCTGGTGTTTATAATAATTTGGTAGAACGTGGGTGACAAAAAACATTTCTGTGGATAATTTGTGGAACTGTTGAAAGGGAAAAAAATATCACTAGAATTAAATACTTTTTCCATTTCAGAAAAGGTTGCTGAACTTGAAACAGAAATTGATTTCATCATCAAATAATGAATGTGTATCATGAGATTAAAAAAAAAAAAATCTGCGAAATAGTCCAGGCAATAGAGACCGTATAGGGACTCTACCTAGCAAAATTAATGGTAGTACTGGAAATCGGCTTTCTAGATGTTTTTTGGGTCGCTGAATCCGAATTTGTAACTTCCCACCAAAATTTCCCCCGGCAACCCCCCCCCCCCAAATTTTGGTAAAAAGCCCCCCAAAAAAGATTTTTATTAAAAAATTCCATTTTTTTATTGTTTTAGGGGAAAAGTATCTAGAAATTCAGAAAGTAAACAAAATTTGCAACAAATTAGATACATGGCATTATGACTTAGGATGAAGGGGAAGGGGGGATCTGCCTCGGAACATGCGTCGCAGTGCTGCGTAGACTAAGTTGCGCAATTCCACTTAAACACTCACACGCTTACATTAGCCCTCCCATCTTCCCTCCGAACTTTCTCTATAAGGTTTGCTTTAAGTTTTTTGGGTCGCTGAATCCGAATTTTTAACTTACCCCCAAACCCCCCCCCCCCCCAAATAGTTGTTTTTAACTTAAATTTCTTATTGTTTTAGGGGAAAGGCATTACGAAATTCAGAAACTAGACAAAATTTATAATAAATAGGATATATGACATTATGACGTAGGATAAACGGGGAGAGAGGGGGCTGCCTCGGAACATTCCCCGCGCGCTTTTCTCAAAAACCAAATTTTTTCAAAAAATCAATTTTTCGCGGGGTTGCTGGGTGAAATTTTGGTGGGAAGTTACAAATTCGGATTCAGCGACCCAAAAAACATCTAGAAAGCCGATTTCCAGTACTACCATTAATTTTGCCAGATAAAATCCCCTATTGCCAGGACTTCATCATTTAGTGCACGTAACGCCGCAGTGCATGTTCCGAGGCAGACCTCATCCTCCCCTTTCATCCTAATTTCTGAATTTCGTAATGCTTTTCCACTAAAACAATAAGAAATTTAAGTTAAAAACAACTATTTGGGTGGGTTTCGGGGGGGGGGGATTTTGGGGGGAAAGTTAAAAATTCGGATTCAGCGACCCAAAAATCTTAAAGTAAACTTTATAGAGAAAGTTCGGAGGGGAGATGGAAGGGCGAATGTAACCGTGTGAGTGGTTAAGTGGAATTGCGCAACTTAGTTTACGCAGCACCGCGCGCATGTTCCGAGGCAGATCCCCCCTACCCCTTCATCCTAAGTCATAATGTCATATATCTAATTTGTTGGAAATTTTGTCTACTTTCTGAATTTCTAGATACTTTCTCTCTAAAACAATAAAAAAAAATTGATTTTTTTAATAAAAACCTTTTTTGGGGGGCTTTTTATCAAAATTTGGGGAGGTTGCCGGGGGAAATTTTGGTGGGAAGTTACAAATTCGGATTCAGCGACCCAAAAAACATCTAGAAAGCCGATTTCCAGTACTACCATTAATTTTGCTAGGTAAAGTTCCCTATTGCCTGGACTAAAAGATAAACAAAATAATTTTGATGAACTTTTAGAGTACATACAAATTTATATCGAACAAAATATCCGAATGCGCGATTGATAGACATCGTGCTGGGCATAATATATCAGCACGTGTGTAGGGTCACCACCCTGTAACTCCACATCAAACGGAATGACTCCCTAAAATAAGAGAAGACTACTACAAAACAACCTGATATTCGAGATTTGTTTAAAATGGCTTCTACATGTAAGTCTACTGTGTAGAACTACAGTGCACGTTTTCATTTTATAGATATGTACATATGTTCATGTTTCATTTTTCATTATTGAGTTTTTTTTTATTCTATTCAAGCTGTTTAAAGAATAGAAAACATGTTTTACTGTCATTTTTTGTTTAATTCTAACTTCTAAACGTTTTTCCCGACATTCATACTGTAACCCGGAAAATTTCGTAATCCGGAATGCTTCAAATCCCGAACGTGCCGGATTAGAGGATGTTTACCGTATATTTATGCGAGTTAGTGCACGGGCAGACAAACCGAAATCATAAACACTTTTCAACTATGTCGGAAAGTGTTGAAAAAGCATTCTGTGTTGCTACGTGCAGATACATCCGTTTCAAGCTACTCCCCCTCTTTACATTTCTCTCTCCTGTACTCGTGTTAACTATCTTGATTTTTTTAATGAATCCCTATTTATGCGTAAATGTATAAGTTATCGTTAATCCATATTCCATTGCTTGTAAACGTAAAAATCTGAAAAACGCTAGTAAACTTGTCTAAGACGGAATTTCATAGGAAAGAAGAAAAATCCGTTATTGACAGGTTCCCTTCTTAGGAGGTACATTGTATGTTTTAAATGTCTTATATTCTTTTCGCACAAATTTTTTATTCCTTCTGTACGGATGAACACATTTTTCCTTTTAAGACAGGATATCAGGGACAGGTTTTAATGAGCTTTAATTTTTATTACGATTTAAAAATATCTTCATTTTTTGAAAAAAAGTTGTTGGGCCGGACTTCATTTTACGGAGTTTTCCTAGTGTCGGGCCTCATTATACTGTTTTTTTACACCAGGTCTGAAACTAGCCCTTTTTTCACCCGGGGCAAGCATGGTTTTTGGCGCTTTCCCCTCCTCCTCCTCTCCAAAGTATATTTACAAAGAAAATGTTATTAATTTTCTAATAGCCGAATTATTTTCAAATTTGAAATATGTAATCAAAAAATATGCAACACTGAACTACGTAATAAGCTTTGTCAAATATTCATTCATTTAAAAAATCTTGAAAACGGAATAGAAAAGAAACGAAGAAAATTCCGCTTTACACAGGATCCTTATGCCATATCATCTTTAGATTCTTCTATGCTTTTGCATAACCCAGACAGGTTGATTTTAACAATACAGTGCTAAACATACATGTGAGAAAAATCGACAAGCGAAATCTTCATTCTGCCGCCGGGGGCATATGCCCACCCCCCCCCCCCCCCTTAGTTTCGGTCCTGCGGGCCAGGCCGAGGGAATGATTTTCATAGGGGTCGGAAAGTACCGTCGGGATGTTCCCGTAGAATCCGAATCTGCAAAAAAGAAATGGTGGTTCTCGTTCAAGATTTCAAAGTTGGACCCTTTCTCTAACCCCTGGGGGATTGGAGTTGGGGGGGGGGGGGGTCAACGTTGGTCTCACTGATTAGCTTTTTTTTAAATATATGTAACACGTATTGTTCTGTTTTTCAATCCAACGTGTATACTTGAGTTATTCGACCGTTTCCAGATTTTTCGGGCACACTGTATATATATGTACGCATTAAATTTAATAAGCATTTGTGCCCCCCCCTCCCCCTGCCCAAAATTTCTGGTTACGAATGCTTATCCATTACAATCATGTTACACATGAGCACATCTATCTTTATTAACACATGCATTTATCTGTTCTATCTTATTTAGATATTTTTTACCTGCATTTCAACCGAATATCCTGTATGGTATACATTGGCTTTAATTCTTCGCATAACAATCGAGTGTCCTCTTTTTGATAATCTGAAACGACATTTGAAACCAGTTTCATTAAAATTAAATGAATTTCTTCTAGGGATGAACCGAATAGAGAATTTGGCCAAATACCTAATATTCAGCAAACGGTAAACCGAATATTCGGCTAGCCGAATAGTGACTATCAAGCCGAATACCGAATATTTGGCCAGCCGAATAGTGACTATTCGACCGAATACCGAATATTCGGCTTGCCAAATACTTTTAAGTTTCAGAGTTTGAAAGTATTAAAAAGATACATTTTAAATCAATTTTACATAATGTTTAACCCATATTGATATTTATAAGTAAGTTTTGCACTAAAAAATCTATGCTTTGAATTGTTATTTAAGAAAAGGATAGTTTTAAAGCTTCTTTAATTGATAAAATTAAAAAAAAATGTTTTTTCAATATTCGGTGACCGAATATTTCGATATTCGGCATACCGAATAGTTTGATATTTCGCCTAACCGAATATTTTGTAGTATGGCCGAATATCGAATAGATACCGAATATTCGGTGCATCCCTAGTTTCTTCTATCTCTTAAACGCCACAGATGGGTTATTTTATGTCTTTGCAATCGTCAAATAACAAAAAATTCTGCGAGTTTTCTTACAATGAATATTTACAATTGCAACACCCATTGATCTCTTCCAGAGTTTCAAGCGAGACTGCGAAAAAGCCACTGCGAGCTTTACGCTTTCGCTGCTTGCGGCATCTCTGAGTATCCGCAGATTTTCATGCGAAATAGCGAAAAACTAGCTGCGAAGTTTTCTCTGTTTTACTGATCAAGAAAAGTTAATTGCGAAAATTAACTTTAACAACGCCTTCAACTGTCACATGAGCAGAAAATAGCTGAGCTCAATTACGACCGGGAGAGATGATAGATTTTCAGTTGCTTTGATTGATGGCATGATGCCGCCGGGAAATATTTCTACTATGAAATGAGTGAATTATCAGTTTTCGACATTGAATATTGCTATTTTCAGTTTATTTTATATACTTCTTACTAGTCTGCTTCTGAAAAAACTATTATGGGCTTGTAAAAAGATCGTAAATTTATACAGAAAACATGGTTAACGAATACAAAAAAATGAAAACTTTACGCATTAAACTGCATATTTCAATTTTTAATCCAATAATAGAGACTACTTCAATGTGAAAAAGTTATCAGCGCACTTATCTACCCTTAATAATTAAAATAAATTATTAAAAATCAAATATTATTTGAAAATTGAATCAGTAAAACTGAAAACGGCAGGTTGACGCAGACTCCAGGTGTATATTTTAGCTTATTGCGAAAGGTGGAGCTTATTTCTGAAACTGGACAGCATTTTCGCGCAACTTTCGCAGTTAGAGAAATAAGCCCCGCCTTGACACCTGTCAAAATTTGTTTACCTTTAGCAGCGAAAAGTTCGCAAAAAGGCTGGCTTCTGATTGGTCAATCTCGTCTCGCTAATAGCGAAAAATCTATCTGGATCTGGGCCATTGTATAGACTAGCAATATCTTGCAGTTGTAGAAAATATCCTTCAGATGTCGCTGCGATCTGCATATTGCAGCAGCATCGTTGCACATTTAAGGGATACAATATTTTAGCGTTAGTTTAAGTATTACAGGGATAGTCGATTTCCACACTGTGTATTCTTGTGGCTATAGCGGTGGAGTGACTATGCAGCAAAAGCTGCAGATTTTTAACAGTGTACAACTATTTTTTAATTGTTGAAGGCCGGATCCATAGCTTTTTCGCTGTTAGCGAAACGAGATTGATCTATCAGAAGCTTGCATTTTGAGAACTTTTCTCTGTTTGCATAAATGCAAGCGTCTGATTGGTCAATCTTGTTTAGCTAACAACGAAATATCTATCTCATCCCGGCCCATAATGATTAGTTTTTGCGCTTTCCTGTTTCATGTGCTCATACAAAACCATACGCTATATTGCAAGATAATAAAATATCGCAATTTAAATATCAATAACTTTTAAACGGGAATAAGTAATTTCAGTAGAAGTGAGAAGTGAAGGTAGTTCCACCAATCAAAACTGCTGTTTTTGACCTCCATTGCGACGTTATTCACAAGTCACAACAACCAGGACCAATGATATGCAAGGCCAGATCGTGACTTTTAAAACCCCACACGGAGTAGATCATCTTTACACGGTGATTGGCACAAAACAATGGGCGCGCCCTTTGCCCCAATCACCGTGTAAAGATGATCCACACCGTGTGACGTTTTAAACGTCATGAAATGGCCTTGTATCGTGACCAGCGACCTACAAGGCCAGTTCAATACTTTTATGACGTCAAACGGACTGGGTCATTTTTACTCAACTTCCTCGCAGTAAAGCGTAGAGAATGTATAGCATCTTTGAAAAAGGATTTTTCATAGAGTAAAGAGAAAGAATAGAGATGAAGTGTAGTGGCAAACTAGTACTGGCGGGAAAGGGGGGGATGACGGCAAAAATATGGCCTTGTATCGTGACCAGCGACCTACAAGGCCAGTTCAATACTTTTATGACGTCAAACGGACTGGGTCATTTTTACTCAACTTCCTCGCAGTAAAGCGTAGAGAATGTATAGCATCTTTGAAAAAGGATTTTTCATAGAGTAAAGAGAAAGAATAGAGATGAAGTGTAGTGGCAAACTAGTACTGGCGGGAAAGGGGGGGGATGACGGCAAAAATGTAACCCTAAAATCCGCTGCGTTCGGCCCAAACACAGCCACGTGCTTTCGCAAAAAAGAAGAAAACTTTTAGTAATACAGTTTGTAATTAATAATACAATGAAATGCTAGTTTAAATTGCTTAAATATAAGCAGATGATTTTCATTTAAAGAAATCATGCACGGGTAATATCAAAGAATTCGGTCCCTGTTCCACGTGCTTGTTTTGTTTTGGCCGAATGAGGGCATTTAAATTTGAGCGATAACACGCATCATATTGCAAACCGTTTTCACGGCACACTGCATCTCCATTTATATCTTTCCTCCGTGGACTTTTTAACTCTATTTTAGGACTCTAATCGATATGTATTGCTTTTATTTATAATAATTTTGAGCTTTGTAATCATTTAAAGATATTATTTGTTGGATCTGTCATCTTTGTGCTAGAGCTTGATATGTGTCTTTACACTACAGCGTCTAGAATACCTAGTGTGGAAATATGCTATCCAAAGAGTGCTAAAAAATTTTATCCTTTAAATGTGCGACGATACTGCTAAAATGCCAAGTGTCGATCGCAGCGACATCTGCGGGATTTTCGTATTACTGGTATTACATTGTATAGACTAGCAATACCTTGCAGTTTTAGAAAATATCCTGCAGATGTCGCTGCGATCTGTATATTGCAGCAGCATCGTTGCATATTTAAGGGATACAATAGTTTAGCGCTTTTTTAAGTATTACAGAGATAGCTGATTTCCACACTATCTATTCTAGTCGCTATACTTTACACTGTTAAAAATATGCAGCATTTGCTGCATACTCACTCCACCAATTTTATAGAATGTTTCTGTTCTGACCAATGAGAATGCCCCATAATATAGTCAAGTTACAGTTTTTTGTAAAAGGGATGGAGTGACGATGCAGCAAATGCCCCAGATTTTTAACAGTGTAGGCCTAACGATAAACTCCTGTATTGTTTCATCTTTTTCCAACTAAATGGAGGATATTCCAAATATGGGTTCCAGGCTGAAAAAAGTCACGTGATGCCGGTAATTTACCAAAGGAACTTCTAACTGATAAGAAAGGAAGATACTACTGCTTTGCCTCATGAAATGTTTCATTGGCTAGCGGGGATTTACATTATACGTCTACGAAGCCTTCCCTTCTTTACGCTAGAAGTTTTTACCTTGACCACGTGATCAAAACGGAGATGGAATATCCTCCATTTGTTTCATTGCTTGTTTTATGGTGTAATCTATTTATTTTATTGATCGAATACGCTGTTTACAGACTTTTTTATCGTTATAGAATTAAATGTCAAGAATTGTGTATTCTATTAACCCTCTCGTTCATACAGGCCTCATATGAGAACAGATAAGTATTGTCCTTTAATAGTCCAAGAGCCGACAGCACAAAAACCTATGTTATCAAGCACAAGAAAAAAAGCTTTATTTTATGGAAGCGTAGAAGTAGGGGAATCTAATGATCCATGTCTGCCGGAAGTGAAATGGTGCATAAGCCAAAAATTAATATCAAAAGTGGTTCACTCGTAGGTTTATCATTGTGTTTGTCCTACAAATAAAGGTATGAAAACATGGAGGACTGGGAGCAGGAAAACACAATGATAAACCTACGAGTGAACCACTAGTGGCATTAATTTTTGGCTTATGCACCACTTCATATCCGGCAGACATGGATCATAAGATTCCCCTACTTTTACTCTCCCATAAAATAAAGGTTTTTTTCTTGTACTGGATAACATAGGTTTTTGTGCTGTCGGCTCTTGGACTATAAAGCAAGCAAAAAACTTTTCTGCATTCATTTATAAAGATCTGATTTGAGGACAGATAATAGCTAGCATGCAGCACAATAATAAAATTATTTTACAATGGGTTCTCATTTATCGCAAAAAAAGATTTTTTGTGAATAATGAAAAATAATTTATGCATGAGATTGTTAAATTTTATTTTTTACATTTGTTCAGCATGTAGCTTATGTTTACTTTTAATTTCTCATTTTGATAATGGCCCAGATCCAGATAGATTTTTCGCTATTAGCGAGACGAGATTGACCAATCAGAAGCCAGCCTTTTTGCGAACTTTTCGCTGCTAAAGGTAAACAAATTTTGACAGGTGTCAAGGCGGGGCTTATTTCTCTAACTGCGAAACTTTCGCAAAAATGCTGTCCAGTTTCAGAAAAAAGCTCCACCTTTCGCAATAAGCTAAAATATACACCTGGAGTGTGCGTCAACCTGCCGTTTTCAGTTTTACTGATTCAATTTTCAAATAATATTTGATTTTTAATAATTTGTTTTAATTATTAAGGGTAGATAAGTGCGCTGACAACTTTTCACATTAAAGTAATTTATATTATTGGATTAAAAATTGAAATATGCAGTTTAATGCGTAAAGTTTTCACTTTTTTGTATTCGTTAACCATGTTTTCTGTATAAATTTACGAACTTTTTACAAGCCCATATTAGTTTTTTCAGAAGCAGACTAGTAAGAAGTATATAAAATAAACTGAAAATAGCAATATTCAATGACGAAAACTGATAATTTACCCATTTCATAGTAAAAATATTTCTCGGCTGTATTATGCCATCAACCAAAGCAACTGAAAATTCTATCATCTCTCCCGGTCGTGATTGAGCTCAGCAATTTTCTGCTCGTGTGACAGTTGAAGGCGGAGTTTAAAGTTAATTTTCGCAATTAACTTTTCTCGATCAGTAAAACAGAGAGAACTTCGCAGCTAGTTTCTCGCTATTTCGCATGAAAATCTGCGGATACTCAGAGATGCCGCAAGCAGCGTAAGCGTACAGTTCGCAGTGGCATTTTCGCAGTCTCGCTTGAAACTCTGGAAGAGATCAATGGGTGTTGCATTTGTAAGTGTTCATTGTAAGAAAAATCGCAGAATTTTTTGCTATTCGACGATTGCAAAGATGTAAAAAACTCATCTGTGGCGTTTCAGAGATAGAAGAAACTAGGGATGCACCGAATATTCGGTATTCGGCCATACAATAGAATATTCGGTTAGGCGGAATATCAAACTATTCGGTAGGCTGAATATTCGGTTTGGCCGAATATCGAAATATTCGGCCAGACCGAATACTTAAAAAACCTTTTTTTTTTTATCAATTAAAGAAACTTTAAAACTATCCTTTTCTTAAATAACAATTCAAAGCATAGATTTTTTTAGTCCAAAATTTACTTATAAAGAGATATTTTTTTATCAATATATGAAGTAGTGTTAAACATTATGTAAAATTGATTTAAAATTTATCTTTTTAATGCTTTCAAACTCTGAAACTTAAAAGTATTTGGCAAGCCGAATATTCGGTATTCGGCCGAATAGCAGAGCCGAAACTAGCCTTTTTTGCACCCGGGGCAAGCATAGATTTTGACGCCCCACCTTCCTCTTCCACAAAGTATATTTCCAAAGAGAATTTTATTAATTTTCAAATAGTCGACTTATTTTAAAATTTAAAATATGTAATCTTCAAATATGTAATACTGAACTACGTAATCTACAATGGCGGATCCAAGGGGGGGGGGGGGAGGTCACGACTCCCCTCTGAACAAAAATATTCTAAAGATCATTTTTAAAATGAAATATACAGTTAGAGTCCCGATTATCCGAGTCCTGCTTAACCGAGTTATTTTCTTCTGATGGACTGTTGTCTTCTATTATTATGAAACAGCCATTATAAATGAAGTGTTAGGTGAAGATGAAAGAGCAGTCGTAAAAAGTTAGAACTCTGATTTTGTGGTCAGAATGGGAAGAAAAAAAATGGTCATAATTTTTTTTTTGGCCAAAAAATTATGGCATTTTTTTTCTTCCCATTCTGACCACAAAATCAGAGTTCTAACTTTTTACGACTGCTCTTTCATCTTCACCTAACACTTCATTTATAATGGCTGTTTCATAATAATAGAAGACATCAGTCCATCAGAAGAAAATGATCCACTCCAAAGGTATAATCCTTCATTTGGCGCCCGGGGCACATGCCCCCTCTGCTCCCCCTTGGTTTCGGCCCTTCCGAATAGTCACTATTCGGTATTCGGCTAGCTGAATATTCGGTATTCGGTTTACCTGTTGCTGAATATTCCGTATTCGGCCAAAATCTCTATTCGGTGCATCTCTAGAAGAAACTCATTTAATTTTTTAATGGAACTGGTTTCAAATGTCGTTTCAGATTATCAAAAAGAGGACACTCGATTGTTATGCGAAGAATTAAAGCTTCTAATGAATGAATACCATACAGGATATTCGGTTTAAATGCAGGTAAAAAATGTCTAAATAAGATAGAAGAGTACACCCCAGGTAGCACAGCAATATCGGGAACAGCGACTTCGCAATACCGGTGAACAACGGATTGGCCGATATTGCATGGCTAACCTTTTTACTTTCTTCTATCTTTACAAGAAGAAAGTATTGGATTCGTAAAAATTTTCGACTTTTGGTTTTCGACGGATTTACACATTTTAGCGGTTAGAGATTCCGAAGAACATGTTTTTACAAAATGTCTGTCTGTCTGTGTGTGCCACAAATTTTGTGGGCGCTCTATCTCAAGAACTATTGCACGGAATTTAATAAAATTTCATATTCAGTTAGTCCCCGATATAAATTGGTGCTGATTAGTTTTTGGTGTAAATCGCTCAACAGGTGTGCTATGCCACATTCTTCAGGATTTCCGTAATAGCTCAATCTCCAGAACTAATGCACAGATTTTCATCAAACTTCAGATTCAGTTAATCCTTGACATGAGTTGAAGTTTTATATTTTTTGGTGTACATTGCTCAACAGGTGGCGCTGCTATACTGCATTTTTTACGATTTCCGCAATAGCTCTATCTCAATGACTAATGCTTGGATTTTCAACAAACTTCAAAATAAGTTAGTACTTAACATGAATTGACATTTTATACATTTTGGTTTAAATTGCTCAACAGGTGGCGTTGCTATGCTGCATTTTTTAGAATTTCCACTATAGCTGTATCTCAAGAACTAATGCACGAATTTTCATCAAACTTCAGAATAAGTTAGTTCTTGACATGATTTGACTTTTATACATTTTGGTAGAAATCGCCCAACAGGTGGCGCTGCTATACTGTATTTTTCAGAATTTCCATTAAACTTCAGAATCAGTTAGTCCTTGACATGAATTGACATTTTATACATTTTGGTGTAAATCGCTCAACAGGTGGCGCTGCTAGGCTGTTTTTTTTTATATCCGCAATAGCTCTATCTCAAGAACTAATGCTTGGATTTTCAACGAACTTCAGATTCAGGTATACTTTGATATGAATTAGAGTTGTTTATGTTTTGGTCCAAATCGCTCAACAGGTGGCGCTGCTATGCTGCATTTTTCAGAATTTCCACTATAGCTCTATCTCAAGTAACTAATGCACGAACTTTCATCAAACTTCAGATTCTTGTATACCTTGATATCAATTAGTGCTGTTTATGTTTTGGTGTAAATTGCTCAACAGGTGGCGCTGCTTTTCTACATTTTTCAGAATTTTCGCTATAGATCTATCTCAAGAACTAATGCACGAATTTCCATCAACCTTCAAATCGAGATATACTTTGATATGAATTGGTGCTAAATTGATGTAATTTCTTGTACTATTTAAATGATTTAATTGACGTGATTTATATAGAAGAAAGTTTTGTTATGGTCGCAACATACTAGTTTCCAATATCGGGGAAAGTCGGACAGGCCGATATTGGTCAAAACTGGATTCGGCATTATAAAATGGCAAGCTTTTTACTTTCTTCTATCTTTACAAGAAGAAAGTATTGGATTGGTGGAAATTTTCGAAGGATTTACATGTTTCATTAGGGGTCGGAGATTCCGGAAAACATATTTTTACAAAATGTCTGTCTGTATGTATGTGACACAAATTTTGTGGGCGCTCTATCTCAAAAACTAATGCACGGAATTTAATAAAAATTTATATTCAGTTAGTCCCAGATATCAATTGGTGCTGATTAGTTTTTGGTGTAAATCGCTCAACAGGTGGCGCTACTATGCAGCATTTTTCACGATAGCTCAATCTGCAGAACTAATGCACGAATTTTCATCAAATTTCAGATTCAGTTAGTGAATTGACGAATTATATGAATTGACGTTTTATACATTTTGGTGTAAATCGCTCAGCAGGTGGCGCTGTTAGGCTGCATTTTTTGTGATTTCCGCAATACATCTATCTCAAGAACTAATGCTTGGATTTTCAACAAATTTCAGATTCAGGTATACCTCGATATGAATTAATGCTGTTTATCTTTTGTTGTAAATCGTTCAACAGGTGGTGCTGCTATGTTACATTTTTCAGAATTTCCACAATCTTAAGAACTAATGCACGAATTTTCATCAAACTTCAAATTCAGATAGACTTTGATATGAATTGGGGCTAAATTGATGTAATTTCTTGTACTATTTGAATGATTTAATTGACGTGATTTATATAGAAGAAAGTTTTGTAATGGCCACAGCATACTAGTTTTTTTTTCTTCCAACATAGGAAGATATTGATTATCTGTCTTGGCATAGTATTGGTAATCAATATCTCTTTATATTAGGGGAAAAAGTGTTAGAAATATTAATGAATCCAGGTTTGAATATATATGTATATAAACATTTTTTAAATTATTTAAAATAAAATTTTTATTTGGCTGATATAGAAATATATATTTATATATAATATATATACATATTTCGATGATATAGAAAATTAAATTTTTAAGTTCATTTTCATAATAATGCAGAAAATATCTAAAGAACGGATTTTATGATGTATGTTGAGTGACACTTTGACAAATGATTAGTGATGGAAATGCTCTGAAATAACCTAGAAATTGTTTGGGGGAAATTTTTTTCTTTTTTCGAAGGTATTTATTTTTTTTTTTAGTAAAATTTAAATACCATTAATAAAATAATTTATTCAAAATTTTATAATAGGTACATTCGGGTGTTTTTTAACTTTTTCTTTTCATGTTCAATGTTCTACTTGAAAACATTAACCCTTAAAGATCAGGCGTCTTTTACACAAATTTTATTCGATCGGCACCACTTTTTAAAAAGCAGTTTCCTTCAAGTACACAATTTCAAAAATGCTCTGATTAAATAAGGTGAATTGTATTTTCCTTGATTACTGGTACCAAAAACAAATTTTGCAAAGATTAAGAATGTCTTCGCAGCGGAGTGGGAAGAGTTAACTTGTAAAATTGACAATTAAATGCTACTTTTCATAAAAAAAAAAGTTATATGCAAAATTATACAAATTGTTGCATTTTGTGGAAATGGTAAGGTTGAGAGTGTAATATAGTATTACTTGTATAAAATTATTTTTATTACCAATTTTTCTTTTTTTTTCACATAAACAATAGAAATATTCAACAATTATTAAAAATAATATGTAGCTGAAAGAATTTATTCTTTTCTGCCCTTAACATAAATCTTCACATTGTTTAATTGTATTTATATATAAACTTTGTCCCCCCCCCCCTTTTTTAAAAATCTTTTGCCACAATTACATTTTGTGTTAACTCATTAAAGACGGTTGGCAAGAAAGCTTGCCGTATAAGATGAACAAAACTTTTAAATATAAATTTGGAAATTTTCACATTATCTATTCTCAAATTTTGGGTGATTAAATAATTCAAAATTCCAATGAGGAAAAACTGGTGTCAAAGAATTAAAAGAAATGTAAAAGAGGCTCGCCGTGAATGTGTTAAGGGTGCTAGTCACTCAGCTTCAGAATTCTCCTCCGTAATGTTAAATCTATGGACTTTTGATGGATTTGTATATTTAAAATATCTTCTCCCATATTTTTAACCTATTTTTTCAGTGTACTTTTTTTCTTAGTTTTCAAAGTATTTCTAAGTTCTATGCTGAATTTAATATTTTATGTGTTAAAAGCAGGCGAACTGCGAGTATGCTTTAAGCACTTCCTATAAAATTAAGTTTATACTTTAGAAATATTTTGAGAACTAAAAAAAAAAAAATCTTTTAGGAAGTGTACACAAAAAATAGAAGTTAAAAATATTAATTTCCCGAGGAGATATTTCAAATATATGAATGCATCAAATACCCATACACTTTACATTAGTAAGAGGAAATCAGAAGCTGAGTGACCAGCCCCCTTAAGTTACATATTCAGAAATCGGCCTGTGTTGTTTCTTGAGACAAATTATTCCAATATTAAAAAAATATCAAAGCATTATTAAAATTTGAGTTTCCAATTTCTCATTCAATTAACGCAGAACAAAATTTATATTTTATTCTTATGACAATTTTCACCCTGAACTTACCGACTCTACAATGCTGGGGAATGAATACTCAGTTGGAATACTATACAGTCGACGCTCGTTTTTACGAACTCGTAGGGAACACCCAAATAGTTCGTAAAATAGAAAGTTCGTAAAATAGAAAAACATCAAATATGATATGAATACGTACATTATTTATGTCTATTTTTATCAAACTGCCCCCTCTTCATGGATGAAGTAGAATTTCAAGATTATTTATTATTTAATAAAGTTATACATGCATTTTTAAATATACAAGAAATAAATGCAAATTTATGCACAAAAATAATTTTAGTACACAGAAACATACGTTACCATGCTTTGAAAATATTACATATGAAAACGCAAACTGTATTAGTACTTAGTAGATGAAAATACATAGATGAAAACATAGATAAAAAATTAGGAATGGAAATAATCACTTACCTTTTTCAAAAAAATAACATTTTGAAAAAAATATTTTTCTATTTTATCTATGGAAACATTTACTACCTTTATCTTTCAAAGTTATTGTTCCCTTCAAAAAAGTGCCTTAGTCCTGACAACCACTACTTGAAATTGTTGCCCTCCCTACGAAAGAGATTGGGGAAAAACAACACATTCTTGGAATGTACCTGATGTCTCATTGCACCTGTATAAAGTTTAACTGACGTTTGCACTGCATTCCGATACTAAAAAAAAAAAAAAAAAAAAATCAGAAGTACGAAAACTGAGTTCGCAAAAACGAGATTTTCATAATCTGTAGTTCGTAAATGGGAGCGAAAAATTACATTGATTCTATGGGAGCGTATTCGGGACCACTCTATAGTTCGTAAAATCGCAAATGTTCGTGAAAAAGAGGTTCGTAAAAACGAGAGTCTACTGTACTTATTTTCAATCTACAATCTGATCTTTTTCATGTTCAATATTCTACATAAAAACATTAACTTGTAAAACTGATAATTAAATGCTACTTTTCTCATTAAAAATAAAAAGTCATAACCAAAATTATATCATATACTGATTTGAGGAAATGGTAAGGCTGAAATATGCATTATTTGAAAAAATAATTTTTATTACACGAACAGTTTTTCATATACTTTTTTCAAATACTCAATAAATACTTAACCATAATTTTAAAAAATAACATGTAGCTAAAATAGTTTATTCTTTTCACTTTTACTATAAATATTAATCTTTAGACTTATTTATTGCTTTTATTTACACATAAAACTTGCAAAAGAAAAAAAAAAAGCAAATTTCTGTCAAAATTTATTTAAAAACAATAAATTCACCTGTTGTTATGTTTTCAAACTATTTTTTTTAATTACTCCTAAATTAAAAAATGTATATTATTAGTTTTGAATTTTTAAAGTAATTAAGTTAGAACAAAATTTATATTTTATCATTATGACTGCCTTCATTCTAAACCAGAGTCTGAATTACTTTATGGGGGGGTGGGGGGGGGATAAACAATCTGTTCAAATCCCATTTTTTCATTGCATAAACACAAATTGCAGCAAATTTTGTTTTATTTAAAAATAGTTTTAATGACAATTTAAAATAGAAAGTGCAACTAAAATGACCATCAAAAACAGTTAAATACATTACAAACCATGCTGTTAAATTCAGCATGAAAAGGTATTATGGAACTAATTTTCTTTTAGTAAATTTTTATTTCCATTTACAATGTATACATATGAAGTAAAAATAAAACCTTTTTATTTTTAGACATAAATTCAAAAAATGTTTAACATTTTTTTATGAAAAGCTCTTATTTGTAAAAAAAAAATCCATTTTTCCCCCTTAAATAGAAAAATGCTTTTTTCCATCATTTAAAAACTTCCAGAAATTGTACACCTACACAAAAAATAGACTAATATAACAATAAAGCTATCTTAATTCCAATTCAGAATTTCTAATGCCTACTTAGTTGATGAAATCAGTAAGACATGGTGGCTGATAGAAAGTAAAATTTATTTGAACACAATAAATTTCAGTGTTACCCCCCCCCCCCCCCACACACACACACAAAAAAAAAGCAGTTAAATTAAAAAAATACTTTAAAAAGTCTTAAGTGATAAAAAGAAAGAAGATAATTAAAACATGGTACTTTTCATTATATCCATACATACATATATATATATATATATATATATTATATGGAGTTTCCTCACTACCTAGGTGAAGCTATATAATACTTTTTTAGAAATACAAATTGATATAATCTCTATATTGCATATCAGGCATTTGAAATAAATAGAAATTAAAATAGTTTAGCTTTTCAATATCATCATAATTTATAAATGTTTCATTTAAATTAAAATTTTAGCTAGATTTTATGACTCAATTTTTATCAATTGTTTCTCATTTTTTTGGTCATGAATAGCAACTTTTAAGTTTAATTTACAATAATTTTAAGTTTATAAATTTATTTTATAAATATTTTATTGAAATATCTCAAACATGGAAGTGCTAATACAAAAAAACTTAAATTCTTAGAAATGTAAATAAAACATACTATGTAGAACAAATAAAATTTATTAATCACAAAAATGAATTAAATGTTTTTTATTTACAAACTATTATTATTCATAATTATACTATTACAAAAAAAACAACAACAAAAAAAAAATCTGCAGCAAGTCATCTATTTCTTGTTTATCTGTTCATTCTTTTCCTTTGAAAATAATTTCCATCTCAATCAGCAGATCTTGCAAGGACCTTTCCAATGCAGTTAGAGATAGCGTGCCTTCTTCAAACTTCATTTCCACACTCACTAGAAAGATACAATGAGTCAAAATCAAAATCTGGCCAAGTAAATACTTGCTATAACAATTAATAATTTGCAATAGTTTATTTATTCTGTTTATTAAATTTTACAAACTATGTAATTGTAAATGTGAGATTTGAATTTATTCACCAAAAGTTATAGCTTGAAAATTAAATATTTTTACAACATTGAGGATTTTAAAGGACTAATAGTATTTTTCCATGTATGATATGCCTTCATGTAACATGCATGTCCATCCTCATTTTAAGATAAAATCTATATTTGATTATATTAAAATCTAATAGTTAGCGCTAAAATTTTGCAGTATTCACAATGTATTGTTTAATGGTTTTATAAATCTGAATACAGAATTGCCAACCAACTACTTTATGCAGTGATCAATGATATTGTGTAGCAATAGTCATTAATGACACTCTGTTATAAGAATCAAACATAATTAAAAAAAGATAAATTCCAACTAAAGTGCAGAGTTCATTCTAGGCGTTTTTCACGGGACGGGCCGCCCTGCCTGCCCTTTTTTACAAAATTTGACACCCCGATGTCCCCACTGTCCGAAATCCCCGCCCCGCAAGCCCTATCACTCGGAAAATCGACCAAGGGAAAAACAGCACCCTTTCAGTTAATATCATCGCTTATTTCAAGCAAACTCTAAACTATTTGTAAACATTATATAATGTTCCTAGCCCCATTTTACTCCTAATCTGTTGCTTTTCACACCCCCCCCCCCAAACATCCTCATACAGACACCAATTATTTTCAGTAAAATTCCAGCACCGACACAGTCATAATTTCTCTCTCTCTCTCTGTTTCTATACCCCGCTTCTCGGCTACTGTGAAAATTCAGCTGAAATAAGAAAGAAAAAAAAAAAAAAACGGAAAGGTCCTTTGACAAAATTGCCGTTTTTTCGCGATTCTCTGACGAAATTGGTTTTTTTCGGCGAACATTTCTCAAAATTTGCAATATAGTTTATGTCCAAATTTTTGGATTTATGACTGATTTTTTTTTTTTTTTTTACATTTTCGGAAAAGAATCGCCCCTGCACTGAAAAGTGTCATGAATGGAGTAAAGGGGTAGTAGCAAAGACTTTTTAGGGGGGTGGGGTCAGCGGGGGAAGAGTTAGTTGATTATTTATCATTACATTATTGTGCCCTTTTTTTTCACTAAAGTGCCCTATTATGGCAAAGTGCACCCTGCCTGCCCTTGATCCTAGAATGAACTCTGAAAGTGAATATTTAAAATACAGTAAAACCTCCCAAAAGCGACCACGTTCCGTTCCTATAAAAATTAGTCGCTCTGAGAGGTGATCTCTTAATGGAGGTCATGTTTACATCTAGATTTTAATTGTTGAAAAAAGGTAACAATTAATGTTACTAAACTTTATATTTCACATTAGGAAAAAATATGAAAGTTTAAGTATCAAAACAAAAGTTAATTACTATAGAGTTAAAAAAAAATGAATACATTGACGTTTTCTTTGATTTTACGGTTTTATCTTTTATAACTTTTATTTCCAAGTCCTTTCGAAATTCCCGTAATTAAATACAATTTTTTTGGACGGGAATAAATAATGACGATTTCATTAATTTATCTATTTCTTTGAGAGGTTCCTGACAGAATAGGACAGGAGAGTTTATTGACCGTCATTCTTAATGTGTCATCTGAGTTAAATTCATTGCCTAAAAAGGCACAAAGGGGTTTAAACACTTAAAAGTAATTGTAATAAAAAATTTTCTAAACTTAGTTTAGAAGTTTGATGAATAATGCACTCTCCAGAATTATTTTTCTAACAAAACCTTCTTCAAGCGACCAGGAAAAAACCAAATTTGTTTCATTTTCTTCAAAGAAATTGGTCACTCATGGAGGGAGTTCAACTGGAATGGTCTCTGGATGGAGATAAAATTAGTATTGAGCCTATGGGAATAAATTTCGTTCCATAAAAAAATAGTCGTTCAGGGAGATAAAAGTAAAAATAGTTTTAAAAACATATACTTTTATAAGAATTCAATGTTTATCTTAAAAATCACACATACACTTTGTTTCACCTTAATTTGGCAGTGCTGATTACCCTAGATTAACCGAATTGTAGCCATTGCCGTAGAAACTGGAGATTGCTCAAACAGCAGAGGATTACTAATAAACAAGGAAAAGTACCATTTTAGCGGAAACATATAACGTGTGTGCCAAAATCGGTACTTTTAAAGTTTCTATGAAATTAATTTTATTATATAACCATTTATTAAAATAACGAATGAAATTATTATTATTATTATTTTCTTTTGTTTACCACTTTTTAAATTGATTTCAACACTATTTAATATTATATTAGCTGACACACCTGACATACAAAATGCGAAAAATATCTAAAAATCACTGCATGAATTCCTGAAAAACTTTATTGAAAATATGGCAAAATTTACCATATTAAGCTAAAAGTTTGAATTCCATGTACAAATGACAAAAAATCACATTGGAATGCAAAAAATTCCATCAAAAATTCTCTATTTAAAATCACGGAAGGAAAAATTTCTTATTAATATTTAAGCTGCGAGTTTGAAACTGAATAACCTTTTACAAATGTCAAAAAATCATTGCAAAAAGCAAAAAATATAAAATTGCTGGACGAATTCCGAATATATTTTACTGAAAATAGGACAGCAATATCTATATTGGGTTAAACGATTAAAACAGAATTATCTGACAATCTATTTAAAATAGAAAAATTGGTATTTATACCACGCCACTGGCAGAAATCTGGAAAAGGTTTGGCTTCACGACCTCAGACTGAGCCTGTGTCATCTTTAATGTACCTATAACTTTTGTTATTAGGATACAAAAAAGACATGATTTTTATAAATTTACATAAAATTTTTATGATGCCCCCTCTCCCTCTGCTTTAAAATACATGATAGCAACCAAGAAGTTTATATTCCCAAAACAATTACATCTCTAATTGCTAATATAATCAATGTTTTATGTTTCAAATAATAAAATTATAACTATTAGTTAGAAATTACAAAAATTATATAAACTACAGAATAAGTAATTTCATTAGTTAGTATATAATAACTGAGGATAGACAAACAGTTTTTTAAGGCCGAAACCGAATTTCGGTGATCTTCCTACTTTCATCCGAAAACATCCAAAAATTTGTTTAAAGTAATTAAATTGTATACATGAAAGTAATTAATACATACATAAATATACATAATTATTAATTAATTATACATATTTATTAAATATGCATAATTATTAATTAATTATGCATATTTATTAAATATGCATAATTATTAATTAATTATGCATATTTATTAAATATATATAGTTATTAATTAATTACATATGTGGCCCAAATTGACTCTGTGCCTTAGACCCAAAACTTTTTATTTTCATATAAAATAAAACATAATTAATTCATTAATGACACAGAAAGATTTTCTAACTATACGAATTTCATTTATTTAAAAAATATTTCAGTTTTAGGTATACACACCTCGATTTATCAATCATAATGATTTCTGTAAAGGAGCATCTGTCATACTAGAACTTTCTAAAAGAGTATTTGAAACACTTCTGCGGTTTCAAACTGAAAATTTTCTATTACTGTTATGTCCAGGGATGTAGTGGAGGGTATACGCCATATACCCTCTGGATTTTTTTTAAGGAACACCGTATACCCTCTGTTTCTCAAGAAAGCTATAGTATGTATACACTATGGTATACCCTCTGCTTAGAATGTATACCCTCTGTTTTTTTTACGACTAAATCACTGATTATGTCTGCAGCTTTTAATGAGCACGTGAAAAAGTTTAGTTATATATGCATTGTTTGCTTTATTATTTGCACTCACGTCTTGAATCAGTCATGACTGATAATTATAAACAATGAAGTTCGTAGCAATAAATAGTCTCATTTGAGTCAATAAAGCTCAAATCGATGAGCAATGTTGAAAATTTCCGAAGGAAGAAACAAGATTTTTGGAATACTGATAGTTTTGATCCAGCCGCATTTTGGCCGAAATTCAGATTTTGGCCCAAAATCTCTAATACAGTCGAACTCGCTTATAACGAGCCCTGTTTTAACGAGGAAATCAGAAATGCTTGGTTGGTACAATGTTAAGTCTATGAGAGCATAACTCGCTTTTAACAAGCAAACCCCGGTTATAGCTAGCAATATTTCTATGATTCATGAAATTTCTATTGACTTCCACCCTCTCCAGCTTAGCTAATCGTTTCTTGGGAAAATTCCTTTAACATTCCGAAGTCAACCGAAAGTTAGTGATGAGTCATAAATCCTGAGAACAAGTGATGGTGGAATTTTTCATTGTGTGAAGGGCACGTGCGAAGACTTCCCACGGACGACCTTGAGGAGACGTACAGAGAAGACAGAGGTTGGTGATTGGATGGAAATATACTCTGCATAGGAGACTTGTGTAGAAGTCATTCTTTGATTTGGATTCATAGAGTATGTTCGTCAAATCTTATCTTCGATGTCAAAACTAGGGATTGACCGAATCAGCAATTTTGCCGAATACCGAAGCTTCGGTCAAAGTGTACACCGAATATTCGGTATTCGGCAACCGAATACTTAAAAATTTTTAATACACATTTTTGCATATATTATCTTTTTTAATAAACTTTAATTAAAATTAAATTCTTAATAATTTAATTCAGTTACATTTTTATTCTTAAATCTAATTACACAAAAAAATTTAATGACTTCTTTCAACTCACAAATTCATTAACCCATCACTTATTTTTTATTATTTTATCACTAGTCAATATCCAAATTAACCCAATGAAAGTATTAAACTATACAGGCTATTATTAAGGATAAGAATTCTCAGAAAAACAAAAGTTCATTCAAATAAAAAGAAACAATGTTGTCATTAAGCTGATTTACTGATTGTCTAATTATATACATATTGAATTGGAATGTTCTCAAATACAAAAGGTATCATATCAATTTGTACATTTAACTATTTTCTGAGAAATTATTGATACATATTTATATTTTGATTAATATTTATCACTGTGGTGATGAAGATAAATTTGAGCGATTTTAATGGTTATAAAAGCTATAGGATAGACATAGGAGTATACTTATTTGATGCATGTATTTTCTTTAATATAAACCGTAGATATACAGAGATGAACTCTGATATACTTATTTGAGGTGTATATTAAAGAGAATACACATTAAATAAATTTAAATTGAAAAAACTAATGTAGAAATAATTAAAATTAAATGGAAATGGAAAGATGCCCATATTCCTTACTTTTTTTTCCCTATATCGTAGACAGTTGTTCTGATTTCACCCCTATATAGACTATTTTAGGAAAGAAAAAAAAAGTTTTTTTGTAATTAAAAATGGCCTTTGACTTGTTTTTGGTAGTGCAGCTGAACTTTGAACTCATGCACATAATATTGAAACTCACCATTTAGCCTATTCTACTTCTAAGTAAAAGAGAATTCTTCTACTTCTAAGAAAATACTTATCTGCAATTATTCGGCCGAATTCGGTTTACATGCCGAATCACCGAATACCGAATCGACTATTCGGTATTCGGTCAATCCCTAGTCAAAACGTAAAATTTTATAAGTTGCCGAAAAAGTAAGGATTTTACGGGAATTAGAGAATGGCTTAAAAAATTCAGAAATCTGCAAAAAGTATGATTTATCTTCTACTGTTTCAACTTTGTTAAAAAATAAGGAAAAATTAATGGCTGCGTACACTCAAAATAAGAATGACTGTAAACGTTTGAAGAAATGTGCTAAAGATGATTTGGACGAAGCTTTTTTGAAGTTGATGAAGGTGCAACGTAATACAGATTTACCCGTAAGTGGTCCACTTTTTAAAGTTAAAGCAGAAAAATTTGCTGAACAATTTGACTATTCTGGATTTGTATGTTTGAATGGATGGCTTGATCGATTCAAGAATGTACATGAGATAATCTTTGGAAACATTTGTGGTGAAGCAAAGTCTGCCATCCACACATTGCCGGTTATTTCCCCTCTATTAGACAGGCACTTCGCAATCTACGAAGTTTTCATGTAGGGCTGCATTCGGAGAGTTTTTCCATCTGTTTTATGCAAATATTTCGGCAAATGTGTGGGTGTAAAGGATTTTTCTCGTAGCTCGGGAAAAGGTATTGGTAGAAGATTAAAACAATGCAAAGAAACTTTTAACTTGCGAACAATTTATATGCCTGCCTGCCAATTTATTTATTTACTTATTCACACTTCAAGTGAGGATATCTCTAAAACGGTTCGATTCCGACGGGTAGTTCCGTTGGGCTTTTTGATGTGCATGACGAGACCTTTCTTTTGATACCACTCTCGTGCAAACCCACAACTTGCACCTGGGATTAGTTACATGTTTTATTATTTAATTAATTTTAAGAGCTATTAATATACAAGTCTTATTTTATTTCTAATAAACATTTAAAATTATACATAGTCGTATAATAAAAGCATTATGAACAGCAGATGCATGAATATGCTTAGCAACAAGCTTTTCAAAATTTTATTTTTTTTTCTTGTTTGTTTAAATGTTCTATTTTTTATACACATATCTACCAAACTCTCCTCAAATATTATATCCTTTCTAGTTTCTCTGTTAACATTTATAACTTAACTCTCCATATGGACACATAAGAATGTTTCCATTTTGTCATTGTTTAATTAAATATAACCTTTAATATGTGTAGTATATGTGGAGCTATGTAATATAGATTTTCAAAACACCAGTTTGGAGAAAAAACTTATATTCTTTTTAATATTTATATATATATATTTTTTCCCCCCAGACATAATGCTTTCACAGTTGCCTTCTAGCATTCATAAAGACTTATTTATTTGTCAAAATTTAATAGAAATTTATAATTTTCTTAGTAGAAAATATTTATAAGTGTGTTATAAATTAATTGATCCAAATTTAAAATGAATTAGCTGTAAACCAACTTTTAAAAATAAAAACCAGCTTTTTTTTTTAAGTGGTTAAAACCAAAAAAAGCTGGCAATCCTGCCCTTTCTTGAGTCATTTTTCTCTGTTTGCGTGGAAATTCGGTTCAAAACACCCACTTTGACACTATTTTCTGAAAGATTATTGTGTTTGCAAAAAAAAAAAAAAAAAACCAGCTTGATTACATAGTTTCTGAACAACAATGCCTGCTAGTTTCATGCATTTCGAACAAAAATAAATTAAAACTTATGTCATAAAGTTGCGTTTTTGGATTTGAGAACAGCCTTAATATACAGAAAGCATGAAATGTATATGAAGCAAATTTATTTTTGATTCTTGGGAACAGATGTCATATACTCCCGTGGCTGCTATTTTGGATTTCTTGGTGATCTTTATCGATATGGCAACCACGTTGAGTGTTGGTTCTGGTAACCCCTTTTTTTTGGGAGATTGTCTTTTGCATCGGATTTATTTGATTGACCATGGCTTCCGTAGTTTGTTTACCTGCTGTGGGAGATGTTATTACAGGGTGTCTACAAAAATTGTAAAAAAAAGTTCCCTGATTTTTCCATGATTTCCTTGACTATCATTATCAGACTTCCCTGATTTCCATTATTAACAATACACATATGGTATTTTTTCATGTAAACCAATTCCTCGCATAACACACTTATCCAACTTGCTAATATCTCGTTTGGGAGAAAAAAACAAGAGATAAACAAAAAAATTGCCTAATATTCATTAAGTATTGGTTGACAGTTTTATAAATCTGAACTCAAAATTTAGTCCAACTTCATACAGTGGTAACCAGTAAATCTCCTCATTTTCTGAAAAATATTAAATTCTAAGACTTATCTATATCTGACGGGATAGCTAATTGGATTAAGCTGACCACCTGGTTAGGTTATGCTAATGTATCATTTTAAAATGGGTAAATTGCCTTCAATATAAACGCTATCAACAGAAAATGAGGAAATCTGATCACCTTAATTTGCGTTAAATATCAAAAACTTATCAACATGTGAAAAAATATGGTATATAAAGTAGACGTATCAGTCTCGTTGACAAGGTGAAAATGCGAATAGTTTTGCATATAGACAAATTTCCCTGATTTTCGAATATTTCTACAAAGTTCCCTGACTTTTCACTGATTTTTCCAGATCAATAAACCTCCCTGATTCCTTTTTTCATGATTCCCCGATTTCCAGATTCTGTAGACACGTCCTGTATTAAAAAATATCAGGGAATTTGATATATTTTTTGCTAATTTATTTCTTAAATAGTGTTATTTATGTTTTTTTTTCTGCAATATTGCTCTTTTCTGTCAATGAAAACATAGTTTTATTGACGTCATTAATGATGTATTCTGATATTCGAGATTGAACATTTAGCTGAGCCGTGTTTTGACAACTCAACTCTGCATGTTTTATAATTTGCAGTCAGGGAAGTTTTGAAGAACGGAGACATTTTGTATTTGTTTTTTTATTGTAAAATTAAAATTATGGTAATGCGAAGTTTGATATTGGTAGTATATGTTCAATATTGCAAGTTAAAGTTTTTGTGTGATGGGCGATTCCGTGCGGAGAGTCACACACGTAACGCAGGCTTTAATTTTCATTTATTCAATTATTTATTAAATTTTAATTGTGATTTTAGGTGGTATGGTAAATAAGTTATTACTATATTTTTTAGTTTAAATGTGTGGCAATAAAACTCACAGAAAGATATCATTTAATTTCATACTCAAAATGTGCTTTTTTTCTACTTCAGAAAAAAAGCACATTTTGAGTAATGAAATTAAATGATATCTTTCTGTGAGTTTTATTGCCACACATTTAAATTTAAAAATATGGTAATAACTTATTTACCATACCACTTAAAATCAGAATTAACATTAAAATTTAATAAACAATTGAATAAATGAAAATTAAAGCCTGCATTACGTGTGTGACACTATCCATGGAATCGCCCTGATTTAGTTTGAAATTGTGAGTAATTATTTTTATTTTTTTTCTGTAAAGTTAAATGACAGTTTTACAACGACTTCAAATTTGAGAAATTATGGCGAGTGACCATTTTATACAGTTAGGTTTCAAGGAATGAGATGTCTGTTAAGGTATGTTGATAATTTTATGTATATTTCTCATGCATTTCATGCATTTTTGAGATTGTTGTACAGCAACGTACGTGCATTTACTGCTGATTTAACAAGTTCTGTGCATTTTTGTGATTACTGCAGAAGTAGTTTGCTTAATCCAGTGATTTTTTTTTTTTTGGTTAAAGAACACGTAGCGTTCATATGTTCGTTTACTAATTGCCGCTTTAACGAGTTTCGTGCATTTTCCAGATTGCTGCAGAAGTAGTTTGCTGAATCCAGTGCCTTTTTTTTTTTGGTCTATGAATGTGTAGCATTCATACGTTTATTTACTAATTGCCGCTTTAACGAGTTTTGTTTATTATTTACATTTTTTTGTTAAGTTACATTTTATTTTTGTTGTGCATAAATCGGTGCTTGGCGACATTTACTACTTGGCAGAAAAGGGGTTTTCATGGCAAAAAAAGAATTCAAGATAGCGGATGCAGGAATACATGACATCTGGGCACAATCCCAGAACAGGCGAGACACCCCATTTGGCGACTTTTCTGACAAGTGCCAAACACCCCACATACGCCAACCTAAAATGCGACAGTCTGAAAACTAACGTGATTAGCCCACTTCCCTGAATGCTTCCAGACTGTTTTTTACTATGTCATCATCCTGGAATCATGGGAAATACAACATTTATAAATAACGATGTATTAGAAAACACAGGAGAGCTGATTTTTATGAGATTCAAAATAAAACAAACGATTTCAACATAAGTTTATTGAAAAATGTGAAATTTATAAAGTACATTTCCAAATCAGAGTAACAATTTAATGATTAAAATTTTCATTTTTCAACAACTTTTAGAAAAAATCATGTTGTCATTTAATATTTTAAAGTACGTCCCTATATCAGAGTAAACATTGAACAATTCATTTCTAATTTATAGAAGTATGAACACTTTGCATTCATAAAAAAATAATATATATCACTGAATACAGCAACATTGTTCTGCAGCAATATGAAAAATGCAGGAAACTCGTTAAAGCGGCAATCCCTAAACCTTGTATGAACGCTACACATTCATTAACTGAAAAAAAACAAAAACATCACTGGATTCATCAGCTTTCGCTGTGTAGCAATCTCAAAATTCATCAGCTCTCGCTGTGTAGCAATCTCAAAATTCATCAGCTCTCGCTGTGTAGCAATTTCAAAATGTACAAAACTCGTACGGCCAGCATGCATGAGAAATATACAATAAACGGCTAATATGAAACACTACAACAAAAAATGCATAAAATTATTAACATACCTTAACAGACATCTCCTTTCTTGAAACCCAACTCTAAAAAATGTTGAATCGCCATAATTTAGTAAATTTGCAGTCGTCAGTAAACTTAATTTAACTTTCTAGCAAAAAAAAAAAAAAAAAAAAGAACAAATACTCACAATTTCAAACTGAATTACACAGTTACTTTAACTTTCAAATTTTACAACTAAAAACAGCAAAAAAAAATTAACAAATATTAACAATAACAAACTTTTGCCTTGCCGTCATTTTAATTTTACAATTACAAAATGTCTTCCTTCTACACAAATTACAAAACATGCGAAGTTGAGTTGTCAAAACACAGCTGAGCTAATTGTCAATAAAAGTTTTCAGGTAGGCGTAACTATCCAATACACAACAAATCAACCAATCCCATATTAAACTGATCCAAATTCAAGATCAGACCACTGTAGGCATGGAAAGAATTTACGAAACGAACTGGTAACAACAAAAATCCATTTAAAGCCTCGCCAAATTGAACGATGCCAAGTGTCTCGGCTGTTCTGTGATTCAGCCGACATCTGTTTCTATAAAAGTTTTGGTGTTATTAACAGAGTTGAATAATATAGACGCACGCGCACACGCGGAAAATTTTCCACAAAATTCAGAACTTTGCGGAAAATTTCTTAGAAAAAAAAAAGTAATTTTTGTTCTTGTATTTTTTTTTTTTTTTTTTTTTTTTTTTTTAAAAAATACCGAAAAATTAAAAATGTTCCCCAATTTTATGTACAATTTATTTATTGTTTGCCAGGGGTGATTCTGTTCCGAATTTTCCAAAAATTTAAAGCATTCGGTTCCGAAAATTAAAAATCGCCCATCAGTCCGAAAATTTCGGCATAAAAAATATCACTGAAATATATTTGCGGATTTCAACAAATGGTCGCCTAAAATAAACCCATTCCGTCAATCGTTTGAAAAAAAAAAAAAAAAAAAAAAACAATTTTGTCAAAGCATCGCAGAAAAAACACGAATTTCTTTAAAGGATTGCGGGGAAAAAACATTTCTTGTTAAAGAATCGCAGAAAAAACGCAAATTACGTCAAAGAAGCACAGGTAAAACGAAACTCGTTAAAGCATAGCGGAATAAACGCGAATTTTGTCAAAGGATCGTGGAAAAAAAAAAAAAAACGCAAATTTCGTAAAAGAATCGTGGAGAAAAACTAATTTCGTTAAAGGATCGCGAAAAAAACACAAATTTGGTAAAAGGGCCGCAAAAAAAGCGTGCATTTCGTCAAAGGATCCTGAAAAAAAAAACACACACGCATATTTCCTCAAAAGGCCACAGAAAAAAAAGTGAATATCGTCAAAGGAACGCAAAAAAAAAAAAAGTGAATTTCATCAAAGAATCGCAGAAAAAAGAAATTTCGTCCAAAAAGGATCTGGAAAAAAGAATTTCTTAAAAGCATAGCGGAAATAGCTTGATTTTTGTCAAAAGATTGCGAAAAAAATGCAAACTTCGTCAAAGAACTGCGTAAAAAAAAATTCGTTAAAGGATCGAGAAAAAAAAAAAAGTGCTAAAACGCCGCGAAAAAAGCGTGAATTTTGCCAACCGACTGCGAAAAAGGCAAATTTCGTCAAAGGATTAAAGAAAAAGGCACATTTTGTCAAAAGATCGCAAAAAAAGTGCGAATTTCATCAAAGCATTGCGAAAAAAATGCAAATGTCGTTAAAAAATCGTGGAAAAATGGAAATTTCGCCACATGATCGCGGAAAAAACGAGAATTTCGTCAAAGGGCCGCAATAAAAACTTATCGGTCTCTTTAATGATGTTACCTATGAACGGAGCTCTCCTTACAAAATGTGATTCAGTTGTTTCAGAAGCAATGTCCATTATTGCATTTTTCAAGAGGTCACAATATTAAGGATTGGGCTGATTCTAAATGCATTGACAAAATAACTGACAAGAATTCACTCCTTCTTATCATGGATTTTAGCTTTACTATTTTTTTAGCCAACATAACTATGCTGTAATTAATATTAATTAATTTTTAAATTAAAATTCTTACCATCAAAGTAATATAACACGTTATTTTACTAAACATTAAATTAATTTGCAGAAAGTTTTTGACCCAATATTTAAGTGCGCAGAAAGTTTTTGGTTTTATACAAGTCTGGTTTATTACATTTTGGTAAGTATAATTTAAAAATTAAATTTGATTATTTAGGTTTGCAGTTAAGTCAAAATATTTTATGCACTATAAACATTGCTGAAATTGCATTTTTAGCAATGTCTACATGGGATGTCCATTACTGGAAAATGACTAATTAACCATCCCAGTAATGGACCTTAATGGACTCTTAAAATCTTAAAAGTAAATGGCCATTAGTATATAAAATTCTAAGTTTTCTATTGCTACTCAAACAAAAACATAAAAATTGTGCAAGAAAATAAATACAGTAGAACCTCGATTATCCGAAGCAATTGGGACCGACCCTCTTTCGGAAAATCGAAATTTTTTCACTATACAAAATTGTGTTTTTTCTAACTATCAACATTGTAATTTATTAATAGTATCTTTAACTTACCATTCGATATAAATACTAAAAAACTGGCATTAATATGTAATAGAAACATATAACCAAGAAATTACTGCTTCCACAAAGTCAAGCACATATTTGAAGATTTTTACACATACTTAATGCAATGTATAAAAGAGACAAGGAAATTGAAATATATTTTAAGAATTATTTTATTAAAATCTTGAATATTTTATTTTTACTATTAATTGCAATGAAATAAATCCATAGTAAATTTTAAGAAAGGTTACAGCAGAGGTGGACCCCCCCCCCCCCCATCGACACTAACTACACACCGGCATTTTTCTGCAACCTTTTAACGAATTTCATCTTTTTTTCGTGATCAATTGACGAAATTCACGTTTTTTTCGCAATCTTTGGACGAAATCTGAGTTTTTTTCCCGCGATCTTTGGACGAAATCTGTGTTTTTTCCACGATCTTTTGAAGGAATTCGCGTTTTTCCTCGATCTTTTGATGAAATCCACGTTTTAACCACGATATTTGCGTTTTCCCCACGATTTTTTGATGAAAATTGCGCTTTTTCTGCGATCTTTTTATGAAATTTGCTTTTTTTCGCGATCTTTTCATAAAATTTGTATTTTATCCACAATCATTTCGCGAAATTTGTGTTTTATCCGCGATTTTTTTCATGAAATTTCCGATTTTACCGCAATCTTTTCACGAAATTTGCATTTCTTCGCGATCTTTTCACGAAATTCGTGTTTTATCCGCAATCTTTTCGCGAAATTTGTGTTTTATCCGTGATTTTTTTCACGAAATTTGCGTTTTTAACGTGATTTTTTTCACGAAATTTAAGTTTTTCTGCGATTTTTTCACAAAATTTGCGTTTTTCCGCGATACTTTGAAGAATTTTGTGATTTTTTTTTGTGATCCTTTTACAAAATTTGCGTTTTTTTTGACGAAATTCGCATCTTTTGCATGGTCCTTGGGTGAAATTCACGTTTTTTCGTTATTCTTTGACGGAATCGGCGATTTTTTTCTGCGAACAATTGACGAAATTGATTTTCTTCGGCAACCATATCGAAATTAGCGATATTTTTATGTCCGAATTTTTGGACTGATGACAGATTTTTTTTTAGTTTTCGGAACCGAATACCTTAAATTTTCTGAACAGAATCGTCCCTGCTACTTTCTTTTCTTACGTTCGGGAATCGCCGATCTGGACGCCGTAAATTCTGAACTAATTTCACCCCTTTCCTCCCTGGCATCGATGTTTCAACCATCGCATTTGGCGAGTGGCACCCATTGAGTTTGGCGAGTGAGGACAATAAAGCTAATCACCACGTTTTAAGTGTTACCTGGCGAGTGCTAATTTTGTGCTATACATATATATACACAAATATAGGGTGTAAAAAAAAATCATGATTTTTTTTAAAAAATCAAAAAAATCGGATTTTTTTGATTTAAATCAGATTTTTTAATTTTTTTTCCCCTGTGTTAAAATATTAAACATCTACCAAAAATTAAGCATTTCAAAAATGAATAACCTTCCAATTACTAACATAATCTATGTTTTTTTTTTTTTTTTGCTTTAATTAATAAAATTTTAATTATGTAATTGTAGAAATTACAAAAAAACCGCAAACTAAAAATTTCTTTAGTGACATACAACATTATGTGCATTAATATTTTGCAATAATTAAGTAAACCAATATTAAATACTGCTTATATTTTAAAGTTATTGAGAAATTGCATTTAATTTTAAATTGATGATACAGATTAAACCAATTATTAAACAATCAACTGTTTAATTAAGAACACAATCTACATTTTTGAAAAAGTGGTTGAAAAAATGTGATAAATAATAATTTGATAAATTCATAAAGCAGCCAGTAATTTTACACAGGTTCTAAAGCGTATGCATATCAAATTGATCAAAATTTGTAGCAATATATACAGCAAACTCACACATAATTTATAAATAGATTACAAAAATTGTACTTTTGAAATTTAAATCAGATTTTTTCCCCACAACATTAAAATATTTGAATAGCTACTAAATGTTATAATGTTTTTGAAGTTATTTAACATTTAGTCAGATATTTTTTAAATGTATAATACTTCTTTTTACACAGTTTAATATTGTTATAATTAACAATAACAAATATTACATTTTTTACAAGTGAATTACTGATCATTTTCGTTACTGATTATAATGCTTTTTCACACTATTTTAAAAAATCAGAAAATATGTGATTTTATCATCTGATTTAAATCAATTGATTAAAATCATTGACACTATATTGCTATGTTTATTATATATAAAAGAAAGAATAACTTGACTATTAAAAGGAAATTAGGACATTGTAAGTTATATTAGATTTAAATATTTTAAAATTAAATGCTTTTTATGTTTGTTAGATAAAAACAATTCTTTTTACAAACTTACTGCACTTAAATTTTTCACAATACTCAGGAATTACACTTAGAAACAATTATTTAAAGCTTTGTTTTATGTATTCATAAGTCACAATACTTGTAGAAACTTTCCAAATTATGTTCATCTTAGATTTGAATACTCTTTTATGTCATTTTAAACATTTGGAAAATTTCTGATTTTAATCAATGATTTTTTAAAAAAAATCACTTGATTAAAATCATGATTTAAATCGCTTATTTAAATCAACTGATTTAAATCGTTGACACCCTACATAAATATGACTAATTATTCAGCCCAGTAATAAACATCCGTCTTAAAAACTTAATAAATAAAATTTTAGGGTACTACTTGGTTATCCTGTCGACCAAAAATCTATCGTCAAACTATAAGATTAAATGTCAATAATCAGGGGTGGGGAATTTTTAGAAAATCCTACTCACCAAGGATTTACTCTACCAGCCAACAAGACTTAAGGTACAGTATAAGAGAAATAAAAGAAAGTTCAGTATATGGTAGAACTTAGTACCATGTTTACATTGCGGTAAATTTGAAAAATATAGCCAACAATTAGAATAAAAAAGTTTTTGGCATATCTTCTATAGTCTGCAGTTTTTCAAAGATTGCCTAAAAATTCACTCGCCCTGTCAGGAAATCTACTCGCTAGTGGCGAGTAAAATGATGTATTTCCCCATCCCTGTCAATAATGGTTGATTGTAAATGTCACATTCACTTGACTTTAGGGAAGTTAGACGTGTTTACACCATCAAATGATTTTTATTCCGACGTTTTATTTGTATTTATTAATGTTATACTATTTTTCTTTTTCTTTTGTTATTTAAATAAAAATTATGCCAATTGGTCGACGGGATAACTAAGTAGTACCAATTTTAGAAATGGCTGTTAGTATATGAAATTCAAAGTTATCTATTATTACTACCAAAAAAAATTGCTGCAAATTTTGCAATAAAGAATATAATAAACTTATTTAAAATGAAGCTCTTAGCATATTCATTAAAGATTTTCACTGAAAAACAGTGGAACTTCAAAACATTATTTTCTGCCTCCTGATTGGTTTGATTATGAGTGTCACCAATAATGCAAGGGGGAGTTATGAAAAAAATAATAAAAGCTAAATTTTTATTGGTTATTTTTTTTATAAAACAAAAATATTGAAGGGGTCCATTACTGGCACATATACCCTAAATACATGATAAAATAACTTGTCAAATTAAAAATTTTTACTGTAATAGTACTAATTTTAGAAATGGCTATTAGTATATAAATTTCAAAGTTTTCTATTACTCCCACAACAAAATATAACCAAAAAACATTTCTTACAGTATTATTCGACCGTGTTGAATTCACACACTTTTCTCCGGAAGAGATTTCTGTGGCTCCGGGGGGGGGGGGGGGTTGCACTTTTTGACCATTGAAAACACAAAATCTCAAATTTTAATGTACCCCCCGGGCCACCCCCTGAAATCAACACTGCAATAATGCACTCGAAATTCGGCAAATGGGCCGATTAATCGTCGCGTCTCTAATTTAGACCAACTTTTTAGCATAAAAAATTTTCACATAAGAACATGATAAAGGCAGAATGGCAAAAGCAAACAGTAGTTTCATACCCCATAATAAAAAAATGTCAGCCAAAAAGAAACCAGGGTTGGGTTTTTTGACATGACAGTGGTAAAAACCGTGTTTTTACCGGTTTATTCCGTCAAAAACCTATCATTTGAGATTTTCCTCCAATTTATAGTGTAAGTGTAGCATACAGTACATTTCTAGATTAATTTTTTCTTGTTGTTCTTGTTATTATTATTCACAATTACTTTATTAAATTTATTTAAAAGAAGAGCATTTCCTAAATGGGAAAAATTTAAATACAAGAGTAAAAGGAAATAACAATATTTGTCATAATCTCCACTAATATAGATTCTACTAACTGCAATGAACATTAATATTATATGATAATAAAAGGTTATTATAATTATTAAATAACATTCTACATACATTTTTAATAAAATACTTTAAAATTATTTTAGAGATGCAAAAATGCTGTTATATGGTATGACAATAGATGTCAAGCATGGACTGTGGCCACTGAATAAATTTGAATATTCTTAGATATAATATTTTAAAATGCATATATTTTCATTTTCACTTGAATAAGCAGAATCTTAAAATTTTAAATTAATAAATTTTTTATACAAACATGTAGGACCTGATTACAGGTGAAAACTCTTAGACTTAAATTTTAACACATAACAAAACAATATTTAAGAAAAATCAGAATATAATGTCCTGTTCCTGTATACATTTTACTTTAAATTATTTAGGCATTATTTAAAGTGAATTGAAAGAAATTATAGGTGAAAACTGGGAAATTGAATTAGTAGCCAGTGGCCGGTAGACTCAGTTTCATTAGTGACCACTATAATGTTTCAAACTTTCTTGACATCTAGATAAACTATAATCGTTGTATATATACATATTTTTCTATAAATCAGAGTTTTATACCAGACAACTATTCACAATAAGAATAAGGAAGCAGTCGAAATTCAAGAAAATTGCTTTAAAATTGCAATGTCCTTAACCCTTTCATGTCGGATTTTTATTCTTCAGTTTTGATAATAAAATTACTTTTATTTTAATAATGCTAATCGTAGTTATCTGAATAGATTTACTGAAGTTTAAAGATTATCTCATTGTCTGAATTCTAACGAATGAACTTATTTTGTGTACTATTCAATTCATATGATAATAGGAAGGAAGTTTTTGGAGACGTTTGAAAATATCATTACAACAGAGTTTAACAGATATTACAACTTTCTAATGTTTTTTGTGTTTTATCACACATGATTTGTTCAGAAAAGTAACCTATACTATTTTAAATTTAAAGAGTGATATATATTTATAAAATAAAGGAATCGCCAACGGTGCAATGAGAATTAAGCAAACTTTTATTGTTATTACTAAATGTCCAAACATAAATGAAATCATAATAAGAGAGGCATAGCCATATACTATCATTACCATATGTAGATAGTAGCAAAAGTAATTGTTAAGACAAAACAATACTCGATGAAAAGACATGTACTATTAACAGTACTCCAAACCCGAAAGGGTTAAAATGCACTTGCAATTTTAAATGCGAAAGAAAAGGAATAAATTATTTGAAACGCATGTGGAATCAAAGCTGATGAATATATTTTGCAGAATAAAACTGTAAAAAAATAATCCAACTGAAGAGCAAGCACTTGGTGAAAAAATGAAATATTGAAAATGCAGCTAAATCACTGAAATCTACTTGCATCCGGTAGGAAAAAAAATTAACCAGTTTGCTAATTAGATGTACTAATCAAAGTAGAGATGCATATTTTCATGAAAAAAGTTGTATTTCAGTTGGCGATCGATAACAGATTTTTTAATCGCCATTTGGCGAGTGGCGACTATAGTGGCGATCGATGGCCGATTTTTTAATCGCCACTTTTACAACTTTAATCGCCACGTGGCGAGTGGCGACCGCTAATTTACACCTATAAAAGAAATAACGCATTGCATATTTTTATTACATACATATGACTGTATGAGTAAAAATCTTTCCCCGTTAAAATTTTTCTTAAATTATTATTAAATTTAGAGAGATTCTTAAATGTTTTATTTATTTTTTAATGCAGTTAACTTTTTAATTAATGGATCTACATTTCTGCTTTAAAGTAATATTTAATTATTTATTTATTTTAAGGAAATAATTAAATTACTTAACAAAATAATAAACTACTTAACAAAAATATATAGTTAAAAATTGAGTTTTCACATGGTTTAATGTTTAATATGGATTTGCAATTTTAATCTCTACAAGATTTAACTTTGAAGAACAAGTCTTATTCCTTTCTTCCAAAAGATGTATGTAATTCTCAACTATTAAAATATATTTTATTTCATTTATTTATATAAATCAAGTTTTGCTATATAGAAATAAAAATAATCAATGAACAATTTTGATTTAACACTTTAAGAAATCTTACTTCTGAGGAAATTTCTGAGAAAGCTATTTAGTTTTAAAGAGTGTAATAATTAATGCTGAAATTATACACATTTTTTAATCTTACACTTATGGGTTATAGAATTTCTTTAAAAAATCTAATTTTTACAGAATATGTCAAATAGCTTAAGATTATTATAGAGATCTGCTAACAGAGATGTATATGTATTATTCTAATGCAATTCTTTTTTGTTTTTCTCGGATACATAATATACTTCAGAGTCTTTTCAATATTGAATATTTCATGTAAAACAACTTAATACTAAAGACAGAATGAAAAAAGATAATGTAAAAACAAACTACAACTAAAAAATAGGTTTTTGACAGTTTTCGACCTTTTTGACAAAGAGGTTTTTGACATGACGGTAAAAACCATGGTAAAATCCGGTAAAAACCGTCATGCGTCAAAAACTTGCCAACACTGAAAGAAACAGAAGCTAACCTATTGAAAACATAATTGTAAAATGGGGGGAAACTATACAGATAAATACTATACTGGCTAATCTCATAAAATACAACGAACAACAACATTTTATTTTCATTAGAGAAGTTAAAACAAGTTGATGGTGTTAAAATGTAGAAGCAATACTTACTACTTCAGCTTTCAACGTGATGCTAGATACGAACGTTATGAATGTGTAATCAACTTTGCAGGGAATTTTTTAAACATCCGATTAAATAAAATAATAATTAATCCAATCAAAAATCAGTCTTATTTTTTTAATTGACTGTTTAGTTCGGTGTTCAACGTTCAACTCGAGAGATGTTGACATTTTTTCCCCCTTCCATCTTTGGTGTCTATCGCTTGTATCAAACCCCATTTCTAGGCATTTGATTGGTCCAAGCTTCATGTCACGTGATCTCGCAAGTTATTTCTAGCTATTTTGAGGTGGGCTGGACTTCAACTTTGATTCAACTTGGCGAAACCCCGCCCCTGCGAACTGTTCGCAATCTCGCAAACAGCGCAAAGTCTATCTGGATCTCGGCCAATATATAGGGTTTTTTGTAAAATTCAGACTGTTACTGTATCTTGGCTTTCTATCATTTTTTATTGCATTTTAAAACTTAAGGTAACTAAATTAATGTTCTTCAGATGATATTTTTAATAGTACTGAAATATACATATTCTATATTTTAAGTATGTCTGAAATGCATGCATATTTTATTTATTTATTAATATGCAAATCATTTCATTTAAGTTGCTGTAAAATAGATTTTCACAATCCTTCACAAAAATGCAGGTTAAAAGAGTGTTTTCGATTTTTTTTTACTTATTATAAACGTCTAATATTGCCTTTTGCTAAATTATTAATATGCAAACACAAAATACAGCTGCTAACCTCCTCATTTCTTTTCAGTCAAATAAGTACATTATAAACCAGAAATCTTACTTAAATGAAATTAAACAAAAACAAGGCACATTTAAAAAAAAATTCTGTGTTTAAGTTTATGAACTATGTGCAAGGTAAGATCTAGTTTGTGTGTATTTATAAATAATTCCTTAGAATGTTGTATAACTCTTTCATCTTAAACCTAGATCTAAAATTTGTGTGTTGAGTTTTAAACATTTATGTTTTCTTTTCAGAATCTGAACTATATGATTTTATGATTTCGTATGGAGTTTACCCAAGTGACGTCAGCTGCGGGTAAGCAGAAGAAAAGCACCAATAGTCGTGACGAACATTTTAACACTGCTTCCCCTTCGTCCAATAAAATTTTTAATTTATTGAACTTTTAATTTTTTCTGAATGAGTTCGACATCCAGGAAAGGTAATGATTTATTTTTCTCGATTTCTACAGTAAACTGTATTTTACTGTCAATACTGTCATAGTCCCCGAGCCAGGTGCAAATTTTGTCAGTTATTTCCTCTCGGCCGATAATTTGTAAAATGCTTCAGAGAGTTGTATCATGAAGCTCCGTGAACGTTAGCTGCGGTTCCGTGGGTGGGTTGAGCCTCCCAAACACGTAAAAAAAATAGTCATTTCCTCCCGGTTGAAAATTTGTCAAATTATAGCTAACCCAATATCTTGAAGTAAAAAAAAAGTCAGCTGTTTATAAAGCGGTGGTTAATACGTCAGCTGGTCACACGAACATGAAAAAAATACACAGGGTGCAAAGGAAAGTCCTTTTAACCTGAAAATACTTGAGAACGGAGAAAGCTACAGCTATGGAAGTGAGGTAACGGTATAGTAAAGTGACTACGCCCGATTTAATGCAAACGACGGCAGCGACCCCCTAGTGGCGAAATTTGGAAGATAGCTATTGAAAACCGTAAACGAAAAGACACACGGAACCACATTTCAACTTCATCTTTGATCTCATCATCGTCGTGGAATAATTTTCCTCCAAGATGTGACTTCATCTAACAGGAGACGTCTATTCGCACGAATTACTTCCCCCGTTCTCTAAAGAAGGGCATCAGAGATCACAGATGGCCGACTTGTTCTTTGTTCGTCATAAACATCGTGTCAGGTTCTGAGAAATATCTGCTATTAGAACCGGGGTTCAATATTATTTTTGTCTTAATATATTATATATTGTATGGGCTGTGTACTGGAATTTCAAAATAACAGTCTTTCCTTATCTAAAACTGGATCTAAGGTGAAAATGTATAGATGGTATGAAGGGGAAAAAAGATAGTTGGAAAGGGGTGTGCACAACCTTTTGAGATGTCTGTGGAAGATGGGAAGACAAAAGCATTCCACGAACGAAGAAAAGAGTTTGAAATGGGAGCCAGGTAGAAAACTCCGGAGGGGTTACTTGGAGAAGGAGCAAGGAGTTGCTGGAAGGCAGTCTCTTATGCTGAGATCGTCAGTTTGGAGCGTAGCGCGTAAAGTGGACGGGTGTCCCGGGGGAGAGCTCTTAGAGATAGAGCGTAGGCTTAGAGCACATAGGTGTTAGGAGATCGAGATTGATCTCCGGAAAGCTAATTTAACGTGTGTAGGGTGAGAGTGGTTTAACGTAGTTTAACAGTACACAGCCAGCATTTACTGTATTCAATTTAATGTTGAATCGGATCATCTATATCCGAGTTTGTAAGTGTAAATAGTCTTTTGTTGCTGTGTAAATAGTGTGTAAATGAACTGTTAATTTAGTTAATTGAAAGCGTTGGTTTTCATTTAAACAATCTTCTCAGTGCGTGACCGATATCACGTAATCATATCGGTGGTGGCAGCATATAAATAATAAGGATTTTCTTCGAAGTTGTGCGGACTACGAGGAAACTACGACAAATTGATGGCAGCGACGGGATAGAATCGTCTCAGACTAGTGACCAGCGAGCCGTGTTGCAGTGTGTTAGTGCCGGAGCACCCAGTGGAATTCTTGCGTGGAAATGCCGGATCGTCGAGCGGAATTTTAGAGAGATAAAAACCAAGCGTCGAGCAGAAATACAGAGTGTGTGTGCCCTATCATCGTTACAGCGAACCGAACTAAAGTGTTGTGTCCTATCATCGTTACAGCGAACCGAACCAAAGTGTTGTGTCCTATCATCGTTACAGCGAACCGAAATAAAGTGTTGTGCCCTATCATCGTTACAGCGAACCGAACTAAAGTGTTGTGCCCTATCGTCGGAACGGCGAACCGAAATAGTGTTTGTGCCCTATCATCGCTACAGTGCCTCAAATTATAGTGTATTACAGCCTGAGTGTTGAATATCATCAAAGTGACTTTAAAGTGTGAAATATTGAATTCATCGTGAAACTACGGGTGAGCAGCGGAGTACCCCAGCAGATAAAGTATAAGGTAAGGTGTTTTGATCATTTCTGTCTGCTGACATTCTCGAACCAAATGTATTTGTTGTTGTATAATTAATATTAATTTAAGATAATTTATGTGCAATAAAGTAATTGTGTTCAGATAGGTAGGAGATATTAACAACCATATTTACTATTGTTTTAAGAAAAGGTCATAATAACTTGTACTAATATTGATTTTCTATTTTTTTTTTACTAATGAGGATAGTGAACAAAATTAATGCATTGTGTTAATAATAGTTGGAAGGAATAATTGAATTTATTTAAATTTAAATTATTATTAAAGTAATATTTAAATGAAGCAATACTGTTTTAAGCTTGAAGAGTTGATAACAAACGAGTAATGAACATTTGTTAGAATTTTAATTCGCTAGAAGTAAATTTCGGAAAAAAAAAAAAGCTCACAGGGAAAAAAAAAGTGAAGGTTTTGATTTTATTTGTTTTAAATGTGAGAACCATTGTTGAATTTGGAAATATTTTATTGAGGATAATTGTAGGAATTTATATGTGTATGGTATACAATTTTTCTTTATGTGGATGTTTCTATTGACATCAGTACTTTTATTCAATTTGCAACGTATCAGTATTATTATGGAAATTGTATGTTATTATCTAATGTATAAATTGGAATCTGTATTGCATAGTAATCAAATCGAAATTATTGTTTTACCTTTTGTTTTACTGGAAGTAAATTGTGTGATATTAATGGTTGAGGAAAATCAAGATTATACAGTAGGTTAAATTAGAAATATAATACATCGATTATCTGAAATGTATTAATTAGTATAATAAGTGGAGGTAACTGTACCAGGGGCGCCATTTCAGAATTTTCTTGGGGGGGGGGCAAACATTTTTTGACGGATGCTATATAACTAAAGGTTGGATCCTGGGGGAGTCTACCCCCCCCCTCCCCCGTATGAGAAACGTTTACTGGCTTATGCTTACAATAACAGTAAAAACTTCGAATACGGAAACTCAGAACCAATGAAATATTTCGTTTTAGAGAGGTTTCCGTCTTAGAAGGTAAAATTTAAATATATTGGACATGACTTTTTTTCCTTTTTAGACAGGATTCTATTATAGACAGGTTTCATTTTTACAGGTATCCTCGCTGACTGTTAAACCATCCGCTCTATAGTATAGCTCTGAAAAGAGATGTATTAGAGTAAAACTTGTGAAAACGAAACCTGTCTAATAACAGATTTCTTTCTAGAAGGGAAAAAAAATCAAATTTCGTTGAATAAACATCATACAATTATACTTGCTAAGACAGAAACCTGTTTAAATGGAGCTTCTTTCTAGTCCCTTTCGAAATTTTACTTACAGGGGCGCCATATCATGAGTTTCCCGACGAAGGACAAGGAAAATTTTTCTTTGAGGAACAGGAAACGTGAAAAATTGCACAACTTGCAGAACTGCACAAATCACACAGAAAAAAAATAGCGCACAATAAAACACGCTCTACGTGATTTTGTCTCCATGCCCTTCTCATCGCCTTTTCACAAGCATGTGATTATTCCACATTTTTTTTTTTAATTTTCGTGAAAGACCGCGATTTTTCTTTCTTTCAAAATCCGCAAAATCAATTCGTCAATAGATCGCAGGAAAAAATCGCGAATCTTGAAAATTTTGAAAAAAAAAGTCAAAATGGTCGCTTAAAAAATCGCTAATTTCTTCAAACGACCATGCAAAATATCGCTAATTTCATCGGAGATCGCCAAAAGAAATACATATTTCGTCAAATGACACAGAAATCTTGAATTTCGTAAAAGGATTGCCAAAAAAATTGCGAATTTCGTAAAAGGATTGCCAAAAAAAATCACGAATTTCGTCAAAAGATTGCGCAAAAAATCACGAAAATTTAGTCGAACAATCGCGCAATAAAATCTAGGAGAAAATCGTCAAACGATCTTGTAATAAGGTCCAAAATTTTGTCTAACTCTCGCGCAAACAAATCACAAATATAATTAGTCAGTGGCAGAAACAAAATCACGAATTTCGTCAGTTAGTCGCGGAAAAATATTGTGAATTTCGGCAAGTGCTCGCGCGAAAAAAAATCCATTTCGTATAATGCTTTCAGAAAAAAATCATGAATTCCGTAAATCGATCGCGGAAAAAATCGCAAATTTCGTCAGATGATCACAAAAAAAAAAATCATGAAATTCAATCAATCATGAGATAATCAGCCAACGAACGTCATGAATAGGTCACGAAATTTGCAAATTTTGTGATCTGTAAGTGTAAAAAAATTTTCGTCAGTGATTTTATGCAAAAGCGTTAATTTTTTCGGATTGTGTTTTCCCTATTATGAGATAGTTTTTTGTTAATCCGATATTTCAAAGAAATTCTGAATATTTTTCCGATAAAAAGACTACATATTTGAACATTAATGAATACTATCTATATATCTTCATTTTTCTACAGAAAAGGTAACATTTTTAATTAATATTCATATAAAAAGCACAAATAAATGCACAAGAATTACTCTCATGTGCATACATATAATTTACAATTATTTAAAATACATTAGAAAAACCCAGAACGTTTTCAGTCATTACAAGACCGTCATCAGTGGGATTTAAATGTTATTATTTTCTTTGTGCTTATTTTTGAGAATTGGCTAGAAGAAAACCATTGTGATTAGAAAAACTTGTCAATGGTTTTGACGAGTTTTCCCAAGATCAATTTGCACACAGCTGAGAAGCAATTGATAAAAAAAAAAAAAAACAAAAAAAAAAAAACAGTGGCACTCCGGGAGTGCCAATAGAAGTGAAAACTTCAACAATTACGTGTGTGTTTTCTTAATCGTCAGGAAATGTTTTATGCGTTGAATTGTGTAGCAGCACTAATGAAAGCATCTGGGGACACGGCAGTGCCCCTGCTAAGTCTTGAAAGCACAGCCGTAAGCATCTTTTTCTGGAAGCAACTCAGGGTACTTTTGACCCCCCAATATCTTTGTGTTGGTGATTCCCAGAAACTTGAAACTTCGTAAATCTAAAGTAACGTTTCTATCTTTTTTATTTCAGAAGATATATGAACTTAAACTTTCGCCTTTTCGACACTGATTCACCGATCATCAAAACTCAGAGGTACGTCCTGTATCCCTAGAATCTTGAAATTTGGTATGAAGTTAGTGTTTGGGATACAGTGAAAGGGAAAATTTAAAAAATCCGTAAAATTTGGATAAAAAGTCGAAAAATGAAAAAACTGAGAATTTGGCAGAGATGTGATATACGAACCAGGTTTGGCGCGATTTTTTAACGTCAATTTGGCGAAAACCCGTTTTCCAGTACCAGTTACAATATATATTTTTAAATTATTTTCTATTGTTTTAAAAAGTAAACAACAATAAATAAACGGTAATTTCATTAATAACTATAGAACAAAACAATTGTACAATTTAAAAAAATAAAATAAAAGTAAATGAACAATTTATTAATAAATAATCAACAGTAGCCGGGTTACCTTGTAAAATAAAGTAACGCCATTTTGCTGTCAATTAGGTACCCAAGTGCGTATCTGACATCTGTGCCCCGTATTTTATCTTCCGTATTCGAAATTCCCGCCAATACTGTTGGTCATTGACCAGACCATCAACACGATAAAATACAGCGTTATCGGTTTTTAGTTACACGAAATAGGAAGGTAGGTCACGAATACGGTATAATTCATTTTAACTGACGAAAAACAAAATAATAATTTGTTTTAGCAATACGCCGGGAGAAAAAGTGAGTTTTAGTTTTCTTCTTCTTTTGCGGATTGAGCTGAAGAGGGAAAAGTTCGTGTCATTCACCGCTTGGCGCGCTAGTGTCTGTGTGTCAAAATGCTAGTATGTCGGTTACGTTACAGTGTCTCGAAATCAGTGGTTTTTCCCCCATCTCAAAAAAAGCTCAAAGCGCCTAAAGAAGTCTTCACTTCAAAAATACTCACATGTATTTTTAAAATTAATCAAAGTACTAATTAAAGATATATGTCTCACGTTCAGGGAGTTCGTATAGTAAGGCTTTAGGAAATTTTTTTGATAATTATTAATTTTTATGCATAAGCATTTATTTAATGCATACGTGTTTATTGCAATAAAATCTGATGAGTTATTTTAAAGTTTGAGCAATTTTCTAATATTTGATTGAGTCTGGCATTTGATTAGGGATGCACCGAATATTCGGTATCTATTCGCTCTTCGGCCATACTACCGAATATTCGGTTAGGCTGAATATCAGACTATTCGGTTTCCCGAATACTTAAAAAACCTCTTACAAATATTTTTTAAAACGTTACACAAGTTCTACTTTTAATTGTCAATTAATAAAGATATTCAGAATAATTAGACTCTTTAAATAAAAGAGAATGATTTTATGTTATTTCTTGTTTTAAAAACGTCACTTAAACAAATTAACCATTAATGACAGATCATTTGTTCATGGGAATTAATAAATGTGGAAATGCAAATTACTGAGTATTGTCTGGTAAATAATCCGTTTCTTGCTTTTCCGCAAACAGGGCCTTTCTACACAAAATGGTAGAAAATTTCAGGGGTAATAATAAGCATCAAAACAGGCAATTTTTTTGTCCAGTAAATCAGGATCGCAATTCACTTATTCAGTCAGAAATACAGTGTATCCCCAAGTCAAACTTTAATTTTCTTTTGTTACTTTAACAATAATGAAGGTATTGTAACTATATTCAACAGAGTTACTTTAATTTCTGTGAGATATGATAACATGACGAGAAGTGTTGGAAATAGCAACCATTCATATCTAAACAGCACTAAGCTAGACATTAGTTTATTAAGAATGCATCTAACAATACTTATACTGTACCACTGGCCAAAATCCAGTCTCTTCCAAGTATATCATCACATTCTATACAAGCAAATTAATGTGATGCAAATTTCGCTAAAATATCTTCATTTTTATACAGTTATAAACGAAAATTCTGCTACGGCTTGTACACCTTTTATTTTTGATGAAAGAAGTGAAATGATATGTTGCTTCTTCTTCAATATGAGAGAATTCGTTTCATTTGTTTGAATTAATTGAAGTCATGGAACTTAAATTTTGTTATTAAAAAATGTTTAAATCCTCCTCTTCTTAAATAATAACTCAAAACATACTTTTTTTAGTACAAAATTTACTTATGAAAATAGTCTTGTTTATCAAAATGGAAGTATGTGTGCTAAATATTATAAAAAATTGTTTAAAATTTAACTTTTTAACGTTAAACACTGAGATATAAAAGTATTTGGCCAGCCGAATATTCGGTATTCGGCCGAATAGATACTATTCGGCTGACCTAATATTCGTTATTCAGCCTAACAGTTACTATTCGGCTGACTGAATATTCGGTATTCGGTTTACCAGCAGGCCAAATATTCGGCATTCGGTATTCAGCCAAAATCACTATTAGGTGCATCCCTACATTTGATGGTTGATAAATTTTCTGAAATATCAAATTCGTTGGGGGGGGCTATTGCCCCCCCCCCAGCCCCCCTCAAATGGCGCCCCTGAACTGTACTAAGGTAGAAATTTAGGAAATATTAATTTGGTAGGTTTAAATATTATTGTAGAGTGGTAATAGTAATTGATGAAGGTATGGCTTTCTTATTGAAACGAAAACGGGTAGATCTTCAGATGATAGCCGAAGAATTGGGGGTTAAATTCACGGAAGATGATACCAGATTTCAGCTTAAGAAAAATATAATGGACAGCGATGAATATGACGAGGGGGCTGTTATGGAATTATCTAACACTATTGTTGCGGAACGATTAGAGCGCGAAAAGTTAGAAAAACAGGAAAAATTAGAGCGCGAAGAAAAACTGGAAAAATTAGAGCGCGAAAAGTTAGAAAAACAGGAAAAATTAGAGCGCGAAAAGTTAGAGCGCGATAGAGAAGAAAGGGTTGAAAGGGAAAAGTTAGAAAGAGAAGAGAGGTCTGAAAAATTGAGGATGGAACATGAATTAGAAATGGAGAGGCTAAGGATACAAGGTTCGACAAATAACTCTAATGGGTCTAGGGAATCTAATAATGAAAGTAACATAGAAAAACTGATCAAAAGTGTTAAAACTCTGTCTATCAAAGTACCAGAAGGGACTGAGGGATGGAATTTATTTTTCAACAGTTTAGAAAGGGCATTCAAAGCTAAAAATGTACCGGAAAACCAGCAGGCCGAAATTCTACTAGATATGTTAGGAGATAAGGCAGATAATTTGTTAATTTATACCACTAGGGAAAAAATTGAGAGTTATGAGGAATTAAAGGAGTTAGTTCTAAGGGAACATGAGCCGACACCGAAGGCGTGTTTGGAAAATTTTAAGAAGGCTAGGAGAAACCAGAATGAAACTCATGTATTATTTGTATCGCGTTTAATAGCAACATGGGAAAATTATTGTAAGATTAGGGGTGCTGACTCATATGAAAAGGTCAACCAGTTAATAATTACGGATAAGTAATTAAACACGTTAGATGAAGAAACCGCATCATATATTGGGTTAACTCAGCAGAGTAAATGGTTAGAAGCTTCTAAAATTGCTAAAGAATGTGACAATTATTTTGACGCTAAACATAAGTCTTATGCCGTTACGTATAAAAGTTTTAAGGGTAAAGATAGGTATGTAAACAGTGAAAAAGTGAAACCGAGGGAGGATAGTAAATTTAGTGGTAATTGGAGGCAAAACGGAAGTAACGAGACTAATTCTTTTTCGGGTAGGAAAACTGATTTTAAGAAACCTAGTGATGATTCAGCTCCGAGATGCTTCAAATGTGGTTTAAGAGGTCATTACCAACGTTTTTGTAATAAAGTGGGTAATGAGGGAAATAATAATGCTAGTAAAGGGCGTGAACAGAAAGCGGGTGTAAATAAGATTGTCGTGATAGGAAATAAAGAGTTACCTAAGGGAGCTATTGTGGCGAGGATATCGGCAAAGGCCGAACAGAGAACTAAGGTTATTGGTGAGAAATTAAATAAACTTGAGAAAATTGAAGTTAGTGTAAATGGGCTAAAAGTAAAAGGATTGGTCGATTCTGGATGTGAAATTAGTGTTATTCATAAAGATTTGGTACCGGAAGAGAAATTAAAAGGAGCGGGTAGTATTTATTTACAAGGATTATTTGGTGAAGCAGTTAAATCACCGTTGGTTAAATTACCGTTAGCTATTCCGCAATTCGGGCAAACTAATATAATTTACTAGGAAGTACTTTGCGCAGTGACCGATAATATTAATGAGCAGGTAATTTTACATCCCGAGGTGATTAATGAGTTGTCAGGGGTCAATCGCGAGGAGCCATTGCTAGAGTCCCAAGAATTAGAAAGTTCGGAAATTGGTATCGATAACTTGAGTGAAAAGAAAGGTATGAGCGGCGATAATTGTAATGTTTACGCAATAGAAACGAGATCGGGAAATTTACAAAGTCAAAATGTAGAAAAGACGGAAGTAGAGGGAAATGGTAATGTTTCGATAAGCAATTCGGATATATTTAAGAAATCCCAATTGGAATGTAAAGAATTAGAGAGAGCTTGGGAATTAGCTAAAATTGATAAAGGGGGTTATTATATTGAAAAGGACTTATTGTATCATAAAGATAAATTTGTAGAAGAAGCTATAGCTCAATTAGTAGTGCCTAAAGTCAAAAGAGAAGGAATCTTAAAGTCAGCGTATGTTTCTAATGAGGGAGAACATCACGCGGCAAAGAAAACCTTAGAGAGAATTAGGCAATCTTTTTATTGGGAAGGTATGGCTAAAGAAGCTAAAAAATTCTGTAAATCATGTCTAGAATGTCAATAATCTAGAAAAGTGAAAGTGCGTGATAGAGTCTTAGTTGAGATGGCGGATGGTAGCAAAAAGTATGTATATCAAAATAATGGGGAATTGACTGTCAGGTGTAACATAGTCAATATTGTTTTTGAAGGTGATGAGAAATTTGGAGAAGTTGGGGGAAATTCCTATTGTAAACCGGGAACTAGAGGTAGAACGGGACATAAAAAGGTTCGAAATAAAAGGGTTATCTAATAGTCAAGTCAAGGATATAAAGTCCATTTTGAGGGAGAATAAAGAGGTATTTATGGGTCCTGTGCGACCAGCGGAAGTAGGACAGCACCGTATTGATTTGAAACCGGATGTGGCAAGGAAAAAGCTAAAGTTATATAGTGTACCCGTTGCTTATAAAGAGGAAGTAGATAGACAGATTCAGGAGTTATTAGAATTAAATCTAATCGAAGTTTCAAACGCAGAAATTAGTCATCCAATTGTTTGCGTGGCGAAAAAAGACGCAACTGTTAGGCTTTGCATTGATTATAGAGCTTTAAATTCAGTAACGCAGGTCCCAACATTTCCTATGAAAGATTCGCAGGAAATCATGTATACTGCGGGGGCAGCTAAACATTTATCTTCGATTGATTTATTGAGGGGTTATTGGCAGATTAAACTGGGGCAGGAATGTAAACATTTGACAGCTTTTACAACTCATACTGGGACTTATCAGTGGCGTACTATGCCTTTTGGTTTATCAGGGGCGGCTGCTACATTCCAAAAAGATATGAATGTGGTTATTCAAGGTCATCGGAGGTATGCACAAGCATATATTGATGATGTCATCATTTTCTCCGACACCTGGGAAGAGCATTGTGAGCATGTTAGGTCTGTCATAGACGAACTTAAAAATAGAAATTTTACGATTAGACTGGATAAATGTAAATTTGGAGAGAAATTGACTAAGTCTTTAGGTGTAACTGGGGTTGGAACGCATGCACCTGATGAAGAAAAAATAGGAGAAATAAGGGACTTAAAGAGACCGAAAACTAAAAAGGAAGTTAGATCTGTTTTGGGATTAATGGGATTTTACCGATCTTATATTCCAAATTATGCAGAAATTGCTATACCTTTAACTGAATTAACTAAAGGGAAGGTTAAAAATACTGTACCATGGGATAAAAGGGCAGAAGAAGCATTTAATACCCTTAAAGATGAGTTATGTAACGTGACGCGTTTGGCTACACCTATCGTAGGCCGGGAATATCAGCTTCACGCCGATGCTTCAGACCTGGCAGTAGGATGTTGTCTTACTCAAAAAGATGAAAAGGGTCAGTTTAAACTCATAGCTTTTGCCAGTCAGAAATTATCAGGGGCTCAGCGGGCTTGGCCGAGTATAGAGAAAGAGGCTTGGAGTGTTCTCTTCGGGTTGCGGAAGTTTCAAAAGCGGACCTATGGATCACAAATTGAGATCATAACGGATCATAATCCATTAAAATTTCTCACTGAAACAACCCCAAGGTCCCCCAAACTCACTAGATGGGCGTTGCAACGCTGGAACCCGAATATTTCTCATCGTCCAGGAGCGCAACATTTAAATGCTGATGCAATTTCCAGGCTACATAGGAAGAGCTGGGAAGAACAGCCAATTGCTAGCCCATCGGCATCAAAGACTAAGAAGTGGACAAACCTTAAAGGTGTGTCATCACGTTTAAATTTTTTTTTTGTATATGTGTAATTGTATTTGAATTTTGTGATATAGTGTTATAGTGTATTAGCATGTGTAGTTTTTCTGTAATGATAATAGTAGTACACGGTTCATTAGAGATGTCAGTAGAGAATGTTCAGACACCTTGATATATATAGGGAAGTTGCAATCAGCTGATAGCCATTGTATTTCAAGTGGAGGTCAGGGCAGTTCCACCAATCAGAAATGCCTATTCGTAGTGTGTGACCTCCAACATGACGTCAATTGCAACTGCCCTATATGTAATAATAATAATGAAGAAACTTGCAAAGGAACTATTGAACTCTTCGGTGATGTTACTATATGTTTGGGGAAAATTAGCCCCTAAATGGCATATTTTCCGCTAAGGTGGGAGGGTGTCAGGTTCTGAGAAATATCTGTTATTAAAACTGGGGTTCTATATTATTTTTGTCTTAATATATTATATATTGTATGGGCTGTGTACAGGAATTTCAAAATAAGTCTTTCCTTATCTAAAACTGGATCCAAGCCGGTGAAAATGTATAGATGGTATGAAGGGGAAAAAGATAGTTGGAAAGGGGTGTGCCCAACCTTTTGAGATGTCTGTAGAAGTTGGGAAGACAAAAGCATTCCACGAACGAAGAAAAGAGTTTGAAATGGGAGCCAGGTAGAAAACTCCGGAGGGGTTACGTGGAGAAGGAGCAAGGAGTTGCTGGAAGGCAGTCTCTTATGCTGAGATAGTCAGTTTGGAGCGTAGCGCGTAAAGTGGACGGGTGTCCCGAGGGAGAGCTCTTAGAGATAGAGCGTAGGCTTAGAGCACATAGGTGTTGGGAGATCGAGATTGATCTCCGGAAAGCTAACTTAACGTGTGTAGAGTGAGAGTGGTTTAACGTAGTTTAACAGTACACAGCCAGCATTTACTGTATTCAATTTAATGTTGAATCGGATCATCTATATCCGAGTTTGTAAGTGTAAATAGTCTTTTGTTGCTGTGTAAATAGTGTGTAAATAAACTGTTAATTTAGTTAATTGAAAGCGTTTGTTTTCATTTAAACAATCTTCTCAGTGCGTGACCGATATCACGTAATCATATCGGTGGTGGCAGCATATAAATAATAAGGATTTTCTTCGAAGATGTGCGGACTAAGAGAAAACTCCGACACATCGGTCCTACCTTCAGAGAAATGACGACACCATTTCGTTACATTTTGTCGATTCATAATGTTCCCATAAACAGAAACAATTTCTTTGTGAATATCCGCTGGTTGCTGACCTCTTGCATGAAGAAAACGTATGACGGAGCACACTTCGCATTTGGCGGGATTCTGAATCGGCGGAACTATATGATTTTATGATTTCGTATGGACTTTACCCAAGTGACGTCAGCTGCGGGTAAGCAGAAGAAAAGCACCAATAGTCGTGACGGACATTTTACCACTGCTTCACGTTCGTCCAATAAAATTTTTAATTTATTGAACTTTAATTTATTCTGAATGAGTTCGACATCCAGGAAAGGTAATGATTTATTTTTCTCGATTTCTACAGTAAACTGTATTTTACGGTCAATACTGTCATAGTCCCCGAGCCAGGTGCAAATTTCGTCAGTTATTTCCTCTGGTTCAATAATTTGTAAAATGCTTCAGAGAGTATTATCATTAAGCTCCGTGAACGTCAGCTGCGGTTCCGTGGGTGGGTTGAGCAGCGGTAGCTTCCCAAACACGTAAAAAAAAAAAAAAATCGTCATTTCCTCCCGGTTGAAAATTTGTCAAATTATAGCTAATCCAATATCTTGAAGGAAAAAAAGTCAGCTGATTATAAAGTGGTGGTTAATACGTCAGCTGGTCACACGAACATGAAAAAAATATACAGGGTGCAAATTAATGTCCTTTTAACCTGAAAATACTTGCGAACGGAGAAAGCTACAGCTATGGAAGTGAGGTAACGGTATAGTAAAGTGACTACGTCAGATTTAATGCAAACGACGGCAGCGCTCCCTTGTGGCGAAATTTGGAAGATAGCTATTGAAAACCGTAAACGAAAAGAAATAGAGCAAAATTTCCAATGAGAAAGTTTTAGAGCATCAGTTAATTAGTGCGAAACGACATTTGGTTCACACTGATAAGATAAATCGTCGCCTGTATATCCAAAAATGTCTGAAATCGATGAACGACGATTCTACTTTGCATATTCGCATTCCGTAAATGTAGCAGTGCACAATTTCAGATTGTGACTTTGTACTGTGCTGCAATGTCTGTAAAAATTTAATTTTTAATACATTTAAAATTTTAGATTAACCCTTTCAGGGGTAGAAGTCTTCTGTTCGTAAACTGATGAAGTAATTTACTGACATCAGAATATTCGAACTAATTTCTTAGAAAATAAAATTCCGCTAATTTTCACTTTCATTACAAAAGCAAAATTTTATTAAAATATTCTTGTTGCCATTTGTGAGTTTTGGAATTAAAATTAGGGTGCTAGACTGTCTAGCCACCGCCCTTGAAAGGGTTAAATCTGTGTTGTCGTATTGAAGAGTCTAGCAATAGACGTTCCATGCTGAGAAATGTGGCATGTTGAACTACTCTCACGAATACAAACGTGTATCGTGAGCAATGGCGAACTTTTCGAACGTACTGAATATTAACTTTTTACCAATGTAAGACAGTTTGACTGTTTTGTTTTTTTGTGTGATGTTTTCAAAATGTATTGAAATAAGCACGTATTTATGCCATAAATTCTGCGTATTTCTTCATACTTCTGGCTATTCCATTCAAACGTTTGCACAAAATAGAGTGCATCGATTTCGGACATTTTTGGGTATACAGGCGAATATTTATCTTATCCATGTAAACCAAATGTCGATTCGTACTAATTAATTGATGCTCTAAAACTTTCTGACTGGAAAGTTTGCTCTATCTCTTTTCATTTTCGATTTGCAATGGCTATCTTCCAAATTTCGCCACAAGGGACGCTGACGTCGTTTGCATTAAATAGGGCGTAGCCACTTTACTACACCGTTACCTCACTTCCATTCTCTCCGTTCGCAAGTATTTTCATGTTAACCCCATAACCTACGATTTACGTCTCAACAGCTCCACGGTTTGGCAAATCCATAGCTACCACTAAAATTTAATAGAGATTTTTGCCTTCTTTAATCATGGAATTTCGAGGATTATTAAATTAAACTATATTTACTGTGAAATTTTAGTGGTAAGAAGAATTTACATTTGGCTCGATCATCGTACGCGGGCTATGCCCGTCATTGTAGGTTAAGGGGTTAAAGGGACTTTCCTTTGAACTCTGTGTATTTTTTCCATGTTCGTGTGAACCAGCTGACGCATTAACCACCACTTTATAATCAGCTGACTTTTTCTGTTCTTCAAGATATTGGGTTAGCTATAATCAGGGTCGTACTGGCATAACTGAGAGGGCGGTGGCAAAATGGATGAAAAGGGCGCCGATTGCCTCACAAAAGGGCGCAAAGGCACACACACACACATATATATATATATATATACACACACACACATACTATATAAATTATGAGTACTAGTTGGTTATCCCGTCGACAATTTCGAAAAATTATATAAATCGCTAAACCACTCGCCAAATTACACAAATCTAGAAGGTATTACTAATATTGATTAAATTCGTTATTTTTAAATTAAATTATTTTTTAATAATTTTTTGTTTATAGCACCTTATATTTAATTAATTTTATTTCAATAAAATTATTTTGTAATTAATAAAAATGTACTGCCGTTTCTACGCAAACAATTATTCATTTAACATGCATATGCATATGTATGTTTATGTTAATTACTTTGAATTTATTTTTAAAACTGTTTCGCTTTCGTTTTAGGTCGAAACTAGGAAGGTAACCGAAATTCGGTTTCTGTCGAACACTATTTTTACGTTTGTAAATGAGCAGAAATTTTCGCATTATTGAACGTTAAAAAATATTTTCTTGTGAACCGTTTTAAGGATTTACATGTGACGTAATCATAACTTATAAATTTCGGAAAATCGAGTTTTTATTTTGCGGCTTTATCAACGGAATTAGGATTTCTATATGTGGCCAAAATCTGGAATAGACGATTCTAGGTAAGTAAAAAAAAAAAAAAAAGCATTCTATTATAATTATAACATAAAATTTAAACAAGTTTTTCTCAAAATTGCATTTTTAAATAGATGACCACGACACAATTACTTTAATAATACTGAATTGTTTCACTTTTGTCAGCTTTTTCTTATATAATTATACAGTGCATAAAGGATTTTTTTAAGCCAAGTTTAAACTATTAAACTGCAATGGTAGCCGCAACTCACACGCACAAATTACAAAAAAAAAAAAAAAAAAAGAAAAAGAAAGAAAGAAAGAAAGAAAGAAAGAAAAACCGCACTAGAAGAGCGGCAATAGCTTCAAATATATTTGCATTTTTTAAAAGTAATATGCATCAAAATTATATTTAAGCATTGTATAACAAAATAAAAAAGCAAAGTCAAAGAAAATAGGAATACTTAAGGGGGCTGGTCATTCAGCTTCCAAATTCCCCTCCGTAATGTTAAGTCTATGAATTTTTGATGCGTTCGTGTATTTAAAATATCTTCTCGGAAAATTCGCATTGTTAACATCTTTTTTTCTGTGAACTCTTCTTAAGATTTTAACACTTCACACACTCGTAAGATTTTAACACTTCATAAAAAATTTAGTCTATCCTTTAGAAATATTTTGAAAACTAAGAAAAAAAGATACATCTTTTAGGAAGTGTACAAGTGTACACAAAAAAATAGAAGTTTAAATATACGAATGCATCCAATGCCCATAGACTTTACATTAGTGGGGGGAAATCGGAAGCTGAGTGACCAGCCCCCTTAATTGCGTAATGTGGAAAAAAATGAAAAGAAGGAGAATAACACTTTTTTTCTTCTACCGCAATTAAGCTTATATGTGTTCATTATTTTGCAGTTATTTTTTACTCGATATCTTGAAAAAAAGAAATGTACCTAAAAAATGATAATGTTTATGGCAAAGTTATTTTTCGTTTTCACCTTAATGAGAATTTTTAAAAATTTGATGTATGTATGTATCAATGAAAATTATTTAATAATGTCGTCAAAAGTTTTGGGCAGCTAGATGTAAAACAATTAAGAATTCTGGACTGAAGATGATTTTGTGTAATACACCACTTGTGTTATTACACAAAACATTACAAAACTGCTGTAACAGTACAGTTATTCAATATTTTATTTTTTCGTTTAAAACGATTCTTTCTTATGCCTGATGCCTGTACAGGTGCCTCTACGTCGAGCGTGTGTCGTGTGTTAATTAGTATTTCATGGGAAAATACTTCCCACATCAGATTTCTATTTTCTCCAGAAAGATATAGAGCTCCAGAAATCTCAGAATACAGTATAATAAATAAAAAGTGTCACATCTGGTTTTACTACAAAAACCACTAGCTGTCTATAGAACTAGAACCCATATCAACTTAAAACACCGCCGAAATGGTAATTTGTCTTCTTAGGAACTTCCCCGTTATTGACTAACAGCATTGAAAACTGAACACAAACACATCTGCACTTCTCTTTACTTATATTCATCCATTCTTTTGTAAAACGACTTTTACAATTTTAGTGGTTTATCTATTTATTTTAATTACATGTGTATTTTTCAATTTATAAATCGGGGTAGTTTTTGAAGTTTAAAGCGGTTAAGCAGATCCGGCTTTAAATAAACGTTTTTAGATATTGGCATTTTCGGATGCTAAAAATATAATCGAATTTTTAAATAGATATGAAAAATTAACATTTTCCTCTTTCAAAAGCAAAATTTACATAAGTTTCCATTGCAAAATCTTGTGAAGAATTAGTCTTGGCGATCTAACTTATATTATCATTAAGAAATTATGAAATGCTCCAATTTAGTAGAACTAAAAGCATCAATTTATGTGTGTATTTGTGAAGAGTGAGCGTGCGTGTATGTATGTGGTTGCGTGTGTGTGTGAGGGGAAGAGGGGGGGGGGGGACGTTGCTATTACAAAAACACTATAGTAGTTTTTTGAAAGTTATTTTTACAGAGGCACTGAAAAACTGACCAAGTGGCCAAGGGCGCCATGATTACAAAAATACGATATTCGTTTTTTGAAGGTTATTACAGAGGCGCTGAAAAAAATCTGACCACGGCGCCACGTTGACAAAGCCATGATATTAATTTTTTGAAAGTTATTTTTACAGAGGCGCTGAAAAAGAAAAATCTGATCAAGGGCGCCATGACAACAAAAACACGATATTATTTTTTGGAAATTAATTTTTGCACAGGCGCTGAAAAGAACAAAAAAAAAACTGACTAAGGGCGCCATGATTACAAAATCACGATATTAATCTTTTTGAAATTTATTTTTACAGAGGTGCTGAATAAATCTGACCAAGGGTGCCATGATCACAAAAACACAATATGGTTTTTTGAAATTTATTTTTACAGAGGCGATGAAAAAAAAAATCTGACCAAGGGCGCCATGATTAGAAAAGAAAAACACGATAATAGCTTTTTGAAAGGCATTTTTACAGAGGCGCTGAAAAATATCTGATCAAGGGCGCCATGAATTCAAAAATACGATATAGTTTTTTGAAATTTATTTTTACAGAGGCGCTGGAAAAAGTCTATCCAAGGGCGCCGTGACTAGAAAAACACGATAATTGTTTTCTCAAAACCATTTTTGCAGAGGTGCTGAAAAATATCTGACCGAGGACGCCATGATTACAAAAACACGATATTAGTTTTTTGAAAGTTATTTTTACAGAGGCGCTGAAAAAATCTGACTAAGGGCGTCATGATCACAAAAACACAATATAGTTTTTTGAAATTTATTTTTACAGAGGCGATGAAAAAAATCTGTCCAAGGGCGCCATAATTAGAAAAACACGATAATGGTTTTTTGAAAGGCATTTTTACAGAGGCGCTGAAAAAAAATTTGACTAAGGGCGCCATGATTACAAAAACACGATATTAGTTTTTTGAAAGTTATTTTTAAAGAGGCGCTGAAGAAATCTGACCATGGGCGCCATAATTACAAAAACACGATAATAGCTTTTTGAAAGGCATTTTTACAGCGGCGCTGAAAAATATCTGACCAAGGGCGCCATGATTACAAAAAAACGATATTAGTTTTTTTTAACTTATTTTTACAGAGGCGCTGAAAACATCTGACCAAGGGCGCCATGATTACAAAAACACGATATAATTTTTGGAAATTTATTTTTACAGAGGCGCTGACAAAAAAATCTGACGAAGAGCGCCATGATTACAAAAACACGATAATAGCTTTTTGAAAGGCATTTTTACAGAGGCACTGAAAAATATCTGACCAAGGGCGCCATGATTACAAAAACCCGACATTAGGTTTTTTTTTAACTTATTTTTACAGAGTTGCTGAAAAAATTTGACCAAGGGCGCCATGATCACGAAAACACAATATGGTTTTTGAAATTTATTTTTACAGAGGCGCTGAAAAAAATCTGTGCAAGGGCGCCATGATTAGAAAAACACGATAATTGTTTTTGGAAAGGCATTTTTACGGAGGTGCTGAAAAAAATTTGATCAAGGGCGCCATGATTACAAAAACACGACTTTAGTTTTTTGAAAGTTATTTTTACAGAGGCGCTGAAAAAATCTGACTAAGGGCGCCATAATTACAAAAAAACGATATTAGTTTTTTAATTTATTTTTACAGAGGCGCTAAAAAAAATCTGTCCAAGGGCGCCATGATTAGAGAAACACGATGATAGTTTTTGGAAATCATTTTTACAGAGGCGCTGAAAAAAAAAAAAAAAAAAAAAAAAATCTGACTAAGGGCGCCGTGATTACAAAACACGATATTAATTTTTTGAAAGTTATTTTTACTGAGGCACTGAAAAAATCTGACCAAGAGCTCCATGATTACGAAAACACGATATTAGTTTTTTGAAAGTTATTTTTACAAAAACGCACTTTAAAAAAATTCAGAACAAGGGCGCCATGATTACCAAAGCCGCTTCTGATTATGGTACCAAGTGAAATAAAAATAAAAATCTGCTGTCTTAAATTGGCATTCCTTTTTTTTTCTTTGTCTTTTGTACTTTTACAAAAAGCAGAAATATCAAACTACCGGGCAGCCACGCAGGGCGCTAAATATTTCACAGAAAATATGTTAAATACGTTATTAATACTAATATTAATTTATGTGGAAGTTACTATATTCTTCGGGATACTGAATAAAATGTAGACCAGGGGCAGGGCGCCATGACTATCAAATTCTCTGTCAATGAATCCATTTAAAATGAGAATATGTTTCTTATACAGTGTTTCGTCACTTATGCTTGCACAAAAGGCAGAAATACAAATATACCTGGCAACACCAGGGGCGCTAAATACTTAGACGCAGAAAATATGCAAACTTATTAGACACAGACTTAGTAGAAGAATTCTTAGAGCAGAACTTATTTAGGCGTATATCTAAATAAAATACTTCATATTATTTTTCTTAGAATTTATCATTAGTACAACCTTTGAAACAAAGTCTGGTCCAGGATACCATATGTAACAATGGCATATCTGATTGTCGATAACTTATCCTATCTGAAAATTGGGTTATTTAATTGTCTTTAATCACACATAGTTTGTTTATGCTATACTTTAAAAAATAAAAAGCATTACTTTTAAATTTTCCGAACTAAAATCTTTGAAAATTTTATGCCTTTCAGAATACACAACTTTAAGCGTGCTTAAAAGGAAAAAAAAAAAAAAAAAAAGTGGCGATGGGCGCACCGGGCATTTGCCTCGTTGCCCGGTGGGCCAGTACGAACCTGGCTATAATATGACAAATTTTCAACTGGTAGTAAATGACTATTTTTTTTTACGTGTTTGGGAGGCTATCGCTGCTCAACCTACCCACGGAACCGCTGCTGACGTTCACGGAGCTTCAAGATACAACTCTCTGAAGCATTTTACTAATTATAGCCCGAGAGGAACTTGGTCATCGAAATCTGTTGCTGGCTCGCAGACCGTTAGGTTGTTCCAAGAAATCCTTCAAATTTGAAACACCGTGATTGCATATTATAAGTATGCCATTGACGTATCGAACCCATAAAACGGGTTTTAAATTAGCGATGGATATTTCTTGGAACACGCTAATAGTATTGACAGTAAAATACAGTTTCCTCTAGAAATCGAGAGAAATTAATCATTACTTTTCCTGTATGTCGAACTCATTAAGAATAAATTAACACATAATATAGATAGAAAGATTTAGAGAAAACCATGTTGATCCAATAATAAAATATCATATAGTAGTACAGTTCCAGTTACAGTAAAACCTGTGTAAGTTGACCACTTGCGGTGCCACACTTCAGTGGTCAACTTATAAAGGGTGATGATAATTTTTTTTTCTTTTTTACGTAATATTTATGCCATATCTTTTTTTCCCCACAAATTTTTTTTACATTTCTAACACCTTATAAAAGAAAAGATTAACTACAAGAATGAATTAATATTTTTGTGTTAATTTCTTGATCTGAAGGATTCTAGCCATCCATTACTTGTATTAAATTCAGGAATTCTCAATTCATTTGCAATATCTTTAGATTTAGCTTGGAGCATAGGACCTGAAACTGAAATATTTTTGGAACGAGATGGCTTAAAAAACAGCTCCCAAACTGACAGATTAATTTCTTCATTTGATGTTTTTCTCAATTTTTTTTTCTATCACCACTACAATTCTCTAACCACAATTTAGTTATTTCTTTCCCATTCTTTGATATGTTAGACACTGTAGTTTTGGAAATTCCATATCTATCAGCTAATTTTCTCTGGCTTTCGCCTTTTCTAATTAAATTTAGTATTTTTTATCATTTGAATTTTATTTTTAGAGCCATATTTTAGGTTAACAAAATTTTTCTTGCTAAAAAGCAATTACAAAATATAAATGTCTTGTATACCTCCTCTTACACCAAGTTTATTGGATGAAAATAATAATCCTTCTATACTACAACACAGTTCTATAGTGTAACTCATCATTATCACAAATAATTTACGTAACTGGGTTGTTACAATGGCACGAAATATTACAACTGGTGGAAAGCCAAATCCAGAAGAGCAACAATGTAAAAATAGATAAGCCTTGAGTTATTTACCTACACCTATCATTACTAAAAGCATTTACCAGGTTAATAACTATTTCTCCCTTTTAGAAATTCTAGTTTTTTTTTAAAAATAGAAAATTTCGTTTAGAGTTATTTTTTTTTAAATTCGTAATTTCTTAGCTTATTGGGTGGTCAAGTTATAAAGGGTTTTGATGGGCATATTATAATAATTCTAGTCAAATTTGAATAATTTCAGTGGTCAAAATACAAGATAGACAGGTGGTCAGGTTACAAAGGGTTTGTCTTATAGTTTTGTATAAGATAAATTTGGTTCCTGACAACAGAGGTCAACATAGACAGGTGGTCAACTTACAAGGGTGGTCAACTTTACAGGTTTTACTGTAATTATAAAAAAAAAGCATATAGATTTTACGTCAGAAGAGCATTCGAAGTATGTTCAAAAGCTTATATAGACGAAGAATTGACTAAGAATAAAACAATCGCAATTGTAAATAATTACCCGAAAAAGTTTGTGAACAAAGTGATTTATGAGTTTAATAACAAGAAATTGATAACCACGAGTACGCATTTTTCTAATTTTTGTAGTATAGAATACATTCCTCAGCTTTATGAAAGAATGAGATACGCATTAAAGAAATATGATATAACATTTACAGCTAAACCTCCAACTAAACTACAAAATCTAGTTCACAGAAGAATAGATCCAGTAAATGAGCATTAAAAAGCAGGAATATACGTAATCCAATTTAGATATAAAAATAAAACATTTACATGCATAGGAATTATAACCAGGAAATTGCAGGAAAGATTGAAAGAACATATGACAGACATAGCAAAAGGAGAACAATCTACAGCTTTATCTCGTTTAAATTTAAAAACAGATATTGACATCTTTTTCAGCAATACAAAGATCATAGCACAAATAAATGATTATAGCACATGCATTTTGCGGGAGTCTATAGAGATATTGGTTAGAGGAACTCATGCAATGATATATTATCATGCCATATTCCGCACATTTGATTTAATCTGCTTGATGTTAATGGCGTATTTGGTTTAGAATTATCTACGTCGCTCCATGGACTCATCCATTCCCCCATCCCCTTTTTTTCAATTTTGGTTTCGCCCTGAAATATTTAAACCAGTGTGCATTCTGGAGGTTTGCTGATTTCTTCTCGCTTCACCCCTTGATGATGACCAGGATTTGGCCGAAAGCGCTCGGGACTCCGGCGAATTCCTCTATATTTAACATCTGTAAAGTGGTTTTAATGTCTTAAAGCCTTTTAATTGTTTTTACACCTATTTTAGTAATAAAACTATGAATCATTTGATGTATTCATGTTTTTAATTAACATTTTAAGGTACATTTGACTTTCTTTCACATACAGATTTTCTATATATTTAATGAAGACTTTACATTTGTGTAAGTATATTTGTTATATGATGATTTGTAAGAGATACTGATGTTTTGTGGTTGAAAAGAAAGAATTATTTTAAATAGAAAATAAAATCGCCTGTACACGGATATTGTTAATTTGATAAAATAACAGTAGGAAACACATCAAAACATATACTTGAATCCTGAAAATAGCACAATGGAAATTGAGAACAAAAAGTTAAAGTGATAATGGGAAGTTAAGTGGGGGTAGATCCACCCTCAAGAAAGTACTGGCTGTACATTTCTTCCCACTGAAGAATGTATTTTATTCTGGTGCTTTTATGTGCTAGTTGTGCAAAGATGCTCACAAACTAATGTTAAACCAATGACATTTTTCTTTACAAATTTCTGCCCTGCCCCCGTCCAATAAATATTGAATAATTTTAAGTACTTTTTTATACTTAGTATGAGTTTTGACTTCCCTAAAAACAATTCTCTCATGGCCATATTCTTCCCACACAATAAGTTTCTCTTATTTATGAGTCGTTGTAATTAATATGGTATTATGAATAATATATTTTTTAAAAATTTGATGGGTAAACAATAAAGGATATTGGACTTAATAATGGAACTGGAATTTAACCGCTTCCCTTACCATTTTTTTTTTTTTTTGAAAAAAATTGCAACAAATCTTCACATTTTTTACAGTCCCATCATTGCATTTTATATCACTTGAATTTCACATCACAAAACTTGAAAAACTGCCAATCAAATATTATATATAATTTACTATAATGCATGTGTTTTTATAAAATATAATTTATTATATAAGAATATTTTCTTTCTTTTTAAGCTTCAGGCCGAGTAAAAATGTGATAAAACAAATCGTAGTAACATTATGTCACGCCTGAGTTTTCTTGGGATAATAAATAATTGTAATATATACAAACCCAAGATTACTCGTGATAATCAGGGAAGCGGTTAAACTACTTGCATTTCTGATGTCTTCAAATCCGCTTAGCAGTTTGAATGAGACTTCTTTTTGTCTCACTGATTATTGTTTACTAAATTATGAACCAGTGGCGCCAACTTTTGAAAAATATTGGGTGGGCTCAAAACCATTTTAGGGTAAAATTACACACAGTGGCGGCTCGTGGATTATATTTAACTCTTTCCGGCATAGTGTGCCCGGGTCGGGATACCTAATTTTAATTCCAAACTTACGAACAGCACCAAGAATATTTTAGTAAAATTTTACAATGAATAGTTAAAGGTAACATGTTTTTAATTTCTAAAAAGTCGTTTTAAAATTCCGGTGTCAGTCAATCATTGCATCATTTTACAACAAAAATTGCCCGTGCCGGAAAGGGTTAAAGGGGTTCACAATCACAAGACAAAAAATACGAAAATATAATTTGCAGAAAGGACATAATATAAAGATTAAAGATTAAAATACATTTGCGCAATATTGAATTCAGATTCGTTTTTTTTTCTGCATGAAATTTTGCTGTTCCGAGAAAGACAATACGGATTTTTTTTTTTTTGGTGTGTGTGTGTGTGGGGGGGGGGGGGGCTTTAAGGGGGAATTCCACTTTCCCGGCGGGTTTCCCCTTTGACATCCACTGAATTCACCGCTGAATTTTTGTTTTCCCAAATTTAAAAGTTTGTAACTAAAAGAAATAAAAAAGCATCTATAGATGGAAAACTGGTACCATTTTCTTTTCTACAAAAGAACGTAGAATCACAATATTGCTTCCAATTTACCTTTGAATGTTATTCTATACAATTTTTGTAAATTAAGTGTAAGCAGTATCTTTAGTTCCGAAATATTAATTTTTCGAACTTCCATGTTAACTGTTTGTAACTACTTCTTATACATATAATAATAAAACTAAGAACAATAGAAACAGACAGATTAAGAATTATTAAAGTAAATATCCAACTTAATGTTCAAATCACAAGAGAAATCAAAACGTACAAGAAAATTACAGCTAAAAATGCAATTATACCGCACGTTGGACTTTGTGCGAACTGAAGGCTCCAAGCGAGGCGTCCCCCTGGTCTTCGTCTCTTCCGTTCCCGTCCGCATAAGCTTATTTTGAAGAGCATTTCTCCGCTCGCACGTGCTATCAAGAAAAGACTGGGCGCGCTCGGTGTTGAAAACTTTCGAATTTTCTCCAGTAAGGGTTTTTTATGGATGTATCTGAAGAAAGGGAGAAGGGGGTGGGGGTGAGTGAATAATACTCGTATTGGAAATTGACAAAAAATTATAATTATTTTATAATTATTTTATTTTATATGTTAAATTATTTCTTCAATTTCCTTTGGGGTTCACATGCTCATGTGCGCCAATGGACGAGCCGCCACTGATTACACAGCCATTTTGCTTTCCTTGAAAGTTTGGGAAAATATGATATTTCAAGTTTGTGATAAGTTAGAATTTTTTAAAAGTAGAGTATAAAGGGGCGATTTTATTTAATTATATTCTCATGTGCCATGAATTTGACTACAAAATAAAACGCAAAGGACTAAAAAATATTAAAATGTGCATTCAATGCAAATACGCTTGAACGTTTGCATTAATAGTGCTACTGACTTAACCCTTTAAGACCCAATGTATTTGTAAACAAAACTAGTCATGCCTGTAAAAAGAAAAACATGGGCTGCAACCACTACCTGTGGATAAAAAATGATACTTTACTCTATCTGCAAACCAGAACCATCGTTCGATTCGAGTTTTTATTACATAGGACTCAGAAAAAAAATTTAAATGAATGTCTAACCCGCACGATCGTGCGGGTTGGGTCTTAAAGGGTTAAACTATACCGGATGATTCAAAATATAAACAATTTCTTCAACCGCTGATAACAGAAATATACTTCCAATTACAAAAAGTATAGAAATCAAGTACATCTTTCAGATATTGACATTTATTTAAAAAGAGACTATACGCTGTAATATGCACATTAAAATAAAAAAAAATAATTTTTATACGGCCTTCTTTTCGTATAACGTACAGGGGTCGTACTCTTCAGGGAATTTTTCAGGACAAATATCAGTATTTTTTTTATAAAAAAATAAATCTAGGTTAAACGCGCGAAATTTTGCCTTATTTAAAAAGAGATTTTCTATAAGAAAATACTGGTACTGCAGAATTTCCTGGTCTTGAAATTTCAGGACAAGTACGAGCCCTGATAACGTATATTTAGAAAAAGAATGACACTCGAAGGAAGTCCTAAGAAGGTTAAAACAATAAAAAAATCTTTTACGAACAAAACATATTGAGTTTTTAAATTTTATGAATTTTCAGTGTTTTCTGCCGTTAAAAACGCGCTTTTCCTATTTATAAGTGGCCCCACCAGTGGCCGAGAGGTTCTGTTCTCGAAGCTGGTAGACGGGAGGTGCTGGGTTCGATCCCAATCGCGCCCGTCGGCCTAATCGTTCGGAGTTTTCGTGGTTTTCTTCGAACCTTGGTTCTCCAAGCGTTAATACGGGTTAGGTTCCCTTAGAAAGACCTCCACGGAAGGCACCCCCCCCTTAGGGCCTATATCCCACGTGCTGATAATTGACCGACATAAATACAACCAACCAACCAACCAACCAACCAACCAACCTATTTATAAGTACTAAAGAATTTTTTAATAAAATAAACCCATCTCTCTTGTAGCACGCCATGTTGCAAATATAATCTTCTAACTGCACATTTTCTAATAAATGCATCACAAACATCGTCTAAAACGAATTTTCCTCACTGTCCTTATTCACGGTTTAAATAGTAATTTGCTCTTTCTTTGATATAGTGGAATGGAAAAAAATGTTTTCAGTCTTTTTCGTGAGGAGAGCATTTCAACATTTATATACACTTAGTTATTTTATTAAAATCAGAGGAAAAACTTTTCTATCTTGGTGCACAACTGGAATATCTGTGCAAGTTACACTGAAAAAAAAAAAAAATGGGTACTCAAAATTGAGTAAAAAGTACTCAATTTTAAATACGTCACATACTCGGAGACTACTGACCAGGACCCTACCTACCGGGGTTAACCCAGCTGAACGGGTTTGTAAGTGCCTGGAAAGCAGGGCGATGCATTGTGAGTACATACGCCAGATCGCCGCAGGCGGTGGACCACACCGCGGTGACCACACCAGCAAGCACCCAGGACGACTATACTAAGCCAAGTTGATGAGTCTAGGTTGTTTATTGCACTTTGCAAAACTATGATTGTTGCCGCACACCACGTACTTGCCATGCCAGTTGGAAAAGGGCTGGATTATTTTTGATGCCTAAAAGGTGGTAAACTTCTTAGCTGTAGAAGAGGGCAATTTTGAGGGAAAATTAAAATTAAAATGGCCGAAAAGCTAAGATTTACCGCTGTAGGGATAATTTGGGGCCGAATTGCAAGGTAGACGAATCGCTGCAGAGGCAGGGACGCCATTTGAGGGGGGCTGGGGGGGGCTATTGCCCCCCCCCCCCAAGGAATTTGATATTTCAGAAAATTTATCAACCATCAAATGTAGGGATGCACCGAATAGTGATTTTGGCTGAATACCGAATGCCGAATATTTGGCCTGCTGGTAAACCGAATACCGAATATTCAACCTGCCGAATAGTAACTGTTAGGCTGAACACCGAATATTAGGCCAGCCGAATAGTATCTATTCGGCCGAATACCGAATATTCGGCAGGCCAAATGCTTTTATATCTCAGTGTTTAACATTAAAAAGTTAAATTTTAAACAATTTTTTATAATATTTAGCACACATACTTCCATTTTGATAAACAAGACTATTTTTATAAGTAAATGTTGTACTAAAAAAAGTATGTTTTGAGTTATTATTTAAGAAGAGGATGGTTTAAAAAAATTTTTAATAACAAAATTTAAATTCCATTACTTCAATTAATTCAAACAAATGAAAAGAATTCTCTCATATTGAACAAGAAGCAACATATCATTCCACTTCTTTCATCAAAAATGAAAGGTGTAAGCCGTAGCAGAATTTTCGTTTATAACTGTATAAAAATGAAGATATTTTAGCGAAATTTGCATCACATTAATTTGCTTGTATAGAATGTGATGATATCCTTGGAAGAGACTGGATTTTGGCCAGTGGTACAGTATAAGTGTTGTTAGATGCATTCTTAATAAAATAATGTCTAGCTTAGTGCTGTTTAGATATGAATGGTTGCTATCTCCAGCACTTCTCGTCCTGTTATCACATTTTACAGAAATTAAAGTAACTATGTTGGCAATGTAGTTACAATACCTTCATTATTGTTAAAGTAACAAAAGAAAATTAAAGTTTGACTTGGGGATACACTGTATTTCTGACTGAATAAGTGAATTGCGATCCTGATTTACTGGACAAAAGAATTGCCTGTTTTGATGCTTATTATTACCCCTGAAATTTTCTACCATTTTGTTTAGAAACACCCTGTTTGCGAAAAAGTAAGAAACGGATTATTTACCAGACAATACTCAGTAACTAGCATTTCCACATTTATTAATTCCCATGAACAAATGATATGTCATTAATGGTTAATTTTTTTAAGTGACATTTTTAAAACAACAAATAACATAAAATCATTCTCTTTAATTTAAAGATTCTAATTATTCTGAATATCTTTATTAATTGACAGTTAAAAGTAGAACTTGTGTAACGTTTAAAAAAATATTTTTAAGAGGTTTTTTAAGTATTCGGGAAACCGAATAGTTTGATATTCGGCCTAACAGAATATTCGGTAGTATGGCCGAATAGCGAATAGATACCGAATATTCGGTGCATCCCTAATCAATGTCAAACTCAAACAAATATTAGAAAACTGCTCAAACTCTAAAATAACTCATCAGATTTTATTGCAATAAAAACATATGCATTAAATAAATGCTTATGCATAAAAAATAATAATTATCAAAAAAATTCCCCAAAGCCATACTATTCGAACTCCCTGAAGGTGAGACATATATCTTTAATTAGTACTTTGATTAATTTTAAAAATACATGTGAGAATTTTTTTTTTATCAGTTGCTTCTCAGATGTGTGCAAATTGATCTTGGGAAAACTCATCAAAATCACTGACGAGTTTTTCTAATCACAATGGTTTTCTTCTAGCCAATTCTCAAATAACCACAAAGAAAATAATAACATTTAAATCCCACTGATGACGGTCTTGTGATGACTGAAAACGTTCTGGGTTTTTCTAATGTGTTTTAAATAATTTTAAATTATATGTATGCACATGAAAGTAACTCTTGTGCATTTATTTGTGCTTTTTATATGAATATTAATTAAAAATTTTACCTTTTCTGTAGAAAAAAATGAAGATCTATATATAGTATACATTAACCCATTGGGGACGAGCGACACGTATACGTGCCGCATGAAGCACTCAGAATCCTTCTTTTTCCTCACCAGTAAAATTTTACTGTAAAATTTGCCTTATTTAATCAGCGCATTTTCTCGATTCAAGAAGACACAAATTTCTGTTTTTAAAAAACGGTGACAAAACATTAAAAATTTCGTAAAAGGCTCCCGTCTCGAAGGGGTTAATGTTCAAATATGTAGTTTTTTTTATTGGAAAAATATTCAGAATTTCTTTGAAAAATCGGATTAATATGAAACTATCTCACAATAGGGAAAACACAATCTGAAAAAATTAACGATTTAACTTCACTTGCAGAAAATCACTGACGAAAATTTTTTTATGCTTACAGATCACAAAATTTGCAAATTTCATGACCTATTCATGACGTTCGTTGGCTGATTATCTCATGACTGATTGAATTTCATGATTTTTTTTCGTGATCATCTGACGAAATTTGCGATTTTTTCCCGCGATCGATTTACGGAATTCACGATTTTTTTCTGAAAGCATTATACGAAATGGATTTTTTTTCGCGCGAGCACTAACTGACGAAATTCGATATTTGTTTTTGTGATTTTTTTGAAAAAATTCACGATTCCTTATCACTATCATTTATTGAAATTCGTGATTTTGTTTCTGCCACCGAATAATAATATTTGTGATTTGTTTGGGCGAGAGCTAGACAAAATTTTGGACCTTATTACAAGATCGTTTGACGAATTTCTCCTTGATTTTATTGCGCGATTGTTCGACTAAATTTTCGTGATTTTTTGCGCAATCTTCTGACGAAATTCGCGATTTTTTTGGCAATCCTTTTACGAAATTCAAGATATCTGTTTGTGCAATCATTTGACGAAATCTGTATTTCTTTTGGCAATCTCTGATGAAATTAGCGATATTTTCCATGGTCGTTTGAAGAAATTAGCGATTTTTTAAGCGACCATTTTGAGACTTTTTTTTTTTTTTAAATTTTTAAAACTCGTGATTTTTATGCGATCCATTGACGAATTGATTTTGCGGGTTTTGAAAGAAAGAAAAATCGCGGACTTTCACGAAAATTGAAAAAGAATTGTGGAATAATCACATGCTTGTGAAAGGGCAATGAGAAGGGCATGGAGACAAAATCACGTAGAGCATGTTTTATTGTGCGGTATTTTTTTTTTCTGTATGATTTGTGCAGTTTTGCAAGTTGTGTAATTTTCCGCGTTCCCTGTTCCTCAAAGAAAAATTTTCCTTGTCCTTCGTCAGGAAACTCATGAAATGGCGCCCCTGTAAGTAAAATTTCGAAAGGGACTAGAAAAAAGCTCCATTGAAACAGGTTTCTGTCTTAGCAAGTATAATTAATTGTATGATGTTTTTTCAACGAAATTTAATTTTTTTTCCCTTATAGAAAGAAATCTGTTATAGACAGGTTTCGTTTTCTACTCTAATACATCTCTTTTCAGAGTTATACTATAGAGCGGATGGTTTAACAGTCAGTGAGGATACCTGTAAAACTGAAACCTGTCTATAATAGAATCCTGTCTAAAAAGAAAAAAAAAATCATGTCCAATGTATTAAAATTTTACCTTCTAAGACGGAAACCTGCCTAAAACGAAATATTTCATGGGTTCTGAGTTTCCGTATTCGAAGTTTTTACTGTTATTGTAGCATAAGTCAGTAACCGTTTCTCATACGGGGCGAGGGTTAGACCCCCCTGGATCCTACATTTAGCTATATAGCATCCGTCAAAAATGTTTGCCCCCCCCCCCCCAAGAAAATTCTGAAATGGCGCCCCTGTGCAGAGGGAGACGGGAATAAACCCGACATCATTGCCTCGATCATCATCCTATATGCAGTGCCTACTGCTCGTTTGTGTTTACTTTGTTTTGCCGGTTCCTTAACGTTATATCCTGTTGATTGGCACCTGCACATTGCTACTCAAGTTGATCTCGTAATTTAGAACCTTGATCAGATGACGAGATCTTCACCTGGCAAGGCACCTCCAGAGGTATAATTCACAGGTAACTTGGAGGACTTTGCACCCACGGCGGATTTTACATGCACCAGGCGCCATTAGCGTACATGACGGAATTTTAGCCGGCAGTTAGCCTGGATCCTGTGACCAACGGCTACGAGTATAATGTTCTACCAGCTTGGCCACCGCTGCCCGAACTAAATGGGATTGCATGGAATTTTTGAAGCCTAAATGTTGATGCATACTTGTCAAATTAAAATGATTATTTTTGAATGGGGGGGGGGGGGGATAGAGAAAACAAAGGATGGGGCTCCGCAGATAGACAAATTGCACCATGTGTTAATTTTTGGGGCCGAATTGTTAGGCAAACTTAACGTTGCAAGGGACATGAGACTACGCCTTCCTACCGTACCCCACCGGGGAAAAACTGGCTCCGTGGGCTGTCCCATTGGAGCGGGTCCGGTAGCTCGTGCGGACAGAGTCCTATTGCACCTAATAAAGAGGCGAGCTGAAGAAAAGAAAAAGGGGGGGGGGAGAATGCTCCCCCGAGTGGTCGGCCTGGCCGGCCGCCCCGGAGGGCCTGGGGGAAAGCTGGAAGAGAATGGTTTGTTAGCCATGATATATTTATTAATACAATTACTACATTAAATGAACTAAACTGTAATACTTATTAATCTTACTACTTAATAATCAACTTACTTAATCTTAATACTTAATCAATTAGAAATATTAATACTATAACGTCATTCTAACTACTTTTACCCACTTAACTTGGTGTTTATAATGAGACTTAATATTTGACCTTGATACTTCTATTATGCGTTGGCTTTTTTGCTTTAAACTGGTAGTTGATTCTACCCATTGAGAAGAACTACGCTTTACTGTGATGTGCATCGTGGCACATAGGAAAAAAAAAAAATCTCAAATGAGTAGAGTGTTTCAAATTTAAGTGGGATGGGGCCGCGATGCAGAGAAGCTGGAGAAATTAAATGCTAATATTACAACTTTTAACTATTAACGCAAGACTTATAACTAAGCTATAACTTATCATCCTTTTAGCTGTTAATGTTCTCCCCATTATCTAGCCTAGTCCCTATTATAATTTAACTTAGTAACTATTATTTATTAACTGATATTAATTAACTTATACTTAGCCTCTTGTGGTCTTCTGTCTTCTTCTTCCGCTCTTCAGGGCTGGTTGGCTTCTCGTATATATATATATATATATAGATATATATTTTTCTTTTTGCAGAACACTTATACATGGACGGACAATGTGGTGACGGAGGCTTTTTGATGCTTTTTGATTTGCCATTGTGCACAGCTTGCTTGGCCGGGGGTGAAGTGCAATTCGTCTGTTGCGGGGCTCCTGTTGTGGGCCATGGCCAGCTGATACTGTGCGACTACCGCTCAACACATATGGACATTAGACAAAACCTGCTTTTATTATTTTTTTGTGGCGATAGGATGTCCTAGGCCTTTTTTTTTTTTTTTTTTTTTTTTTTTTAAATATTAAACACATAATACATTAAACACAAATTACATCGCGGGTAACATTTTACACTTATTAGTTGCGTTCTTATTCCAGGTTTGTTACTGACTGAGTGTTGTGATGTCGTCGCAATTTATTTGGAGCCATCTCATAACTGATCTTGCTTTTTGTTGTACGTGTTTGTTGTTACCTACCTGTTTGTGCCAGAGTTTTTCATTTTCTGTTGTTATGTCTGCAAGGTGGAGTGATTTTGTGAGTGGCCATTCTAGCATATAATGTTTTGACGTACCTTCTGAGCCGCATTCGCAGTATGGGTTTTCCGCTTTGTTGAATCTGTGTAGGTACTCAGGGAATGCACCATGTGCTGTGTAGATTTGTGAAAGTAGGAAGTCACTTATTAATCTGTTGGTGTTTACTAATGGAAAGTATTTGTGTGTTTCCCTGCCTTTAGTGCCATAGTCCCACTCGAACTGCCATTGTCAAAGGCTGCCACTGCCACGTCACATACTCAAAATAGCTTCGATCTAAATTTACTCAAATTGAGAAACATGTACTCATTTTTGATCCCATGGTTGTGTTCAAATATGAATTGTTATGTACTGCCCCCCTAAACCTGAAAATTAAAGTAAAAATGTACTGACATTTATTTCCGTTCAAAGTTATTAACAAGAAACGTTTAATTGATTATTTATTAAGAAAAATAGGAAAATTATTAACAAGATACCCAAATCAAATATTTTTATGACAAGAGCATTATTTCCAAGCACTTTTAAATTATTTTAAAATGCTTTGTATAATTTAATATTTACAGTAATAAGCATCATTTATGCTGCCATAAATGAAATAAACCATTACAGGGTACAAAATTATTGTTTTCTTTGGGTTTGATAACATGTGATGTTTAAAAATCGAGAAAGCGTAGGTTCATTTTTGATTCAAAAATACTCAATTCGATATGAGTACATCGATTTACTCATTTTTGAGTACTTCATTTTTTTCAGTGTTCACGGAAGTAACTGAGTTCATTATATTCTTGCATTAAACCTACCTTTAGAAGTCAAACTCTCTACTGAAAGCTATCCCAAAAGAAATATTTTTCTTCACTCAACAACGTGAACTTTCAAACACTATCATAAAGTCACATGTATACATAAAAAGCATGAAATTTGTTGACATGACTTCTGAAGTGATTTGGAATGGAATAGTGTTTTCCATTTAATATACAGGATGTTGCCGAATTCGACCGAAAAATTCAGAGAGATGATAGTAAGCATCAAGAGGAGCAAAAATTGCAATGGAACATGGTGTCGCAAACCACCTATTTAATCAAAAATAACTACCCTAATTCAACTTGGGTTGTCGGAAATAACTTTCAGAAAGCTTAAGTATATTATAATGAAACTTTTAATAGACATGCTCAGGCCCACCTTTGTTGTAAATGTGATAACCTAAAAAAAAGAGTAAAAGTTTCCATTATACGCGCCAGCAGTATGCACTGGACGCTTCACATTTTGGACTGCAATGACGCAGCTCATAGGGTATCATCGATTGCATAAGCACCCTGATTTCGTGATGTTATCACTACCATCATAGGCGTAACCAGCCTTTTGAACGGGGGGGGGGGGGTGGTGCCCAGACTTTTTAACCTGAATATGTTGGATACAAACAATATCTTATATAGTAAAAACCTGCTAAAACGGAACCCGTGAAACCGGTCTAATTTCCGTTTTAGACAAGTTTTCCTCTTAGAATTTATAATCGTATGGTATTTCTTTTAAAAAGGGTTCAAATGTGATTTTTGTTTGCGTGAGAAAGGGTTCAAAACATCAAAACTAAATCTAATGGTAAAAAAAAAAAGATATGTAAATCTCCTTGCAGCAGTGAAATAAGACAGTGACAAAGTGTGGTCACAAGTGTAAAACCTTTTGCAACTCTAACTTCTTATAAAGATTAAAAAAGGCCTTTAATTATGCTGGAAACTTCTATAGGCACAGGGGCATTGCATGAGACCTAACATTATCTAGATCAAAGTTTTGTAGATGAAATTTTGCCGGATGATAAATCTCAGATAATACATACTGTACACCAGTACATACTCACGGAAGTTTTTCAGAATGTGACTCCATGACTTCTTAGGGATCACCGGGAGTGGGGGGACCCAAGAAATTTTGGAGGAAAGTGCATATAAATAATTATTATAAATAATTACAATATTCATTAATAATTCATCTTTTTACCTCAGAATGTGTCCAATGTATTAGGTAAAGCAGATCATGACAATACAGTACCCGCTCGATTTTACGAACTCGAGTGGACTCATACAATGCGTTCGTAAAATCGAAAATTCGTAAATGGGAATAACATTAGTTCAATAGGATGCTGGTCGAGACCAGTACATCAGTTCGTAAAAACAAAGAATTCGTAAAAAAGAGGTTCGCAAAATCGAGCGTCTACTGTCTACACTAAATTTTTGTCAAGGTGTTAAAAATTATACTATCATAATGCGACTGTAATAATAAAGATAGGCGCTTGTCTGTCACTGGGTGTGTGTGTGTACGCGCGTGCGCTGAACTCTGAAAGAAACAATGCAGTCCTCACAGCCGCAAGATTTGACAGGAAAGTATCTGTTTGCCTGAAATCATGTATATCAAAGACAATTTCTGGAATTTTTTCAATTAATTTTTTTTGCGATTTTTTTCAGATTAGTTAAAAACAATCCGATTTATATATTTTATCCAGTAAACTTTGTCTTATTTTCAGTAAAGTTTTTTCGAGATTCTTACAGCGATTTTTCAATTTGTAACAATTTTTTAATGTTATTTTTAGAGGGGTTTTTTTTCGCGTTCCTAAAAGGAATCAGGTTTAAATATTTTACCCAATTAGTTAATTTTGTTCCCTGCTGTTTTTTAATCTTTTCCGAATTTTTAATGCGATTTTTAGCGGGGTTTTTTGCACTTTGAGGCGATTATTAAACTTTTTTTTAAAACAGAAAACAAACTCCGGTAATTTTTGCAATTGCCGTGATTAAATTCGAAATGGAAGAATGTCAAATCAGTTCTTATAAGAAAGCTGAAAATTTAATTTGGCTCGAAAAAAAAAAAAAAAATCGCGATAATTCAGGATTCGTTTGTTTCGAGACGGAAGTGATCGTAGCTTGGTCGAGGGTATGTTGCCGAAGGCTGTCTCCCCACCCCCCTTTCAAATCCTAGATTTCTTTAATTCTATGTTCGTTTAAAAAAAGCAACCAGCGAAACGCCACTAGTAATGAAGTTTTCTTTGATGGGCAGGGTTTGAAATAGCGTGCGAGATCGCGCTATTTGTGCACAGAAAAGAAAAAGTCTCGCATAATAAAAAAAGCTGAGCAGTAAATCCGCCCTCAAAATTCTTTCACAGATTTGTGATTCTTCAGTGAGTATCTAAAAATTTTTTTGAAGTCCGCTATTTTTATTTCTTTTGTGGAACTTCTCAAAATCAATTCGTGACTCGGTCCCGGAAAAAATTTGGGAATTTCTTCAAACGATCGTGAAAAATATCGTGAATTTCGATAAAAGAGTGCAAAAAGAAATCGCAAATTTTGTCAAAGATTGCGCAAAAAAATCACGAATTACGATAAATGATTGACGAGTAAACGTTGCAAATTTCATCAAAAAGTTGCGGAAAAGAGTAGAAGATTTTGTTAAATGGTACGGAAAGATATCGAGAATTTTCCCGATCGGTCGCGCAAAACTATCGCGAATTTCGACAAATGACCCCTGTAAAAAAATAAGTTTCGTGAATAGCTCGCCAAAAACAATTCGTCAAAGGATCCCGGTGAAAACGAGAATATCGTCAAAGGATCGCAGAAAGAAAATGCGAATTTCGTCAAAAGATCGTGTAAAGAAAACACGAATTTCATCGAAGGATCGTACTAAAGAAATCCCAATTTCGTCAAAATATCGCGGTAAAAAATGCGAATTTCGTAAAAGGATTGCGGTGAAAAACACGAATTTTGTCAAATGTTAGTGGTGAAAAGTGCGCTTTTCGACAAAAGATTGCGTAGAAAGACGTGAATTTCGTCAAATGATTTTGGGAAAAATTGTAAATATCATGAAATGATCGTAGAATAAAATCGCGAATTTTGTCAAAATTTACTGCACTGGGCTAAAAGATTAAAACCGGGTCCTTTTCCTAGTTTCAAAAGAACTCCGCAAAACGAGAAGAAACTCCAAAAATCGCATAAAAATTTTCAGAGGAAAAAAATTACTATATTGACTTGAAAGATTGCAACCATATTCTTTTTACGAATGTCAAAATATGGTCGCGAAACACGAAATTCAACCAACCAACCAACTCCAGATTAATTTTAATTTTCTGTGCTATTATTTCTCATTTTCAAAGGAGGCAGGGTCTGTGCACCTCCACCTTTCCCCCGGTTAATCGCATTTTGCAACTACTGTTTCACATCTGCATTCCTTTTCAAATTTTTTTGCTTGTTTCTAGACTTCAGACTGCGCAATCAAAGAGACAAATAATTTATGTTTCTATCCTCGTCAAGAACTTGCTTTAATTTCTCATGAAATTGCAGAAATATGCAATAGAAAGAACGGTGTTAAAAAAAAAAAATCTCCCGCAAAAGAAGAAAAAAAAAAAAAAAAAAAAGACGTCAAAGTGGGATTATAAAACCTCTTTTTTTGACTTAATATGACTAATACAGATTGTAGTAAATATTCTAGTTTAAGAAAGATAAAGAACATAATTAAAAAAAAAAAGAACGTGAAATTCTTTTATTTTTTTATCACAGTTCAAAACTTAGGCTGTTAGTTTTCTGAATTAAACTAATTTGTTAAACTAACTGAACTCTGCTTTCACTTCTTTTTTCTTTTGTAGATTTCGATTTTTTAAAAATAATTGTGCTTGAGTCTGCGCAAGCGGGGGGCACCCAGGGCACCCCCCCCCCTGGTTACGCCTATGACTAAAACAAAAAGCGGGACATGATGACCAATAAAGCGGGACATAAAATTACAGAAAACTTTATAAAACGAAACCTGTCAATAACGGTCTCTTGTTCTTGTCTAACTAAAAAATTCACTGTCCCTACGGTAAAAATACAGTTCAATCATACCGTCCAAGACGAAAGCCTGTTTAAAACGTAATTTTTCTCCTATCTCTTGCAATTCCGTCATAGCAGGTTTTATTACACCAACTAGACACAACAATCTTAAAAGCTATGAAAGCAAAATCGCTAGCGACTGAAACAAAATTTCAGTTTAGCAGGTGCAGGTATAGTTGTATAGGACCATTCAATGTCACATGTGGGACAGCTTTTCTACATATTACTGCTGTTTTAACAATGTTATTAAATCCTCAAATCAAAACATCTATGGTAATATGAAAATACAGGGTGAACAATAAAGCGGGACCAAGACTTCTAAATCGGGACATAAAATTAGAGGAAACCTTATAAAACGAAACCTGCCTATAACGGTATCTTATCTAACAAATAATTTCACTGTCCCTACGGTAAAAATACCGTTCAATCACATCGTCTAAGACGAAAGCCTGTTTAAAACGGAATTTTTCTCCTGCCTCTAGCAATTCCGTCTTTGCAGGTTTTTTTACACTAAATAGACACAACAATCTTATACAGTAAAAGCTGCGAAAGCAATAAATGATTTCAATTTTTCTTTTTTTCCCCCACTCAGATGACCAAGGAAGGTCGTAAATAGTGTTGTCAGATCTAGTATCATAAAAAGCGGGACAACGACTTCTAAATCGGGACATAAAATTACAGGAAGTCTTATAAAACTAAACCTGTCTATAACGGTATCTTGTCTAACTAAAAACTTCACTGTCCCTACGGTAAAAATAACCTTCAAGCAGACCGTCTAAGACGAAAACCTGTTTAAAACGGAATTTTCCTCCTGTCTCTTGCAATTCCGTCTTAGCATGTTTTATTACACTAACTAGACACAACAATCTTATACAGTAAAAGCTATGAAAGCAAAATCGCTAGCGACTGAAACAAAATTTCAGTTTAGCAGGTGCAGGTATAGTTGTATAGGACCATTCCATGTCACGTGTGGGACAGCTTTTCTACATATTACTGCTGTTTTAACAACGTTATTAAATCCTCAAATCAAAACAACTATGGTAATATGAAAATACAGGGTGAACAATAAAGCGGGACAAAGACTTCTAAATCGGGACATAAAATTAGAGGAAACCTTATAAAACGAAACCTGCCTATAACGATATCTTATCTAACAAAAAATCTCATTGTCCCTACGGTAAAAATACCATACAATCATACCGTCTAAGACGGAAGCCTGTTTAAAACGGAATTTTTCTCCTGCCTCTAGCAATTCCGTCTTTGCAGGTTTTATTACACTAAATAGACACAACAATCTTATACGGTAAAAGCTGCGAAAGCAATAAATGATTTCAATTTTCTTTTTTTCCCCCCCTCTCAGATGACCAAGGAAGGTCGTAAATAGTGTTGCCAGATCTAGTATCACAAAAAGCGGGACAACGACTTCTAAATCGGGACATAAAATTACAGGAAACCTTATAAAACGAAACCTGTCTATAACGGTATCTTGTCTAACTAAAAACTTCATTGTCCCTACGGTAAAAATACCGTTCAATCATACCGTCTAAGACGAAAGCCTGTTTAAAACGGAAGTTTTCAGCAGCAATATTATGTCTAATTGAACCCTATGGAAACGCATATCACATTTGAAAACCCAATTTCAGCTGTCCGCATCTACAATCGGAAAATTATCAGATTTCTTTGAGCAGCCCGGTATATGATCTATAGATTTATATCTATTAACCATATACAAGCCAAAATTTAGTTCAGTTAAGAAATACATATATCTCAGTTGAAAATTCCCCTTCTGCAATTTCCGCTAATAAGGAGACTGGTACGTGAATTCTTTTGTGCAACCCTGTATATCAGGTATAGAATTTATATACAATGAGTAATATACAAAAAAATTATTTAAATTTTAAAGCGCATACCAAATTTTAAAACGCACTTCCAGCCATTATTACTCTAACAGATTTCGTTTGTGTGTCCCTGTAAATGAACGATAAATACTAAGAATGCGCTATTCTATCGCAATCATTTGTAGTGAAATTTAGTGATTTACCATTTATATCAGTTTCAACACATTTGGAATAGCGTAATCTCATTAAAATACTCTGTAAACAATTTTTCCCTATATACCATAACGCAATGGAATTCTTTTGAGTGCCCCTGTAAATGAACTCTTAATCCCACATACTTCATATACAACACCAAACATGCTTTGTTGACCCTAAATAACGTTTATCAATTTCATGAGAATCAGAGTATATTTACGGGAGTTAGAGCGTGGACTGACGGACAGACAAACCGAATGCATAAACACTTTTGGCGTCCCGCGCAGTGGTTACGCGGGACAGGCCTTGGAGTCCTTAAAAATCGGGACACCTGGTAACGTCCAGTTTGGTAGTCGTAAAAAAAGCAGAGAGTATACTATATAAGAAAGTATACGGTATAAGCAGAGGGTATACGTTGACGTCATGAACGTTCATATAGATAGGGTATTCGCTATCTTTGTTTTATTTGAGAAACAGAAGGTATACGGAGTTTCTTTAAATAATCCAGAAGGTACACGGCGTTTACCCTCCACTACATCCCTGGAACATCGCAACTTGTAAAGCTGTTTTTGCAGTAAAATTGTAAAACCATTTTTCAAAACATTTTATGTATTTTTAATAATTCTTTCTATGCTGATATTGTGATATAAAATCATGTATTGGTAATATACTCAAAATTAATTTATTTCCGAAATTATATTCCTTTATTTCGGTTAAATAGTCGTTTATCAAAAATCTGTTTCTTGTCTAAATATAATCTGATTCTTTACTTCATTTCATCAAAAAAGGAAGCAATACATGTACTTTACAACTGACATTAATTGCTAACGTATATGAAATCATTACAGTTTATTTATGTTCTGTCTGAAAATAATTTAATTCTTTTTATTTCATCTAAAAAAGCTTTTTATTCGAATAGAGACGATAATATTCTTTTACAAATGGCTTTAATGTGTTTTGCTTTTTTATAAATAAATGAGCATATTTCTCTAACGCCTCGCTCGCTACTCAGTCATATAAACAAAATATTTATACGTTGACTTATTACAAATGAAATTATCGGCTGGCGCCAGTATGTGTAAAAGTGCGCAGTTCATTTTATCATTAATTTATTGTCAATCGTTGTAATTCCTTTGGAGTCTTTCTGTGTTTTAAATTTTTATATGCATGGATGTTAACGGTTTATTTTTAGTGACTATTGTAGCTCAGTACGAAATATCGGTTGGCTATGTTTTTAATCATCACTTCCTCTTTCTGTTGTACTAACAACCCGTATGTTAAGGGGAACAGGACATTTCGGTCTAGCCGTATCGGTTCCGACCCGACGCCATTTTGGTCCATTTGCACCTCGCGCTGAACTTTTTGTGTGTGTGAACAACGTGATAAGGAGACAGTGTCGGTTTTTTTTTTAACTGAAGCCCCCTAAATTTTAGTATAGCGCGAATCGTCTTCGATAACCGCTTACACTTATAATTCGAATCTAAATTGTCGCAGTCCACGTAAATTTCGTATGGTAAACAATCGTTTTAAGGGAGGGGGGGGGGGCACAATTTTTTTTATAGAAGCCCCTCATATTTTAGTGTATTATAAATATAAGGTCCTGATAACTTAAAACACTTATAACTTCAAAGCTGTAACTATCGCAGAATACTCATATCTTGTATGGTAAACGTAATCATTATAAAGGTAGATTTTGTCGAGTTTTTTTTTTATCGAAGCCCCCCAATTTTAGTATAGCGTGAATATAAGGGCCCGATAACCGCAAATACTTGTAATTGTGATCCAACTTGTCGCAACCACACAAATTTCCTATTGTAAATGTAATTCTTTTATTTATTTATTTATTTATTTGTGTGTGTGTGTGGGGGGGGGGGGGGGGGTAGGACTCAGTGGATTTTATAGAAGCTCCCTATATTTTAGTGTATCACAACTATAAGGTCCTGACAACTTAAAAACCACTTATAACTCGATCTATAAATATCGTAAACACTGATATTTTCTATGGTAAACGTAGGGGAGACCGGGGCAAATTTTCCATAGGGGCAAGTTTTCCAACTCGCTTTAGTTTTTAAATGAGCCGCTAGGTGACGCTAGCGAGTGAACTGGCTGAAGTGGCAACATCTTACGCAACATCTACAAAAGTTATAGCTTAATAGCTGCTGTCACTTCGTCTGGAGAGCTGTTTTTTTCATTTTTGCAACGATGAGTAAAATTTTAGGTCTTTATTAAAACGTAAAAAAAAAAAAAAAAAAAAAAAAAAAAAAAAAGTACTACCGTTAAACTTACTGTTTTGACATTGCATACACTAAAAAAGTGTTTCTTTCTTCAGGTAACTATGCGTTTGTTTTGAAAATAACTTACACCGGTATTCGTCCAGGTAGTGTGAAAGTTCAAATATGGCGACGGGGCAGGTTTTCCAACAACATACGGGGCATGTTTTCCAACATGTTTCTCGTTTGAAAACCTCCCCCCCCCCCCTCCTAAATCAGCTAGTTTTATTGTATCAAAAATGTATTTATTGTGTTGCAAAATCGGCCAAATAACCATATATACTACGAACCCGTTTGATCATTTAGTCATTTAAGTAAAACTACCAATGTACAAAACAAGGTAAATTCAAAAATATAATAAAATGTCAATTTTTTCTAAAATGGGTTCATTTAATGAATCCATTTTATGTTAATTATGCCTTTATAGTCATAAGCTAGGACACTGAGATCGCAGTGAGTATGAACCCCTCAAAAATCAAATTAACCGTGCTTAGAGCCGCTCCACTGGCGTTAATCCACAGTTGATATTATGGCGGGTTTTAAACGTTAGAGAATTTTCATACTGAATCCTGAAATATTTACAAACTCTGCTTTTACGCCGCTGCTTTTACAGGGCAGCTCCTGCCGAACCAAATCTTAAAAGCACCAACAATCCTGAAAAGATTTGAAACTTTCCTCAATAATCCCCCCCCCCCCCCCCCGCAGAAACAAAACAACACCGAAAGCATCTAATCATTCTACACCAACGCAGGCTAGCATTTCCTTAAGTTCTACTCAAAATTTCCCTATTGCTTATGAAAAAAGCGTCCCTTCTTCATCCAAACAAGCTTTGCCTACACCAGAAGAAGTTAGGACTTTTGCGAAGGCTGCACTAAGCAAGCAAACACGGCGTGGAAAAAAAAACAGGAAGTATTGTACAGTCGTGGAAAAAAAAAGTAAACACCCCCTACTAACTCCTCAACAAATTATCGTAGAAGAAAATTACTGGTACCGAACGATTGGAAATAAAGTCTATTTTTAAATGATGTATATAAAATTTGCTTAGGGGGCCATCTACATATTAAAACGAACCATAACTTTGTTTTTGTCCATAGCAGTACCCAATTCTGACATCATAAATGAACTCTACACTCTTCAATTAGCCTAAAAACGAATTTTTATGCAATTCGTACCATAAGTTTCCGAGAAAATAATTATTTTAAAACGAGCGTATTTTAAGGGCTGTATCCAAATTGAAGTTCCGTACTGGATTGTTAACCGAGAGAGCCCCTTCCTTGATCAAGGCACCTTAAGCGCCACTCAAGGAGTCAATGAAGCGTGTTAGATTTCAGTACGGCAGAATAAATTTCAAAATGTCTACTCACTTCCATCATAGACGGCCCCTTAAACCATCATTTTGCCGTTTTGTAAGCATAATTTGAAAACTACTTGGAAGAAAAATGTGAAATTTTTGAATTTCCATAAAGCAGGACTTAATAAATCTAAATCTATCAAAAAAATTGTAGGTTGCAATTCATAATTTTTTCGAATATTAATTTCATAATTCATAATTCATGTCATAAAATTATAAAAATTGCAAATTCAGCTTATTTATATTTGGGTATATTAGTATTATTACTACAAAAAAAAAAAATTAGCACATTAGGAGCATAATTTCGGGAGATATAAATAAAAATATGAAAATGTAATTTAACATTAGAAGCACTAAATTTTGAATGTTTATAATTCAAAAACTTATCATTCAAATGACTTGAAATTTGGTGTCTAGGCATAGTTTGAACCGCAGATTTGAAATATATCGTTAAAATTGGGTATTGCCATTGAAAAAAATGAAGTTTGGATTCGTTTTAATATGTAGATGGCCCTCTAAGCAAATTTTATATACGTCATTTAAAAGTAGACTTTATTTCCAATCGTTCGGTACCAGTAACTTTCGTCTACGATAATTTGTTGAGGAGTTAGTAGGGGGTGTTTACTTTTTTTTTCCACGACTGTACAACTGATTCTCCTGTTAAAAATCAACTGAAAATGGAAAAAAAGATTCATCTAAAAAAAAAGGAAACTGCAAAAGGAATCAGATAAAAGGGGCGAGAAAAAAAATCCAATTCCGGCCAAGGAGCTATTTGGACCTTCGTCTTTAAATGTAAAATGGATAAAAACTGTTTTTTATGTTACTGTTATGTTACTGAGCATTTAGTTCACAATAAAAAATACTTATTACTTAACAAGCAAGATTTATTACCGATGTTTTACCATTTAAAGTATAGTTGGAAAACTTGCCCCTGACCATTTTTCGTAGGCTGGAAAACTTTCCCCGCATACGGGGCACATTTTCCAACGTAACATGATTAGACTTAACTATTTTTTGTGAAAAAGTATATTTAGTTTTTTGAAAAATAATTGTGCCAGTTTGTAAAGGAAGGTCTCAGAAATACAATGATATCCTGTATATATCAAAATAGTTAAAAATAAAAAATACAAAAATAAAAATCTAAAAAGTTGGAAAACTTGCCCCTGTCTCCCCTAATCTTTATAAAGCGGGGACGCTTTCAGATTTTTAACCAAAGCCTCCTAAATTTTAGTATATCTCGAATATAAGGGACCGATAACTACAAACACTTATGGATCCAACTTGTCGCAGTCCACACAAATTTCCTATGGTAAATGTAGTTTTTTTTTCTTTTTTTTGGGTGGGGAGGAGCTCTATGATTTTATAGAAGCCTCCTACATTTTAGTGTATCCCAAGTATAAGGTCCTGACAACTTAAATTACTTATAACTCGAGCTGTAAATATCGTAGAACGCTCATATTTTGCGTGGTAAATGTAATCGTTATCAAGGAGGACACTTTTGGACTTTTTAACCGAAGATCTTACATTTTAGTATAGCGCGAGTATAAGTGCCCGATAACAGCAAAGACTTCAAACTCGGAACCAGATTGTAGCAGCCCGTACTAACTTCGTATGGTAAACGTAATCGTTTTAAGGGGACAGGCTCTGTCGGTTTTTTTTTTTTTTAGAAACCCTCTATATTTTAGTATATCATAAGTATAAGGTCCTGACAATCTGAAACAATTATAGTTCGAGCTATTATCATAGAAAACTCGTATTTTGTATTGTAAACGTAATCTGTATAAAGGAGAGGACAATGTCTTTTTTTAACCGATGTACCTAAATTTTAAACCTTAAATGCCTGCTGTTGCTTTTAGACAACATACCCAATTTAGGCTCTAAAATACTATTAGAATAATATTGAAGCTATATTGCCTAATGTTGCCGATAAAATGCAGTCTGAAAATATTATTAAATCGATTTTCAATATTTACATGGAAACACTTGTGCTGTTTAAGAATAAAGATAAATTTATTTTTTCAAATGTTTCTACTTGTTATTTTTGTTTTGTTTGGAAGCTTGCGAAATACCCTATTTTGACCTGCAGTGAGCAAGTAAAATTTATTTCTTATTAAAGTTCCTAAAATTCTTGTGTGTTTAATATTGTAGTATTTTATCAAGGGAAATTATTTTTTCAATTAAACACCAGTATTGCCGATTAGTAACAAACTGTTTTTTAGCCGTAAACTATACTTAAAACAAAATATGATTTTTTAAAGTATTTTTTCCATGATTTATTTAAAAAATGAAAGCCGAAAAACATTATTACAATGATTTTTATAAAATCAGGCATTTAAGGGTTAATATAGCGCAACTATAATGGCTCGATAAGCACAAACATTTATAACTCAAATCGAACTTGTCGCAGCACACACAAATTTTGTTTGGTAAACGGAATCCTTTTTTAGGGTTTCATTCATCTGACGAAACCCTATTCGTCTCACTCCTCTGCCTGCCTGTCTGTCCGTCCGTCCGTCACAGAGCCCGTTCTCAGAAACAATATATGTTGGAGACTTGAAATTTTGCATACTTATAGCTGGACACTTGAGATCAAACGACAAATCATAAAATTTTGAAAAAGTCGTAATTAACGGACGTTATTAATTAAAAACTCCATATTTTACGTCTCATTAACGAAGAAACGGTGTAAAACGAATGCAGGTACGAACGGACTCTTGAAATATTTTCATTTCTCCTCCGGATTGCCACACATCTGCGCTTCGAAATTTCAGGTTTGCCAGAGCGCGCTTTAATCAAAAAAGTGTACTGGACATTTTTAAATCGACTTGCATCTCAGAAAGTTTTGGGGCGAGACATTTTAAAGTTACATTAGACATACGCAGAAAAAAAATCTACTTTCATTTGGTATACAGAACGTTTCTCTGCGTTGTGTATAACACGAAAAATCCACTAAAAATCGATCGATAAAAATTTAATTTCTTTAATTGCAAAGACAAGGAAAACAGATTTCATTTTCGCAGGAAGCAGGTATCAAACATGATGGCGCTTGCGGTTTTCCGTAGTAGAATATTTTAATACGAAATTTAAACTTTTTAAATATTAAATTTTTAGATTAAATTTTCAGACATCCCGGCGTGAAATTCTTTGCTGATTTCATTGATGGGCATTTCTAACTCCTATCTTAATAACAAGCTGAGATATCTTATACTATAATGCGAGCAAAAATTGTGTGTGTGCGTGTGTGTGTGTGTGTGTATGTAAATTTTATCTTGAGAACGGCTCTAACGATTTTGATTAAATTTTGCACCCTACCGTTTTCAGGCACGAAAAGACCATTGGGATGGGTCTCGTGTTCGAGATAATTCGATTAGTGGGTCATTTTGGGTCATAATGGGTCAGGGTCAAGCTAATTATATCTAAAGAACGGCTCAATCGATTTTGACCAAATTTTGTATCCAACCATTTTCGGGTACGAGAAGACTATTGGGCTAGGTCACGTGTTAGAGAAATTTCGATTTGGAGCTCATTTTTGGGTCAATGTGGGTCAAGCTATTTTTATCTAAAAAACGAAACTAACGATTTTCACTAAACTCTATATTCTACAGTTTTGGATTACGAGAAGTTCATTGGGCTAAGTCACATGTTCGAGAAAATTCGATTAGTGGGTCATTTTTGTTTCACCGTGGGTCAAGCTAAGTTTATCTAGATAACGGCTCTAACGATTTTGACGATATTTTGCACCCTGCTGTTATCTGGCACAAACAGACCATTGGGATGACTCACGTGCTCGAAAAAATTCGATTAGTGGGTCATTTTGGGTAATAATGTGTCAGGGTCAAGCTAATTATATCTAGAGAACGGCTCAATCAATTGAGACTGAATTTTGTATCTAAGCATTTTCGGGCACGAAAAGACCAAATGGGGTGGGTCTCATGTTCGAGAAAATTCGATTAGTGGGTCATTTTGGGTCATAATGGGTCGGGGTCAAGCTAATTATATCTAGAGAACGGCTCAATCGATTTTGACTAAATTTTGTATCTAACCCTTTTCAGACACAAAAAAACCATTGGGATGGCTCTCGTGTTCGAGAAAATTCGATTTGTGGGTCATAATGGGTCAGGGTCAAACTAATTATATCTAAAGAACGGCTCAATCGATTTTGACTAAATTTTGTATCTAACCATTTTCGGGCATAAAAAGACCACTGGAATGGGTCACGTGTTCGAGAAAATTCGATTAGTGGGTCATTTTTGGATCACTGTGGGTAAAGCTATTTTTATCTAAAAAACGGCTCTAACGATTTTTACTAAACTCTATATTCTACGGTTTTGGATTACGAGAAAACCATTAGGCTAAGTCACATGTTCAAGAAAATTCGATTAGAGGGTCATTTTTGGGTCACCGTGGGCCAATCTATCTAGATAACGGCTCTAAGGATTTTGACGAAATTTTGCACTCTACTGTTTTCGGGCACGAAAAGACCATTGGGATGGGTCTCGTGTTCGAGAAAATTCGATTAGTGGGTCATTTTGTATCATAATGGGTCAGGGTTAAGCTAATGCTATCTAAAGAACGGTTCAATCGATTTTGACTAAATTTTGTATCTAACCATTTTTGGGCACGTAAAGACCACTGGTATGGGTCACGTGTTCGAGAAAATTCGATTAGAGGGTCATTTTTGGGTCACCGTGGGTCAATTTATCTAGATAACGGCTCTAACGATTTTGACGAAATTTTGCACTCTACTGTTTTCGGGCATGAAAAGACCATTGGGATGGGTCTCATGTTCGAGAAAATTCGATTAGTGGGTCATTTTGGATCATAATGGGTCAGGGTCAAGCTAATAATATCTAAAGAACGTCTTAATCGATTTTGACTAAATTTTGTATCTAACCACTTTTGGGCACGTAAAGACCACTGGGATGGGTCACGTGTTCGAGAAAATTCGATTAGTGGGTCATTTTTGGGTCACTGTGGGTCAATTATTTTTATCTAAAGAACGGCTCTAACGATTTTCACTAAACTCTATATTCTACAGTTTTGGATTACGAGAAGACCATTGGGCTAAGTCACATGTTCGAGAAAATTCGATTAGTGGGTCATTTTTGGGTCACCGTGGATTCATCTAAGTTATCTAGATAACGGCTCTAACGATTTTGATGAAATTTTGTACCCTGCTGTTTTCGGGCACGAAAAGACCATTGGGATGGGTCTCGTGTTCGAGAAAATACGATTAGTGGGTCATTTTGGGTCATATTGGGTCAGGGTCAAGCTAATTATATCTAGAGAACGGCTCAATCGATTTTGACTAAATTTTGTATATAACAATTTTCGGGCACGAAAAAAAACCATTGGGATGGGTAACGTGTTAAAAAAAATTCAGTTAGTGGGTCATTTTTGGGTCACCGGGGGTCCAGCTAAGTTTACCTACATAATGTCTCTACTATTTTGACGAAATTCTATAAGCTATCGTTTTCAGGCACAAAAATACCATTGGGATGGGTCACGTGTTTGAGAAAATTCGATTAGTGGGTCATTATGAGTCAGGATCAAGCTAATTACATCTAAAAACGGCTGAAGACATTTTCACATTTTTTTTAATATACGCCGTTTCAGGTCATGAGATGACGTTTGGGCTAAGTCACATGTTCGAGAAAATTCAATTAGTGGGTCATGTTGGGTCACAATGGGCCAGGGTCAAGCTAATTGAATCTAAAAACACGCTCAAAACATTTTGACCAAATTGTATATTATACCGTTTCTGGGCATGAGAAGAGAATTGGGCTAAGTCACATGTTCGAGAAAATTCGATTAGTGGGTCATTTTGGGTCATAATGGGTCAGGGTCCAGCTAATTTTATCTAAAAAACGGGTTAAACGATTTTGACTAAATTTTGTATAATACCGTTTCCGAGCATGATAAGACCACTGAGCAGGGTCGCATGTTCAAGAAAATTCAATCAATGGGTGAATTTGGGTCCTAATGGATCAGGATCAAGCTAACTTTATCTAAAAAACGGCTCAAAAGATTTTGACAAAACTTTGTACTACACCGTTTCTGGACAATATAAAACCAGTGGGCTGGGTCGCATGCTCAAAAAAATTCTATTAGTGGGTCATTTTGGTGATAATGGGTCGGGGTCAAGCTAACGGCATCTCAAAAATGTTCAAACAATTTTGACAATTTTTTTTTGTTACACAGTTTCACTGAACAAAAAGACCATTGAAATAGCTCACATGTTCGATAAATTTCGGTTAGTGGTTTTTTGAATCAACGAGGGTCAAGCTTATTTTATCTAGAATATAACTAAAGCCGCTATCAGATTCACCAACTTTTCGAGCAATTTTTGAGCCAACTCTTGATTTCCTCCAACTTTTCGCGCAATGTTGTCTCGACACCCAGTGTGATAGCAAACAGCAATATCCCCAACTTTTTATCCGCATCTCAAAAAAGTCTGTCCTAGCCGCAACTTTTCCTCCCACCTTTCAACATTTCAGCGAATCAGAGATAAGCGATTGATACGAAAATGCGATAAATATTGACGGCTGGTACTAGTAGTACTGGTTTTCCCGGGTTTTCCTCCAACTTTAGCAAAGACAATTGTAACCTTTTTCTCCCTTTCAACTGGAAAAAATTGGGGTTAAAATCGGCTGTAAAGTTGGCTGCTCGAAAAGTCGGTGAATCTGATAGCGGCTTAACGATTTTCACTAAATTTTGTATTCCATCGTTTTCAGGCTCGAGAAGAGTATTGTGTTAGGTCGCATGTTCGAAAAAATTCGATTAGTGGGTCATTTTGGGTCACTATGTCTCAGGGTCAAGCTAATTGTATCTAAAACAGCAAGAATAAATTAGTGGGAATAATATATCGAGATAAACACAAAGCTAATTTTGACCGAGCTTCGCTCGGTCATTCCTGCTAGTACACTATAATATGGCCAAACGTTACCGGTCACTTTCGATTTTAGACGTTTTGTTAAATATCTAGAAAAATACATAAGGAATTAACCTGAAACTGAGGGTGTGTAAACAGTATAGTATAGGTAATATATTTCCGTGAAATTTTTTTCCAGAAACCCCATAGGGGATCGTCAACAAATTGAAAAAGAACGAATATCTTTTGGATAACCCTGTAAAAACTAACGTAGCAAAAGCGTTCAAACTCGAGATTATTAATAAGTAGCTAAATGGAATATAAGGTGTTCATTTTTATGATGATAGCATGTATACTCATAGAGAAATTAAGGTTTTTATAAAAACAGTCCCAAGTTTTTTGCTTATAATTTGCAAAGTTCTTAATATAAAAAAAAAGTTCTTTTCAGAAACTATAACAAACAGCATTGTAGACAATACCCTGCAATCAGAATATAAAATAATAAAAATTGGATGAAAAATGAGCAGGTTCACAAAAAAATGTTTCACTGTGCATGCGCGGATGCAATCAAAATATAATGTGCATAATTTGTTAGCTAAATGTATAGAGCAACTTTTGTAAAAGTCTCAAAAACATAGCTTGAAAAGTCTGATGATAATCGTTTATAGAATAAGCTCAAAATCCGTTGTCCCCAAAATGAAGCAAAAAGATGAGGGGTTGTATCCATATATCCATTGATTAGTGCTAATATAGCATACACAATAGTGCACGTTCTACTGTATTTGGATACAGCCTTTCATCTTTTTGCTTCCTTTTGGGAATAACGGAATATTATTTAGTAAACCTACTCATTTTTCATAGATATTATTTTTTCATTCTGATTGCAGGGTATTGTGTACAATGTTATTTGTCATATTTTCTGAAAATAACTTTATTTTATGTTTAGAGCTCTGCAAATTATAAGTAAAAAACTTGGCGAAATTTGGGACTGTTTTTATAAAAACCTTAATTTCTCTACGAGTATACATGCTATCCTCATAAAAATGAACACAGTTTAGTACAATAATCCACTTATTAATAATCTCGAGTTTGAACGCTTTTGCTACGTTAGTTTTTACAGGGTTATCCAAAAGATATTCGTTATTTTTTAATTTGTTGAAGGTCCCCTATGTTGTTTCGTCAAAAAATTTTCGCGGAAATATATGACGTATACTATAATCTTTACACACATGCAGTTTCAGGTTAATTCCTCATGTTTTTTTCTAGATATTTAACAAAACGTCTAAAATTGCAAGTGACCGGTCACCTTCTGCCATGTATATCTTATCTTAAATTTTCATATACGGTGAGAAGAGTTCCAAGTTTTACTATCCATATGTTAAATCTAGGAGATAGACCTTAATTTATATTTTACTAAAAAATTATTCGAGTGAAAATTTATTATTTTTTGTTTTTAATGAAATACATATAATAGATCTATACAGACTCGAGAGTTTTTTTCATTCAACCTTTTTTTAGTTTGAAAAGTATTAATAAATTGATATTAAAAAAAATTATAAAATATGACTTACATTAATTTGTACATAAAATGATTCACAATCGTGAAAACATGGGCGTGTAAGTTTACAGCTCATTTGAAAGTTTTCCAGATATAGGGTGACCCAGCCATAGTAGTTGATCAAATAAAGTCGTTGCTAGGGTTTTTTTTCAAATTATATTTCCTTCCTTTTAAGTTTTAAAAGTAAACTAACATGATTGCTAAAACCCTTAAGGCTGTTCTCAACTGCTCTGCTCAACTAGCGGAAAACGTTTTGACACATTTACAGATTCATTTTTTAACGGAAAGATATAAAATTGGAAAGCCTGATCGTGGAAGCGATTTGGAATCGAACTGTGTTTTCCCTTTTCTGATGAATCTATTACCTATTGAGTTATAAGCGATTTTGATCACGTGACATGGCATTTTTCTTCCCTTACTGACTGGATTTTCTTCTTTAGTTCGGAAGTTCTGTTCAAAATGCCAACTTTGACAGTATTTTCTGAAAGATCTATTGCGTTTATACAAGAAAACGGAGAAAACAGTTCGATGACATAGTTTCTGAAAAACAACACCCTCTAGTTTCATGCGTTTCCGAACTAAAATGATTTAAAACTTGCGTCAGAAAGTTGACCTTTTGCATTTGAGAACAGCCTTAATGAATGCCCTATGATGGGCAAAAATGAAATCTGCTGAAATTAAATAGCAACAAAATCATATGTAAATAGTTTCTTTAATTGCCATTTTCCCAGTAGTTGATCAATCGAAGAATTCAGTCGAAAATTCAAAAGTTAATCTTTAAAATATCATGCTTAAGGGGGCTGGTCACTCAGCTTCGAAATTCCTCTCCGTAATGTTAAATCTGTGGACTTTTGATGCAGTGGTATATTTAAAATATTTTCTCGGGAAATTCATATTTTTAACATCTTTTTTTCTGTGTACTCTTCTTAAATGTCTCTTTATTTCTTAGTTTTCAAAATATTTCTGAAATCTATGCTCAATTTAATATTTTGCGTATTAAAAGCGGGCGAACTATCTGAGTAAGATTTTAACACTTCATATAAAATTAAGTCTATCCTTTAGAAATATTTTGAGAACTAAGAAAAAAAGAGGCATCTTTTAGGAAGTTACACAAAAAATAGAAGTTAAAAATATTAATTTCCCGAGGAGATATTTCAAATACATGAATGCATCAAATGCCCATAGACTTTACATTAGTGAGGGAAAATCGAAGGCTGAGTGACCAGCCCCCTTACGCTTTGATTAAAAATAATTCATATAAAACTATTATTTGAAAAAAGCAAAGATGGAAGTGGACTATTTTAACTTACCGTAATTGTCTCCAACTAATCAAAAACTAAATTTTTACATTTTCTAATTAAGAAAAAATCAGTAAATGGCTTCTCTTTACTGCAGGCAGCAGACAACAATATGGCAACAGGTGCTCCAACATTCAAACAAAAATTATGTCTAAACAAATTTACTGCCACCATTGAAGTATTAAGTAAGAGGAACTGACATATCATAAAAATAGTGAAGTTTCAACTGTAACCACTTTCGCAGGGGTTTATTACCTCCGGCGCTAACTTCCACCAGTAAATTTAAGTAGAACTTTTCTTATTATTCAAACGCCTTATTAATGGAAAATTTAAGCCTAAAATAATGGAAAAAATTGATATTCATTTTTACGGGGAGGAGTTTACTTCAGCGTAATTCCGCCATATTGTGACAACGAAGACAAACTCATGTCAGTGTCAGTGAAAATATTATAATACCTGGGAAAACTCACACCAGTAAAAATAAATGGAAATTTTTTTTTACCATATTGGGGAAAGAAATTTCCCATGAGTAAGGCGCTTAAATAAGATGATTTTTTCTGTTCAAGTTTACTGGTGGAAATTTTCACTGGCGGTAATCAGAAACAGTGGATCCGATTAAAAAAAGCAGCAGCCATCTTGTGACAACCACTTCAGTTACTTCACTCGTAACTGCTAGACCAGGGATAGAGAACCTGTGGCACGCGTGCCGATCTTGGCACGTAAGAAAATTTTTCTTGGCATGGAAAACAAACAATATTCAACTTATGAGGGGGGTTTCATTTTATGTTTCTTACAAGGAGTACAGTTTTGTCTAATAAGCATATGAATTATTAAAAAAAAAAAAAAAAACCCAATCTTTCACTAATTAACTCATTATAGATATCAGTGAAAGCGCTCTGTAGTGCTATTTTCTTGCCAAACCATTCAAAATAATTATGTTTTCCAAATTAATTTTCTTCTGTATCAAATCTTAAAAGTTTTATTTTTAAAAATTGGATTTTTAAAGACAATTTAAATAATAATATATCTAATGAACACGCTTGTACTCAAGATTAGATTTTATTTTATTTAGGCTCATGGTTTTAAGTTATTTTAGGTTTTGTTTTGGAAAATGGGATTTAAAAAAATACTTAAAATAATAATGTACCTAATGAACCTGCTTATACTTTTAATACTAAAAATGGAATAATATGTATAAGATTCATCGGATGTATACGATAAGGAAAAAAATGCTTTTACAGTGGAACCCCGCTAATTCGGACCCCGTTAATTCGGATCTCCGGATAAGCCGGATTGGTCTGGTCGATTTCTTTTTTCAAATTTGAGACGCGATCGGCAAATTTCCATAACATTCATTTATTTCATCCACGTATTCTGAATAAAAAAGTCTTTTGTGAAATCTTTAGAAGAATACTTTAAGCATTCTTATTTAAATTCTTTGATGTTATTCTTCAAAGAAACAACAATGTATCACTTCAAGTTTGGCAATTTTATGGTTCCGGGTGTTACAAAATATTTAAAATCGTGCAACTTACCCATCAAAGCTGTCCTCCTAATTGATAATGTCCCGACACATCCCGAAGAAAGTGAACTGACAAAAGGAAACATAACGGTAAAGTTTTTACCACCTAATGTGACAGCGCTGGTACAGCCAATGGATCAAGGAGTTCTTCAGAACATTAAGAAAGTATATAAACGACAAATGCTGAATGAACTTTTAGAAGATGATGGAGAACATGGAGTGGTAGAGATTCTCAAATCAATCAATATCAAGAAAGTAATCTATATGATTGCTGAATCTTGGGATCAGGATGCTGAGAGTACTCTCCGAAAGTCGTTGAAGAATTTATGACCTGCAAATTGTGACTTCTCGAATAATAAGCTTGAAACAGAAGGAAGAATAAGCGAGAATGAAAGAGAAATTACACCTGAAGATTTTGTGAGCATGTTAAAAAAAGTTGATGGTTGCTCAGATGTTGATATCAACGACATTAGCAATTGGTTAGAAGCAGAAAATAATGAAGGTTACGCCTCACCTATAGATGACGAAATAATCGCTTTGTGAACAACTGAAGAAAATGAAAATGAAGATGATACAGATGAAAACATCATTCTCAATGATGATCAACCAAAAGTTATTAGCCATAATGAAGCAACATCTCTTTTAGAACAATTAATGGTTTCTTTTGAATGTCAGGTTGAGACTACACCCAACGAACTGCTTATGCTTCAAGCGGATGCGTGACCGCGTGGCCCGCAAAAAGTATACAAAACTGGCACAGCAGAAGATTGCAAACTTTATAATTACAAAGTTAACATTTTTTACTGTCTGTAAATATTCAATATGTTTAATATAAAGGTGATTTTCTGTAAGTATGTTTTATTTTATTTCATTTTTTCTCATTCTCCGGATAATACAGAATTTCGATAATCCGGATTGGGCCTGGTCCCAATTAATCCGAATTATCGGGGTTTTACTGTATTATCAATGCAGAATTAGATTCTACATGTCTACGTTAATGAATAAATACAGAATAATAAGTAAGTTAGGAATCGAATTTAAAATAAGTGTAAAAATATTTAAGTAGAAATTCCACAATAAATAATTATTGATTTTATCTAAGTTAAAATGTTTCTGGCACGTTAGAATGGTGGTACGTACTAATTCTGAACTATTTGGCACGCGTACGCAAAAAGGTTCGCCAACTGTGCTAGACAATACACTATATATGTCTCCCCCTCTTTATTCATAGCTCCATTAGTGCCACGTGTAAAACTCATTTCCGCCTGAAATGGCCAAATATTTCAAAAAATTGATCAACTACTTTAAGGGTATCAACTACTGGCGGGGTCACCTTACATTTCGACTTTCTAAGTGACCACCCTATTTTGTAATCAAAAGATTCACTCACACACACACACAATAAAATAAATAAATAAATCTTAGACGCTTACCAGAATTATTTTAAAGGATTTTTTTGTGTAATATAAACTTGTTATTTAAACTTCAAGTATAATTTTAATGATGACATTTTGAGTGTTTTCGGTACTTTTTAACCTAAGATTTCAATTTTATTTTCAAACTTTTTGGATAGACTCGTGAAAAATTTTCTTTTATATTCTATTAAGATTGAAAAAAAAAGTACACAATTATATCTTTTTCTGGGCTGTTTTTGTATGGCGTCAAAAGTGGGTGTTGCTATTAGAAAAATAAAAATTCGCATTACTTATAATATCTAGACAATCGTCGAAGTAAAGTTTAGGAATCAAATTTGATAGTAGATGTTATTTTCGGTCGATTGGTGCCTATGTCTTTTTTATATGGTTAATTGTAAGAGAATTAGCAGGAGTGATCATTTTATTCCAGAATCGCACAAAAACGAGCAAAAACACATTTCATTAAGGGGACGGACGGTGGACGCTAACCCTCTTGCTGCGTAAGTAATTCTTCGCGATGAGCGTCTTTTACAGAAATGTTAATCTTTTATCACCTGTTTTTTAAAGCAGACATTTTTTACTATCGCATTCGGGGAAAATGTCCTGATTAAATCAGACAAAGTTATCGCAAAAAAAAAAAAAAAAAAAAAAAAACTGGTGGCAATAACCAAATAGTATTAATTAGACGGGAAAATGCATGCCCGAGTATATCTCGGGTTGCGCAGCGAGAGGGTTAATATATACATTTTTTAATTTTCATCATAGTGATATGAAATTTTGTGCAGATATATAACCATAAGCAGAGCTCCCAATCGGTCCGTTTTTTGAACACCACTTTTTTTCAAAGAAAAATTTTCGTTATAATTTTCGTCGAAAGTTACCTCGACAGGCGTTTTTGTAGCTATTGTTACAAAAACCTGCCACGAACTTTTCTATAGAAAAATACTGGTTTTCAAAAAACGGACCAGTGGGAGCCCTACATAAGTATATCGAACACCTTAAAAAAATTACAATCTTATAATTTTATGTTAAAAAAAAAATTAAAATTTCAAAACAAAATTTTAAAATGCTCCATGAGTCTTATTTTTGGAGATATTTGCTCAATTTTACATTTTAATCACTTACAACTGTATTATAAACAAATCTGTGTATCGAATTTTGAATCCCTTTAATATTTAATGTTTTAGAGGATTTTTTTTTTAAATTCCATATCGATTTTCATCAAAATTTTGTCTTTTAATAAGTTAAAAATCAAATTTAATTATCTTAATGAAATCGAATTTTAAAATGCATACACAGTTACTTTGTAAGCAATATCAGGATTATTCCTTAGCAATTTCATGAATTTTGATCAAAAATTAAGACGCATGGAGCATTTCAAAAATCTAAAAACATTGAAAAATCTGTTTTGAGGAAAGAAGATTTAAAGTGTATTAACCCTTTATGTACTGAATTATGAATTCATGAAAATTTTATCTTCTAAAGCATTTTTCCTGAATTTTTGAAACTACATTAGAAGATTTGCATAATCAATTAATAAATTTTTGAAAGATTTTAGAAGGATTAAAGGATTTGGGAGGATTAATTAAATTTGAATTTATATGGATTTTGTGCAATATTTATAACCCCACTCAAAGTTTTATTTTAAATATTTTTCCTAGAATTTTGTAGAATTAGGAAATGTATAAATAGTATAATGTTCTTACAATAGAAATATTTCCGAATTGAAAAATTCCCTCCCCAACGCCAAGAAATCTGAAAAGATGAAAAGGCAAAAGAAATCAGCCTTTAAAAAGTATTTTCGTTTTGTGCAACCAATAATGCTTTTGGAACATGATAAAGTAATGCATCTATAACTCATTCTAAACTGTATTACTACTAATCGATGTATTAAATGAATTTTATAACACGTTATTTAAATGGCCCTTATAAGTACCGTCAGTAGATAAAAGGTTAAAGGGCCAAAAAACTGTTTGTGTAGAAAATTAAAAGGCTTGTAACTTTACGAAAAATCATCGCATCTGTATGCGGTTTTTGACAAAAAACTCAGTACAAATTGCAGAATAATAATACGCACAAAAAGAAATTTCGAACTTTGGGTGGATTTTTGCACAGATGAAGCTCCACGGTCTCCTTAAGGCTGTTCTCAACTTATCTGCTAAACAAGCGCAAAACGTTTTGACACATTTACAAATTCATTTTTTAACAGAAATATATAAAATTGGAAAGCCTGACCATGGAAGCGATTTGGAATCGAACTGTGTTTTCCATTTTTTTTTATCAATAAATTACCTATTGAGTTAGCCATTTCGATCACGTAGCACGGCATTTTTTTCGCCTTACTGATTTGATTTTCTTCTTTCGTTCGGAAGTTCAGTTCAAAATGCCAACTTTGACAGTATTTTCTGAAATATCTATTTTGTTTACAAGAAAACGGAAAAAACAGTTCGATGACATATTTTCTGAATAACAACATCTTCTAGTTTCATGCGTTCCCGAACAAATATGAATTAAAACTCATGTCAGAAAGTTGACCCTTTGGATTTAAGAACAGCCTTAAACGAAAGTTGATAAGAAAACAAATCTTGCTTAGGCACATCTTCATTCTCTCCACATGTTCATCTCAAGTTAAAACTTATAATGTCTTTTAACTTTTCTGGCAAGTTTACATTTTCTACTGCCATGGGTAGAAGCATATAGCTGGACAAATACGCTCTAACTTGAATACGACATAGATCCGTTAGTTTTCGAGGCTGAAATTGTTCTACACTCTCTGGCATAAGTTCTTTATATGTCTCATAATAACGATCAATTAAATCTTCCTTATTTAAACACGTAAGCCATACCTGTAAGAAATCTTTCACGTCGCTTAGCGTAACATAGGGATCAGGCGTTGCATCGAAATACAGCCTGAGGTATCTCATAATTATTCACTTGATGGTAGCTTTCTTCCAAGATAAAAAAATCATCTTCTAGTTTGTACAAAACAGCTTGGAGTGAAAGTGTAGTGAAAAGAAATCGTTTGTTGTTTCTGCCGTTTTTATTGGTCAACGTCTAATCCCCGGTCAGCTTAAATATTGCACTTTCTATTAAGTCCTGTGCATCCACATCATCATCTCGAGTTAAAAAGCTGAAAAAAAGAAGAAATATATTAAAATAATATATATACTATATATATTTAATTTTAGTAATTGGAAATAGATGATGAATTGTAATTATATAATGGTTATATATATATGTATATATTGTATATATATATATATTTTTAATATAGATGATAATTTGTAATATTTTATAATGGTTATATATAAAAAATGTAAGCAACATGTGCAGAGCCTTTTTAACCATTTAGAAAAATGGTTATTGTCCTTGGTCAGGGTAGGAAATCAAAAACATATCTGAAGCGTTTTATTAGTTGAATCCCGCATTTTATTCGTTTTCTGATTGGTCTATATACAGTAATCTGTATTTTCCCTTTACTTTCAAAAGAGATGGATATTTCTGTTGCCACTATGACAAAAAAGTAATAAAAACTACAAAAAAAAAAAAAATATATATATATATATATATAACTTAGAAAGAATTGAGATACAGCTTTCAAACAAATTGCATTTAAAAGTACATTTTTTTCTCTATACGACGGTGTAAAAAGTAATATTGTGGGATGTTTAGAAGTTTAAGAATGAAATTTCATTTAAAATTGGTCCAGGAATATTAATGTTTAATCCATGGCGTACGTAATGTATGACCAGCTCCGTAGAAGTTACAGTACCGAAAAATGTAATCCATGGCGTACGTAATGTTTGATCAACTCCGTGCGATTTTTTAAGTCTTAAATTTTAGTCTTTGAAAAAATTATTTTCCAAATGGTCGTTGTAATTTGTTAAATTGCATTTTTTTTCTTTATCATTTAATACCAGGGTGGATCCTCAAATGGTGATATGCTGTTTTTTTTTTTTTTTTAATCTACTTCAATCCAAATTTTTTATATCTTAAATTATTTCTGATTTGATATTTTCGGGATTTAATATGTACGGTAGCCCTTTTTTTGCATTATTTAGCTTTTTATGGCTAATGCAAAGATGAAATCGTACATGCTATTTGTGTCCTCAAGGTAATTAGGGCCTGGAGATTCTATTTTGGTTCCACAAATACTTCCATTTTTTTTCCCTTATTTACTGTATTTTCAAATCAACGTTTCTCTTGCTATAAGAATATTTTTAAAGAATTTTATAATAGTTTACGCATCCTTTTTAATTTTTAATATATTCCTTTATTATTTATACATTCACATTAGTTGTTGAGAATTTGTATTGTTTTATAATAGTTTTGTATATATGTATGTATACATCAATGTTACACTGTTAAGAATCTTCCACAAACTTTCCAGTCACTCGACCTTTTTCAAAGATAACGGTCACTGGACTATATTATGAAACGTATCTGACCATGTTACAGTCAGAATACAGATGAGGATCTGAGTATCAAAATTTACAAAAAAAAAAAAGTTTTTTTTATCAATCTATTGTATTGGTGCTGCATCGAAAAAACACTACAAATTAAAAAAAAAAAAAAAATAGTTTTTTCCACAGACTTCTCATATAATAGACTCCAATTCGGTAACCTTTTCTTGACGCCTACATCTCTGCCCTCCATCACGTGAAGGAGGGCAGATATGCGCGCCAAACTGGTTTTACTCCCGGCAAAAGCTTTTCCGAATCTCTCTCCGGAACCTTGAGTTGACCGAGAATGAAAACCGAAAGTTGCCAATAAAGGGATCACTGCCAAAAAAGACATCCTTTTTGCGATGAAAGAGCGAAACCATGTTGGATTCAAAATCTGGCTGAAAGAACAATGAGGTTTGGTCTCTACTCCTATCTTTCCTCTGAGGTTTTATCGTGTATTTATGGTATTATAAGATCTTACAAGGAGAGCGCCAACCTTGTTAATCACAGATTTTGATTATTTTAATATATGTTGTAGGGTAGAGAACCCTTAGTATCGGGTTCAACGGATTTTATCCAACGCTCCTTAGCACCTGAGAAACCGGAGGGTCTAATAATAGTACACAACTTAAATATTTACTTTGCAAACGCAATGATAGGTTGGTCGTAGCTAAGTTGGTATGGCGTTTGCCGGCTGATTCGCGGGCCCGGATTCGATACCTGAATGCGCTTCATTTGTTTTTCTCATTTTTTGTTTTATAAATATACTTGTAAGTATAATTAATAATCTCATTGTCAATTAAATTTTATAATATTGTATATCAATTATAATTTTAACCTATTTAATTTTTTACTTTTAACTAAATAGTTGTATAAAACATCATAAAACTGTTAATTTTTTAAAAATCACTTTTAAAATGTACTTCATATATTCTTTATCGATGCAATGATATTGAGCAATTGTGTCAACTCGTGATTTTAAAGAAACATCATTTACGCATTAATGATGTTTCTTTAAAATCACGATTTATAAAGAGCTTTAATGAAGGAAGTCAATGCGATAATACTATTATTCTGTTTTTAAAGTAACAAGTATAATTATATTAAAAATTAGCATTAGAATTAAATTACAACCATTTTTTTGCATATTAAAGATTTTTAAATTTGTAATACGTATGCTTGCGCTTTCAATTATTTTGCTTTTGCCTTTATCTTCTTTCTGCTTGTTTCTGTGTGTGTTTATAGAATTAGTAGATTAACACTAGATGTAAATAAAACTATATTAAGAATTGACATGTTACAATTTCTTGCATGTGCACAGGAAAGAGAGCTTGCAGTTTACAAGGACGCTTGCAGGTTACAAGGACCGGGGATTTTGTTACCTGGCTGCGAAAATTGCGAAATCACAGCTAGAAAGATAAGCTGTTGCGTACAGTGTGAATGCTCGAGTTCAACTGTCTCTTCAAATGTACAATCACTCAAACCAGGAAGTGTCCTTGATTCCTTGATCAACAACCATAAATCACAATAATTATTTTTAAACAACTGAGGAGATGAAAGTATCTTGATATGATAAACAAAATTGGATATAACACCATTTCAGATGATTCATGGTTAATTGCTAAAGAGATAATATCAATAAGGGTTTTCTTAAATAAAAGTTATAACAATAAATCACTCTAAAGTGATTTTAGTTGAAGTAAATGGGTTCTCATAAATCTAAATTGATAAAATGTATGTTCACTGGTGAACACTGCTTTTATTTTCATTTTATTTGAATATTCTTTTATTTTATCATAACTAGATGGCACCACAACAGATTGTCACGATTTTGGAATTTTTATCATTCAATAATAGATCCAATTTCTTTTTAAACCTCTTTAAAGGATGAGAAATAATAGTTTAAAAAAATGATAAATTTAAGTTTGTTAACATTATAATTAATGTATGATATTAGAATTTGTAAGTGAAATTATTAAATTATAATTACAAGTATATTTATAAAACAAAAAATGAGAAAAATAAATGTAGTTCGTTCGGGTACCGAACCCAGGCCCGCAGATCAGCTACGACCATCCTATCATTGCGGTTGCAATGTATTTAAGTTGTGTACTATTATTAGACCACCCGGTATCTCAAGAACTAAGGAGCGTTGGATAAAATCCGTTGAACCTGACACTAAAGGGTCTCTACCCAACAACATATATTAAAATAATCAAAATCTGGGATTAACAAGGTTGGCCCTCTCCTTGTTAGAATCAATGAATACCAATGGAAGAAGTCAGAGGTTTTCTCAGCATTTGATTTTTTTGGATAAGTCGAGTTTGAGACTCACGTCTTCGGATAAATTATGGTTATGTAGCCCTTTTCTAAAACAATGGATGAATGACTGGATAATTTGCTGCAAATTTTTAACAGTGTATAAAGTACATAAATTTAGATTCGTGCGAAACATCTTTCTCTGAGGAATATTTGTTTTCTTTCAGAGTGTTCATTTTTTTAAGGCTGTTCTCAGCTACTCTAACAAGCGCAAAACGTTTTGACACATTCACAAAATCATTTTTTACCGGAAAGATATACAATTGGAAGGCTTGACTGTGGACGCGATTTTGAATCGAACCGTGTTTTCCATTTTTTTATCAATAAATTACCTATTGAGTTATAAGCGATATTGATCACGTCACAAAGACGTTTTTCTCCCTTCGCTGACTGGTTTTTCTGCTTTCTTTGTGAACTTCGGTTCAAAACATCAACTTTGACGATATTTTCTGGAAGATCTATTGCGTTTGCAAAAAAACAGAAAAAACAGCTCGATTACATAACTTTTGAACAACAACACCTACTAGTTTCATGAATTTCCGACAAAAAATAAATTTAAACTTATGTTATAAAGTGTCCACTTTGGATTTGAGAACAGCCTTAACGTTCAGCTATTATTTTACATATACCTGGTCTGTATAAACTCTGTAGATCCTGTACAGGGCTAAACAAAAAATCTCAAGTATACAGTGAAACCTCCCTGTGCAACCACCTCCCTGAAATAACCATTTTTCCATGGAACGAAATTTATCCCCATAGGTTCAATACTAATTTTATCTCTATTCAGAGACATCCCCAGTTGAGCTCCCTCCATGAACGACCAATTTTTTTGAAGAAAATGAAACAAATTCCATTTTTTCCGGGTCGCTTGAAGAAGGTTTTATTAGAATAATAATTACGGAGAGCGCATTATTCATCAAACTTCTAAACTAAGTTCAGAATTTTTATTTATTCCGGTAACTTTTAAGTGTTTAAACCCCTCTGTGCCTTTTTAGGCAATGAATTTAACTCTGATGACAAATTAAGGATGACGGTCAATAAACTCCCCTGCCCTATTCTGTCAGGAAACTCTCAAAGAAATTGATAAATTAATGAAATCATCATTATTTGTTACCGTTTAAAAAAAAAAAATGCATTTATTTACTGAACTTCGAAAGGATTTGGAAATAAAAGTTATAGAAGATAAAACCGTAAAATCAAAGCAAACGTCAATGTATTCATTTTTTAAACTCTGTAGTAATTAACTTATGCAATTAACTTTTGTTTTTATACGTAAATTTTCAAATTTTTTCCTAATATGAAAGACAAATTTTAGAAGCATTAATTGTTACCTTTTTTCAACAATTAAAATCTAGATTTAAACATGACCTCCATTAAGAGACCACCTCTCTGAGCGACCCATTTTTATTGGAACGGAACGTGGTCGCTTTAAGGAGGTTTTACTTTATTTCCATTTATTGACGGAAATTGCTGAATGGAAATTTTCGCCCGAGCTTTGCGTTTATTTCAACTAACTTTTAGCATACTACAAATCTTTAGATGTATACAAGACTCCACAAAAAATTCGGATATTTTTACGATTCCTGAAGATGGTAACTGCAGTAATTTGGTTTTCAACTGTGCTATGCATTTTCTTAATTGTTTATTTCGCCATCTTTCACCTTAATGAGCTGTAAAGTTTTATTACAGCATTCCGAATGTGTTCGAAAGTGTTACATAAACTATGCTGAGCGAATAGTTTTTCGTTCTGGTTTTTTCCTGTTTTATAATGCGAATTATACTGGCGCCTACAAAAAAATCATTTTTTAAATTAAAGCTGTTCTCAAATAATAAGGATCAACATAAGTTTTAATTCATTTTTGTTCGGAAACGCATGAAACTAGAAGGTGTTGTTATTCAGAATCTATGTCATCGAACTGTTTTTTCCGTTTTCATGTAAACACAATAGATCTCTCAGAAATACTGTCAAAGTTGGCATTTTGAATTGAACTTCCGAACGAAAGAAGAAAATCCAGTCAGTAAGGGGACAAAAATGCCGTGCCACCTGATCAAAATCACTTATAACTCGATAGCTAGTTTATTGATCAAAAAATGGAAAAAACATTTCGATTTCAAATCGCTTCCATGATGGTCAGGCTTTCCAATTTTATATCTTTCCGTTAAAAAATGAATTTATAAATGTGTCAAAACGTTTTGCGCTTGTTGAGCAGAGCAGTTGAGAACAGCCTTAAATGCATGAAATACAGACGTGTGAAAATTATTAGAATAATTGTGAAATTTACATTAAAATCTTGTTATATTAAAAAAATGATACATTTAAAAAATATTGATACATTTAATATTTACTGTGCATCCCCTTGTTTTGTATTAAAGATTCAATACGTCTTGGCATACTTTGTATGAGTTTTTGGCAATTAATTTGTATTTCGTTGGCATGATGCCAAATTTGGAGTTTTTCTATCAGAACATTCTTGTTTGTGATGTTGCATTTCTTTAATTTAATTAAAGAAAACACTTCCATGGCCTGGAAACAATCCAGATATGAACCCTATAGAGAACCTTTGGAAGTAAATTGAAATAAACCTATTGTAAAGAAAAAAATAAAGAAATGAAACATCACAAACAAGACTGGTCTGATAGAAAGACTCATCCAAATTCGGCATCATGACAACGAAATACAAATTAATTGCCAAAAACTGATACAAAGTATGCCAAGACAAGTATGCCATCATTTCTTTAATAAAAAACAAGGGGATGCACACTAAATATTAAATGTATCAATATTTTTTAAATATTTCTTTAATATAACAAGTTTTTAATGCAAATTTCACAATTATTCTAATAATTTTCACACGTCTGTACAGTCGGACATCACTGACTTGAAACTTAAGGGAAATTAAAATTTATTTGTTCTGATTATTATTATTATTATTTTTTATTTTAGCATAGGAGTGTCAAAAAGTGCAGCAATAGACACCTGAGGTCGATATCTAATGTTGTGCGTTTGTATTTTTTCAATTTTGGATACAGTTTTTTTATATGAAGATAGTTTCACTTTCAGAACCAGTTTCAAAAGTGAAAGTGTAGGCAGTAGTGTAGGCAGAAGTGTAGGCATATAAACAATTGTTTACAAAATCGAAAAAGTACAAACGCGCAACTTCAGATATCGACCTCAGGTATCCTATACAAAATATTCATGTAAAAATATTTAAAGGCAAGCGAAATATCTGCAAAGGTTTCTCCCGTAGGTTTAACATTAGCTTTGGAGTTTCTTCACGTGACTAGTGTAGACTCTTAACATGATTGAAACACGCTACAGTCATACTCTCACTGCAAATAGTAATAGCGATACATACGCTACATGATAGATATACACTTATGTCTAACACTTAGTAATCATAAAATTCATCCATACAAGGGTTTCATGTAAAAAAAAAATTGCTTTAAAAAATATACAGAAAAAAATTATCATTACATATTTGTTGAGAAAGGGAGAGACTATCGCAATATTTTTTCTGGGAATGTGGCAAAAATGTTTATGCGGTTGTTTTCAAATCCAAAGGGGCTACTTTTCGACACATTTTTAAATTGATTTTTGTTCGGAAACGCATGAAACTGGTAGGTGTTTTTATTCGAAAACTATGTAATCGAAAGTCGTTTTCCATTTTCCGGTAAATGCAAAAGGTCTTTCAGAAAATACTGCCAAACTTGGTGTTTTTAAACAAATTTTCGACCGAACGCAGCGAGAAGGGAGAAAAACCGTCATGTGACCACAATTGCTTTTAACTCGATAACTAATTTATTAACTGAAAAATGGAAACTCATTTCGATTCCAAATCGCTTCACTAATCAGACATGTCAATTTTTGTCTATACGTTTAAAATTAAGGCTCAAATCTGTAGCTCAGTAGCACGAAAATTTATGACACATTTTCTGATTCCTTTTTAAACGTAAAGGCATAAAATGGGCAGTTTTGACTATTGAAGCTATTTGGAATCGAATAGTGTTTTCCATTTTTTGATAAATAAATTACTTATCGTGTTATAAGCACTTGTAGACACGTGATGACCGGTTTTCTCCTTTCTTGCGGTGTCGCGTCTGGAAATTAGTTTCAAAACGCCAACTTTGCCAGTATTTTCTGAAATATCTTATGCCTTTACCAAGAAAAAAGGAAACGTCTTTCTATTACGTAGTTTTTGAATAAGAACACCTGCCAATTTCAAGCGTTACCGAGCAAAAATGAATTAAAAAATGAGTCAAAACGTAGCTCCTTCGAATTTGAGAACAGCCTTAATAAAATTGTTAGGTAGCTTTCATTACAAAAAGCTACCTATTGCAGCCGTTCGGAGGAAAGCGATTTCAAAAAATTTTGGTATATTTTCATCGATCATGACCCCCAGACCCCGAAACCACCCTCCGTTCAAAATTGATATATATATGGAATGCTGAAAAAATTATAAAAATCATACACACAAAAAATTATATGTATATACATATATATATATAACTAGCTGACCCGCCCGGCGTTGCCCGGGTTCGTGGTAATATTTATAAAGAAACCTTTAATTTATATGATTTTATATGTAACTCGATTTTGTCTGAAATACGTACCCACTCACAGTGTGAAAATGGGGGGAGAAGCAGTTGCAAATTGTTGAGATGTTATGCAAATTTTATTCATAAATTTTTGTAAAATTGTATGCCATAGTGATGAACAAATTAAAATTTTAAAACACCCTCTACTGATGAAAAAATTAAGAGGAGAGGAGTGAGTGCTTAGTAATGTACAGGCCAAAAGCTTTAAAACGACCTCTGTCAGAAAACAACATATAAAGGATACTCATCGAAGAAAACGCTACAGTTGTAAGGACAATTATCTTCACCCGCCTTCCAAACTCGAAATTCAACTCTCCCACCTTCTTTAAAATTTTAAAGTGTTATCATTCACGTAAGTTAATTTCAATTGTATTCGTTCTTCGTGTTAATGGCAATTTACATATGCATAGTCGCCCAAGAATGGAACGTGTTTCTTGAACTTTTTATGAAGTAAATAATTTCCGTTCTTGAGCGATTAAGAGTCCATTCACATGCGATTCTTATAAAACTCCTAATATATCACAAAATGCACACCATATTAAGTATTTCATGAACTCAAGGAATTTTCACTCAGTTCTTATTCTTTTGTTAATATTTTCTCATCCTAATGAAAGCATATGTTATACTTTATTGAATGTTTTCACATTGAAAGTGCAGTGTAAAGTTTAGACATAATTCAATAAAGCGAAAATTTTGAGTGTTCGTTATTTATAATCTATCTTCCTGTTAAAATTGTTGACTACATTTTTAGACACCCATGAACGGTGAACACATAACATGCGATAAATTGTCACAAATTATAAAAAAATCACAAATTTTGTCATAGATCGTTGAAAAAAATTGTGAAGTGGTCATTAGAAAAAAAAAAGAATTTCATCCAACGGTCTTGGAAAAATAATCATGAATTTTGTGAAACAACCGAAGAAAAAAAATGCAAATTTCATCAACAGATCGCAGAACCACATGTTGAATTTTGCCAATCTGTCACTCAGGAATATCGGGAACTTCGAGAAATAGTCGCAGAAAAAAAAAATCAAATTCATCACAGATAATTGAAAAAAAATGCAAATTTCGCCAAACAATCTTGGGAAAAAATCATGCATTTTATGAAACGATCGCTGCAAAAAGCCCTCGAATTTCAGTAAACAATCGAAAAAAAAATATTGCAAATTTCATCAAAAAATCGCGGAAATGTATAGCAAATTTTGACAAAAGAGTGCCGAAGCGCACACTGAATTTTGCCAATCTGTCGCTGAGAAATATCGGGAACTTTGGCAAATAGTCACCAAAAAGAAATAAATAAAATAACAAATTTCATCATAGATCGTTGAAAAAAAAACGTGAATTTCGTCAAACGATTGTTGAAAAAACCCCCGCGAATTTCAGTAAACAATCGAAAAAAAAAAAATAAATTGAGGGGGGGGGGGGGAATCGTGCATTTTGTGAAACGATCACTGGAAAAAAAGCGTGAATTTCAGTAAACGAAGAAAAATCTTGCAAATTTCATCAAAAGATCGCAAAAACGCATAGCAAAGTTTGTCTAAAGAGTGCAGATTACAAATTTTGCCAATATGTCGCTGAGAAATATCGGAAACTTCGACAAATGACCACAGAAAAGAAAAGCAAATTTTGTCACTGATCGTTTAAAAAAAATCGTGAAAAAAAAAAACGCGAATTTCGTCAAACGATTGCTGAAAATAACCCCGCGAATTTCAGTAAACAATCGAAGAAAAATATTGCAAATTTCATCAAAAGATCGCGGAAATGCATGGCAAATTTCGTCAAAAAAGTGCAGAAGCATATGCCAATTCTGCCAATCTGTCACTGAGAAATATCAGGAACTTCGACAAATGGCCGCGGAAAAGGAAAACACAAATTTTGTCACTGATCGTTGAAAAAAAAAAAAAAATGCAAATTTCATGAAACGATTGGGGGGGGGGGGGGAGGGGGGGATTGTGCATTTTGTGAAACGATCGCAGAAAAAAAAACGTGAATTTCAGTGAACAAAAAAAATATTGCAAATTTCATCAAAAGATCACACAAACGCATAGCAAAGTTTGTCTAAAGAGTGCACATTACGAATTTTGTCAAATGGCTGCGGAAAAGAAAAACACATATTTTGTCACTGATCGTTAAAAAAAAACCCCCACAAATTTCAGGAAATGATTTGGGGGGGGGGGGGGAATCGTACATTTTGTGAAACGATCACTGAAAAAAAAAAAAGCGTGAATTTCAGTAAACGAAGAAAAATATTGCAAATTTCATCAAAAGATCGCAGAAACGCATAGCAAAGTTTGTTTGAAGAGTGCAGATTACAAATTTTGCCAATATGTCGCTGAGAAATATAGGAAAGTTCGACAAATGGCCACGGAAAAGAAAAACAAATTTTGTCACTGATCGTTTAAAAAAAAATCGTGAAAAAAAAAACTGCAAATTTCCTGAAACGATTTGGGGGGGGGGGGAGGGGGGAGATCGTGCATTTTGTGAAACGATTGCTGAAAAATACGTGAATTTCAGTAAACGAAGAAAGATATTTTACATTTCATCAAAAGATCGCAGAAACGCATAGCAAAGTTTGTCTAATCTTTGGCTAATGGTCGCAAAAAAAAAAAAAAACGCGAATTTCATGAAAAATCTTGTAAAAATAATCACTATAAAAATAAAACACAAAATTCGATAAACAGTCGAGGGAATAAATTGCAAATTTCATCAAAAGATCGCGGAAATGTATAGCAAATTTTGACAAAAGAGTGCAGAAGCACACGCTGAATTTTTCCAATCTGTCGCTGAGAAATGTCGGGAACTTTGTTTTTTTTCCTATTCTTGGGCGATGACAACATACATCTCTTAATCACCCGAGAACGGAAATTATTTACTGAATGTTTCCATTTCACAGAAAGTACAGTTTTTATCTTACACTTTACTATAATTTTTACTAAGAAATGAAAACATTCAGTGAAGCGTTAATTAAGCAAATTTGAAAAAAAAAATACTTTAAGATCCCAGAAAACAAAGTTAAAAAAACATTATACTATTTCATTCTTGGGCGACTACGCGTATGTAAATACGAAGAACGAATACAAATCAAAGTAACTTACGTGAATTGTATTATTTCTTTATAAACAATATTATTTTATATTATAAACAATCTTATTGTAACAAAAAAAAGCATGAGAAATAAACAGAGCAATATCCCGCTCCCGCTTTAGTTCGGCTAGGAAATGCAGTCGCTGTTCGCTGTATCTCATATTTACCACCTGCTCTCATTGGCTGGCTTCTTCATTGCCGCCGATTGGCTTAGAGCTGAAATAGCTTCTAACCCATAACGTTTTATTGCGGCGGTTTGGCTTAGAGCTGCGGATTGGCTTTGAGCTGTAAATAGCCTCTAACACATAACGTTTTAATTGCGTTTTAATTTTTTTTTAAATATCTAAATTGAAATGTTAAAATCCGGCGGCGAAGTACACTCTCCGATAACAGCATCTACACATGACAAAAATTTCAGAGGTCTAGGTGTTATAATTTCTGAGCTTTCCGCGGTCAGGCAGGCAGACAGACATATCTTATTTTATATATATAGATATATATATATGTATGTATTCTTTAAAAAAAAAAAAGTTTGGTGTATGTGTATGTTTTTCCATACATTATACACTAAAAACATAAAAAAACACAAGAAAAATAAAAATACCATTATGGAGGGTTGAGGTTGGGAATGCTAAAAAAAGATTAAAATTTTGTATGTTTTTATGTGTGTGAGCGTGTATAAGGGTATGTATATATGCTTATATATTGTATGGACATATAATTAAAAAAAAAAAATACGGGGTATCATGCATTTAACACAATATATTTCCACATATTGCATCATCATTTAAGGATATATTTTTCTGTCTCAATGTTCCTCATTGCTTTTTAAATTTTCAAATTTATTTACATAATACAGGGCTAAATTTTACTATCTCAAATATTCCCCAGCTTTTTAAATGTTATTTATATTCTCATTTTTTTATATTACAATTTTTTGTCTTTAAAACGTTAAATTAATCAATTGCCCTTTTCCTTTTTTTTAATTTTTTTTTTAATTTTATAATTTTTATTTTTTTTTATTTTATAATTTTTAATGTCCTCTGTGAGGTGTATCTTTCTTTGGATCTCTTGGCATTTTATTATCTGTTTTTTGTAATGTTTGCGTTATTAGGAGCTAAATTTTGTCATTTTAGGCTTAATGCCGACAAAATTGGATGAAATAACGCATCTTCTATGAATGAACTCACAATCTCCTCTGATGATTCTGTGAGTCATTCATAGTTTATCATATTGCATACTGGTTTCATATGTTCATTTCTGGATCATCTTTAAAATTTTATCCATTTCTTCATATATTTGTGATTTCAAATTTATTATATATATATATATATATATATATATATGACCTATGTCGCACTGTAACTCTCGTAATTATGAACCGATTTCGATGTAATTCGGTACGTACATAGTACATACAAATGTCTCGACCGAGTTCGTTGGCCAGCTTCATCCGCCGTTTTGTTTCAAAATGGCGGCCATTTAAAATTTTTAAAAAAATTTAAAATTTGAAATGTGGTACTAAAAAATTAAAAATGGAAAAATATTATTTTCTTATGTGTTTGACCTTGATAAAAAGATTCGGGAGCAGATTTTGTTTCGTCTATATCTTAAAAAATGGCTGAGTTATAGCATTTTGAATTTCTAGCGTGGCTGACATTTTGAAACGTCCTGAATTTTGTCACGCGATACAAGGCGTATTTATGAACCGATTTCGATGTAATTCGGTGTGTACATAGTGCATACCAATTTCTCGACCGAGTTCGTTGGCCAGCTTCATCCGCCATTTTGTTTCAAAATGGCGGCCATTTAAATTTTTTTTTTAATTTAAAATTTGAAATGTGGTACCAAAAAATTGAAAATGGAAAAATATTTTTTTCTTATGTATTTGACATTTATACAAAGATTTCGGAGCAGTTTTTGTTTCGTCTATATCTTAAAAAATGGCTGAGTTGCAGCATTTTGAATTTGTAGCGTGGCTGAAATTTTGAAACGTCCTGAATTTTGTCAGGCGATAAAAGGCGTATTTATGAACCGATTTGGATGTAACTTGGTTTATACAAAGTACATACTAATGTCTCCACCGAGTTCGTTGGCCAACTTCATCCGCCATCTTGTTTCAAAATGGCGGCCATTTAAAAAAATTAAAAAATAAAAAAATTAAAATGAGATACCAAAAAATTGAAAAATGAAAAAGATTTTTTTCGTATGTGTTTGACCTTAATACAAAGATTCCGGAACAGTTTTTGTTTCGTCTATATCTAAGAAAATGGCGGAGTAATAGCATTTTGAATTTCTATTGTGGCTGACATTTTAAAACGACCTGATTTTTGTCATGCGATATTAGGCGTATCTATGAACCGATTTGGATGTAACTTGGTCTGTACATAGTACATACCAATGTCTTGACCGAGTTTGTTTGTCTGCTTCATTCGCCATCTAGTTTCAAAAGGGTTGCCCTTTAAAAAAAAAAATAATTTAAAATTTAAAATAAGGTATTAAAAAATTGGAAAATGAAAAAGATTTTTTTTTATGTGTTTGGCCTTGATACAAAGATTCCGGAGCAGTTTTTTTTCTGAAAATTTGTTCTTTTGTTTATATCTTAAAAAAATGGTTGAATTATAGCACTTTGAATTTCTAACATGGCTAATATTTTGAAACGATCTTGTGTTTGTCACGCGATAACACACGTATTCGCCTATTTCGATGTAAGAAGGCATGTGGATAGTATACATAAATATCTCGACCAAGTTCGCTGGCCAGCTTCATCAGCATCTTGTTTCAAAATGGCGGCCATTAAATTAAAAAAAAAATTATATTTAAAGTGAGGTGCAAAAAAATTAGAAATTGAAAAAGGTTTCTTTCTTAAGTATTTGACCTTGATATAAGTATTCAGGAGCATTTTTTGTTTGTCTTTATCTTAAAAAATGGCTCAGATATAGCAATTTCAATATCTAATGTGGGTGACAGTTTGAAAAATCTTGATTTTTTGCCTGCGACAGCACTCGTATATATCAACCGATTCCCATGTGAGTGAGCATGTGCACAGCAATTACTGAGGTCTCGACCAAGTTCACTGGTTAGCCTCATCCACCATGTTGTCTTAAAATGGCAGGCACTTTAAGAAATCGCCGAATTTGGCAGCCAAATATAAGTTACTTTAAATAAAAGCAGCTTGGATAAAGCTGACTGATTTCGCGAAATTCTCATTCATAATGATTTAGTATTGATAAAAATTAGTATTGAATCTCCTATATTCGGTTTCCACTAAATTGAGCTTCGTGTGTTTGAATAATATATGTTGGCTTTTTTAAAATAATTAATATGAAAGCTACCTCTTCCTCCCGGCACTGGCCGGGAGGACTTTTTTTTATATTAAGAACTCTGCAAATTATAAGCAAGAACCTTGGAGAAATTTGGGGCTGTTTTTATAAAAACCTTAATTTCTCTACGAGTATACATGCTATCCTCATAAAAATGAACACAGTATATTACAATAAATCACTTATTAATAATCTCGAGTTTGAACGCTTTTGCTACGGTAGTTTTTACAGGGTTATCCAAAAGATATTCGTTCTTCTTCAATTTTTTGACAGTCCCCTATGGGGTTTCTGGGAAAAATCGAAATATATGACATGTACTGTTCTGTTTACAAACTTGGATTTTCAAGATAATTCCTCATGTATTTTTCTAGATATTTAAGAAAACGTCTAAAATCGCAAGTGACCGGTCACCTTTGGCCATATAGCGTAGTGGGGAGGTGGAGAGGCATATTTTTTCAGTTCATTTTCGGCGATATTTCTTAAAATATAATGCTAAAAATTAAAACAAATATATTTTTTAGATATAATTTTGTAGTTAATATATTTTCTAGTTCTTTGAAACGATATCTTAATGATACCACACAGGGCCGAAACTAGCCTTTTTTGCAGCCGGGGCAAACATGGTTTTGGCGCCCCCCCCCCCCCTACTCTTCCACAAAGTATATTTATAAAGTGAATTTTACTAATTTTATAATAGACGACTTATTTTAAATTTTAAAATATGTAATACTGAACTACGTAATCTACAGTGACGGATTCAAGGGGGAGGTCCCTCTGAACATCAACAAAAATATTCTAAAGATCATTTTTAAAATAACATATTCAGTAGAGTCTTGATTATCCGAGTCTCGAGTAACCGAGTTTCTGCTTTCACCGAGTTATTTTCTACTGATGGACTAAAAAAAAAAATTATGGCCGTTTTTTTCCCCATTCGGACCAGAAAATCAGAGTTCTAACTTTTTACGGCTGCTCTTTCATCTTCACCTAACACTTCATTTATAATGGCTGTTTCATAATAATAGAAGCCACCAGTCCATCAGAAGAAAATAACTCGGTTAAGCGGGACTCTACTGCAGTACAAAACATATTTCAATTTTAAGACATAAAGCACACGTTTTATTTTATGTGAAATGACGTCATTCGCATCCGCTTAAGAATTCCACATTTACTATCTACTCTTAAACATCTACATTAAAGCATGCATAGCACATCACTATCGCGAAATAATGCACAAATTCAGCAAAAAAGATGCCGTCATTCAAGAAAATCGGCCATCTAATGATTCGTAGATACTTAAATATAGTTTATAATAGCTCCATTGTTTTAGCAGAAATCATTCGTTTACATATTTTTTAAATAGCACGTATTTTAATTACATTTTCTCTCGGTTGTTATGAGAAAATGGCAACAAAAATATATAATTACTATTTTAGAACTATTTTTCGTTTACTTTATACAGAAATGGAGTACTTCCGTTGTCAATATTAAGCAAATGGCTCAAAAAACTACAAAAAAATTAATATTTCAAAAATAAATGGAGATACAGTTTTCAAACAAAATGCATTTAAAAGAACTTTTTTTTTTCCGAATACGACGGTATAAAATTTGAAAATGTGCGATGCTTAGAAGTTTAAAAAATTGCTATAGAGTATTTAATCGTACTGCTTTGTTTTACGGCTGGCTTCTGTAAGGTAACGTTAATTTTTGGAATACACAAAATAAGCTGGGAGTAAGAAATAGCATACCGTACCGGGGGCTAATAAATAAACGAAAATAGTGGTTGACGAAAAAATTATCGTGTTAAGGGTGTACTCAAATCCAAACGTCTTATTTTCTGACTCTTTCTTAAATTCATTTTCGGTCTCAAACGTATCCAATTGGCAGATAATCTTATTAAGAAACTATATAAAGTGCTGTATGGGTCGATTTTTTGATATAGGCAGAATATATTCACAAAAATGCTGTCAAAGTGGACATCTTGAACCGAATTCCTCGAAGCGATAGCGCTAGAAAAAAAAAAAAAAAAAAAACGGTCGTGCTGAGAAAATAATTGTGAATCAAGTTCTAATTAATTGAACGGAAAACAAAAACACAGGTCGCTTACAAATCTCTTCAAAAAATCACGTCAGCAAGCTTCATATTTTTACTTTTAAAAATGTGTTAGAAAATTTCGAGTTGTTGAGCGGGGAAAAATATTTTTTTTTAATACCGACTTATTATGATTTTGATAAAACGAGCTCTTACAGAAAAATGAAATTAAAAATTTGTCCAAAGCGGCCAGATAAAATTGTTAAACTGGGTTTATCCCTAATCTTGATTTAGTTTTTGTTGGTGAAAAGAGTACCTAACTTCGAAATCTACCTCCGCCTATAGGGCGAGCCGGCAGGGATTTTTTCTGTCATAAAACTCACCTTCGACCAATGTCCTGTTATATCAGTTGCATATCACAGACCAATCCTGTTCAAATATGCAACCATTACTGTGTAGTGAACGACGTAGGGGAGGGTACGTCCAGGGCCCGACTAGCAAGTTTCTGTGCCCAGGGCACTTTAAATTTTTCGAGCCCCCTTAGATTGGTTAATTTACTTATATTAGTATTTTTTACATGTTACACACTTATTCGAAAAGTTTTATCTCAAAAAATTAAGTTTTCCGGAAAATTGAAAAACGGTTTTATGAATAAAAATATTTTATTATTATGATTATTATTATTTATTGAAATGGATTTTTAACCATATATTGAGATATATTTTTGTCATTTCATGGTATCATATCTTAAATTTCACATATTTTCACAATTATTTTATTTTTTAATGGAAATTTAGATGGAATTAGGAAAACTTTCGTGCCCCTCAGAAGTTTCGTGCCCAGGGCATGGGCCCCAGGTGCCTGTGCGATAGTCAGGGCCTGGGTACGTCATGGCCGTTGATTACTGAAATGAGAAGACGTACGCTGTGTACGTTCTGGATGTCAAGGTGTTAAGGACTCTGATGTAAGATGTCAAGATGTAAGACTCTATTTTGATGAATATTGCATATGACATTTTTTTAAGCTGATATTTTCTGTGCTCAATTTTCGTTTATTAATTGAAATAAATAAAAATGTTAAAATCCATTGAAAATATTTTTATATTTTCTACCTTCATAACCTCAATAAACATGATACGCAATTAAATTCAAATTTTTGGGAAATTAAACTACGGTTTTCAGAAATTGATTTCTTTGATGTATGTTATGGAATAAGATTTTTTTTTTTCTAAAGTGTTTTCTCTATGAAAATTAATCACAATTTGCGATAAAAAATTATAATGATTAAAATTTTCTTATGGAAATAAATTACAAATAATATCTAATCCTACAAGTTTGAGCTAGTTAGAATTATAGAGGATGTAGGTTTGCTTCTGACCTTCCGGACCCGTTCAATTTGCCCACCCGCCCTGGTTTTATATGTAGGGCGATCATAAATGAAATTACTATAAATTGTCTGCGTCTATTTTGCAACAACTCATAAATAATAAATGAAACTTGTCATGATTAAATTTGTAGAGATATGGGGCATTTTTTAAATACAATTATTTAAATTAAAAAAATAATCTAGAATAAAAAGTAATCAAATTTGAGAAATCACAGAAAAAACAACAACAACTTGTAACTTATATTACATGCTGTAAAAAGAGAAAACCTGTTTGGATTTATGTTATATCATCAAAATGAATCAAAAGTCTTTACAATTTTGGCGAGAGTAAAAGAATGAATATCGCATGTGGCACGTAAAAATAAATTAAGAATTATATATGAAAAAAAAAACAACTCCGTCCTCTAAAGACGCAGATTATGAAAATGTCTACAATGCTGATTCAATTCTAAATGAAACTTTCAATAGTTTGTTGATATTAGTTTTTTAGACTTTAATTTATTAATTTTTTTAATTTATTTTCTTCCAAACATTTCCCCATCCGTTGAAACTACTGAAATCTCATCAAAATTCTGAAATAACAATACACTGAGAAATATTATTTCTTCTTACGGCGACCTATTTCTTGGTAGAAAGAAGTAAATTCCATTATAATTAATAATTTTTTAGATGAAGGTTTTCTCGTCTTACACCATATTACTTTTTTTTCTGCTTAAAAATCTTTTCATATTTGTATATTAAGTGGGTCACTCTACAGAAAACTTTACTTTCTGAGCATAAAAATTTCAATAATAAAATGTAAACCAAATAATTTTATATTAATACTCATAGAACATTTTTCATCACTAAACTCAAAATCTGTTATTCCCAAAATTAAGCAAAAAAGATGAGGGGTTGTATCCATATATCCATTGATTAATTAGTGCTAGTATAGCATACACAATATTGCACGCACTACTGTATTTTGATACAGTCCCTCATCTTTTCGCTTCCTTTTTGGAATAACGGATTTTAAGCTTATATTATATACGATAATTTTCAGACTTTTCAAACTATATTTTTGAGATTTTCACAAAAGTTGCTCTATACATTTAGCTAACACGTTATGCAAATTATATTTTGTTTACATTCGGGCATGCGCAGTGAATCATTATTTAGTAAAACTGCTCATTTTTCATACAATTTATATTATTTTTTTCATTCTGATTGCAGGATTATTGTGTACAATGTTATTTGTCATATTTTCTGAAAAGAACTTTCTTTATATTAAGAACTCTAAAAATTATAAGCAAAAAACTTGGCCAAATTTGGGACTCTTTTTATAAAAACTTTAATTTCTCTACGAAAATACATGCTATTCTCATAAAAATGAACACAATTTATTACAATAAGGCACTTAATCATAATCTATAGTTTGAACGCTTTTGCTACATTAGTTTTTACAGGGTTGTCCAAAAGATATTCGTTCTTTTTCAATTTGTTAACGGTCCCCTATGGAGTTTCGAGAAAAAATCTTCGCGGAACTATATGACCTGTACTATTCTGTTTACACACCTGGAGTTTCAGGATAAATCCTCATGTATTTTTCTAGATATTTAAGAAAACGTCAAAAATCGCAAGTGGCCGGTCACCTTTGGCCATATAGTGTATTAGGTGACGAATGCTATTCTATTTTGGAAGTTGTTGCATTGAATTTTGTTTTAATAGAGGATAAGAAAAAAAAGAAAAAAAACCTTTGTAACTGTAGTTCAAACATAAATTTTGAAAAAAATATCACAATAAAATTTAATTTACATATAAATGAATTTTCAGAGGGAAAAAAACTGAATAAATAATATATTTATCATAAAATAAGTGAAAAACATAATAGATTAAATTAGGTGTAATGTGTAACAGAACTATACAACTATACATCCGTTCATTAAAAATAATAGTTATAAATAAATAAATTCACAAATCATCTATCTTCATCAAATATCTATTTTTGACATGTTTTATAATGTTAAATCCTGACTCATTGCAGATTAGTTATAATGTTATATTTAGCAATATAGTATTATTACTAATCGATTGATGCCAGTTCCATTTTTATACGATGGTTTGCGGCAGAGTGAGTAAGGAGTGATCACTTTTTTTCCAGGATTTCATTCCAAGTACATTTTAAACATAATGTATGTCATTTAATTAGTTTAATTAAACAAAATTCGTGAAAATTGATTACAATCCGAGAATTAATAAACCTATTCGGATATTTAACACGTTAAACGCGACACCAATTTTTCCGTTTAAGCAACAGCATACACAGAAATTGTAAAAATACGCAAATTGTTTTTTTTTTTCCCGAGTCCAATGAAAAAAAACAGTAAAGCCGTTATTTTTTCAAATGTTTTTCAATTTTTCTTAATGTTTCAGGGGATTTACCGAGAATTACAGAAATATATTTTTAAGACAGTTGTTGTCAGGCAGGTCTTCTAAGTATCTATTGAGACTGCCTGCAAACACTGCGAATGATGAATAATTCTATTGATCGAATTCTAGGATCAGCGTTTCAACCGCGTTACAGCATCTAGAATACCTAGTGTGGAAATATGCTATCCAAACACTGCTAAAAATTGCACTAAAAAGGTTATTTATTTTGTAATTCTTGTGAAGGAAAACCCTTTTTATGTTTGATTTTAATAAAATACATTAAAAATGTGAAAAATGTTTTTAATATTATATAATATATTAATTTTATGATTTTATACCGCCGGTCCCTAGGGACCGGCGTCGCCTAAACGGAAAGATCAATGCCGGTAAACGTGCCCGGTCATTATGATTCACGAGCAAGAAACGAAAAGCTTGACATTATAATGAAAATAAATGAAAGGTGTTTTCTAATGATTAATCTTATTGTGTCTCGAACTTGTTCTTAAATTAGTCTTTCTTAGCCACTACACACAGAATCACCTTAGAAGGTATAAGACATCCCTAGACAGTTTCTTCCATGGGTACTCTTCTATATCTTTCACCCAAGAAAATATAACTGTCAAAAAATATACTTTGCTTGAACCCTAGTGAAACGCGCAGAAGACAAAGACTTTTGAACATTGTGCCTAGTGTGCCTAAGCCTAAATCCGGCTCTGAGTATTCGGCTGAGACATTAAATATTTTTCGTGCTATTTTTTTCGCGTATACCGCGGTCCAGAAACAAACAACAACAACAAAACACCCCCATATATTTTAATCACCAAATTGTCCCAGTAAAAAAACGGAAAAGCCATTCCATTTAAAACTGTGTCTTTTTTCAATTTATGAGGGAAAAAAAATGAGCTTAGCTGTCGTCTTTAAACAGCTAGTTGTTAAAGTAGAATTCGAAAACTACTTGGCGGAATGAGTAGTCATTTTGGATTCGCACATTTCGCGCTTCCAGAAATGGAGCTGTGTTAAAAAAATATTCACATATTTTTTTAATTAACTTAAAAAGTATTTTTTCGAGAAAAAATATGAATTGTAATCTGTAACTTTTAAAATAGAAATCGATTTCTTGAAGCAACAAATATACGAATTCGAAATTACAACTGAAACTGCTAAGCAGTTTTTGAGTTACGCTTAGCCCCTTCGGGGCGAGCGTCACGTATACGTGACGCAAAAAATGCTCAGAATCCTTGATTATTCCCAAAATATATTTTTTATTGTAAATTTTGCCTTGTTTAATTCAGGACATTTTTGCGATTCAATTACGGGAAAATTTCTGTTTTGAAAAACTAATGATAAAAGATTAAAAGTTTTGTAATTGACTCTCGTTACGAAGGGGTTAAACAGCTACCTGGATTGTAATCGGTTTGACAACGATTATACGTGAATTTTATATGAGGACTTCCTAATTCCCAAAGTATTTGATCGGATGACATCCCATGTGGTATCTGAAAGTAAAATGGGTCGATAAATCCAAATAGGCTGTCAAAATGAGTTCTTATTCAAAATTCTAGAGTTTGGTACAATTTCAGTAAGTAGACCTAAAACTTTTATTTTTCCTCTTTTTTAGACAAATTGAAAGAAGAGCAACATTTTACAATTTCAGTGTGACGACGATTGACAAGCTTTTTTCTTCTTCTTTTTTTAACCCCTTCGGGACGGGAGCCTTTTACGGAGTTTTTAATCTTTTGTCACCGTTTTTTAAAAACAGAAATTTGTGTCTTCTTGAATAGAGAAAATGCGCTGATTAAATAAGGCAAATTTTACAGTAAAATTTTACTGGTGAGGAAAAACAAGGATTCTGAGCACTTCATGCGGCACGTATAAGTGTCGCTCGTCCCCAAGGGGTTAAGGGGTCTCAGGACTCTTCAAGTTTCAAAAATTTTGAAATTTTAATAATTTTATATTTTAAACTCCTATCTCTTCTAAACATTTTGATGTAATTATTTCCTCGAAATTCCCATTAGAGCAGAAGTTATGGATTTTAGAATTGCACCCGCTCAATAGCTGAAGCGGCTTTTCCGAAACTTTGAAGTAATTTTACTGAAAATGACATTATTGGGCACAACGCGTAGGATATCTGAAACACTTCTCATTATTTTTTCATAAAATTTTCGAAATAGATGTTTTATGTTAGTCTGTATAAACTGAACCTAAACTTTCCTGTTTATCGTTCAAAAAAAAAAAAAAAAAAAATTATATGATTATACTGTTTAAATTTTCAAAATTTTGCAGTATTAGCTAAATTCAACTTTGTATTAAAATTATAAATATGTTTTAAATACAACTTTATTTAGGTTCAGGTTAATTATTAGAATCTGACGTATAATTAGGCACCAAAATTTCCATTCTAGATGTAAAATTTATTTTGTAATCTTGCACGTCAGCTGTCATACCAATTTTCTGCTCTACAAATGTCTGACAGTTTGAAGCCCCCTATAAATATTAATTCTGCATTTTGTAATTTTTTTTAATATATGAAATGAAAGAACATACTCATATCTTTCATCTCTCTAAAAAATGTGTTTTAAAATCATATACATTTTAAGATATTAAATGCTAAAAATGGTCTTTTTTTTTTTTTTTTTTTTTCATTATTTCAAATTTTAAGAGTCCTGAGACCCCTTAAAAGGAAAAAAAAAAAAAAAAAAGAAGGATAAATCGAAAGAAGTCATCCTTTCCAGACGAAGGGCTGACTCCATTTCTTTCTGGGACAATTTTGTGATTAAAATGTATTGGGTGTTCTCCCTTTCTCTCTCTTGTTTTCATTTTGGCTGACTACACGCGGATTAACACAGAAGTCTATTCCGCCAATATAAGCATTTAATATTTAAGGCTGTTCTTAACTGCTCTGCTCAAGAAGCGCAAAAAGTTTTGACACATTTACAAATTCATTTTTTAGCGGAAAGATATAAAATTGGAAAGCCTGGCCATGGAAGTGATTTGGAACTGAACTCTGGTTTCCATTTTTTGATCCATCAATTACCTATCGAGTTAAAAGCGATTCTGATCACGTTACAAAGATGTTTTCTCCCTTCGTTGACCGGTTTTTCTGCTTTCTTCTGGAACTTCGGTTCAAAACATCAACTTTGACACTATTTTCTGAAAGATTTAGTGCGTTTGCAAAAACACGGAAAAAACAGCTCGATTACATAGTTTCTGAACAATAACACCTGCTAGTTTCATGCATTTCCGAGCAAAAATAATTTAAAACTTATGTCAGAAAGTTGCCCTTTTGAATTTGAGAACACCTTTAAAAAAATTATTCTGTTTTGAAAATGATCTCATTTATCGTTATTATTTTACTGAGTCCCCTTCAAGCACGATTATAGAGCATGGAGTACTTTTAGGTGCATTTAATGCGTTTTCTCCTTAGAGAAAGATTTAGACAAAATAGTCTGTACTTCCTGAGCCAAAAAGAGGAATCTATTAAGTGATTTTGATGCGATCTAGAAGTGGATTGTATTACTGAAGCATACGAATTAAAAATTCTCCAGCAGAGTGAAAATGTGACCAGTCCAAGAGCCGAACCTAGAACTTAAATTGCTACTTATCTGTTCACTCAATTAAGGGTGTATTCCAATCCAAACTGCTTATTTTCTTATTTATTTTTAAATTCATTTTTGCTCTCAAACGCATCAAACTGGTAAATTCTCTTATTTAGAAACTACATAATGTGCCGTGCTCGTAGATTTTTTGTATAAATGCAGAAAATATTGTCAAAAATGATGTCAAACTGAGCGTTTTGAACCGAATTTTTCGAAGCGGGAGATCTGATAATGAAAAAAATGGTCATACTGAGAAATGTTTAAAAATCAAATTCCAATGATTTGATCGAAAAATGAAATCACACGGCCTCTTATACATCTCTTCAAAATCACCTCAGCAAGTTTCATGTCTTTACTTTTAAAAATGAGTCTGAAAATGTCTCAGAAAATTTCGAGCTGTTGAGGGTGGAAAAATATTTTTTTGAATACACCCTTAACTGGATGTCTCTAACAGACACAAGTCACTCAGGCAACTATTTTGGTAAAAACATCTCGTTCTTCCTATCAGACAGCTCAACAGAATAAATCGCAAGTAAAATGACTCCAATAAACGACGGATACGTAATGACACTTTCGAATTGCAACTCAATCATTGATGGTAATGAAATCATGCGTGTTAAATTTTTCCATCTGAGATGAAAAATAGTGTTGGCCATGTAACTCATTTGGTAGAGCATTGGCAATTTAAGTCGGACGTTCTAACTGGACTGAACACTTTTTCACTCAGTTGTAAAACCTTATGATTTCTTTACCAATCGGTATGATTTAATTAAGATGACTGACTTTAGTGCAGCTTAATTTGCACCGGAGCTCAGCTCCGGCACTTCTTTGTTTTAGTGAATATTTAAATATTGGTAGGAATTCACCGGAGCTCATAAATACTGCGCTAACGGAGTGCAGTAGAACAGTGCTTCTAAAAAACTAAAGCCTAAGTTATCTTTCCCTTTCCCATCCATATCGAAAACCATTTGCATTCTTTCTTACCGAAGTTTTGCATATGTGGCGTAGCGCAGGACCATACTTCTATCTAACGCTCGCAAGCGTAGAATTAATGGTTTTGATGTCCCAATGTTTTCCGAACGGCGACGAAGAATGAAAGAATTAACTGCAACCGTATCTATCATTTTTATTGGGGTCGTGTTATGCTTACGCACAGCTTGTTCCCAGCAAAGAAAGAAACAGTGGGCCATCAGCTGGAAAAAAAGATGGCAGCCAGCACTGCCATCAGGGTAAAGTACAATGGTACCATTACTTAAACCAGTACAAAAGTGTCCGTGTGGAATGCATCTGGCCCATCAGTGATGGCCAACAGCAGGCCAGCATTGGTATGCCATCACATTACTTCAATCTGGAACTTTTCCTGCAGTGCTTCCATGGTGTGGTGGACCAGCGCATGAGATAAAACGCAGGCCGATCAGAAATTTATCTGATGATTTCCAACAGCAAAGTTGACTGAAGCTGTCCTGCAGTGGTAGACCATTAGCCAGTACTTCTCCATCATTGCCAGCACCTATCTTGCTGCTGGCCAGCAATTTCCTCTTTGCTAGTTTGTTAGTTATTCTAAAATATTTTTACTAATAAACGTTTTAGCTCCACGCTGTGCTTAATTTGCATTGAAGCTCACAGGAGCGCAACTCCAGGACTTTTTATTTTTAGTGCATTTTCACACATTAGTTGTAATCCACTGGAACTTATAAATACTGAGCTCAGAATTTCAGCGCTGTGTGGTGTGTTTTTCTACATAACACAAAGAAATGCTTGGCGAGTAGGATTTCTGAAAATTTTAACTTCTGATATTAATGCTTTTGATCTGTTCATTTATTAGATATTATTATAGAGTGTGCCCTCTAAAGTCCGTTGTCACCCCAATAATTTCTGAACGGCAAGAGCCATAGTCATAAAAGTTGGGTCTAGGTATAGTAAAGTAGACATGCGCTACTGAATGAAACCGCCTACGGCGCGACCTGATGGAAGACTGCGGAGTTAGCATTCCTATCTCGAAAACGGAAAGAGATGGGAGAAAAAGTGATTTACAAAGTTGTAGAGCATCATCGATTTAGTACCTTGTGAACATTAATGCGAAGAATAGAACGGTTAAAACGCGCATTTGTTTTTACGTGATTTTCTACACTGTGACGTGACAAAACGATCTTAGAAAGAAAAAACTAGTTATAACAATACACATTTATTTGAGATTTTCAAACTTTTCATCGTCAGCTGCAATGCACATTTGTCCGAAAGATAATCACTTCTCCTTCAAGTTTCGTGACGTCACAATGTAGGAAATTACGAAAAAATAAATGCGCGCTTTAACCGTTCTATTCTTCGCATTAATGTCCACAAGGTGTCTTTTCGTACAAAATCGATGATTCTCTACAACTTTGTAAATCGCTTTTTCCCCTTATCTCTTTCAGTTTTCAAGATAGGAATGCTAACTCCGCAGCTTTCCACCAGGTGGCGCCGTAGGTAGTTTCATTCAGTAGCACATGGCAAATTTACTATATATACCTAGAGCCCCACTTTTATGACAATAGCTCTTTCCGTTGAGAAATTATTGGGGTGGCGACGGACTTTAGCTGGCACACTGTATATAAATGCATATAAGAGGTACTGTCAACCGAGGCTACTTTGGTCCATTCCATAAAAAAGTTTTTATTCTTTGTATTGAACAACCAATACAAGATAATTTAGAGTATTTGACCTTGAAAAATATTTTATACCCTACTATGGGGTATTTGAATAGTTTGGGGGTAATTTAAATTTTTTTAGTGGCAACACTCGATGTGTTTGCAAATAACTGTTTTCGTGTGTAAATTTTAACTCTCCAAACTTTCTATTGTGAAGAAATCTGGATAAGAGCTACAAATAAGTTAAGCGACAAAATATTACCTTTAGTGACCTGTAACCCATGTGTGATCATAGTTTTTCCTTTAACTTTTTATTTTGACAGGAAATGTTTCTGTTTTCATGAAGCTAACATGAAAACTAGTATTTCGGGGCTACTTTGTGCTAGACCTTTTTTGTCCGAAAATAACCCCAATTACTTAGAAAGGCCTTTTATAAAGCCAAATCTCTTTAAAAATGTTTTAAGTAACATTTTTTTTTTCAAATATTACTTTAGCAAAATGTTACATTAATTGTTTTTGTTCCAGTTGCTGAGGATAACATGGCGAAAAGTGTTTCTCGTTTCTTTAATATTAAGAATTGGTTTATTGTGTTTAAATGTTTAAAAAAAAAAAAAAAAAAAAAAAAAAACATTTGTTTATCGAGTTTGCAGTGTTAATTTATTAGTAAATGCTGTTGCAAGGGGGTTTCAATAAAAATGTATTCATTTATATATGAAATGTATTCATTTTATATGATACTAAGGGAATGGACCAAAGAAGTCCCCAGCAGGGGCTACTTTGTTCCAAAACTTAAAAAATATTTAAAAAAAAAATTCCTTTTTAAAACCATACAGTTTCCTTCACTGTTTCATGTTAATTGTTTACAACTACATTTCGACGTTTAAAAATCATATATCATATTTTTGAATAATGGAAATGTGAGTGGAACCAGGAAAAAGTGGCCAACGGTACGGTAGTCAAAATATGTTAAAAATTTTCTTTTGCTGAAGACAAAATTGCTTTATATTTTGCAAATAATGTATAAAATATAAATATGAGGGTGGAGGGGACGAGAAATGCGCTACAGTTGTTATTACTCCAGAATATTAGAGCTGCGATACATTTGTTGTTAGAAATTAAGCCCTGATTAAGATAATAAAGTATTGAAAATATCACATTACTTCTTTTGCCTGGAAGCCAACTTAGTTATTTTGCTGTTATTGACTCTTAGAATAAAATTATGTTATTTTGAACGATTTTGAAGTATTATGTGAAGACGTTTAAAAAATGAGAGGCATTTATCCTTACTAACGTAAAATTAGGTAATTTCAAGAACTAGAAGATCAAAAATGATTTTTCTAACTCAGAAATTTGGCTAAAGAAAGAGCATTCACATAAGTTTGTAGATATGTATGACTATGTTTTAGTTTCGTAATTCTTTTACAAGTTTATTGCTCTTCAGTTTGAATTTTAAAAGTCAGCATTTTCAAATTGTATTTTTCTATAAATTTCTCTAAATAACATTTTATGTGTGTTATTTTTAAATGAAGATGCGAAGTTCAGCGATGTCAGTTTTTATTCAAATAATAAAACAAGAGCAAGAATTCAAAAATAATTAAATAATGAATTAAAAACAAGAACAAGAATTTTAAAAATAATGAATTTTAAATAATAAAATAAAATAAAATAAAATAAAATAAATAATAAAATTAAATTAAATTAATTTAATAAATAACAAAATAAAATAAAATAAATAAATAATTAAATTAAATTAAATTAATAAATAATAAAATAAAATAAAATAAATATAAATAATAAATAATAAATAATAAAATAACAGTAAAATAAAAAATAATAACACAATAAAAATAGTAAATAACAATAAAACAATACTAATAAATCAACAATAATAATATAAATAAATAACAAAACATAGAAATAATTAATAAATATTAAAAATAAATATTAAAAAATAAATAAGAAGTAATAAAAATTATAATTAAATTAAAATAAATGAAGTAAAATAATTTTTTGAATAATAAATTAAAACATCATAAAACAAAAACAAGAATTAAAAAAAGGATATAAGTACAAGAATTCAAAAAATAAGACAAGTACAAGAATGAAAAAAATAAAATAAGAACAAAAATTCAAATAATAAAGTAGCAACAACAGGCTTTTCAAAAGAGGAGATTGAATTGAATGTCATTGTTGAGTGAGACAGAAGAACAAAAAATAACATTTCATCCTTTATCTGTCATTTGCAGAGACGACTCAATACAGATTTCCTTAAAATGATTACCAATCGATTAAATACCACAACATTGCGAAAGAATTTTCTTTCTAACACACAACAACTGTTTAAGGACAATCCGGTGTCTCTTTTAAGGAACAAAGGAGAGGAAAGAATACTTTACAGATGAAACAAAACTCAATCAAAAACAGATCATTTTCGGTCCAGGGTCTGATGACCAACTAGACAAACTTTTACCACTTTTTTCGATAAGGAATATTTGCCTTATTAGCAAAATTATGCGATTAAATAAGATGAAAATTACTTCTTAAAACTAATTGTGGAAGTGTACCTAGGTCTGGGACGGCGAACCTATGGCACGCGCGTCAAAATTGGCACGCTATAGAATATTTTGGGCACGGCGTTTATTGAGATCCTAAAACGAAATAGAATGAAGTTAAACAAAACACGCAAATTTATACAAGGTGGGGTTTTCTTCTTTTCTTTTCAATTTTTTTATTGGAAAGCAACTAATTAAATTTCTAAACTATTTCAATGTGGGCTCAATAAGTTATTAGAGAAAGTTTAATAAGAGAATTCAACCTTCAAACCAAATAAATTAAGAGAAGGTTTGGAGCATATCAAAAAGAAAAATATCAGGTATTATAACTAAAATTGCCAATGATGAAACTGTAGCGACTAGGTATAAAATTTGCAATTATCACAATTGTTTCTCCTATTTATTCCTGCGGAGTATTATTTTCGGAAAATAATGATACGGAAATCTTAAATATTAGAAACCACTTAACAGATGACTCGAATTCAGCTTGCATCTCATTAAAAATAACTATGTTGAACCCCATATTAACCCATTTTAGACCAAGCATAGAAATTTTTTAAAATGTGATATTATTTTCATTGAAATATGCTTAAATTACATTCATTAAGACACAAAAAAATGTTTCGTGCATGAAAGAAAATATTTTATTTGATAAATAAAATGCATTTGGTTAATGGTGCGCTAATGCACCATTAAATTTAAAATTAATATTTTTTAAAACTTTTTATGACATTTGTTTTATTATTATTTTATTTACAGAATTTGCAACTTTAATCCATTATAAAAACATATGATTAATCTCAAGTGGAATAATTATACATTTTCAAAAAGTCGAATTTGTCAATAACCGTTTTAATTGAAAAAGAAAACTAGCGTATTTTGAAAATTTCTCAACAGAAAGTGTTTACTCTAATTGAATTACTGATATTTTATAGATGTCTCCGGAAGCCTTAAAAATAGCAGAAAAATAAAATCAATGAAAAATATTCGTCACAGTGTTAATTAAAAAAATATTTATTGAAATGGTGCGTTTACGCACCTTTGGCCGAAAATGGGTTAATATTTGGCATAACCGAAATCGCATTCACTATTTTATTACTTTATAAAATATGTTAGTCTATTTATTACATGTATGTTAATCCATAGTTTTAAATACCAATTTAAAAAAAAAAAATCAAAAATTTTCTGATTAAATAATTTTTATTCTCTAAATTACTTTTTGGTTCTTGGCATGCCACGGTCACGTAAACTCTTTTTTGAAAAAAAAAATTGGGCACCTCGATGTATAAAGGTTCGCCGAACATGCCTAAGTGGTAATAAGGACCTGTCGGGATCGGGCGCAAATTTATTTTCATCCACACAGGGCCAGTGACAGCGAGAGGCGGATCCGGTATAAACAGCCGGCCCCGATTTTCTTAAAGTGTTCTATCTATTTATTTTTCTTAAAAAAAAAATAAAATGGCAAAATACAAACATGAGCTTTTTTATGAAAAATATTAAAATAACTGAAAATTGAAAAGTCGGGAATCGGAGTCTTCACACAGTCAGACGAATTACATTTTTTCGAAATGAGTAAAAAATAGTGTCAGCCAGGTAGCTCAGTAGGTGGAGCATTGGCAAATTAAGTCAGAAATCACACATCACTAAGAAAAATCAATTAAAATATTTTTTTTTTTCATTTACTAATATTCATCATCATTGGTAACATTATACAGCGGCTAAACTGGTAAATTGTCAGGACCACCTTCCCCTCCATAATTTCGGAGGGCCCGCGACAGCTAAAGAAGTGGGAATACGATTCTTCATTCGATAAAAAATATTATTAAATTCAAACTGGTTAAAACTTTTTTCTTTACTAAACGTTACAACAATTCCCTGAGATGTATAATCAGACGTGTAATCAATCATCATTATTCTAGGCAGATCCGACTTATTTTAAGGGGACCAGGTAAGCGAAATTTGGGAGAAAAACAAATCGATTTTTAATTTTTATATCATTAAATAGTTTAAACATGTAACTTTCCAACGATGTGTCACACATGTTTATAGATTAAAAAAAGAAGTGTTGGAATTGGAATTATTCATTCTTTCTAAGAGTACTTCACAACTTAATAACCATTTAAATCTTCAATTGACTTTTTCTCAAAACTTCGATTTTTCATTTTTGTGTTCCTTTTTTACAATATCTATTAAACTTAAGAACTCAATTTTCTTTAATACTTTTATTATGTTATATTGTATACTTTAACACAGGTATTTAAGGATTTGTTGAGAATTATTTATTTTATGCAGTGAAATCTTACCAAAAATGCTAATTTAAAAGTGCCTTTCAATAAATAATTAATAATTAATTTTCAGGTTCACTTAGAAAGAAAGTGGTCTATTAAAATACGTAAAGCATGTTGCTCAAACTACTCTAAAAATTCTAGATCTCTATATTTCACCTTTTCTGAGAAAAAGGTACATAAATTTGGTGTATTTTAACATGGCGGAGATGAGCTTATCCGGTCCCCTTAAATTTTCAACCACTAGAGGAAAATTTTAACCTTGCATTTGCTCTGAAATATGTATACAGTTACAGTTACAGGACTTTTGACCGCACGGAAGCTATTTTTTCTGTAATTTTTAATATAATGATTAATTTTAAGCATATAAATATTACTTTCTGAAAAAAGTCATTATTTAAAAAGTTTATTTTCTGATATCATACTGTTATGTATATCAGGTGTGATTGTCAGTTGAACAAAAATGGACGTTACACTAATTTATTTTACGAGTATTGTAGAAACACCAGGGATTCAAAATAAACAGCGTTAAACGTACAAGTAGTAATAATCAGTCGGCATAGAACGCTAGAAATGGTGATTATGATTTCAAAAACAGACTTTAAAAGCCAAAAAAACACTGCTAAGACAGCTACAAAACAAACAAAATAAAAATATTCCGTAACAGATTCGAAGTTTCGATCAAACTTATCACTATTGCTACAAACAGCTGACCTTATTCTCTACTACTACTCATCATTCATAACTTCTATATATATTCTTTATCAGCGAAAATTTAAGGGATTTCATTAAATAAGAAAAAAAAAAATTAGCCCGGATACTTGGATCATTCTATAAAAAAATTTCCTTTCGGTACATGGTAGTTTTACATAATTAATTAATTAATTAATTTCGAAATATATATTTTTAAAATTTGTTTAAAAATTTTTAATTAGAAAAAAGTATGATTTTTTTTCAACATAAATCGATTTCAACAAACTTCAAATATCCAAATCCAAAATTATACCTCATTCCGGCGAGTAGTATTTGTGTTATGATTAAAAAAACTTCAATCTGTTTGGCAACAAATAAAAGTGAATTTAACATTAAAAGTTCCAAATTTTAAACTCACATAATTCTTAAAATGCTTGGCCGTTTATTATCTAAACGTAAAATTTTGCCAAAAGAGTCCACATTTTATGTGAAAATTAAGTCTTAGTAGTAGATAATATGGGAGGTTCAACGACGAGAGGCTAACCTCACATGCTGAAATGGTGAAGTTTCACAATCTTACATGAAAGAAAAAACAATTCAGTATAAAGGTTCAAACTTAAACATCTTTAAATCGCAAAAGTTTTATATTTCATTTTGTTGTTGTGTTTGATATTACATTATGTAAACGGTTTAGTTTATATGTATTTGTACAGATGTGTAGAAATATATACGTGTGTATCAGTTTATACTTATGTATGTGTGGATCAATATAAATGTCTCTATATGTATTAATGAGTGTGATTAGATAGAATATTTATCAGCTTGAATGCTGTGATAGTTATACGCAAATATTCGAGATGAAACCTCTTTCCATTAGAATAAGATTTATAGTTCGTTATTATGTCTAGAATAACGTTATCAAAACGGTTTCGTGTATATGTATTTGAATAAATGTGTAAAAATATATACATATGTATCAGTATATATGGATGTATGTGTATCAGTTTGCATATATGTCTAATTACATAGATGTGTATGAATAAATACAATATTTATACGTTTAAACACTTATAATTAAAAAAAAAAAGTTTCACAAATGTTTTCTAAAAAAAAAAATTTTACAAATGTTTTCTAAAAAAAAAAAAAAAGTTTTACAATTGTTTTCTAAAAAAAAAAGTTTTCTAATTGTTAAAAAAAAAATAGTTTTATTAAAAAAAAAGTTTACAAAATTTTCTAAAAAAAAAAAAAAAAAAGTTTAAAAAATTTTATAAGAAAAGAAAAGTTTTAAATTGTTTACAACTTTTAAAAATTAAAAAAAAAAGTGTTCAGAAAGTTTTCTGAGCATGCTGAACATGCTCATCATGCTGGCATGCTAGCGTGATACATCTATATATCTAAATATAGTATATTTCACATAGTATACACTAGATTACATAAAAGATTCAATATTTTCCAACTCAATTGCAAGTTATTAAAGATATTTTACGAGAATAACAATTCAAAAAGAGTTTGAAAATAAAAATTTACACATAATTAAAAAAATAACGATTTTAAATTTAATACAAGTTTAAAAATATTTACAAATTTAAAAAAAAAAGTGTTAAAAAAAGTTTTCTGAGCATGCTTAACATGCTAACATGCTAACAAGATATATACATAGTAAATATATACCACGATACACAAAAGAACAAATAGGTTTACTAGTTTAAATTAATTATGAATTATTAATGATATTCAAAATAAAAAAAATAAAAATAAAACAAAGTTTATGTTTCCTATAAGATTAATTATAAAATTAACTTGTTTTCCCACCCTACCAATTAGGTTATTTTAATACAAATTCATTTATATTCAAGTAATAGAATAATATCTACTTATGAATTGCATCGGCTTAAAAACTATGTTTTGTCATAGCTCGCTCCTAAATGCGAAATATTAGTTAGAGATAACAAACAGGATGTTTATATTATCACGTCACTTCCTTTAGTCATATCATAAACCGATAGCATGTTTGCTATTCCCAACCATGTCTTCATCTATACTAGTTCGGTAAGTTTCACTGTCTGAATTTCTTCAAATTAAAAAATAAACTATATAAAAACTTTATATAATTCAGATTGAAAAGATCTAATCTAATTGTATTTAATAGAAATAATCAAGTTCGCATTATTTTTAAGTTAAACAATCGTATATATGTATGTCTCTCTATATATATATGTATGTACGTGTATGCATGTATGTATGTGTAAGTGTGTATGTATGTGTGTGCATGTGTGTGTATATGTGTGTGTGTGTGTATGTATGTATGTGTATGCATGTATGTAAGTGTGTATGTATGTATGTGCATATGTGTGTGTGTATGTATGTATGTATGTATGTATGTAAATCTTATCTTGAAAACGGCTCTAACGATTTTGATTAAATTTTGCACCCTACTGTTTTCAGGCACGAAAAGACCATTGGGATGGGTCGCGTGTTCGAGAAAATTCGATTAGTGGGTCATTTTGGGTCATAATGGGTCAGGGTCAAGCTAATTATATCTAAAGAACGGATCAATCGATTTTCACTAAATTTTGTATCTAACCATTTTCGGGCATGAAAAGACCATTGGGATGGGTCCCGTATTCGAGAAAATTCGATTAGTGGGTCATTTTTGGGTCACTGTGGGTCAAGCTATTTTTATCTAAAAAACGGCTCTAACGATTTTCACTAAACTCTATATTCTACAGTTTTAGATGACGAGAAGACCATTGGGCTAAGTCACATGTTCGAGAAAATTCGATTAGTGGGTCATTTTTGGGTGAACGTGGGTCAAGCTAAGTTTATCTAGATAACGGCTCTAACGATTTTGACGAAATTTTGCACCCTACTGTTTTCGGGCACGAAAAGACCATTGGGATGGGTCTCGTGTTCGAGAAAATTCGATTAGTGGATCATTTTGGGTCATAATTGGTCAGGGTCAACCTAATTATACCTAAAGAACGGCTCAATCGATTATGACTAAATTTTGTATCCAACCATTTTCGGGCACGAAAAGACCATTGGGATGGGTCACGTTTTCGGGAAAATTTGATTAGTGGGTCATTTTTGGGTCACTGTGGGGCAAGCAATTTTTATCTAAAAAACGGCTCTAACGATTTTCACTAAACTCTATATTCTACAGTTTGGGATTACGAGAAGACCATTGAGCTAAATCACGTATTCGAGAACATTCGATTAGTGGGTCATTTTTGGGTCACCGTGGGTCAAGCTAAGTTTATCTAGATAACGGCTCTAACGATTTTGCGAAATTTTGCACCCTACTGTTTTCGGGCACGAAAAGACCATTGGAATGGGTCTCGTGTTCGAGAAAATTTGATTAGTGGGTCATTTTGGGTCATAATGGGTTAGGGTCAAGCTAAATATATCTAACGAACGGCTCAATCGATTTTGACTAAATTTTGCACTCTACTGTTTTCGGGCACGAAAAGACCATTGGAGTGGGTCTCGTGTTCGAGAAAATTCGATTAGTAGGTCATTTTTGGGTCACTGTGGGTCAAGCTATTGTATCTAAAAAACGGCTCTAATGATTTTCCCTAAACTCTATATTCAACAGTTTTTGATTACGAGAAGACCATTGAGCTAAGTCACGTGTTCGAGAAAATTCGATTAGTGGGTCATTTTTGGGTCCCCGTGGATCAAGCTAAGATAACGGCTCTAACGATTTTGACGAAATTCTGCACCCTACTGTTTTCGGGCACGAAAAGACCACTAGGATGGGTCTCGTGTTCGAGAAAATTCGATTAGTGGGTCATTTTGGGTCATAATGTGTCAGGGTCAAGCTAATTATATCTAGGGAAGGAACGGCTCAACTGATTTTGACTAAATTTTGTATCTAACCATTTTCGGGCATGAAAAGACCATTGCGATAGGCAACGTGTTCAAGAAAATTCGATTAGTGGGTCATTTTTGGGTCACCGTGGGTCCAGCTAAGTTTATCTAGATAACAGCTTTACGATTTTGACGAAATTCTGTAATCTATCGTTTTCGGGCACAAAAAGACCATTGGGATGGGTCACGTGTTCGAGAAAATTCGATTAGTGGGTCATTATGGGTCAAGCTAATTATATCTAAAAACGGCTCAAGACATTTTCACATTTTGTTTTAATATACGGCCGTTTCTGGTCATGAGATGACCATTGGCTAATTCAGATGTTCGAGAAAATTCAGTTAGTGGGTCATTTTGGGTTACAATGGGCCAGGGTCAAGGTAATTGAACCTAGAAACATGCTCAAAACATTTTGACCAAATTTTATATTATACCGTTTCTGGGTATGAAAAAATTGGGCTAAATCATATGTTCCAGAAAATTCGATTAGTGGGTTATTTTGGATCGCAATGGATCAGGGTCCAGCTAATTGTATCTAAAAAATGGCTTAAACGATTTTGACTAAATTTTGTATTCTATCGTTTTCGGGCTCGAGAAGACCATTGGGCTAGGTCGTCGCATGTTCAAGAAAATTTGATTAGTGGGTCATTTTGGGTCACAATGGGTCAGGGTGAAGTTAATTGTATTTAAAAAGCGCTTCAAAACATTTTGAGTAAATTTTGTATAATACCGTTTCCGGGCATGGTAAGACTCTTTGACAGGGTCGCGTGTTCAAGAAAATTCAATAAATGGGCCATTCTGGGTCCCAATGGTTCAGGATCAAGCTAACTGTCTCTAAAAACCGGCTCAAAAGATTTTGGCAAATCTTTGTACATCACCGTTTATGGACAAGATAAAACCATTGGGCTGGGTCGCATGCTCAAGAAAATTCTATTACTGGGTCATTTTGGTGATAATGGGTCGGGGTCAAGCTAACGGCATCTGAAAAATGTTCAAACAATTTTGATAATTTTTTTTGTTACACTGTTTCACAGTACAAAAAGACCATTGAAATAGCTCACATGTTCCATAAATTTCGGTAAGTGGGTTTTTGAATCAACGTGGGTCAAGCTTATTTTATCTAGAAAACGACTAACGATTTTCACTAAATTTTATATTCCACCGTTTTCAGGCTCGAGAAGAGCATTGTGTTATGTCGCATGTTTGAAAAAATTCGATTAGTGGGTCATTTTGGGTCACTATGTCTCAGGGTCAAGCTAATTGCATCTAAAACAGCAAGCATGATTCAGTGGGAATATTATATCGAGGTAAACACAAAGCTCTACACAGTACAAACCGAGTACTGTGTAGACCGAGTTTAGCTCGGTCATTCCTGCTAGTTAATTATTATTTAATTAATTGGTTTTATTTCTATCAAATGCGTATTGTATTTTAAAAAACCCTAATGAAGGCACGTGATTTCAAGAACCGCGATTTCATTTAAATTAGGAAATCTAACAAGGCAATCTGTTTGAAACTTGAAGATAGTTCATAACACTTATGTGTTATGAAATGTGTTATGTTATTTAAATAAAGATTGGTGCGTGAAATTTCTGATAAAGGGGGGGGGGGGACTAATTTTACTAACTGGTTTATTTCTATTATCTACTTATTTTAAAAGGCAGTCACGTGATGTTTCATTGCAGTATTCTTCAGAACGGTGTCCGATTTTTAAAAATACAGCATAAATGGTACTTATGCCAGATAAAAATTTCAGAAGTATTGATACACTATTTTCGAATAGTATTTGCAGCAAAAATATTAAATTCTTGCTAAAGACCCCCCCCCCCCCCTCCGACCCATGTATCTACCGATAGGTTGTGAAAAATAGTTTCGTTCAGATGCATTTTTGTTACGAATGGAGTGCGATCCCTGATGTTGTAATCTGTAACTAACAGACCACGATTTCATTTAAAGTAGGAATTCCAACAAAGCGATCTGTTTGAAACTTTAAGATAATTTATAACAAATACTAAAAGATTATAAAAAAGAATGGCGCGTCTCATTCCGGTTGGGGGGAAGGAAAGGGTAAGGGGCGCGAACAAAATTAGGCAGTATAACAGGACTTTTTGTACTGTTTTGCGTGCGGTTTTTTGATGGCGTGATAACTATTACTAATTCAATATCAAACTTTTTATAAGTGTTCATACCACTATTTTCGAATAGTAATTTAAGCAAATATCTTAAATTCTTCGTTAAGACCGCCACCCCTCGATTAGCATATCTCCTGATAGGTTGTTTAACGGAGTTACGTTCAGATACAGTTTTGTTAAGAATAGAGTGCGCTCCCTCGTAGTGGAATGTGAGACTAACAGACCGCGATTTCATTTAAAGTAGGAAATACAGTCGGCTCTCGTTAATTCGAAATCGGATAAATCGAATCTTTGCTTAATTCGAACTAAACATGAAGTCCCGAAATTTTCAATGGGAGAATAACGTTAAAACTTTTCATTTATTCGAACTCATTTTCTCTTGACTTCGTTTAATTCGAACTAACGAGAATTCCATTTTTTCATTTTTCCTTACTTTCTCACGGACTTCAGATCCTTGAAATAACTTTCTTTCTTTCATTTTTGTCAGAATTGTTCTGAACTAGTATAATAATTCCATGCATTTTAAATCCGCTTTCTTAGTGCGCCCTGTCTGTCCATCAATGACACATTTGCCCTTTCTTCCATTGTGCTTTTTCTAATCCCTTCTGTAGCATTTGACCCAGTGACATTGCCAGAAATTCCCTGAGTGGACATCTGTTAAAGATAGGGGAAACTTGTTTTATCACTACATTCTACTTTCACTCTGGGGATCGAATTTTTCAGTCAATGGTTTTACTTACTGCTAAATTGTTTTTTGAGAAAGTAAAAGATCTTGTTTCTTTAAAATATGGCTCCACGTGGAAGTTATAAATCGTTAACTCTAGAATCCAAAGTGGAAATTATTAAAAAGGTAGGGTGTGGCCAATCTAAGACAGAAATTGCTGCAGAATATAGAATAAAAAAGAATACGCTGTCTACTTACTTGAAAAATAAAGAATTCATCCTGAAATCATGGGAAAAGGAAAGATTTGCTAAAGGACGAAAACGTATGAGAACAGCAGCCCATGAGGATTTAGAGGAAGCTTTACTGTTATAGACAAAAGATGCATTGCAAGAAATGTACCTTTGAGTGGACCTATATTGGCAGCTAAAGCGAGAGAACTTGCACTACTCATGGGTATTAAAAATTTCAATTGCAGCGAAGGATGGCTGACACGTTTTAAGCAGCGAAATAACATCGTACACAAAACTGTGTGTGGTGAAAGTGGTGCTGTAGACCTGGCTGCTTGCAATGAATTCTGCGAAAAGCTACCCGAACTTATTTCTACTTATGCAATGAAAGACGTGTTTAATGCCGATGAAACAGGGTTGTTTTATAAACTTCTTCCTAATAAGACTTTAACATTTAAAGGTGAAACGTGCACAAGCGATAAACTTAGAAAAGACAGGATAACTGTGATGGTAGGTGCCAATATGGATGGAAGTGAGAAGTTAAAATTGTTAGTTATTGGTAAATCAACTAATCCATGTTGCTTCAAAGGAGTTAAAACACTGCCTGTTGATTATGTGGCAAATGCCGAAGCCTGGATGACGCGTGAGATCTGCATCAGTTGGTTAAAAGAACTGGATAAAAAATTTTCTCGTGAAAACAGAAAAATTCTATTGCTGCTAGATAATGTGCAGAGTCATTGTAAACTACCAACACTGAGCTCTATAAAGATTGAATATTTACCCCCTAATACTACAGCACAACCAGGGCCTGTTTACGGAATAGGCCCGTGAAGCCCGTGCTTACCCACTGAAATACAAAAGGGCCCACAATTTTACTCTTCAAAACTAATTTTTAGAAAAAAGAAACTCAATCAGGCTAAAACATGCATTTTTTTTTCTTATGAAACTTTTTGGTTCTTACTATGTGGCAATTTGTAAATCACAAAAGATATTTTGAAGTTCAAATATCCTCAACTGTAGTTCCATATTTTTCATTTACAAAATAAATTAGTTATTTACAATTAAATATATAATAAAATACTTTTTCATATGCATATATAAGTAGTTAGATTTAGTTTCATATTAAAAGTGTTACTTACTCTAAACTTTGATGGTAAAATTTCAAATTATTTAAGCATACGAAAAAGGGATTTAGTAAATAAAAAAGCAATTTGTAGAGGAATAGGGTGTCCCCTATGTGACGTCGGGTTTCCCCTACTTCCAAGTGTTAAGCGGGCCCTGAGCACAACTGCAACCGATGGACCAAGGAATAATTCAAAAGTTAAAAACTCATTACCGTAAAAGGGTTTTAGAACAAATTTTATTTTCGATTGACCTTAACGAAAGCTACGACATAACATTACTCACGGCCATCAACGATTTATATGCGGCGTGGGACGCCGTACAACCTGAAACAATAGAAAAATGCTTTCGACATGCCGGATTTATCCATCCATCTAAAAAGAGTGGTTATAATGCAAATGACGAAAACGGCAGACCTTTTGAAGAAATAGAATTTCCAAACTTTTCTGAAAAGTTCCAATGCGATATTACGTTCGCAGAGTATGTAGCAGCCGACAATAGTTTAGAAGTATCTGGACCCTTAACTGTGGAAGAAATTGTTGAAACAATTCACGAAAAATGCAATGAGGAGATGGAATCGGATTCTGGTGATTCTGCTACTATGTCCCAAGTGTTTTCCTTACCCACAGAAAAGTCAATTGAACAATCAATTGAGAGTTTGCGTACATTTATCCTGATGCAGCCGTCATCAGACAAAGAACTTAACTGTTTGTTACAAATAGAAAAACTGGCTAAAAAGTCAAAAATGAATAGGACTAAGCAAACAACGATTGATAATTTTTTTCATAGAGATGATAAATAAGTGTAAATAATTTCTTAAATGTTCATCTAATTTCAGGTAAGAAAATTATAGTACAATTAAAATGTAATTTTAAATGCCGTTGTTCTATAGTGTATTATTAATTTTTATGTTTCATTTATATTATTTTAATATTATTAATTATTTTATGTATTTATATCTTTTAATTTAATATTAAGTCATTCTAACGATAACATCCGAAATTAAAAAAAAAAAAAAAACTATAACATTAATTCCTTTGTAATAGTACCCCTTTAAACATGTTTTCTCTCATACTTTCCATAATTCGAACTCTGGATAATTCGAACATTTCTTGTAGTCCCGACGAGTTCGAATTAACGAGAGCCGACTGTATATCAAGGCGATATGTTTGAAACTTTAAGATAGTTTATAACACATAATTAAAAGTTTATAAAAAATGACGCGTGAAATTTCTGGCTGGTGGGGGGAGAGGAGGGACAAAATATTTCTTTTTTTTTTTACATTTGCGTTTCATATCGTTTCAGGTGCGTTTTTTTGACGGAGTCCTATGATACATGTTAATTATTAAATATAAATATGTCAAAGGTTAAGTTACCACTATTTCCGAATAGTAATTTCAGCAAATATCTTAAATTCTTGCTGAAGACCGCCACCCCCTCGAGTAACACATCTACTGTTAGGTTGTGTAAAGGAGTTTCGTTCACAAACGCTTTTGTTAAGAATAGAGTGCACTCCCTGGTTGTGGAATGTGGAACTAACAGACCGCGATTTCATTTAAAGTAGGAAATCTAACAATGCGATCTGTTTTAAACTTTAAGATACTTTATAACACATGATAAAAAAAAAAAAAAAACAGTGGCACTCCGGGAGTGCCAATAGAAGTGAAAACTTCAAAAATTACGTGTGTGTTTTTTTAATCGTCAGGAAATGTTTTATGCGTTGAATTGCGTAGCAGCACTAATGAAAGCATCTGGGGACACGGCAGTGCCCCTGCCAAGTCTTGAAAGCACAGCCGTAAGCATCTTTTTCTGGAAGCAACTCAGGGTACTTTTGACCCCCCCAATATCTTTGTGTTGGTGATTCCCAGAAACTTGAAACTTCGTAAATCTAAAGTAATGTGGAAATGGAACTAAATGCTGAAATTTCACGTTTGTATCTTTTTTATTTCAGAAGATATATGAACTTAAACTTTCGCCTTTTCGACACTGATTCACCGATCATCAAAACTCAGAGGTACGTCCTGTATCCCTAGAATCTTGAAATTTGGTTTGAAGGTAGTGTTTGGGATACAATGAAAGGGAAAATTTAAAAAATCCGGAAAATTTGGATAAAAAGTTGAAAAATCAAAAAACCGAGAATTTGGCTGAGATGTGGTACACGAACCAGGTTTGGCGCGATTTTTTAACGTCAATTTGGCGAAAGCCCGTTTTCCAATACCAGTTACAATATATATTTTTAAATTATTTTCTATTGTTTTAAAAAGTAAACAACAATAAATAAACGGTAATTTCATTAATAACTATAGAACAAAACAATTGTACAATTTAAAAAAATAAAATAAAAGTAAATGAACAATTTATTAATAAATAAGCAACAGTAGCCGGGTTACCTTGTAAAATAAAGTAACGCAATTTTGCTGTCAATTAGGTACCCAAGTGCGTATCTGACATCTGTGCCCCGTATTTTATCTTCCGTAATCGAAATTCCCGCCAATACTGTTGGTCATTGACCAGACCATCAACACGATAAAATACAGCGTTATCGGTTTTTAGTTACACGAAATAGGTAGGTCACGAATACGGTATAATTCATTTTAACTGACGAAAAACAAAATAATAATTTGTTTTAGCAATACGCCGGGAGAAAAGGTGAGTTTTAGCTTCCTTCTTCTTTTGAGGATTGAGCTGAAGAGGGAAAAGTTCCTGTCATTCACCGCTTGGCGCGCTAGTGTCTATGTGTGAAAATGCTAGCATGTCGGTTACGTTACAGTGTCTCGAAATCAGTGGTTTTTCCCCATCTCAAAAAAAGCTCAACGGGCCTAAAGAAGATTTCACTTCAAAAATTTTAAAGAAGAATGGCGCGTCGCATTTCGAGGGGGTGGGGGGGGTGAGGGAGGTGCGCGAACAAAATTAGGAAATATAACTGGACGATCTGTTTGAAACTTTAATATAGCTTATAAAACATAACATAAAATTTAAAAATCAGGCCGCGTCAAAAATCATGGTGACCATCTGCCCACTCCCCCCCCCCCTCCCAAGGGGTCAATTTCCTAAATTTGGCAGATACTCGTCATGTGATGTATCGTAGCATTTCGGGGGGGGGGGGGGAGGCACGAACAAAATTAGGAAATATAACAAGGCGAATATGTTTGAAACTTTAAGATAGTTTAGGATGGGTTTGCCGAAATTTAGAAGGTAGTCCATGGCGATAAATGCACTGGACGTTTTGAAAGAAAGTGTTTTGAAAGGAATATTAAACGAAACCCTCTGTGCGATCAATGATCACACTTACCCACTTTTTTTCGGAGGAGGGGGGGCATGCGAGAGGCTCTGTGGATTTTTTTTAGAAACCAATACATACATATTTGTAGTATATTTTTATTTATTAAAAGAGGACACCTCCGAATAGCGGTCAAATTACACGTCCCGTGGTGTTCGCTATTGAGAGGTTTTATTGTAGTATATTGAAAACTTTATTTTTCATTTTTATTAGAATTCAAAAATCATGAAAAACAAATGTCTGCTTTTTCGCATATGATTACAGTTTTAAAAAAAAATTTCTAATAAACTATTGCCATTAAATAAAATTGATAGCCTATAAAGATGAGAAAAATAATACAGTAGACTCTCCTAAATCAGCGAGCCAAAAATCCACGTATTTTTTTCAGATGTAAACAGTGAAACTTACAGTTAAGTTGCAGGAAGAAAATTCAAGATGGCGCTGAAATCAGAAGCAATCACAACTTTTTTTTTTTTTTTTTGGCTATTACAGCTGATTTATTACTGAATAAAATTACGCTGCCTTCGATCTTGATGTAAATTAGCGTATCTATACCGAAAATTCGCCTTATTGTAGGTCCTAGACAATATTCGCATACCTTAACTATAGCCGAATTGTTTATTTTTCTCGATCCTCGTGTTTCAATATTAATTTTTATTTTTTCAATATTACATACGCATTTTAATAAGATCGACCGAGATTTCGTTTTAGGACCAAAATCTGAGTTTCGCCGAAAATTCTTTTTCGGCCGGGCAGAAACTCGACCGAAAAATTTCGTTTCTTCCTTTGGAAATATTCAACATTGCTCATCGATTTGAGCTCAAATGAGACTATTGCTACGAGCTTCGTTGTTTATAATTATCAGTCATGACTGACTCAAGACGTGAATGCAAATTATAAAGCAAGCAATGCATATATAACTAAACTTTTTTACGTGCTCATTAAAAGCTGCAGACATAACGGTAATAGAAAATTTTCAGTTTGAAACCGCAGAAGTGTTTCGAATACTCTTTGTGAAAGTTCTAGTATAACAGATGATCCTTTACAGAAATCATTATAAAAGATAAATTAGAGATCTGCACGGGCTGGCCCGGCGGGGCCGATTTTCACTCACGGAACTCGGGCCGGGCCCGGGCCACACTTTTTTCTGAATGCTCGGGCCGGGCCTAACTCATATTTTCTGTACAGAGCCGGGACTGGTTTCATTCCTAGTCTTCACGGCCCAAAACTTTCAGTCCTAATTTCAGGGGCGTCGCGATGGGGGGGGGGGGTATGGGAGAGCCTCCCCCTTCAATATATGTGAACTTGGGAAATTTGAACTTAGAGTTGGGAAATTATAATTTTTGAAACACTTTTTCTTTTTTTAAAATAAAAAGTTAAAAAAAATGAATTTTTTATGGTTTTTCTGATTACCTTTCTGAGTTCTGTAATAGTAAAATAGTTAAATTATCAAAAGAAATACATAAAGCAGCCAGACTCAATTCCTCATTTTGTTACTCTGTGCTACGAAAATGTCATACGTCTATCAGACCTGAATTTCTCTACTGTTGTCCAACAGCAATGTCTCTAATACATTTCCTCCAAAACTTTGTTCCTTACTCAAAAATCTAAAAATATGAGGCTATTTCCATATGAAGTACGATTATGACTCGTACACAATTGAAGACAAAAACTTTCATTAAATGAACCAATAATTATAATTTTTATGTTTTTAGTTTCAGCATTTTTCTTTGAAAAGTTTTTTTTTTTTTTTTGCGTATAAGTATGATTATCATTAAACACACATTGAACATATCATTTTAGTTGGAAAATGATAATTTTTTTTTCACGTTGGGAAATTTTTGATTTATAAGTTGGGAAAATTTTGAACTCTTCTCCCCCCCCCCCCCCCGAAAAAGATTTTGTAGCTACGCCCCTGCCTAATTTTGACACAGCATGTATGAAAACCATTGTCTCAGCGTGTCCTGGTTCATTCAAAGGTCAGTAAAATTAGGCCTGGCCCTAAATTTTTGCAAAAAATGCATACATTCTTAAATCGCCATTATTCTACACTTAAACATTAAAATTTATTCTTTTTAAAGAACACTAGATTTCTGCGCTTATTAAAATATAGCTAAATTAAAATATAGTAAAACGTATGAAAAAGATTCTGCGTATGAAGGAACCCTGTTTTAAACTGACTAACGTGCTGATGTTGATCCATGCATAATTAATATACTAATGCATAAGAATAGAATATATAATTCATTTACACTCACTAAGAAGGGAACTTGTCTGTAATGCTTTTTTTTTTTTTTTTTTTTTTTTTTTTCCGATGCAATTCAGTCTTAGAAGATTTTACTGTATAGCATTTTTCAGATTTTTTACGCTTCAAAAAAATTAAAAATCAATGTTTTGTTGAAATTCGCTCGGGCCTATATTCTAACTTATTTCCGGGCCGGGCCGGGACCGGGCCGAACTTTTAAGTATTTACCGGGCCGGGCCGAATTTTTTTTTCTATAAGTCGGACCAGGCCCGGGCCTGGAAATTTCGGCCCGTGCAGACCTCTAAGATAAATCGAGGTGTGTATACAAAAAATTAAAATATTTTTTTATTAAATGACATTCGTATAATTAGAAAATCTTTCTGTGTTCGCTGATGAATTAATTACGTTTTATTTTATATGAAAATAAAAAGTTTTGGGTCTAAGGTACAGAGAGCCAATTTGGGCCACATGTATAATTAATTAATAATTATGTATATTTAATAAAATAACTAATAATTATGCATATTTAATAAATACGTATAATTAATAATTATATATATTAATGTATGTGTTAATTACTTTGAAAGTTTTTTGGACACTTTCGTTTTTAGCCGAAAATAGGGAACATCACCGAAATTCGGTTTCGGCCTTAAAAACCTGTTTCGGTGGATCCTTAATTGTAACATATAATTCTGGTTAATATGACTGAATCGTGAACACAAGCTTATTTCATGAAGAAAATATGAATTTATTTCCCAAAAAAATCAAGGGTTTTCGTGGTTTTCTTCGAAACCTTGGATTTCCATGCGTAAATACGGGTTAGGTTCCCTTATAAAGACACCCACGAAGGGCACTTCCCCTAGGGCCTATATCCCAAGATTAGATAATCGGCCGTCAAAAATAAACCATCAACCAACCAAAAAAATCAAGACGGCGCTGATATTGTGTCAATTGACGTAAAGGGGAGAGAAAAAAATCTTCTTCCGAAATCATAAGGAGCAGATGCGCGAAGCAACGGCGCATTGCAGAAAAAAGTTTTGGTTTCGATTCGGTACCGTAGGTGGAGAAGGAGCTGTAGTGTAGAGGTATACTGTTACGAATCTACAACTGAAAATCTTTTAATAAAAAGCGTTAGATCAGACTAGAGATCTATCTTCACGGATCGGCCCGAAGCTCGGTGCCTATTTTCATTCACGGTACTCGGGCCGGGCTAGGCTTAGTGACTACTCTTTGTGGTCCGGGTTCGGGACGAGCCTAACTTATTTTTTCTGTACAGAGCCGGGACTGGTTTCATTCCTAGTCTTCAAGGCCCAAAAATTTCAGTCCTAGTTTTGACCGAACCCGTATGAAAATCATTATCTCGGCGTAGCCTGTTCCATTCAAAGGTCAGTAAAATTATGCCTGCCTCAAAAATCTTTGCAAAAAATGTATACATATTTAAATCGCCATTATTCTACAATTAAACCTTAAAATTTCTTCTTTTTAAAGAATAGTAGATTTCTACGCTTATTAAAATATAGCTAAATTAAACTATAGTAAAACGTGTGAAAAAGAACCTGCCTATAACGGAATCATGTTTTAAATTGAAAAACGTGTTGATGCATGCAAAATTAATATACTAATACGTAAGAAAAGAATATATAATACATTTACACTTGCTAAGAAGGAAGATTGTCTATAACGCATTTTTTTTTTCTATGCAATTCCGTCTTAGAAGATTTTACTGTATAGCATTTTTCAGATTTTTAACACTTCAATACATGGAATATGAATTAACAATATTAATGATAACTGAAACATTTTACATACAAGAAATAGATATTAATTTAAAAAAATAAATATCACAGCCTCTATAAAACCTCTATAAACTACTTCTATAAAAATGAAGATTATAACCATGAAAAAAAAAAAAAAAATGTTAAGATAAACATTTTTTGTTCAGAACTCCTCGTGCGAAACAAATTTTTAACCAAATCGACGTAGAAATCAATGTTTTGTAGAAATTCACTCGGGTCGGTTCGGTCTCATGCCGAACCTTTAGCTGTTATATCGGGCCGGGTCAATATTTTTTTTTTCTACGGGCCGGGCCGAACTTTTAACTTTCTTACCGGATCGGGGCGAACTTCTAATTTTTTTACCGGGCCGGGCCAATATTTTTTTTTGTACGGGCCGGGCTGGGTCCGGAAATTTCGGCCCGTGAAGAGACCTCTAATTCAAAACTATGATGTGTGTTCCTTCAGCTTTGCATGGCATGCTATCACATTAGTGGCAATCGTAATAATTTTTCCACGATTCTTTTGTAATTAATCAAGCTTTTTTTTTGTTTATTGAATCTGGATCAACAGGACATAAAATTTTGTTATTTTACTATTCTGGTGTAAATTATCTTCTTATCGAAGATAAAAAATACCGCGCAACAGTAGCTTTCGCACAATATCTGCAACTGTAACCATTGAAGCATTATTTATGTTAACTTTTTTTTCATTCGTTTCTCATTCGGTATTCAGTTTCGGTTTAAATCTGTAATGATTTCATTTTTTTTTTTTTTTTCTGATTTTGTAGGTAATTCTGACTAATATGGTTAATTCCAATATTTTTAATGAAAAAAAAACACATTAGATTGACAATATATGTATATATATATATTTCTACAGGAACAGTAGCAGCAATACTGGTATTGCAGATAAAAAATAAATTTATTTTTAACATTTTAATTTTTTTAATTCTTTATTATTTTATGTAATTATTATTTAAACTGTTTTAATATTTTACTTAATTACTTTAATATTTTACTTTATTGTAATCCTTCATTATAATTTCCAATGCTTAACTACATTCAAATTATTCAATTTTTTTTAAATGAGTAATATAGGGGGGAGTGGGGTGGAATGGGACAGTAGGTTTTTCTCTTTATGTATATTCTAATCATTTCATCAATCACACATTAGATGAAGCAATGATACCCCAATCTTCAGCTGAAAAAAGTAGCTGATCTGCCTAAGCTTTCGATTGTATAAAGAAAAAGATTATTTCAAGAATCAAAAGTATATTTGCTTCATATCTTTTTTATGCTATTTTGTATATTAATGACTTGTTTATGCATAGATGTAATAGTTTCCTCATTTATGGAACATTATACTGTATATTATCGCTAATTTAAACTATGCTTAAAAGCAGCATTTTTGTTTATACAAGAAGTTTAACATAAAAGAAGGTAGAAGGAGGAATGGGACTTGCCAGCAAAGGGAGGAATGGGACATGTATAATTCCTTCTTTTTAATAAGATAAATGTAAATTGCTAATATGCAAATATTTTTCGAGTGTAGTATATTAATTATAACATTATAAATATATTCATTTACTTCAAAATGTAAATAAATTAAACTGATGACTTTTTGTGGTCTCTGAATGACAATCCTGAATTTTTGTTTCAGTGATGAAGGTACTGGAATTTGATATTGTAGAACAGACATTATGAGCCTACAATCTTTGTTAGACTGTATATATAGCCAACACTAGATAATTTGTGCCTTATCATACATTGTTTTATAGCTGTCCCATACCTCCCTGTTAGTGGGGAGGTATGGGACACATTTACAAATTTACAATTTTTTATTAGTGAAATTGTTTCTGCAAATTATGTTTCTATATTGTTCAAGGACATTAGAAAGTGTTTCATTTTGTATTCTATATATCGAAATTTTAGTTTTTGTGTCAAACAAAGTTGATTTTCTTATTTTTGTAAAAAGTGTCCCATTCCTCCCCACTCTCCCCTAATGATTTGGTTCAGCCATATTTGGATCATGTTAATTTAGTAATGTGTGAACTGATTATATTATTCAAAATTTTATAATCTGCTCAACTTCTGATCCCAAGGAATGGTATATAAAGATCTCATTTGAAGTCCACCGACGTGGGAATTACTTTGGGGCCTACAGCTACAATGGCTGTCACCATATAAAGATTATTGGAATTGATATGTTCCAGACGTACTTGGCCATGTTTTCAAGGTAAGTTTATTTTGGTGAAATGTGATCTATATGCAGCAAAATTATATAATATTCACAATCTCTCGTTTCAAGGTGTGCATTATGAAAGATTTTCCACTGTACTAATGCAATTTTTTTTTCGCTTATTTGGAGTTCTAGTTCTATCGCTACTGACATCGGAATACACGAATTTTAATTATGACGATAAAGTACATAAATTTTACTATAGAAACAATATCCTATCAGTTAATCTAGCATTTTATTCATTTTTCGATCAAGCGGTATCAGATTCCACTCACAATTTGACAATTTTTTGTCACGGTAGTTTAACCCTTTATGTACTGAATTGTGAATTCATGAAAATTTGATGTTCTAAAGCATTTTTCGTGAATTTTTGAAACTACATTAGAAGATTTACATAATCATTTAATAATTTTTTGAAGGATTAATTAAATTTGAATTTATGGGGATTTTGTACAATATTTATAACCCCACTCAAATCTTTTATTTTAGATATTTTTCTTAGTATTTTGTAGAATTAGGAAATGTACAAATATAATGTTCTTACAATATAGAAATATTTCTGAATTGAAGAATCCCCCCCCCCCCCCCCCCAGCGGCAAGAAAGCTGAATAAGATGCAAAGGCAAAATAAATCCTTTAAAAAATATGGTTTTGTGTAACCCATAATGCTTTTGGAACAAGATAAAGTAATGCATTTATAACTCATTCTAAACTGTATTACTACTAATCGATGTATTAAAGGTATTTTAGAACAAGTTATTTTAATGGTACTTATAAGTACCGTCAGTAGATAAAGGGTTAAAAAATGTAAACGAAACAATGACAAGAAATCCGCAAAATTCTAAAATCCGCACTACCGTTTTAAGCTGTGCGGATTTGAGGAAGTCTATTGTATTATAAAAAACAAGCACAAGTTTTAAACAGATATTTGTAAAATGAATAATTAAAAAAAATATACATTAAATGAATTCTTGATTTTGATTTCGACCAATAATAAATTTTTAGACGAGAATAATGATGTATTTCTCTGGGCATTTGTTTCAAATGCTCGGTGATGAGATGCGACATTTTTTTACTACACTTAGAAGCTTTCGGAGTAAACAAAGCAAGCAATGAGTACGTTTACCATACAAAATATGAGTGTTCTGCGATAATTACATCTCGAATTATAAATGTTTTAATTTGACAGCACCTTATAATATTTATTACACACTAAAATATGGGAGGGAATCAATAAAAATTGACAGGACCCCCCCCCCCCCCTTAGCCTTAAACTTTTGCGTGGGCTGCGACAATTTTGATCTGAGTTATAAGCAGGGCTGCGGAGTCTGTGGGAAAATGGACGACTCAGACTCCGGGAATTTTAACACATCCGACTCGGACTCTTTCGCTCAAAAATGGATCGACTCCGACAACGCAGACCTGCTTGTAAAATGGACAACTCCGACTCCGGGAATTTTAACAGATCCGACTCCGACTCCTTCACTCAAAAATGGGCCCAACTCCGACTCTACAGCCCTGGTTATAAGTGTTTGTGGTTATCAGGTTTTTATATTCGTGCTATGGTAAAATTTAGGAGGCTTTTGTTAAAAAACCGATAAAGTGCCTCCTTCATATAGATTATGTTTACCATATAAAATATGAGTGTTAGTAATTAGAGTCGAGTTATAGGATGGAGGGACCGAAATGTCATGTATCCTAATTAAGTATGGGGCCATCCAGGGCCGAAACTAGCCAGAACGAAAGGCCAAGGGGGGCGCCAAATGAAGGTTTTGCTTGTCGTTTCATACAAAAACATATATTATATATATGAAATACAAAGAAACTCGCAAGCTGATGTTAAACATATGGTAACGTTCTTTTCAAATTCGTGAAAGTGAAAGTAAATTTATAAAAAAAAAGTCCTTCCGGCCAGTGCCGGGAGGAAGAGGCAGCTTTCATATTCCTTATTTTAAAAAAGCCAACTTATATTATTCAAACACACGAAGCTCAATTTAGTGGAAACCAAATATAGGAGATTCAATACTAATTTTTATCAATGCTAAATCATTATGAATGAGAATTTCGCGAAATTAGTCAGCTTTATCCAAGCTGCTTTTATTTAAAGAAACTTATATTTGGCTGCCAAATTCGGCGATTTCTTTAAGTGCCTGCCATTTTAAGACAACATGGTGGATGAGGCTAACCAGTGAACTTGGTCGAGACCTCAGTAATTGCTGTGCACATGCTCACTCACATGGGAATCGGTTGATATATACTAGTGCTGTCGCAGGCAAAAAATCAGATTTTTCTAAATGGCACCCACATTAGAAATTGAAACTGCTATATCTGAGCCATTTTTTAAGATAAAGACAAACAAAAAATGCTCCTGAATCCTTATACAAGGTCAAATACTTAAGAAAGAAAACTTTTTCAATTTCTAATTTCTTTTCACCTCACTTTAAATATGATTTTTTTTAATTTAATGGCCGACATTTTGAAACAAGATGGCTGATGAAGCTGGCCAGCGAACTTGGTCGAGATGTATACTATCCGCATGCCTTCTTACATCTAAATAGGCGAATACGTGTGTTATCGCGTGACAAATACAAGATCGTTTCAAAATGTTAGCCATGCTAGAAATTCAAAGTGCTATAATTCAACCATTTTTTAAGATATAAACAAAAGAACAAATTTTCAGAAACAAAAACTGCTCCGGAATCTTTGTATCGAGGCCAAACACATAAAAAAAATCTTTTTCATTTTCCAATTTTTTAATACCTCATTTTAAATTTTAAATTTAATTTTTTTTAATGGCAACCCTTTTGAAACAAGATGGCGAATGAAGCTGGTCAACGAACACGGTCGATACATTGGTATGTACTATGTACAGACCAAGTTACATCCAAATCGGTTCATAAATACGCCTGTTATCGCGTGCCAAAAATCAGGTCGTTTTAAAATGTCAGCCACAATAGAAATTCAAAATGCTATAACTCAGCCATTTTTTTAGATATAGACGAAACAAAAACTGTTCCGGATTCTTTGTATTAAGGTCAAACACATACGAAAAAAATCTTTTTCATTTTCCAATTTTTTGGTATCTCATTTTAAATTTAAAATTTTTAAAATTTTTTTAAATGTCCGCCATTTTGAAACAAGACGGCGGATTAACCCATTAACGCCCAAATTAACAAATTTTGAAATTTTTCCTTGAAATTTATATATATGGGTAGAAATGCATATATTAATAGTATTTCAAAAGCATTTTGAAAAAATTTTACTATAACCATATTTTTTAAGCCGTCCTCATTTGATGACGCTGGGCGTTTATATGTAAAAATCTCAAATTTTAAAAAATGAAAAATTTTTATGTAAAATTATTTAGTCTTAATATATAAGCAAACTAATGTGCAAAATAATGTTAAAAATCAAAATTTATTTTTAGATAGGTAAGGAAACCTTTTTTTTTACATTTTTAAGTTTGATTTTAGTGTGAAAAAGAGGAAAACATTGTATGCGTAATCTTGTATTGCATTTCATACAATATGTTCTTGACTTTGAAGAACAGTTATCATATTGGCAACGCATTTGCTTCTCCCTTTTGCCAATAATATTCTATATTTTGTCGAATTTTATGTCTGGGACCATGGATCTTTTTATAAATGTCATAATCATTTACAACATCCATATCTATCATCCTAGTTATAAAGCAAAAATACTATTTCGTTCCTCGTATGACTATAGAATGTTTCTCAAGAAGCCAATCATGAAGGACGACACCCCCATAAATGAGGTATGCAAACTTATAGCATGAGTCTGATTCACTTTTATCATGTTTCTTTTTTATAGAGTCTATCTTTGTACTGGAAATAGTGGGAATATGGTATCAAAATTAATAGATAAAGAAACACGGTTATTGTCCTTCTCTTTAACAATAATAATTTCATTTGTTTTGTCTTATTTACTATCGTAAAAACCTCTATCGTTTCTATTCTTTTTCTTATCATCCATTATTGGGCACTTTTCAGTACGATTTTCTCGTATTGTTCCACTAGCACTCAACTGCATTTCTTTCAGTTTTTGTTTAGCAACATATGACTGGTAAAGAAGTTATCAAAATAAACACGACGGCTCTTTGTATCTTCAACATTATATAATAAATTTAACACCACTGTTGTACCTAAAAGAAGTTTGTCTGATTCAGAAGTATTTGATTCTTTTCCTCAACACAGTGTGAAATTGCAACAGTAACCATCGTTGCCACACTGAGCCCAGAGTTCATAGCCAAATCTAATAGGTTTAGATTTTATAAACTGTTTCAGTGTATGAAGACCTTAATACCGAACGATCATTTCGTCGACAGACACATTTTCATGAAAAATGCCCATTTCTGTAAATACTTGGAAAGCATTTCTAACAAGGGACATATTCAGGGGCGCCATTTGAGGGGGGCTGGGGGGGGCATGCCCCCCCCTAGGAATTTGATATTTTAGAAAATTTATCTGTCATCGCAGGTCAGACTCAAAAGAATTTAAAAAAATTACTCAAAACCTGAAATAGCTTGTCAAATTTTATTACAATAAAAACACGTATAAGTAAATACTTTAGGTACATAAACTAATAATTATAAAAAAAAAAAAATTTATTTGCCAATTTATCTATTTTTTCCAAGTCTAATTTACAAATTTCGCAATTTTTTTCTGTGGTCAATTGACGAATTGATTTTGCGTCGCTCTGCAAAAAAAATAAGCAAATAAATAAATAAAGTAGCATGGTCTTCCCTTGAAAATTAAACAAGAGAGAAAAATCATGCGTCCAGCTTAGATTATGAAACACTTTCCAACATATCAAGAATGCTTTAGCAAAACTTAGCCTTTCAATAAGGTAAATAATATATCTAATTAAACATTTTAGAAAACATAAGGACTTTTTCCTAGAAATCCGCACAAACTTTGCAATTATGTAAAATAGCAAAGGAAACTGAATCAGGTGAAACTTGCAATCAGGTGAAACTTGCGCGTGAGTGTTGTGCTATGGTATGTAAGATCATGGCCATTAGCCAAGAGATCATTAAATAATCTGTGTTTTCCGAGAATAGAGCCACAAGAGGAGTGTCTATGTATTATTGTGTACAAGTTTTACGAAAGCAATATTCATCAACGAGCAAGTCCATTGTGAACTATTTATTTTCCGAAAATATCACCAAACCAACTACATACGATGTTCTAGAATGTTACTAGGAGGGACTCTCGGCCAAAAAAGAACTGGGATCGGGTAGGAAGGCAAAAAAAAAAAAAAAAAAAATCTCCAAGCCAGAGTTAGAGCAGTTGAAAGGACTGTTTGGCGAAAACGACCGAGTATTAATCCATCCCATGCCTTCGAAATAAAGTGTTTCACCTAACCACCAACAAAAGACAATCACTAAGAACCTGAACATCAAATATTACAAGAAATGGTCATAACAGAACGAACAGAAAACAAATTGTTGTCGTAACAACGAAGTGTGGTCACTTGTTCAGAAAATTCTCTGATAGAATATGCATCTTCGATGACGGTGACGGCTCATATTATAAGCTCAAGCACTCCACGTCTAACTATAACGGTGGCTATTATACATCTGACGTCTCCACGACCCAAGATATCATTAAATTTTCTACTAAAGCGAAATTCCAAGACAAGATCCTCGTATGGATTGCAATGGGTCCGAAAGGTTTGAGTCGTCGCGTCCGTTCAACCGAAAGTCTGGGTTCGCTGTCAATGGGCAACGATATTTGAACAAGGGCATTCACCGTCTTCTTATGCCCTACATCTGTAGCAACTACAATGACGGTGATTACGGTATCTGTCCAGACTTGGATAGCAGTCATCTCTGCAAAATGGTTCTCAGCCATTTCCGCCAGCAAAACATCACTTTCATAAAGAAGTCTGACAACCTGGTTAGCGTTCCCCAAATTTGACCAATTGAGCGGTTCTGAAAGTATCTGAAGTCAAAAGTGTATGCCAAAGGCTAGAAAAGCAGGTAACATCCAGAAATTGATCAATCGAATCCAGTATTGTTTCAAAATTATGAACTTAAATTTTGTACAACGTCTAGCAAGTACCACCAAAAGTAAAATCGATAATGTCAAACGAAGTGGTTTAATTGAAATCCGATAACAGTTTTACAGAGGAATGTGGTTATTGAAGTCACCTTACAGTGCCCCTTTGAGTTCTTTATCTCGTTTTTTAATAACTCTCAAGTCAAGAAAAATTTGTGCAGATTTCTAGGAAACAGTCCTTATACCACATTTAAAAACCATATTTCAATAATTACCGCCCATAACCGTAAAAGTAATCCAGTTCTTTTGTGAAGCTCTGTACATGATCTATAAATTTGTACATATGCTACACAGTGTGCTTAAATTATGTTTAGTAAGAAAATGCATAACACAGTAAAAAATTCCCCTTCAGCAGTTTCTACCAATAGGGGGAAACGTACTTAAATTCTTTTGTTCAGCCCTGTATATGACATACAGATTTTAATACACGCCACATATTAATGCTGAAATTTAATTCAAGCAATGCTTAAGCTACTTAAATTACGCTTCCATGAGTATCCATAGGTGATTATCTATCCAGTTCTTTGCATAGTCCTGTATATGATTTTATTTATATGCAGCAAACTTACCTTAGTATATTATACTAAACGTAGTTGAGCTTGAAAGACAACTTGAAGCTGCATAACATAAATTAAAAATAACATCTTTAAGCAATTCCTGCTCTTTTTCAATAATGCTTACGAATTTTTCTGTGTGTCTTACGAATTTAAAAATTGCTCTGTATATGTTCTATAGAATTTATGCACACCATGTAGTATTCAAAAATTTAGTTAAACTAAAAAACCATACCATAAGGGAAAACGTACTTGCAGCAATCATTCCTAATAGTCAAACTTCGCATACAGATTTGTTCCCGAAATCTTTTATGTGTCCCTGTAAATGAATGATAAATGCAATCCCCATCCTATTTTACTGCAAGCATTTTGTTGTTAGCTTCAGTAATGTATATCAGTTTCATCATGTTTGAAATAGTGCAACATAATTGAAATACGCTGCGAACAGTTTTTACCCTTAGACCATCATATAATCAACTCTTTTGCATAACCTTGTAAATGAGTGATGAATGCTTTGCACCCCATATTCTACAGAAAGTATGTATTAGCACTAGAGATGAGACGGACTCAACCCGGACCTGACACGGGTTTGATTTTTATACCAGCCTTCGGGCTCGGGCCCATTCTTTCTCAAATTGGCAATTTTATTTATTCTCGTACTCGTATAGAAACAAAAAAATAACTTTTTTACCCCTTAAAAATTAATTATCCCATTGCAAGTCTTTTTAATGCTATTTTGATCAGGAGGAAAGAGAAATAGATTTTTTTCTTATTTTTTTAGTATTCGTCGAACATTATTTTGAAAGAAAACTTGTGATATTTGATGATTTATGTCTGTAGTTTAACGCGAGTAACGACCTGTTGATGTTGGCGGCAATCAGAATATGGCGCCATTAGGATACTGTTTAATAGGAATATTTATTTATTATTATTTTTTATCAGAGTTTACGTCAATCAGCATTAGCCTAAGATTTGCAAATTTTTATTCTCCTATTGTCTGCGATTGTAATCGCTCTTTATATGAAAATAATGTTGGTGATTTTATTCATGCTTCTTCTTGAAGTCTGCTCATTCTGTGACTCTGTTCTTCATATTCATACAACCACTTTCATACGTAAGTAGATAAAATTGGCATGTGTTGTTATTCCCGATTGAAAGCAATCAAGCAGCGTTTCCTCTTTTTCTATAAAAGCATCGGATCTTTTCAGTAACGGTGTCAAATTTATAATTTAAACTGATTTTCAAAGCCATGATAAATGTGAAAGATGTACACCTTTTATAGGAAACAGAAAACGTTGTTCGATTCTTCGTCATATAAATCATAATTTCTGCAAATTTCATTAATTTATACATAAAATGCTCTTCGTTATTGTATCCATCAGAGATACCTACTTGTTGCGGGAGAAAAATTTAAAAATCTTTTTAGGGAAGTATATTTCTATTTGACACTAAACGTCTCTTTTGATAAGATTTAATGTAAATTTCATAAAATTAATTATGTGCTAGAGATTAACAGTTGTTAAAAAATGAGATCTATTACATTTAGAACAACTTTTAAATATTATGCATTTTTGTTAAACTTTTTTTTTTTTTCCCGTGTATACTTTTGGTATCGGAATCGGGCTATGATGGCACAAACTTTTTCGGATTCGGATTAAAAATTGTTGGTCCCGGGCTCTGAAAAATGAGCCCGAACTCATCTCTAATTAGCACATCTCAGAAATTTTTATCAATTTCATTATGTTTGTAACGGAGTAACATTATTAAAATACGTCACAAATATTCTTTCTTCAGAGACTATAATATAACGGAATACTTGTGAATTCTCCTGGACGCGAACTGTAAGTGTTAAACATAACATTACATGTAGTAGTCATCTTTTAGTACACCCCAATAATGTATATAAATGTTATTCTGTTTAAATACTGTAATACAACAATATTAAAATATATCGCAAATGACTTTACCCGATAGACCATAATCTAACGGAATACTTTTGAGTCCTCCTGTAAATGAACTATGAATGATAACACTTCATTTTGAATACCGAACATTCCATTGTAAATATTAATAACATATATCAATTACGCGTTAATCCGAGTATATTTACGTGAGTTAGAGTATGACCAGACGGGCAGACAAACCCAATTCACTTTTCAACTGCGTTGGAAAGTTAAAAATATTTCTTGAAGAATCCCATACTTATGAAAATGTTAAGAATGGCATGCTATTTCAAATCCTTCCCCTCAAACAAAATCTTGCCTCCTCTCCCCATTCTAAGAAACTTATTAAATGGCTCCCTGTCCTGTCCGTAAAGCCTGCAAAGTCAAAAAAAAAAAATCTCTGTTTTAGACAGGTACCCTTCTTAGCAAGTATAATTATATAGTGCTTTCTTCATATAAACTTAATTTTTTTTTCCGTTTGCGAAACAATTCTTGTTTTGACAGGTTTCGTATTCGCAAGTTTTACAATAAATGTAATACACCTATACTCTTCAGAGGTATACTATAGAAAGGATGTTAAGCCTTTAAGAATACTTGTAAAAAGGGAAACCGTCTATAATAGAATCCTGTCTTAAACGAAAAAATTGTTAGTCACTATCTTGAAATTATATCTGCTAAGATTAAAAAAAACCCTGCTTAAAACGGAATTTTTCATAGGTTTTCGTTTTGATGGGAGAGAGTACAGGCTCCCCACCCCACCCTTGGCTGTGCCACTGTCCTCAAAGACAGCCTTGCCCCCCCCCCCCCCCCAAGAAAATTCTGAAATGGCACCCCTGGACATATTTTAAATGATTTATCATGTTTGTTATACTAATGTAGTTTATTAGCTTGGAGATGCAATAATCTCTTGAGCTTTAAGTAGAAATTTCTAGTCATAGCATCCTTCACTATTGTTACTCATGAATCATCTGCTTCTGCTCAGTAGTCCCGTTCACTTGGTAAAGTATGATAGCCCGAAAGTATCATAAATCCTATAGAAGTTTTTATTTCGTCTTTAGTGACATTATTGTTTAATTTATTTTTCTCTTCGTGAACATATCGGTTAGTTTCTTCTGCGACCATATCATAAACACTTTCGGTAAAGCATTCTTCAAACAGTTCAACTGGACTCATATTATTAATTTGCGCTGCCAATGTACCCGAATTTCTCTTAGAAAATTTTCCAAAGTTTGGAATGTGTAAGACGGGGTTTCATTTGTCCATACAACTGATATTTCTCTTTTACGTTTACGGGATTTTTTTTTCCTTTTTTATCCGAAATAATAGAGTTGTCATTATCATCTGGTAATGTAATTTCCAATGTACCTGCAAAATCTAATACAACCGGAGTACCCAAAGTATCATCATCGAACTGTTCTTCATCTGTTAGATCATATACATCTGGAGGCAATAATATAACATCTGCTTCTATTTCTTCAGAAAAAAAGATAAGCACTTGCCTCTTCTAAGCTTTTAAAAACTTTTTTTCTACTCATTTTTCATCTTTCTCTTATAGTTTAAATGCAAAAATAAACTCAAGAAACTCTTAAAAAACAATTCTGAATATGAATAAAAACTATACCCAAACGCCCAGCGTCCTCAAACGATGACGGATAAATTTTCCTACTTTTTACGGATACAGTAATAATAATAAATATTAAAAAACATTTAAATAGCATAATATGGGTTATGTCGATTATATTTATACCAAATTTAAAGAATTTACCTCATAAATCCTGTTCCATACAGAAGTATAAAAAATACACAACGTGATTACCAAAAAAAAGAGAAATTATACTGTATCTATCCTGCGCATTTTTACTTAGTTCCAAAGAAATCACATATATTACATTCTGTGGTGCTTCCATCTATCATACCAACTTGTAAATAAAAGAATATTTTTATATTTAATGTAGGAAATAACATCTTTTTACAGCGTCATCAAATGAGGACGCTGGGCGCTAATGGGTTAAGCTGGACAACGAACTCGGTCGAGATATTTGTATGTACTATGTACACACCACGGTACATCTAAATCGATTCATATATACGCCTGTTATCACGTGATAAAAATCAGGACGTTTCAAAATGTCAGCCACGCTAGAAATTCAAAATGCTATAACTCAGCCACTTTTAGGTAGCTTTCATTACAAAAAGCTACCTATTGCAGCCGTTCGGAGGAAAGCGATTTCAAAAAATTTTGGTATATTTTCATCGATCATGACCCCCAGACCCCGAAACCACCCTCCGTTCAAAAGTTGATATATATATATATATATCCATATATATATATATATATATATCTGATCTTTGTCATACTGTAACTCTCGTATTTATGAACCGATTTGGATGAAACTCGGTGTGTACATAGTAGACACCAATGTCTCGACGGAGTTCGTTGGCCAGCTTCATCGGCCATCTTGTTTCAAAATGGCGGCCATTTAAAATTTTTAAAAAAATTTAAAATTAGAAATGTGGTACCAAAAAACTAAAAATTGAAAAATATTTTGTTTTTATGTATTTGACCTTGATACAAAAATTACGGAGAAGTTTTTGTTTTGTCTATATCTTAAAAAATGGCTGAGTTATAGCACTTTCAATTTCTAGCGTGGCTGACATTTTGAAACGACCTGATATTTGTCACGTGATAACAGGTGTATTTTTGAATCGATTTAGATGAAACTCGGTGTGTACATAGTACATACCAAAGTCTCGACCGTGTTCGTTGGCCAGCTTCATCCGCCATCTTCTTTCAAAATGGCGGCCATTTAATTTTTTTAAAAAAAATTAAAATTTGAAATGTGATACCAAAAAATTGAAAATTGAAAAATATTATTTTCTTATCTGTTTGACCTTGATACAAAAATTCCGGAGCAGTTTTTGTTTTGTGTATATCTTAAAAAAGGGCTGAGTTCTAGCATTTTGAATTTCTATTGTGGCTGTCATTTTGAAACGACCTGATATTTGTCACGCGATAACAGGCGTATTTATGAACAGATTTATATGAAACTCGGTGTGTACATAATACATACTAATGTCTTGACCGAGTTTGTTGGCCAGCTTCATCCGCCATCTTCTTTCAAAATGGCGGCCATTTACATTTTTTTTTAAATTTAAAATTTGAAATGTGATACCAAAAATTTGAAGATTGAAAAATATTTTTTTCTTATGTGTTTGACCTTGATACAAAGATTTCGGAGCAGTTTTTGTTTCGTCTATATCTTATAAAATGGCTGAATTATAGCACTTTGAATTTCTATCGTGGCTGAAATTTTGAAACGTCCTGATTTTTGTCACCCGATAACAGGCCTATTCTTGAACCGATATGGATGTACCTTGGTGTGTACAAAGAACATACCAATGTCTCGACCGAGTTCGTTGGCCAGCTTCATCTGCCATCTTGTTTCAAAATGGCGGCCATTTAAAAAAAATTTAAAATTTAAAATGAGGTATCAAAAAATTGAAAAAGATTTTTTAATTATGTGTTTGACCTTAATATAAAGATTCCGGAACAGTTTTTGTTTCATCTATATCTAGAAAAATGGCTGAGTTATAGCATTTTTAATTTCTATTGTGGCTGACATTTTGAAACGACCTGCTTTTTGTCACGCGATAACAGGCGTATTTATGAACCGATTTGGATGTAACTTGGTATGTACATAGTGCATACCAATGTCTCGACCGAGTTCGTAGACAACCTTCATTAGCCATTTTGATTCAAAAGGGAACATTTAAAAAAATTATTTAAAATTTAAAATGAGGTATGAAAAAATTGGAAAATGAAAAAGGTTTTTTTTTTATGTGTTTGACCTTGATACAAAGATTTCAGGGCAGTTTTTTTTTCGTCTACATCTTAAAAAAAGTTTGAGTTATAGCACTTTGAAATTTCTAGCATGGCTGACAATTTGAAACGATCTGATAGTTGTCACGCGATAACACACGTATTTATTAACCTATTTGGATGTAAGAAGGCATTTGGATAGTATATAGCAATGTCTCGACTAAGTTCACTGGCCAGCTTCATCCGTCATCTTGAATCAAAATGGCGGCCATTAAATTAAAAAAAATTATATTTAAAGTGAAGTGCAAAAAATTTAGAAATTGAAAAAGATTTCTTTCTTAAGTATTTGACTTTGATATAAGGATTCCGGAGCATTTTTTGTTTTGTCTTTATCTTAAAAAATGACTCAGATACAGTAGTTTGAATTTCATTATGAGGGTGACATTTTGAAAAATCTGATTTTTGCCTGCGACAGCACCCATATATATCAACCGATTCCGATGTGAGCGAGCGTGTGCACAGGAATTACTAAGGTCTCGACCAAGTTCACTGGTTAGCCTCATCCACCATGTTCTCTTAAAATGGCAGGCACTTCACTTATCGCCGAATTTGGAAACCAAATATAACTTTAAATAAAATCAGCTTGGATAAAGCTGACTAATTTCGCGAAATTCTCATTCATAAGGATTTAGTATTGATAAAAGTCCTTCCGGCCAGTGCCGGGAGGAAGAGGTAGCTTTCATATTCCTTATTTTAAAAAAGCCAACTTATATTATTCAAACACACGAAGCTCAATTTAGTGGAAACCGAATATAGGAGATTCAATACTAATTTTTATCAATACTAAATCATTATGAATGAGAATTTCGCGAAATTAGTCAGCTTAATCCAAGCTGCTTTTATTTAAAATAACTTATATTTGGCTGCCAAATTCGGCGATTTCTTAAAGTGCCTGCCATTTTAAGACAACACGGTGGATGAGGCTAACCAGTGAACTTGGTCGAGACCTTAGTAATTGCTGTGCACATGCTCACTCACATCGGAATCGGTTGATATATACGAGTGTTGTCGCAGGCAAAAAATAAGATTTTTCAAAATGTCACCCACATTAGAAATTAAAACTGCTATATCTGAGCCATTTTTTAAGATAAATACAAACAAAAAATGCTCTTGAACCCTTATATCAAGGTCAAATACTTAAGAAAGAAACCTTTTTCAATTTCTAATTTTTTTGCACCTCACTTTAAATATAATTTTTTTTAATTTAATGGCCGCCATTTTGAAACAAGATGGCTGATGAAGCTGGCCAACGAACTTGGTCGAGATATTGATGCATACTATCCACATGCCTTCTTCCATCGAAATAGGCGAATACGTGTGTTATCGCGTGACAAATGCAAGATCGTTTCAAAGTGTTAGCCATGCTAGAAATTCAAAGTGCTATAATTCAACTATTTTTTAAGATATAAACAAAAGAACAAATTTTCAGAAATAAAAAGTGCTCCAGAATCTTTCTATCAAGGCCAAACACATAAAAAAAATATTTTTCATTTTCCATTTTTTTAATACCTCATTTTAAATTTTAAATTTAATTAAATTTTAAATGTCAACCCTTTTGAAACAAGATGGCGAATGAAGCTGGCCAACGAACTCGGTCGAGACATTGGTATGTACTATGTACAGACCAAGTTACATCCAAATCGGTTCATAAATACGCCTGTTATCGCGTGACAAAAATCAGGTCGTTTTAAAATGTCAGCCACAATAGAAATTCAAAATGCTATAACTCAGCCATTTTTTTAGATATAGACAAAAGAAAACCTGTTCCGGAATCTTTGTGTTAAGGTCAAACAGATACAAAAAAATCTTTTTCATTTTCCAATTTTTTTGTATCTCATTTTAAATTTTAAAATTTTTTTAAATGGCCGACATTTTGAAACAAGATGGCGGATGAAGCTGGCCAACGAACTCGTTCGAGATATTTGTATGTACTATGTACACACCGAGGTACATGGAAATCGGTTCATAAATACGTCTGTTATCACGTGACAAATATCAGGACGTTTCAAAATGTCAGCCACGCTAGAAATTCAAAATGCTATAACTCAGCCATTTTTTAAGATATAGACGAAACAAAAACTGCTCCCGAATCTTTTTATCAAGGTCAAACACATAAGAAAAAAATATTTTTTCAATTTACAATTTTTTGGTACCACATTTCAAATTTAAATTTTTCTTAAAAATTTAAATTGCCGCCATTTTAAAACAAGATGGCGGATGAAGCTGGCCAACGAACTCGGTCGAGACATTGGTACGTACTATGGATAAAATAAGTTACATCCAAATCGGTTCATAAATACTCCTTTTATCGCGTGACAAAATTCAGGACGTTTCAAAATGTCAGCCACGCTAGAAATTCAAAATGCTATAACTCAGCCATTTTTTAAGATATAGACGAAACAAAAACTGCCCCGGAGTCTTTGTATAAAGGTCAATTACATAAGAAAAAAATATTTTTCCATTTTTAATTTTTTGGTACCACATTTCAAATTTTAAATTTTTTAATTTTTTTTAAAATGGCCGCCATTTTGAAACAAAATGGCGGATGAAGCTGCCCAACGAACTCGGTTGAGATATTGGTGCGTACTATGTACACACCAAATTACATCCAAATCGGTTCATAAATACGAGAGTTACAGTGTGACATAGGTCAGATATACATATATATATATATATATATATATCAATTTTGAACGGAGGGTGGTTTCGGGGTCTGGGGGTCATGATCGATGAAAATATACCAAAATTTTTTGAAATCGCTTTCCTCCGAACGGCTGCAATAGGTAGCTTTTTGTAATGAAAGCTACCTAAAAATTAGTATTTAATCTTCTATAATCGGTTTCCACTAAATTTAGCTTCGTGTGTTTGAATAACATCAGCTAGCTTTTTAAAAATAAGGAATTTGAAAGCTACCTCTTCCTCCCGGCACTGGCCGGAAGGACTTTTTAAGATATAGACGAAACAAAAATTGCTCCCGAATCTTTTTATCAAGGTCAAACACATAAGAAAAAAATATTTTTTCAATTTTCTTTTTTTTGGTACCACATTTCAAAATTAATTTTTTCTTAAAAATTTAAATGGCCGCCATTTTTAAACAAGATGGCGGAGGAAGCTGGCCAACGAACTCGGTCGAGACATTGGTATGTGCTATGTATAAACGAAGTTACATCCAAATCGGTTCATAAATACGCCTTTTATCGCGTGACAAAATTCAGCACGTTTCAAAATGTCAGCCACGCTAGAAATTCAAAATGCTATAACTCAGCCATTTTTTAAGATATAGACGAAACAAAAACTGCTCCGGAATCTTTGTATAAAGGTCAAATACATAAGAAAAAATCATATTTCCATTTTCAATTTTTTGGTACCACTTTTCAAATTTTAAATTTTTTTTAAAATTTTAAATGGCCGCCATTTGGAAACAAAATGGTGGATGAAGCTGGCCAACGAACTCGGTCGAGACATTGGTATGTACTATGTATACACCGAATTACATCGAAATCGGTTCATAAATACGAGAGTTACAGTGTGACAAAGGTCAGATATATATATTTATATATATATATATAATAAATTTGAAATCACAAATATATGAAGAAATGGATAAAGTTTTAAAGATGATCCAGAAATGAACATATGAAATCAGTATGCAATATAAGAAACTATGAATGACTCACAGAATCATCAGAGGAGCTTGTGAGTTCATTCATAGAAGATGCGTTATTTCATCCAATTTTGTCGGCATTAAGCCTAAAATGACAAAATTTAGCTCCTAATAACGCAAACATTACAAAAAACAGATAATAAAAAGCCAAGAGATCCAAAGAAAGATACACCTCACACAGGACATTAAAAATTATAAAATAAAAAAATAAAAATGATAAAATAAAAAAATAATAAAAGGGCAATTGATTAATTTAACGTTTTAAAGACAAAAAATTGTAATATAAAAAAATGAGAATATAAATAACATTTAAAAAGATGAGGAATTTTTGAGATAGTAAAATTTATCCTTGTATTATGTAAATAAATTTGAAAATTTAAAAAGCAATGAGGAACATTGAGACAGAAAAATATATCCTTAAATGATGATGCAATATGTGGAAATATATTGTGTTAAATGCATGATACCCCGTATTTTTTTTTTAATTATATGTCCATACAATATATAAGCATATATACATACACTTATACACGCTCACACACATAAAAACATACAAAGTTTTAATCTTATATATCAATTTTGAACGGAGGGTGGTTTCGGGGTCTGGGGGTCATGATCGATGAAAATATACCAAAATTTTTTGAAATCGCTTTCCTCCGAACGGCTGCAATAGGTAGCTTTTTGTAATGAAAGCTACCTAAAATCTGCAAACAAAATCGAAAAAGTAAACACTAACCCGGTTAGAATTCAATCTCAGCTATTCTAAGCAAGAAAAACAATTATTTGAAACTTAATATGCAAGTGAGAAATTTTTAAAAGAACGCTCCCATAGGTTTAACATTAGCGATCCAGTTTCTTCGCGTGAATTGTGTAGGTTCTTAACGCTCAAGCTAATTTTAATCCTATGGGAGCGTTGTTTGCATATTTCTTGCTAGCATTTTAATTATTAAATGATTTATATTTTTTAAGGATTTGTTTTCTTCTGTTTTTGCATAGGGTACCCGCGGTCGATAACTTTTATTGTGCATGAGGAGGGTTGGGGGGGGGGGGGGGCTGTGTGCCAAAATCCATGTTTGTCCCGGGCCCAAAAAAGGCTAGTTTCGGCCCTGGGGCCATCCCATTTTCTGGTATTGTCTTCTTTTAACAAGCTTTCTGATTTATCCAAATAAAAGTATTTTCATTAAACTTATTGGACTTTGCCTTTAAAAATTAGTTTCTGTATGGGATTGCGATGTTTGTGTTTTTGCATAGACTTCTTTCAACCGATCTGATCTTCAAACCTTTCCCTCAAAGAAAATATAACTTAATAGATATTTATCTTAAATACTTCAAAGCCATAGATTTGATACATGTAGTATCCAACTATTTTTTTTTAATTAAAAATGTGTCTACACCCGTAAGGCATGGTGACGTCACGGCGACGTCGTTGTGAAGTCACACTGTGATTTTGTGACCGTCGATGTGACGTCACAGTGACTACAATGCGAAGTCGTTATGGCCGTTTTAGAGGTCGTTTGTGATGTCACATTGTGACCACTCTGTGAAGTCACGGTGTGACTAATTTGTGAAAAGTGTGTCATTTGTGACTATTTTGGCATTAGCTTTGTGACGAACCTGTAACGAAAGCGACAATGATTTGAAGTCACATTGTGACCAATTTGTAAAATATGTGTCATTTGTTACGAACTTGACATAAACAATGTGATGATTTTAAATGAAAAACAGAATTCAAATTAATTGCTTAAAAGGCGCTAAGACCAACATAGTGAAAAAGATTCCGTGCCGGGACTCGAACCCGGGCCATCAATATAGCACACTGACATTCTACCGACTAAACCACATGGAACGATACCCAGCTGGGAAAATTTCTCACTATTACATGTTGGCAAGGCTACAAACGCAGCACAAGATGGAATATTTATCGTGAGCCACCGACATTGAGCAAATACGAAACTTAATTAAATCCAGCATCGATTGAAACTATATTAATACTTGGAAATTTTTCCAAAGAGAACCATTCGCCTTGCATACAATATTTCGAATGAAAATCAAATTTCAAATTACATGCTTAAAAGGCAATTTTAATTTTAAATTTGATTTTTATTTGAAATATTGTATGCAATGCGAATGTTTCTCTCTGGAAAAATTCCTAAGTATTAATATAGTTTCAACCGATGCTGGATTTAATTAAGTTTCGTGTTTGCCCCATGTCGGTGGCTCACGATAAATATCCCATCTTGTGCTGCTTTTGTAGCCTTGCCAACATGTAATAGCAAGAAATTTTCCAGGCTAAGTATCGTTCCACGTGGTTTAGTCGGTAGAATGTCTGTGCGCTATACTGATGGCAGGGGTTCGATTCCCGGCATTGAATCTTTTTTACTAAGTTGGCCTTTGCGCCTTTTAAGTAAATAATTTGAAATTTGATTTTCATTTGAAATATTGTATTCAAGCCGAATGTTTCTCTCTGGAAAAAATTCTGAGTATTAATACTGTGATGGTTCTTGCCATAAACACTGTGATGAATTTTAAAATGCAAAATTTTAAAATAAAGTTTTGTTTGAAATATAAATTCTTATCTTTTTGCCGTACTTTTTAGCAAAATATCGCTATTTTGAAGTCCTATTCTTCTAAAACATTTTAAAATTTTCCACTTAAAAAACAATGCTTATCAACTGACATCTTTTTTTATTAAGTTTTAAGCTTTATCTTGAGTTCAAGCTTGATATTAAGAATGTGTAAAATTTTAATGTGTTGTGATTAGTCATTGCTTTATTAAACATGACATGATAAGCCATATTTATTTAAATTTTTTATTCCCGTGTATATTGTATTTTGTGAATATGAGCTAAATAGATTTGGTATATTTTATAGGAAAAGACTGATCTGCGAAATAGAAAAAAACAATTAAGAAAAATCATGCGTTAAGCATAGATTATAAAACACTTTCCAACGCTTCCTGAATGCTTTAACAAGACATCGTAATTTAGGGAAATAACGTGAATAATATAACTAAGTAAATATTTTAGAAAACACATAAAACATTTGAAAAACTGATTTCAGCATTTACCGTCCATAGCCAAATATGTTTTCTAATTCTTTTGAACATCCCTGCATTTGATCTGTAAAATGATATACATATTATATAATGGGAAAATTTATTTTTGCAAGAAAACGCATAACAGGTTGAAATTCTCTTTCAGCAATTTATACTAATATATGGAAACATACTTGAATACTTTTGTATAATCTTGTAGTTTACCTAGAACGTTTATTACGCGCTACTGCTTAGTTAAAATTTAATTCAAACACTCTTAAAACTGCTGAAATCACATTTCCAGAAATTATAATTTATAGATGACCATGTATTCAATTCTTTACGTGACCCTGTATATCATTTTATCTATATTCTATAAACATTTCTTAGTAAATTAAATGCAGTTCAACGTAAAAATCCATAACTCATTTAAAAACTACCTTTAATCAATTTGCGCATATACCCAGTAACCCTTACGAATACTTTTATGTAGTCCTGTATATGAATTATAGCATTTATATATACCATACTCTATGCATAAATATAGTGAATCATAAAAGCGCATATCATAATTAAAAATGCATTTCCAGCAATCATCCCTAATGAACTTCGGATACAATATAGTATCGGAAATATTTTGTGTGTCCTGTAAATGCTATATACATTTCGTATTATCATGAAATAATGTATAGTGTGTAAACCTCAGCGACTTATATCAATTTCATTATATATTAAATAGATTAACATAATTAAAGTACGCCGCAAATTCCAATACGCCAATTCCCTCCATCCCTGTATAATAATGTATTGGAACCCCCTTTTTAGCCCTGTAAATGAACAATAACTATTCGTTGCACCACATACTCTTCAGAATGCATATTTTAGTGCGTTTCATAAATTCATATCAATTTTATTCTGTTTGAAAGCGTGTAAAGTCGTTAAAAATCATTTGAAACGATTTTTTCCCGTAGGCCGTAGTGTAACGAAATACTCTTGACTGTTCCTGTAGATGAATTAAACACGCTACAAACTTCATTACAAATAGGGACCGTGCTATGGTAAACGTCAATAACATCCAAAAATTTCAAGGCAATCCGAGTATATTTGCAAGAGTTAGACCGCGGACAGACGGCCAGACAAACCGAAGTCATAAACACTTTTCAACTTTGTTGAAAAGTATTAAAAAGAACATAAAAACGTAAAATAAATGATTGCATATTAACTATTTTTATTGTTTAAAAACATTTTAATGTAGAAAGTAGTTATTAATTGCTTTAAAAAAATATTCAGTCCTATATTACGTAAGTACATACCAACTTTTTAAAAAATATACTAAAGCAGTTTAAGCTATAAACTTGTTATCACAGGCATGAAAAACACTTTATTTCAATGCTTAAATATATTTAATTTTTTTATTCCAGTGATTACATATATCGAAAACGTAGAAAATGAATTTACAATCGAAGAAAATTTAATAACTGATTCTGAGTGCCTACAATTAAATGTTTGATTAAAATCACAAACAGAAAAAAAAAAAAAAATGCTTACATAATGTTAATTTCTAATCTGAAACAATTTCTAATTTCATATTTAACTCCAAAATAATAATGATGCTATAAGTGTTAGTAACTAGAAAACATTAAAAAGCCGAAAAAAATTCCACACCACTGTTTCAACACATTTTCAATCTCAAGAGACTAAAAATTAATATTTACATTCATTCCACTATGAATGTAGGCACGAATCAGTCTCTGCGCCAGCTTTTTTTTTTTTTTTTTTTTTTTTTTCCGAGCGATGGCAGATTGAGATACAACAGAATCGAATAAAAATATCCTTCTGAAAACAATACAGACCAGTCTCTTTCTATATGTGTAACATAAAACTACTTAACTCATCATTATAATATATACAAAACTGGAACAAAATATTTAAATTAAATAAGACTTACATATATGCTTCATCAATAATATCCGTATATTTGTAATATCCTAAAATGGCAGATGTCTTTCTTTTATATTAAAAGAAGTGCTGTAGGCGTGCTGGTGTTCTAAACAGTGGAGTGAAGTGACTTCCCGCGTATTCTCTTGTTTATTCTATGGTAATATCGCGAAGCAGACGATTTGAGCAGGTGTGTTTTTATCATTTATTTGTTTTTGTAAACAACTGATTTGAATCTGAAATGCGCAATAATTATATGAGAGTGTAACAATCAGTGGAGGATTATTATATTAAATTGCAATGCTAGATAAAATTGAAATCATGAAAAAAGAATACTTTTACTGTCTTAGATATCAAATTCATAAAATGTAGCATGAAAATTTAGTTTATTAATGCTTGTATCGTGCAATTTATTTATTATGTCCCCCCCGTTATGTGACAGCGTTTCTGTCCCATACCTTTTTTTTAATTCAATATTTAATTTAAAACATAACTTTCTTACTTTTAGATCATATTATCCTCCCCCCCCCCCCCCTCTTTCCTATAATGAAATATGTGATTAAATTCATTTCTCAAAAACATCCAGAGTTTGGTAAGGTGATTTCTTTCATTTTTCTAAAATTATCTTTAATTCAATGCGCTCAAATAATCATTTCCTTTTTCTTTTCTTATTTTAATCTGTAACTACCCGTTTTTGCTGCGTGTGCAAAGAAATAAATAAGAATTAAATAGCACAGCTGCTAGTCTCATTTCATGTTCTTGCATTGGATATTTTTCCCCGCCGTAGTGATAAGAAATTTTTATCGCTACTAATTCGTGAACCTTGAATAAATATATTAACAGTAAAAAAGTAAAAATGAACAGATCTTATGGGAAGCATGTATTTATCGTGCTTTGTGGTCGAGCTAAAAGCCAGATGCCTGTAATTTCCGGCATTCTTCTCTGGCGGCGGTCTACTTTGTGAAAGCTGTTGGATAAACAATTTCGGTTTGTCTGTTACTTTTCTCATCCTAATTAGAAGCGCTTACTTGCAATCCAGATTTTTGTGGTAATGTTTATCGCCAAAAGCCTTTGTACACTTTCGCGCAGTCACCAAAAGTTGTAAATTGGCGATGCTGTGCCACGCCAAGATTTCTTGTTTTCGTGCAAAAAACTGGACTTCTGTTTCAGCTCTCGAGATGTAAAGTTGTCTAATAAGAAAAGGCGCTTCGGCGCCCCATGTATTGTGGGGTCTCTCTCTCCCATTTTGGCTCCTGAACCACCTTTCTTTTATAAGATTTTTAATAAAGAAATAGTTCCTGTAATATGGTTGGAGTTTTTGCATTTTAAACGAACCATCCCACTGAACACCTTTACATAAAATTTGACAGCGTTTCTGTCCCATACCTTTTTTTTAATTCAATATTTAATTTAAAACATAACTTTCTTACTTTTAGATCATATTATCCTCCCCCCCCCCTCTTTCCTATAATGAAATATGTGATTAAATTCATTTCTCAAAAACATCCAGAGTTTGGTAAGGTGATTTCTTTCATTTTTCTAAAATTATCTTTAATTCAATGCGCTCAAATAATCATTTCCTTTTTCTTTTCTTATTTTAATCTGTAACTACCCGTTTTTGCTGCGTGTGCAAAGAAATAAATAAGAATTAAATAGCACAGCTGCTAGTGTCATTTCATGTTCTTGCATTGGATATTTTTCCCCGCCGTAGTGATAAGAAATTTTTATCGCTACTAATTCGTGAACCTTGAATAAATATATTAACAGTAAAAAAGTAAAAATGAACAGATCTTATGGGAAGCATGTATTTATCGTGCTTTGTGGTCGAGCTAAAAGCCAGATGCCTGTAATTTCCGGCATTCTTCTCTGGCGGCGGTCTACTTTGTGAAAGCTGTTGGATAATTTCGGTTTGTCTGTTACTTTTCTCATCCTAATTAGAAGCGCTTACTTGCAATCCACATTTTTGTGGTAATGTTTATCGCCAAAAGCCTTTGTACACTTTCGCGCAGTCACCAAAAGTTGTAAATTGGCGATGCTGTGCCACGCCAAGATTTCTTGTTTTCGTGCAAAAAACTGGACTTCTGTTTCAGCTCTCGAGATGTAAAGTTGTCTAATAAGAAAAGGCGCTTCGGCGCCCCATGTATTGTGGGGTCTCTCTCTCCCATTTTGGCTCCTGAACCACCTTTCTTTTATAAGATTTTTAATAAAGAAATAGTTCCTGTAATATGGTTGGAGTTTTTGCATTTTAAACGAACCATCCCACTGAACACCTTTACACCCCCCCCCCCCCCGCCTTTCGTGATAGAATTTACTATTTGCTATCCACTAATATATTTTCATTCCTTATGTCGCTGTAACTCGGGACGTCGGGACTGCTTAAAATATTTCTCTTCATTTTCAAAGATTTTTGAAGTGTTTTTTTTTTATCACATATGTGACGTGACATACGTTACATGCAGTGACATAATAGTGTCGTCACAATTATCTTTTAATTGCCAGAAAAATATAATTTTACGGTAAATAACATGTTTTGAAGAATTTTTGCAATTTTTTAAAGTTTTCTAAGAAGTTCACATCTCAGTCACAATGTGACATCACTGAGTGGTGGCATTTTGGTCACAGATGTGACGTGACCACAGTGACTTACAGTTACATCACAACGAAGTCACCGTGACCATGCATGCTGTGAGGGCATTGCAGGGAAAAGTGGATATCAGTGAATGGGATATTACATGCACGACAACCAGTAGGTCAAGCAAGAAACCGCTTGCTGACAAAAGCATTTTGCATTTTCGGATAGGACTATACTCTATGTAATTTTAATTGATTTCTCAAGGCCATCTGCCCTCCTCACTTCATCCCTTTCTTGCCATGGGAAATAGTAGAACGGTCAATCAACCAAATGCGGCGTTACCATAGTTACTGACCTGAGATAAGGGCCGGGAAACTGACCTTGAAAAGTCCATATAAATTACATACCGTAGTGTTGCCAGGTATCCCGATTTAGGCGGGTTGTCCCGATTTTCAGAAGTTTCAAGACTCGTCCCGCGTAACCAACTGCGCGGGACGTCAAAAGTCCCGCTTTTTCAGGATGCACACATTTTTTTTAAATTTCTTTTCATACCACGCTGTTCTTTAGTCCTCATCGAGTGGAACTTAATACAGTAAAACCCGTGAAAATAGAACCTGTCAATAACGGAATATGTCTATGATTCCGCCGAAAAGAAATATCGTACAAATGTACTTCCTAAGACAGATACCTAGTGTTGAATTCAGACACTTTTCTCCGGGATTGATTTCTGTGACTCCAGGGGGGGGGGGGGGGGCATTATAGAGTTACGGGGCGGAATTGCACTTTTTGACCATTGAAAACACGAAATCTCAAATCTTCCGGGGGGGGGGGGGATATCATCTCATTGCTCCGGGGGGAGAAAGTCCTCCCGAAGTCACCCCCTGAATTCAACACTGCAGACACCTGTCTAATGCGCAATATTTTTTCTAGTCTCTATAGATTCTGTTTTCCCAGGTTTTATTCTACTTTCTTTAGTACAACCTGTGGAAGCGGAAATTGTTTATAAAGGAATCCTGTCTTAAACGTAAAATTTCAAAGTAACTACGGAATGAATGCCACACAACTATTACTGTACTATCAGAAACCTCTAAAAAACGGAATTAGCTTCCGTTTTAGCGATTACCCTTTCACAGATTCTACTATATGAGATTAAATATTCTTTTTATTCAGTATAGTAAAACCTACTAAGACGGAATTTCAAGTGACGGAGGAAGATTCCGTTTTAGATAGGTTTATGTCTTAGCAGTTGTAACTTTATGATAGTTCTTCCATGGGGAACAGGAATTTGTTCCGTTTAAAACAGGATTCCGTTATAGCCGGGTTCTCTTTTCATGGAATTTTTATGTCCCGATATAAAAGGCTGTGTCCCGCTTTTTTTGTCTTCTTGTCCCGCTTTTCGTGACAGTGGACTTGGCAAACACTAGATAGGACATATATTAATTTTCTGCAATTAAGAAAACCTTTTTCTGAATCGGAAATTTAAAAAAAATCAGACCAAGAAGGAGTTAAATTTAAAAAGTTTTAACAGGATAATCTTTAAGATCATCTTTACCAGATTCAACAATACTATAGCCTCTCAAAACTGTTCTCAAATCCAAACTCGCAACTTCTGGCGTATTTTTACGAAGTCTAGTTCAAATCCTAGACGTGTATACTGGAAAGTGCTTTTATTCACAGACTATGAATTTGCGTAGGGGAGACCGGGGGAATGGCGCCACTCGGGGTTATGCCGCCATCCCGCCTAGTTTAAAAACTAACGGCAGTTTGAGATAGTGAATGCGCCTGCACTATAGTGGCCAAGAATAGAAACAGTGCCTAGAGTGAGAATGATTTTGTTGTACGCAGGGGCGCGCCAGCAGTATCCAGCGCCTGTGTGCAGAATTCAGTTGGCGCCCTATACACCTCCCCCCCCCCTTCGAAAATAAATCTTTATAAGAAAAATTCTTTGAGAATCTATAATAGCATAACTGCCATGCTGCTGGAGTTTTATCCCAGATCAAATAAAGTTTTTTGAACCAGAAAATTATTTAATAAAATGTATCTTGTTTCTATAGGGTTCGTATTTTATTTCATTTATTAAACAAAATTTCTGGTTCCAAACATTTAAATTACATGAAAAATAAGGAAGGTTGGCAGCTATGTAAATAAAATTCGAAACAGAATAAAGCCTATGAAAATAAAACCTGTCTGTATCATAATCCTGCATTAAATGGTAAAATTTCACTATCTCAGACAAAATAATAAAATACAATAATAATAGACTGCATCCATACTAATGAAATAAAGTGGTTTGTCATCTCTAATTTGCATATCGATATTAATGTAAAAGAAAGACGTTTGCCTTTACTCTGCATGTGTTAGCGATGGCTAAGAAAATCTACCGAGCATAGAGGTCTGAAAACTTGGATAAGGATAGGCGATGGCAGGTCGAAATGCACCTGGGGATCAGATTTTTCATTTTTTGATAATTAGCCGATGTATAATTAAAAGCCATAATGATAATGGCAAAATGACGAACTTCCTTTCTTCAAAGTAATCATGCCTTTACATATCTCAGACTGACGAAAGCGTAACGTTCGATTTTCACTGCATTTTGAAATTGCGATGGACGGGTCCTCGAAGAGTTAAAAAAAATCGTCTTATGGTTCCAATTCAAAGGGTAGGTATCTTTCGTTACTCTTTCAAAAAACCTTTTTATTTGGCCGCGATTCGCGTCAGTTTTCAAGTTTTTCCGTTTTTCTGAAGTTTCAAAATTAAAAAAAACAAAAAACAAAAAAAAAAAAAAAAAAACCCTATCAATACATTCTTGGTATTTTTCCGAATCTAACGATATCTCTGGTGTGAACAAATATTAATATTTAGTACTATTTCAAAACAAAACAAAAAACTCTTTAAGTCATTTCAAGGATTTGCCTGAGATGTTTTTCTCTCAGTGCAAATTTTCCCAAGATATCGTTTCCCGTCTCAGCGATATGTGCTTGTGCTTTGAATATCATTTCGTGTTTCAAATAAGTGAAGGGATGGTATGCATTTTATATTATTTATGTTTTATCACGAATTTTTGGTCAGAATTGAAACTTTTATATATCTAAATGCCAGAAATTAAATAAAAATTCGTGCTCTAACTCTATAAAATAGACTCGGATAGCCATGGAATATTTTAAATGTTATTTAAGGTTTTATATAACCCTTATTATAGCGTGGGCAAATCGGGACTTTGCCCAGGTGTCCCGGACCTCAAGTGGCCACCAAATTCATATAATGATTTATAAAATATTTACTTTTTCCCAATTCCAACTCTGAACATTTTCAAATACAAAATACAAATTTCATCTTTAAAAGGTTCTAGTTAACTTCTGAAAATTAAATTTCACAGAGCTTTTGTAAAGCTAAACTCAACCACTATTAAATTAGAAATAATATTTTGATTTTAAGAGATTGAATTAGCAATTAACTTAAATCATATCAAAACTTTAGTGGTTGAAAATAATCAGTTTTTTTTTTTTTTTTTTTTTTTTTTTTTTTTTTTTTTTGTCATGAGATAAATTTTTTTTAGAAGTTTTTCTTTTAGCTTTGAGTTAAATATGAAAAACAAACTCAAAATTGCCATCTTTTTAGATTTATTGAAAAAACAATTTCTACTTGTGAAGTAGAAAGTATTTGATTTGATATTATGTTGTGTGTAGTACAACTTAAAAAAAATGTAAAATAAAGTAACTTTATTAATTCATATTTACATGTTAGAGTATTTGACACTCTTTCAGTTGCGGCTCTTCCATTGGAGCACATAAACACGTGAACCCCCAAAGAAAAATGAAGAAATAATTTATCATCAAAATAAATAAAATAATTATAAAAAATGTTTTGTCAATGTCCAATATGAGTAATATTCACGCTAGAGATGAGTTCGGGCTCTCTTTTCGAAGCCCGGGCCAGCCCGAGCCTGAAACATTTTTTGTCATTAGAGCCCGATACCGAAAATGTAAACCGAAATTTTTTTTAAATAAAAATTGCATAAAAGTTATTCTAAATGTAATATCTATTTTTTTTAACAACTTCGTACATCACAATAACTGTTAATACATAGCACATAATTAATTTTATGACATTTACATTCAATCTTATCAAAAGAGAAACCCCTAAAAAGATTCTCATATTTTTCTCTCGCAACAAGCAAATCTGACGTGAACATTAACGAAGTGCGTTTTAGAAATAAATGAATGAATGAAATTTGCAGAAATTACGATTTATATGACGAAGAATCGAACAACGTTTTTCTATTTCCTATAAAAGGTATACATCTTTCGTAATTCTCGTGTTCTTGAAAATCAGCTTAAATTAAAAATTCAACAACACTGTTATCTGAAAGATCCGATGCTTCTTATGGGAAAAGTGTATCGATTGTAATGCTCATTGACTATTAACAGAAGAGATTACTTTTTTCGCCTAGATTGTCAAATAATAAAATAAAATAAAATAAAATAAACGATCCAATTTAAAAATATCCTACTATTTATTTGTCTTGGCGCATTATGAACTATCTAGTGCATCCAGTTATCGTCAATCGTATAATAAATCTGCAAATATTGCAAATTTCTTTTAAAATAGCGTTGACGTTGTAACATTAATCAATCATCACATACAATTATTTATACCCAATTTAAAACCAAAATTCTCCTTTTACAAATATAATTAACTGAAACTTCCTTCCCTTTTAAAAACATCATATATATCTCTTTATCTCTAATGCAGCTAATAAATATTCCTTTTAATGTTTACCAAACTATCAACTGTTAAAAAAAAAAAATCAACTTTCACACTTTTATAAACAAACAGTAAAATATTCCCGAATAAATAAATATATTTTTTTGATCATTTGCTTTTCTTTTGCGCAGTAATTTTTCAAGTAGCGTTCTTATACTAAAATAGAAAAACACTATTTCTATTTTTCTTTCATTCTGATCAAAATAACATAATTTCTTATGGAAAATGTAATTTTCAACCCAGGCGTCGTAAGGACGAGAAGTAGGTGATAACAGACACATGCCCCATTTATTTACTAAAACCACAGGAAACTGAAAGATTAGTGATTATTATGAAAGGAGTAATTAAATTACTTTTACAAGGATAACAGCTTTTTAACAGAGATAAAAATAAGGAATACTGAATTTATTTTAGACATTTAAATAGATTTTAGACATTAAAACATCTTAAAAAGCATTAACAGAATATAATATGGGGAACACAATAAATTTTGATGATTATATATTAATTAATATATGATTACTTCTTATATCTTTTAAATGTTTTTTTTCATACTTGAATAAACAAAATTTTCAGGTTAAAAAAAAAAATGAGCCCGAGCCTGAAGGCTGGTATGAAAATCGAGCGCGAGCCCGTCTCATCTCTAATTCACGCACGCCTCACTCCCCTCCTATCCCCCTTTTTTTAGAAACGTCTATAACAGGGTCGGCGACAATTTTTACATCCGCGTGCTAATATTTTTGAAAAAAAAATTCAACTGAACATGGCGTGCTAACTCCCCCCCCCCCCCCCCTCCTCGCGCGCGACTTCTCATTCCCGCACAAAAATAGCGAATTAATTTAATAGTGAATTATAAGTTAGTTTAATTCTAATAATAATAAATAATAGTGTCAACATTATATATCATTATTAGATTATTATAAATACGAGTTGGAACCCGTCGAAATTCGACGAATTAAAATGTTTAGAATGGAACTGTTAGATCGAACTTATAATAAACCTACAAAAATAATTACAATAAAAAATTCATCTTGCATTGGTTGTCTAAGTCTTAAAACAATTAATGTTTTTATCTAAAATTACCAAAATATTATTCCCACAAACTTCAACTGCTTAAATTATTGAAAAATTAAACTGTATTAGTATACGTAATCAAGATGAGTAATTATGTTGAAGTTATCGATTGAGGATAAATGTTAAGTTGGATATTTTTTTGCTAAATGTTAATCTCTCTGTTTGTTTTGTTCTAACTTTCTTTTTTATTATTACGCAAAAGAAGTAGTTACAAACATTTAAAATGGAAGTTAGTAAAATCAATATTTCGGAAGTAAAGCTGTTTAACCTTCACATATAGCAATACATTAGTCATATGAACTATTTTTGTCCCCCTTTTTTTAGTACTTAAATAGTGCGTAGTTACGTTGACCTGTTAAATTAAACAAAAGTTTTATTCTTTCCATAATAAAGTATAAATATTTTATAAAATTCGGAAACATTCGGAATACATTAAATACATTTTTCAAATAGAAAGAAATTAAGTGAAGTATCAAAATTATAGGTCATTTCGTGTACATTAATTTTCTAGATGTTAAAATTTAATGGAAATATAACCAGAACTTTATTACAAAATCATGCGAGTAAGCTGCAAAATAACCGTTTTAAATAAATTGACTTTATATATATAAACATTGATTATGGCATATGGAAGATGTATTTTATGCCATAACATTTATTCTAATGAAAATGTTTTAATTTGTTTTGTTTAAAGTATATCAAATTAACTAAAATTTTAATGTCAGTAAATGTTTTTAAGTAAAAGATTTTATATTTATACTCAATTTTTCATTTGTTAAAATAGTTTATAATTACAAAATAATTGACTATATATATTTTTTCATAAGTCATTTCATAGTACTATATAATTTAGTATTTTGTTCCTTTTGTTTATAAATGGTGAGGCTACAAAGTCACGCGAAGACACTAGCAAGCTGATTTTAAATCTATGAAAGCGTTCTTTTTGAATTTCTCGTTTGATTTTCAATATTTTTAAATGACTTTTTCCCTTTTTTCTATTAGGATAACTTAGGCTCTCACAGACCGGTGCTTTTTTCAATTTTCATAGTTTAACTTGCAAATTTCAGTTTATCTACAAACACTACTGAAATTTTGTTTCATTTGGAATTTTAGTACTAACACCAGAGACTTTTGAATAGGTGAATTTTAATTATAACACTCCTGTACAAAAAGTTTAGTAATAAAAGTCATCCTATGAGTTAATCGCGTCTTTTATTCATCTTTCGATGGAGCGGTCTCACACACCGCTTCACACTAGTTATGTGACAATTTCTGTGACATCAGTTAAAGGTTAACCTCTAAAGGGGCTTTTTAAAATTTTTTCGATTTTGGTTGAACGAAAAAAAAAATTATTGTAAATACAAACGAGAAATTTGAAAAGAACGCTCCCATAAGTTTTAACATTAGCTTGCGAGTATTTTTTTTTTTTAATATATTGGTAGTTTTATCCCCAACTGCTGTGATAGAAATTGTTGCATAGCTACGGTGAGCGGTCTCTGAGACAGATTGATCGAAAGAGGAATAAAATGCTTAATTAATTAATAGGATATTGTTCCTGTACTAAATTTTATGTGCAGGAGTTTTCTAATTAAAAATCATTTATTCAGAAATCTCTAGCGATAGCACTCCAAACGAAATAAAATTCCAATAGTATCTATTTAGTTAAATTGAAAGTTTCAAATTGTACTTTGAAAATAGAAAAAATCAGCTGTTTCAGACCGCTAACTGCAGTTAAGGGTTTAACTTTTAACTTTCTGTTTAACTATAAGTGGAATTTTGTTTCTTTTATTTACCTCTTTTACTAGAGACTTGTGAATAGGCTTTTAAATATTATTATATTAATATTTCACTAATGACTTGATAATATTAATTATAATAATCCTGCACATAAATATTGGCTATTAACATTTCACTAGAGGCTTGGAAATATTAATTAGAATAATTCTGTACATAAATATGGGCTATATGGGACGATGGCCTACTTCAAAGTAGGGGAAAGTAGGGTAATGACGCTCAGAAGGGTAATCCCGCTCACCAAATATCTCTAAACAGAATAGAATTGAAAACATGCGATCGGTACCGGTACCTAGAGAACTTCATCCTAAGTTCCCAATAAGGATTTAGTACCCGTCGGGAGGAAAATATTTTTGTGTCCTCACATAATTAGTTTGAAGTAGTTTTATTATAAAATTCTACAATATATAACTTGAAAGTAAGTGTATGCTCTTATTTTCAAATATTAATTTACTCATTATGTCTGCAAAATATATACACTTAGCTGTACTTTCATGCTTTTATTTATTTTTGTAGTGCATTGTTTACGCCACTTATAATGCATTAAAACCCAACATGGCGATAGCGGGTAATGGCGCTCGCGTGGAATTCCAGAGATGTGTTGCCAGTTTGCAACTTTTTTTAATTCAAATTTGTTGATTGACACCACTTTTTTGAAATGGTAAAATTCCCCTGTTTTCGCCTTAATTAATATGTCATTAAACAAAGAGAATTTTACGATTTCAAAAAAGTGGGGAAATTAAAAAACCTAAATATAAAAAGTTACCAACTATATGTCTAACACAATATGTGTAAAGTAGTTGCAAAAAGTCTGCAGTGGTGTGAACAGCCCACACAACTCCATATGTGACTTTTATCTTACTTAAACGTTGTATTCAAACTCTGAGCGCAGTTATCCTACCATGTCGGGCATTACCGCTCTATCGATGGTCATTTAAATAAAACGATAAAAAAAATTCCTAAAACTTTTACGAAAATTAGTTGATTGCAAACTGTTCCTTAAGCTTTGGAGTTATACTTCGTTAATAAAATATTGATTTTTTTGTCTAAATTTGACTAGATATTCATGTTTTTCCTTAAGTGAGCTTCATTCCCCTACTTTCCCCTAATTACTCATTTAGTTACTTGATCTTTTAAATAATATAGTCATTAACATGTAGAATTATATATATTGAACATATGTATACCATGTGTGTATGAATATTGGGAAAGAGTTTCAAATCATTCAAAATTGCCAATGCTCATAGAATCACCAAAAACAATTTATTTAATTCAATACTTATAAATCCCTGCATTTATTCAATGCAGTATGCATTAATATAAAAATGTTAAATCTAGATATGATTTTTTAAACTTAGGTATAGTATTTTACTTAACAGTTTCTATTCCCAATATTTTCATAACCTTTATGTGGAAAAAGAGACTGTCTCATTCTAAGTTGACTATGGATTACAGAAAATACATGAATAAGCAAAAACTTCAATGATATTTAATGCTTAACTGTCATTAGCGGTCTCACAGGCCGCTGCTTATTTTCAATCGTCACAGTTTAACTTGTAACTTTCAGTTTAACTATAAATACCGTAGGAGATCTTTATAGCACAATTCTATATAATGCAAACGCGCAACTTCTCATATGTAAGCAATGAATATTGTACCTAAGAAGCACCTGCATTCCACATTGTAGAAATATTGATACTCTCTGGAGGACTAAATTTGATACATTATTTCATCTTTAAAATTTCAGAATTTTTTTTATAAAAAAATATTGGTATTACTATTAAATTAAAAAAAATTTGAAAATGAGTAATAAAATGATTTGGTTCAGGCATATTTGGATCATGTTAATTTAGTAATGTGGGAACTGATTATATTATGCAAAATTTTATAATCTGCACAACTTTTGATCCCAAGGAATGGAATATAAAGATCTTTATATGAAGTTCACAGAAATGGGGATTGCTTTGGGGCCTATAGCTACAATGGCTGCCGCCGTATGAAGATCTATGGCAATGGATATGTTCCAGACGTACTCGGCCATGTTTTCAAGGTAAGTTTAAGGATTTGGTGGAATGTGATCTACAGCTCATATTCAAAATATTAGAATAATTACTTTTTTTCACAAACTGGAAATATCGTTTGGTAATTTAAGATCTTTTAATGCAAATATGCAAACGATATTTTTATTAAGAACTTATTGTTGATTAAACTTATTTATTATGTTAAAATTAATATCATTTCTGAAAAGATTAATTGAAAAAAAAATATTTTGAGAAGTCAAAATATTAGAATATTTATTCAAGTGGTTCAAAATATTAGAATATTTCGCAATAGATTCAGGAATATCACTCACACGACCCATTTTAAGACAAAAAAGCAAACAAACTGCAAAAAAATACTGATTTTGGGTTACTGGTAAGTTAAAGATACTGGTTTTGGTTTTCGGCGATTATTTTGAAATTTTCCATTTTCTTAATATTGTGTTAGTATTTTACTAATGCTTGATTGCGAACAATGTAAATAATTCGCTATATAACATTGATTTTTACTGTGCTGATACAAATCAACCATCCTATGTTTAATAGATTCAGGAATATCACTCACACGACCCATTTTAAGACGAAAAAGCAAACAAACTGCAAAGAGAATATTGATTTTAAATAAAACGTTTTAATTTAATCCATGATGCCACCAGTTATGAATTGGGGATAATTAAAGGAGAATTAATGTGAAATATTCTAATATTTTGACTTTTCAAAATAATTTTTTTTTCAATTAATCTTTTCAAAAATGATATTAATTTTAAGATAATAGATAAGCTTAATCAACAATAAGTTCTTAATAAAAATATCGTTTGCATATTTGCATAAAAAGGCATTAAATTTGCCAAACGATATGTTCAGTTTGTAAAAAAAAAAAAGTAATTATTCTAATATTTTGAATATGAGCTGTAGGGGAGACGGGGGGGGGGGGGGGGGGGAATGACGACACCTTAAGAGAATTTAATTTTTTTCACCTCAAAATTTTTTTTATTTTTTAATAGTAAAAATTCTAAAGCTAAATCATTATCTTTAGTATCTGTATAAATTTAACCGTAATCATAACTGTAAAGTAAGCCCACATAAAAAAAAAAAATCTTTCTACCTCTGTACAGTGGCGGGATTACCCAGGATACTGGGGTAATTCCGCCACTGTATCGGGGTAATGACGCCACTCTATAATGACCTAGTAAATACATAAAATGGATACTAGGAAACACATAACCTATTAAAAATGTTTAGAAAGCAATAATTTATTAAAATAATGAATAATTACAATGTTCTTTAAGCTAGATTTATTAATGTGCTAAGCTTACACTCTAACTCAAATTGGAAAAGTCACTCTTTGCCATGGTGGCGGCATTACCCAGAGAGTACAATATAGTGGAAAACCCCCAGCAAAGTCGAAAGAAGAACCGAACTTGTTCAACAAATTGCATCAAAATGTCGGCGAATGCATGTGGATTACAGGCTAATATTATCTTAAGTACCTAATGTTTCATTAAAAGTTGTTTACCTCTACTCATTTGAAGCTCCAAAATAAGACGCAACTAGATGAAAACTAAATTTTTTACTAGAACAAGCGAACGATGTACAACAAAACCATTCTCACTCTAGGCACTGTTTCTATTGTTGGTCACTGCAGTGCAGGCGCAGTCACTATCTCAAACTGCCATTAGTTTTTAAACTAGACGGGGTGGCGGCATAACCCCGCGTGGCGCCATTCCCCCGGTCTCCCCTATATGAAGCAAATTTATATAATATGCACAATCTCTCGTTTCAAGGTGTGCATTATAAAAGATTTTTCACTGTACTAATGCAATTTTGTTTCGCTTGGAACTCTAGTTCTATCGCTACTGACTTCTGAATAGATGAATTTTAATTATAATGATCCAGTACATAAATTTTAGTACAGGAACAATATCCTATCTTTTAATCTAGCGTTTTATTCAATTTTCGATCAACCGGTATCCGAGTCCACTCACAATTTGACAATGTTTTGTCACGGTAGTTTAACCCTTTACGTACTGAATTATGAATTCATGAAAATTTTATCTTCTAAAGTATTTTTCGTGAATTGTTTAAACTACATTACAAGATTTACATATTCATTTAATAACATTTGGAAGGATTTAGAAAGATTAATTAAATTTGAATTTATAGGGATTTTGTGCAATATTTATAACCCCTTCAAATTTTTTATTATAAATATTTTTCTTATTATTTTGTAGAATTAGGAAATTTACAAATATAATGTTCTTACAATAGAAATATTTCCGAATTGAAAATCCCCCCCCCCCCCCCCCCCAACGTGAAGAAAGCGGAAAAGAATGCAAGGGCAAAGGAAATCCTTTTAAAAATATTTTTGTTTTGTGTAACCCATAATGCTTTTGGAACAAGATAAAGTAATGTATCTATAACTCATTCTAAACTGTATTACAACTAATCGATGTGCTAAATGAATTTTATAACAAGTTATTTTAACTGTCTGCAGTAGTAGAAACTGTCCGGCATGGCAGCGAGCGATGCAGATTATTTTAAACCTTGCAGATTAATCCACTAGCTTAAAAAGAAAGGCTGGGCTTAGAAAAAAGCTGAAATTTATTTTTAAGTCTCTAGATTTATGGTATTTATTTCATAATTTCATTATATTTTCTTTATAAGGGCAATTTTTTCTTATTTTATGGGATATTGTTTTAGTAGGCTCTAAAACTGTTGGGTCGCAGGTAAATTTTAGTAAGCTGCAGACTGACATAGAAAATTCTACATCTAGGGTACCGTCAGTAGATAAAGGGTGGTTCAACTTATTTGGCCTAAAATTTACGTCATTTTAGGTAGCTTTCTTTACAAAAAAGCTAAATATTGCAGCCGTTCGGAGGAAAGCCATTTCAAAAAATTTTGGTATATTTTCATCGATCATGACCCCCAGACCCCGAAACCACCCTCCGTTCAAAATTGATATATATATATCTGACCTATGTCACACTGTAACTCCCGTAATTATGAACCGATTTCGATGTAATTCGGTGTGTACATAGTACATACCAATGTCTCGACGGAGTTCGTTGGCCATCTTCATCTGCCGATTTGTTTCAAAATGGCGGCCATTTAAAATTTTTAAAAAAATTTAAAAATTGAAATGTGGTACCAAAAAATTAAAAATGGAAAAATATTTTTTTCTTATGTATTTGACCTTTATACAAAGATTCCAGAGCAGTTTTTGTTTCGTCTATATCTTAAAAAATGGCTGAGTTATAGCATTTTGAATTTCTAGCGTGGCTGACATTTTGAAACGTCCTGAATTTTGTCACGCGATAAAAGGCGTATTTATGAACCGATTTGGATGTAACTTCGTTTATACATAGTACATACCAATGTCTCGACCGGGTTCGTTGGCCAGCTTCACCCGCCATCTTGTTTAAAAATGGCGGCCATTTAAATTTTTAAGAAAAATTTAAATTTGAAATGTGGTACCAAAAATTGAAAATTGAAAAAATATTTTCTTCTTATGTGTTTGAACTTGATAAAAAGATTCGGGAGCAGTTTTTGTTTCGTCTATATCTTAAGAAATGGCTGAGTTATAGCATTTTGAATTTCTAGCGTGGCTGACATTTTGAAACGTCCTGATTTTTCTCACGTAATAACAGGCGTATTTATGAACCGACTTGGATGTACCTTGGTGTGTACATAGTACATACAAATATCTCGACCGAGTTCGTTGGCCAGCTTTATCCGCCATCTTGTTTCAAAATGGCGGCCATTTAAAAAAATAAAAAAATTTAAATGAGATACCAAAAAATTGGAAAATGAAAAAGATTTTTTTTGTATGTGTTTGACCTTAATACAAAGATTTCGGAACAGTTTTTCTTTCGTCTATATCTAAAAAAAAATGGTTGAGTAATAGCATTTTGAATTTCTCTTGTGGCTGACATTTTAAAACGACCTGATTTTTGTCACGCGATAACAGGCGTATTTATGAACCTATTTTGATGTAACTTGGTCTGTACATAGTGCATACCAATGTCTCGACAGAGTTCGTTGGCCAGCTTCATTCGCCATCTTGTTTCAAAAGGGTTGCCATTTAAAAAAAATTAAATTTTAAATTCAAAATGAGGTATTAAAAAATTGGAAAATTAAAAAGATTTTTTTTATGTGTTTGGCCTTGATACAAAGATTCCGGAGCAGTTTTTGTTTCTGAAAATTTGTTCTTTTTTTGATATCTTAAAAAATGGTTGATTTATAGCACTTTGAATTTCTAGCATGGCTAACATTTTGAAACGATCTTGTATTTGTCACGCGATAACACACGTATTCGCCTATTTCGATGTAAGAAGGCATGTGGATAGTATACATCAACACCTCGACCAAGTTTGCTGGCCAGATTCATCAGCCATCTTGTTTCAAAATGGCGGCCATTAAATTAAAATATATATATATATCTAAAGTGAGGTGAAAAAAAATTAGAAATTGAAAAAGGTTTCTTTCTTAACTATTTGATCTTGATATATGGATTCAGGAGCATTTTGTGTTTGTCTTTACCTTAAAAAATGGCTCAGATATAGCAGTTTCAATTTCTATTGTGGGTGACATTTTGAAAAATCTGATTTTTTGCATGCGACAGCACTCCTATATATTAACCGATTCCGATGTGAGTGAGCATGTGCACAGCAATTACTAAGGTCTCGATCAAGTTCACTGCTTAGCCTCATCCACCATGTTGTCTTAAAATGACAGGCACTTTAATAAATTGCCGAATTTGGCAGCCAAATATAAGTTACTTTAAAGAAAAGCAGCTTGGATAAAGCTGACTAATTTCGCGAAATTCTCATTCATTATATTGATAAAAATTAGTATTGAATCTCCTATATTCGGTTTCCACTAAATTGAGCTTCGTGTGTTTGCATGATATAAGTTGACTTTTTTTAAATAAGGATTATGAAAGCTACCTCTTCCTCCCGGCCCTGGCCGGAAGGACTTTTTCGAATCTTTTTTTCCGATTACAAAGAAATGTGGTGGAGTAGTTTTCATTATATTTATTGAAATTTCATAAATATATTTAAATTGTTGTGTGTAAAAAAAAAAAAAAAAAAAAAAAAAAAAAAGTATTGTGTGGCAGGGAATGTTTGCTGACTACTTCCAGTCGGAGGATCGTTTTTCTTCGGTAAAAAAAAAAAAAAAATCTGAAACGAATTGTGTCACCAAATTATTAAAAAAACCTTCAATTCTCTGGAGCTTATACAGGGATGCCACTGGCGACTATTTTTTTAATTCTAATTCGCACCACTTTTTCAAAACAAAAATATTTTACATGCGCTTTGACAACATTTGCAAGAGAAATATGCTATAAAATGTATTTTTTTTTAAATATTGGTGCGAGCAGAATATAAAAATAGTCACCTTTGGCAGCCCTGTTATACAAACATTTAGTTTAAAAAGATGATTTTTTACAATGGCGGTCACTTGGAAAGAAATATCATCTTTAGTCCTTTTCACATTTTGCGAGTCGGAAAAAATAATTAATCAATGAAAATTATACTTTTCGATCGTATAAACTCTACAACAAAGAATTAGCTTGCTTTTAAATGAATAATGAAGGAAATATCGAATAGTTCTCGAGAAAAGGGGTCGCCCAGTTTAAAAAACATTAGGAGAAAGTATAGGGGAATGGCGCTCATTTAAGGGAAAACATAAATAGCTAGTCAAATTTAAACAAAAAAAATCAATATTTTATTAACGAAGTATAACTCCAAAGCATAAGGAACAGTTTGCAATCAACTAATTTGCATAAAAGTTTAAGGAATTTTTTTATCGTTTTATTTAATAACCATTGATTGAGCGGTAATGCCCGACATGGTAGGGTAATTGCGCTCAGAGTTTGAAGACAACATTTAAGAAAGACAAAAGTCACATATGTAGTTGTGTGGGCTGTTCACACCATTGCAGACATTTTGTGACCACTTTACGCATATTGTGCACACATATTGTGTTACACATACAGTGGGCTACATTTTTAAAATTTAGGTTTTTTTATTTTCACCACTTTTTTGAAATCGTAAAATACTCCTTGTTTAATGACATATTAATTAAGGCGAAAACAGGGGAATTTTACCATTTCAAAAAAGTAGTGTTAATCAATAAATTTGAATTTTAAAAAAGTTGCCTACTGGCAACACTTCTTCTGGAATTCCACGCGAGCACCATTACCCGTTATCGCCATGTTGAGATTTAATGTATTATAATTGGCGTAACAACGCACTACAAAAATAAATAAAAGCATGAAAGTACAGCTAAATGTATATATTTTGTAGACATAATGAGTAAATTAATATTTGAAAATAAGAGTGTACACTTACCTTCAAGTTAGATGTTGTAGAATTTTATAATGAAACAACTACAAAGTAATAACGTGAGGACACAAAAATACTTTCCTTCCGACAGTCATTATCCTTACTGGAAACTAGCAATGAAGTTCGCTAGGTGTCGGTACCCATCGCACGTTTTGAATTCTATTCTGTTTAGAGATATCGGGTGAGCGCGGTTACCCTTCTGAGCGTCATTACCCTACTTTCCCCTACATGGTTGAGAGAAACATGCTCAAAATTTTAGCATTACGTTCAACGAGCAAAAAAGGTTGTAAGTAAATGGAATATCCCGAAACCGCTTTAGGGTAACCTCCACCTACTTGAGGTTTGCACAAAATGTAAAATACAAACAATCGAAAATTTTGATGTAAAGAAGTAGATGGTTGATTTGGTTGATTTTTGACGGCCGATTATCTACACTTGGGATATAGGCCCGAGGGGGAGTGCCCTTAAGTATGTCAAAGAAAGATTGAATTTCTTTATTTGCACAAAGGGACCCTAACCCGTATTTACGCATGGAAATCCAAGGTTTCGAAGAAAACCACGAAAACTCCGAAACGGTTAGGCCGACGGGCGCGATTGGTTTCGAACCCAGCACCTCCCGTCTACTAGTTTCGAGAGCAGAATCTCTCAGCCACTGATGGGGCTGTAAAGAAGTCGAATCTCTCCTTAAGCCGCTATCAGATTCACCGACTTTTCAAGCAACCAACTTTACAGCCGATTTTAACCCCAACTTTTTCCAGTTGAAAGGGAGAAAAAGGTTACAATTGTCTTTGCTAAAGTTGGAGGAAAACCAGTACTACTAGTACCAGCCGTCAATATTTATCGCATTTTCGTATCAATCGCTTATCTCTGATTCGCTGAAATGTTGAAAGGTAGGAGGAAAAGTTGCGGCTAGGACAGACTGTTTTGAGATGCGGATAAAAAGTTGGGGATATTGCTGTTTGCTATCACACTCGGTGTCGAGAGGTCGAGACAACATTTCGCGAAAAGTTGGAGGAAATCAAGAGTTGGCTCAAAAATTGCTCGAAAAGTTGGTGAATCTGATAGCGGCTTTAAGGGCTAAAATGTAATTGAAAATACATGCTATTAATGCGTCTGCAAAGTATGTAATATTTTACCTGTGGTATTTTTCAATGGTATTATTAATGTTTTTCAAAGTTATGTCATGATATACCCAGTGACAGGGCCGTAACCAGAGAGTAAAGTCAAAGGGGACGTTAAAAAATTTTTGATGGGATTTTAAATGCCTTAATAATAATTAAAAAAAACTACCATAAATGGTGTCCTTCTTAGTTTTCGGATTTTTTTTTTCCGTAGGGGAGACCGGGGAATGCGACACCTTAAGGAAACTTAATTTTTTTTCTCCTCAAAAAAATTATTTTTTAATAATAAAAATTCTAAAGCTGAATTATGATCTTTAGTATCTGTATAAATTTAACCGTAATCATAACTGTAAAGTAAGCACAAAACAGAAAACTTTCAACCTCTGTACAGTGGCAGAATTACCCAGGATGCTGGGGGTAATTCCGCCACTGTATCGGGGTAATGACGCCATTGTTTAATGATCTAGTAAATACATAAAATGGCTATTTGGAAACACATAACCTACTGAAAATATTAAGAAAGCAATAATTTATTAAAATAATGAATAATTACAATGTTCCTTAAGCTAAATTTATTAATGTGCTGAGTTTACTGTTTAACTCAAATTGGAAAAGACATCCTTTGCCATGGTGGCGGCATTATCCCGAGAGGACAATATCGCGGAAATCCCCCAGCAAAGCCGAAGGAAGAACCGAACTTGTTCAACAAATTGCATCAAAATGTCGGCGAATGCATGTAGATTACGAGTAATATTATCTTAAGTACCTAATGTTACAATAAAAGGTGTTTACCTCTACTCATTTGAAGTTCCAAAATACGAAGCAACTAGATGAAAACAAAATTTTTCACTAGAACAAGCGACCGACGTAAGGGAGACCGGGGGAATGCCGCCAACCCGGGTTATGCCGCCACCCCACCTAGTTTAAAAACTAAGGGCAGTTTGAGATAGTGAATGTGCCTGCACTATAGCGGCCAACAATATAAACAGTGCCTAAAGTGAGAGTGACTTTGATGTACGCGTTCGTTTGTTCTAGTGAAAAATGTATTTTTCATCTAGTTGCTTATTATTTTGGAGCTTCAAATGAGTAGAGATAAGCACCTTTTATTGTAACATTAGGTATTTACGATAATATGACACGTAATCTACATGCATTCGCCAACATTTTGATGCAATGTGTTGAACAAGTTCGGTTCTTATTTCGGCTTTGCTTGGGGATTTCCGCCATATTGTCCTCTCGGGGTAATGCCGCCGCCATGCAAATCGGGTGAGAAATGGCCTCATTTTAATGTAGTGGGGCCGACTTTTGCAATATGAAGTAAATTGTAAGCTTAACCATTATTCTGCTCAATTACATTGCTTTCTAACTATTTTCAGTAGGTTGTGTGTTCCCTAGTATCCATTTGATGCATGTACTAGGTCATTAAAGAGTGGCGGCATTACCCCAGTACAGCGGCGGAATTACCCCAGTGTCCTGGGTAATCCCGCCACTGTGCAGAGGTTTAAAAAATATTTTTTTATGTATGCTTACTTTACAGTTATGGTTACGGTTAAATTTATACAGATACTAAAGATCATGATTTAGCTTTAGAATTTTTACTATTAAAAAATAAACATTTTTTCGAGGTGAAAAAATTTAAATTCCCTTAAGGTGACGCCATTCCCCCGGTCTCCCCTACAACAAAATCATTCTCACTCTAGCCACTGTTTCTATTGTTGGCCGGTATAGTTCAGGCGCATTCACTATCTCAAACTGCCGTTAGTTTTTAAACTAGGCAGGGTGGCGGCATAACTCCGAGTGGCGCCATTCCCTCCGTCTCCACTATATTTCTGTATTTTGAAAATTTTAAAGTATGTTCGGAAAAAAATAATTAAAAAAGTAGAAAAGCATTTAGAATGATATTCTTTTATAAAAAAGATTCTGAGAACTGGAGGTGGCTTAAGATAATGCTGCAGGGCCGAAACTAGAGGGCGCCAGAGCGGAAAACGAATGGGGCGCCAAATAAAGATTGGTTTCTGAGTTCTTAAGAACCAACACTAGTCACGCGAAGAAACTCGCAAGCTAATGTTAAATCTATAGGAGCGTTCTTTTCAAATTTCTCGTTTGCATTTAAATATTTTAAAATGATTTTTTTTTTCTTAGGATAGTTGAAGTTAATCTTTAACGTTGTTAGTTTATACGTTTTCAATTTTAGTTGCAGTTTCTTTATGAGGCCAATTTCACTTTTGGAACCAGTTCCGAAATTGAAAGTAACTTTAGATTTAAAAAAAAAAAAAAAAAAAAAAAAAAAGCTGCAACCAAAATTGAAAAAGTAAATATTAACCCGATTTGACATCAACCTCAGCTGTTCCAAATAGAAAATATCATTTAAAAATATTAAAATGCAAGAGGAAAATTTGAAAGAACGCCTCCTAGGTTGAAGATTACTTTCGAGTTTCTTCACGTGACTATGTGTAGTATCTTAAGACAACGTGATTCATACACTGTGACTTTAAATGCCTCATTTGTAAATTTACAACTTACCGTAAAATCTGTGAAAATGAAATCTGTGTATAACGGAATCCTGTCTTACATGAAAAAAAAAACCACGTGTTCCCAACAGAAAGAATACTAACAATTGTACCTGCTAAGACAGAAACCTATATAAAACGGAATTTTTTCTGTTCTTTTGGATTTCGTTTTCAAGGTTTTAATGAATCAATATTTGACAAAGCTGATTACGTAATTCAGTATTATGTATTTTTTTTTATTACATATTTAAAATTTTAAAATAAGTCGGCTATCAGAAGTTTAGTAAAATTTTCTTCGTAAATTTACTTTGCGAAAAGGGTGGGGGGGGGGGGGGGGAGGCGCCAAAATCAATGTTTACCCCGGGTGCAAAAAAGGCTAGTTTCGGTCCTGAGGGGTCTTACCCCTCAATATATCGCAATATATCTTTGAGAAAATACTGTCAAAGTTAAATTTTTAAATCGAATTTCCAGAGGCGATAGCACGGGAAAATAGGAAAACCTGCAGTCACATGACAAGAATCTCTTATATCTCGATAAGTAATTTATTTATTAAAAAAATGGAAAACGCTGTTCGATTCGAAATCCCTTCAATAATCAGGCTTGCCAATTTTATGCCTTTACAGTTAAAAATGAGTCAGAAAATGTGTCAGAAATTTTCTCGTTGAGCATTGAATTTGAGAACCACCTTAAAGTATATTTCCAAAGATTCCGTTAACAGAAGTTCGTTATCGCTATTAATATTTTTACAAAACATACTGCATACCCTACACAACCTGAGAACAATAAAGTCCACTTCCGGTCTTGCTCGACTATGTAGAAAACAAATGCAAGCCTGATCTCGACCTGGCGCAAGTCTGCTGAAAAAAATTAAGCCCGGGCTCAGACACCATTTAAATGTCCCTGATCTCTACGCTGGACATGTTACATTTCTGTTGTCAAACTGGGATCGGCTCATTTATAGTTATTCTCTCGAAAGTCACCTTCATTGAAAATGGCTGATATTTTATCGGCCCCGATGAAGATTTTAAAGCGGGCCAGTAGGCCCGCTTAATTTTTTTTTTATCGGCCCGGCAGGCCCGGACAGTTTAAAAATTCGCCTTCACTTTTCCGGCCCGTGCAGACCTCACCTTTAAAGTTCCATTAAACTAACTTGTTATAAAATTCATTTAATACATCAATTAGTAATAATACAGTTTAGAATAAGTTATATATATATAGTAAAACCTCCCTAAAATGACCACGTTCCGTTCCAATAAAGATTGGTCGCTCCGAGAGGTGGTCTCTTAATGGAGGTCATGTTTAAATCTAGATTTTAATTGTTGGAAAAGGTAACAATTAATGTTACTAAAATTTATTTTTCATATTAGGAAAAAATATGAAAATGTAAGTATCAAAACTAACGTTAATTACATAAGTTAATTACTTCAGACTTTAAAAAATGAATACACTGACGTTTGATTTGATTTTACGGTTTTATCTTTTATAACTTTTATTTCCAAGTCCTTATAATGGCACTCCTTATAATGGTTCCGTATACACAGTATAAAAACTCCTGACATCATACATAACCCTCTTGCAAGAATTTTTTTTAATATCTGTCACCGTTTGGAAGTTATTGAATTTTAAAACCCATCAGTCATTTTTGGGCCACCCGGTATATATTCATGCTCTTGACTCTTTTGCAGTGGGACTGCTGCGATCCATATTCTGATAACATTACCAACATCACTACAAACTATTGCCCTCGCCATGTTGAGTTCTGTCGCTGTGGAAAGCATTGACTTTCCGGGTTATTCGTGGATGATCTAGATGTACACGATATCTGGATTTGAGAGAGTGCGATCCTTTACAAACTTTATACTTTTACCTTGTTGGTGTGCGAGGCGACATCAGAACCAGCATTGTACACTTTCTTCACATTGTAAACTCTATGTAAAGGGACGTTCGCAATTTCCTTAGTAGTTTATATGCAGGGGTGTAAAAATCTAGGCGCCAGCGGGAAGTCTCTCACCACTAAATTTTATTCGTTATTTTTCGTCTAATATTTCATCTAATTTTTTGTAAGAATGCTAATAAAATTTAAGCGAAGGAAACTAATAAAAATTTAGTGGTGGGAGACTGCCTGCTGGCGCCTAGATTTTTACACCCCTGTTTATATGCTTCCAGTCCAGAAGGTAAAATTGTTCTAACTTTACATTACTTCGGCGTGACTACTGACATCATCATTTGGCACTTATACCTGGAAAAAAAATGTTCAACCATAACTTTAAAAACTTTTTTTTTTTTTTTCAAAATTGATAAGGTGCATGTGAAAAAGGGAGATGGAAAGTTATTGCCAATTTATTGCGCGAAATCTGAGCACCTCCAAATGTTTACAATATCGCACATAGAAAAAATGTAGCAAGTTCTTCTATACTCTGAATTTAAGAAATCTAGAATGATTCCACTCGCTTTTTCAAATATTGGCATATGTGTCCAGAAATTAAAAAGAAAAAAAACTCTGACACAATGGAATTGTATGTTTGGAACGCTGGATTTTAAGCTGGAGGCTTTTAACCCTTGCAGTATTAAGATCAAAGTATTGCTTAAATGCCTAAGATTTTAAAAAGGATTACCCCATAGGTAATTTAGGCTCCTATTTTGACCCCATATATAATTATAATGTTGCACGACGCGACGATTCATTTCGATGAATAGTAAAATTTACACACAACTGAAAACAAGAACAGAAATAGCTAAATCACTTGCATGATAACGCGCTATCTAGTGAACTACATTTGGCAGAATGCCAAAAATTCTCTTTCTTGAAATGTGATAAATGATAGAAAGCTTTCATTTATTCCCTGCTTACCTAAGATCGGGTCAATGCGACCCCATTCGCAATTTCTTCAAAAAATAAATAAATAAAAACTGTGCGAAACTTACTAAGTAGACAAAATTATGAAAGAGACCATACATAGAGAATACATATTCTAGAGGAAAAACAAACTGCAAAATGTCCAGATGGGGTCAAATTAACCCCATCTTAGTACTGCGAGGGTTAATGTAGAGCAATTTTGCTAAAATAACAATTGTTACTTAATCATTTTTCACACTTTCAGTAAATAAAATAAGTTTTTTAAAAACCTGATTTATTCACAAATAAAATAATTAAATAAAACTTGCAAGCAAATTGTGCATCTTATTGTTTTTATAAGGGGTAAAACCAGGGCTGAAACTATGGGGGGCAGAGGGGGCATGTGCCCAGGGCGCCAGATGAAGATTTTGTTTGTCGATGTCGATTTTTCTCATATTTATGTTAAGCATGGTATCATCCTGTCTGGTGTATGCCAAAGCATGGAAGAATCTAAAGATGATATGGCGTAAGGATCCTGTATAAAGCGGAATTTTTTTCGATTACGTTTTCAAGATTCTAATGAATCAATATTTGACAAAGCAGATTACGTAGTTCAGTATTACATATTTTATGATTACACATTTTAAATTTTAAAATAAGTCGGCCATTAGAAAATTAGTAAAATTCTCTTTGTAAATATACTTTGCGGAGAAGGGGGTGGGGGCACAAAAACCCATGTTGGCTCCGGGTGCAAACAAGGCTAGTTTCGGCCCTGGGTAAAACTGAATAATAATTCAAAATATACACTTTAAAGCATGCACATATTTATCAAATCACTGAGTCAATTGATTGTGATGGAATCACTTTCTCGCTCAGAAATTTTACTTTTTGGAGAATAAATGTTAATAATCTCTTCTATTTCATTATCAGTCAAAAACCTGCATGTTTTAGACATCTTAATTAGTTTGTGAAATACGATGATACTTAAGTGTTGATATGAAACGAATTATAATTTGAAATGGTATGAAAAGTTATTGAATTTAAATCAAAATTAATACCAAAGAAGAGTATGAAAAAAGTCCTTTTAACTCTACTGTACTAAAACTATTATGAGGGTTTAAGCACCACTATCAATAACTTTTTTACTGCACAATGGAATTTGCCGCAACAAAATAAAAATATAGAATAGAGCATACTCTTTTCCTTCTCAAAGCATGAAAATCCATTGCTAGATAATCATGACAATACAGCTTACAAATAAACTATCCAATCAAGATAAAAGTTCCAACCAAGAAAAAAAAAAAAGGGGGGGGGGGCGGGTAATAGAAAATGCACGTCAACTGGAAGCCTTAGTGAAGCGTAATAAATTTCATTATGTGAAGAACCTTACATATGTCAATGCAATTTAAATTTTGCTACATATGTTAATTTTCAAGTAATTTTTAGGGTTGCATACTTAAAGTAAAAACGGAACCATTATAAGATCACTCCTATGCCTGTTTGTCACAGCCATTTTACTCGTAAACTATGAAACGTAAAAAGTTCAAATTGGGGGATGTAATAAAGACTATTCACCCACATATTTACAGATTATTAAATATTCACAAATATATTTTGGGAAAATGTAGAGGAGCTAATTAACTTACTTGAAAAAAAAAAAAATTCCTTTGTATATCGTATGGGGTTTTTTGTGAAAGCTGTCTTAACGCTGAACTCAAAAATACATTTCTTTTAATTTTAGGTATTATATTTTCAGAGATATCATCGAAAATGTAGCGCAAAAATATGTCCCCTCCCCATCTATCTCCGAATCTACTGAAACTAAAATTATGAAAAAATTAGAGGTAGTAGACGTTAATCTAAATCTTGCAGGAAAATTATAGCGTTAATCCTTGGTCACATAGTTTTTGAGAAAAGCGCATTTTTCTGTTACACACAAATTACGATTTGCGAGCATTCAGCAAAGGTGTTGAGGAGCGCTGCAGGTACCTATATTAGCAGAAGTGTAAAAGCATTGTTGATAATGATTTTTGAAAAAAATCGTCGGTAATTACCTGAGATATTAACCCTTAAAGACACGAACGGTTTGGACATACATAATGACAGGGGTGGCGTATGCTATGTACCATCCGCTTTTGAAGCCTGCATAACAACTTTTAATGATATATTTGTGTAAAGCAATGTCCGGTAGTAGTATAAAAGCAGCAAACGTCAAATTGTTAAAAACAGAGCAGTTTAATTAAAATTAATCGCATAAATACTATGGGATTCGCGACTAGTTTACATCGAGTGGAATACGCCTCCCGTGTGCTTAAAAGTTAATTAAAAATCTATCTGGAAAAACACTGCACGGACCAAAGTGGCGTTGAAATTTACGACTTCCTTTCGAAGCGCGCTTAGCACAATGCCAAATTTAAACTTTCAACAAGGATTTGAGGTACACTGTAAAAAGAAAAGATTATTACTATGCTGAATTTAGTTTTATGAAATGCCAAATGAAGTTTAACCTTTAACTGATGTTACCGGTCTCACAGACCGATGCTTTTTTCAATTTTCATAGTTTAACTGCAAATTTCAGTTTATCTACAAACACTAATGAAATTTTGTTTCGTTCAGAACTTTAGTACTAACACCAGATACTTTTGAATAGGTGAATTTTAATTATAACACTCCTGTACAAAATGTTTAGTACAAAAACAACATCCCATGAGTTAATTGTGGCTTTTATTCATCTTTAGATGGAGCCGTCTCACAGACTGCTTCACACTAGTTATGTGACAATTTCTGTGACACCATTTAAAGGTTAAATATGCACCAATTTTATTGTCAGTACCGAATTAAGTTCATCATAAATAGATTAGTATAAGATTTAAAAAAAAAAATTAGTTATACAGATTAGCAATATTTGATATTATTTAGGCTTCATGTCTCTTTGAACTTTTATGGTATACCCATTTATACTTATCTACTATATACACATACAGCTACAGTGAGCAAAAAAAGTATTTGCACGCAGACGATTTTTTGCATAAGTAACCATAGAAAGCAAATTTGATACTATTCTCTTAATTATTCATTTATTTAAATAAGAAGAAAATAAAAATAACTACCCATTTTCCTTGAACAGTAATATTACACATTAAAAAAAATAAATTTAATATTTTCTCATACCTAAAAAGTATTTGCACAAGAAGCATTGACTGTTAAAAAAGGCATTAAATGTGAACATTATGCAAATGTTTTGCATATCAGTCCCGCAGTACATTAGCCCCGCACTTTAAAGTCACGTAATATATTAACTGGAGCAGGGATTCTGGGGTGTTTTTGTTCTAATGGCGCCAGAAACGTGTGAACTGTGTGTTGCTACCCGTGAGAAGATTATATTTCTTCACAATTCTGGATTAAGTTACCAAGGAATAGATAAAAAATTAAATCTAAACTTTTCTAGTGTTCGTTATGTAATTAAGAAGAAAAAGAAACTGGTTTGACAATAAATTAGCCGCGAACTGGGCGTCCAAGAAAGCTAAATACCAGGCAAAGGAAAGCCATCATAAAAGAATCTTCAAAAAACCCTTTTCTAAGTGCTAGAGAATTGGCTGTTGATGTCGCTTCAACGTCGGGAACAATAGTTACACCACAATCAATTAGAAATATTCTTCATGATGCAAATATTCGAGGAAGAGCCCCTCAAAAAAAACCATTTATTAGTGAAACAAATAGGGTAAAAAGACTTGAATTTGCAAAAGCTTATGTCAGCAAACCACTAGAGTTTTGGAAAACTGTTATTTTTTCCGATGAAAGCAAGTTCAATATTTTTGGCTCAGATGGTAAGAAAACTATATGGCGAAAGTCAAATACTTCTCTTCAAATTAAAAACTTGAAACCAACTGTAAAACATGGCGGTGGTCATGTAATGATTTGGGGATGCATGTCTTTTAACGGAGTTGGCGAAATGACCTTTATTGAATGCAATATGAATGCTAAACAATATATTCATATATTGCGAGATCATTTATCTAATAGTGCTCTGAAATTAGGAATTCCTAATTCATATTATTTCCAACAGGATAACGATCCGAAACACACTGTATATATTACGAGGTTATGGTTGCTTTATAATGTAAAAAATCAATTGAAAACGCCACCACAATCACCAGACCTCAATCCGATTGAAAATTTATGGCATATTTTGGATATGAAAATAAGGAAAAAGAAAATTTCTAACAAATCAGAACTTAAGCAAGCTCTTGGGGAAGAATGGCTACAAATCAGCAGTGAAACATGTCACAAATTAATAGAATCAATGCCTAGACGATTACAAGCTGTAATTGAAGCAAAGGGCATGCATACTAAATATTAGCACTTTTTTTAACTTATAAATAATTCCTGTAGTTCTGTTTTTATTGCTAGAGTGCAAATATTTTTTTGGCAGTACAAATGTTACTTTTATATGTTTTCATATTTTAAATATAATTATTATGTCAGATATTAAATATGTTTATTTGTTTTGTAAAAGTGTTGGTATTTTTAATTCTTAGTTGCTTTTTATTTATTTATACATATGCTACAACAAATTTACCGGGTGTGCAAATACTTTTTTTGCTCACTGTATACCCAACAGAATAATGAGATTTCGTAAAAAAAAAACTATGCAAAGTGGGGTTGTATAGTTTTTTGCAAAATCTCATTATCCTTTTAGCAACGATTTTTTTTAATAATACAATTACTAATTCATATATTTATTGTATGGAACCCTCTGAGAGCGAGTAATACTCACGCTTGACCGTTTTTTATACATAGAGTAGGTGGGGGGGGGGGGGGGGGTAAAGATTACGCACGGGGCAAAGATACGCACTGGCTAATTTAATATGAAAAAACCTTTCTCCAACCATGACCGCTAGGTGGTAGTTTGATCTCAAGTGTAGTAGTTGTGTGTTCAAACCAAAGACATTTAAGATACATAGACCGGCAATTCCCATTCAAAAGCATGCGAAATCATGGCAGCCATCTGAAGTAAATTGAAACACCCGAACCGCGAGGTTTGTACGTCAGCTGTGGCTATTTACCATTAAGTGCTATGGCTAGAATGAGCTTAAAAATTAATTTTTATCAATATATATGAAGTTTATGGCATATTTTTTTACATGAAGCTATTTTTTATGTCTAAATATGCGTTATAAATATTGAATTTTCACAAATAAAGTTAAAAAAGGCGATTTATTAATACTTTTATGGATGGTATGTTTAAAAAAGAGTATCAAGTTTTAACATGCCTTATAAACTTAAATAAAGGCGAAATTTATGTGGAACCAGATTGTTAAAGATTATAATTCGACCTTTTTTTAAGTTTGACTTACAAAAGTAACTGGAAAGGAAGTTTAGATTAAAGGTAGCAACTGTAACATAATATAGTAATTTACAAAATTTTAAATTACTTGTAAAGAAATTTACGTTTTTAAAACTAATTTTTATGCAAAAAGGTAATTAAAAAATGCATATTAACGAAAATAACACTATATTTTTATCCTTGGAGGATGTTTTTTGAGATACTTACTTGCTATACGAAAAAAACAAAAAAATTGATGAATAAAATGGTATTTTTTTTTTAAAAAGATCTAAATGAAATAGGGTAGACTAATACTTAATGAACCGCAATAAAAAAAATACGCTAATAAAAGCATTTTATTAGGTAAATTAAAATATAAAATCTATAAACTGCCGTACAACAGCTGTTATCAAAAATCAGTTTGTCAATCAACTGTCAGTTAAACTGACAGTTTGCCGGTCTATGTATCTTAAAAGTCTTTGGTTCAAACTTTGTGAAAGAAGTAGCACTCCGTGCCAGGAAAATGAGGTAAATTTAAATTTTCGAATTTTGATCTAATATTTTTTAAATTTCACTTTATTGTTTTGCTGACAATACTTCGAATTTTTACAAATCCAAAAATTCAGTGACAAACGGAAGCTCTGTAGCTTCTAAATGCCGTATAGTTTACCTCGATCGCATTTGTTTAAATTTGTAGGTAGCTGGTTAAGTAAAATACTGCAGAATGGGGTAAAAGTATACGCATCCGTCTTGGGGCAAAGATACGCACAAGTTTAAGATGCGGGACTTTGTCCTATCGTTTTAGCTAGATGCAAAGCTTTCCACAATTACGTTGTGGAAAGTTTTATTTTTTATAAGTTAGTATTGTATAAAATGTAATAACTACTTAACTAATATAAGCTAGTTAACTAACTTTTCTTTTTTCTAGTTAAGTTTTTTTCAATATAGAACGTAGGTATCTACCTACCTACTTTTAAAAATCAATATTCCTGTTTCATAAAATGATTTTAAGTCTTAACCCTTAAGAGGCTACTTCAGTCAAACGGAAAGACGCGTTCGCTAATGCTAATCCTATGGAAGGAATTTATAAAGATATCTCGGTCACATTTCAATATTTTTAAATGATTTTTTTTTATTGAATAGTTGAGATCGATCTGTACAAAGGCCGTTGTTTACTTTTTCGATTTTGTTTACAGGTATTTTTAATGAGGACACTTTCATTTTCGGAACCAGTGTCGAAAGTTAAAGCATCCTCATAAAAAAAGTCTTCAATCAAAATTGAAAAAGTAAAAAACGGCTTGCATACAGATCGATCTCAGTTATCCAATACAAAAAAAATCATTTAAATATATTGAAATGCGATTGAGATATCTTTATAAACTTCTTCCATAGGATTAGCATTAGCGAACGCGTCTTTTCGTTTGACTGAAGTAGCCTCATAACTCCTGTTACCGGTCTCACAGACCGCTGCTATATTCAGTTTTCATAGCTTAACTTGTAATTTTCAATTTAACTATTGATGTTAGTTTAATTTTGAATCGTTTGGAAACTTAGTATCACTAAAGACTTCTAAATGAGGAGAATTTTTATTATAATAGGCCTTTACATAAAGTTTAGTGCGAAAACAGTATCTTATGAGTCAGTCAACCCTTTTATTCATTCTACGATCAAGAGTTCTTTGAGACCGCTCACAGTATTTATTCAACAATTACAGTAGTCAGACAACAATTACAGTTGTCACAGTAGTTAGAGGTTAACTGCTATTTGTCACACTGCTATTATCTCACAGACCGCTGTTTTTTTTTCCCTTTTTTTTTTTTTTTTTTTTGTTGTTTAACTTACAATTTTCAGTTTAACTATAAATAATAGTGAAATTTACTATTGCTTTTGCGTAACTCATTCGTTTTATTGGAAATGGGGCAAACCCCCACAGTAATGGGGCAAAAATATGCACTCGTATCTTTGCCCCCGTCACTGCGTACTTTTACCCCAACCGATGGGGCAAAAATACGCAGAGCAGCGTTTTTTAAAAATTGCAATTTCTCGCAGTATTATAATTTGACAGAATATCGATTGATTGGGGCACTTGCCTAAGGTTCTAATCTAACATTTTAATCACTCATTACATAAGTTTAGATCAATGTGTGCATTAAAAATAAAAATGTATGGAAAGTGCGTATCTTTACACCCAACTACTCTATATTTATTTTGATTTAAGTAAAAAGATTGGATAGTTGTATGTCCATCAGGTGCAAATGACAGTAACAGCTTTTTTTTTTTTCATATGGAAATTAGAAATAATGCTTTGATCATGAAATTAAATGTGTTGCTTTGTGTTTTCCTTTATCACTTTTTGTCTTTTTATAAAACATTAAAAAAAAATTATGAGAAATTTTTTTTTTCTGTATTCGGGGGGTCTGTCAAGACTTTTCTCATGGGCTCCTGCTTTTGCGAAAATGTGAAGTTTTTCTTATATTTGTGAAAATTCTAGTCATAATTTTGTGAATTTGAAATTATCGCTATATTCAGGTTCTAACCTTCATGTATAAAAAGCTAAGTAATATGTTTTTCGATGACTTTAACTGTTTTGTTACAGATCAGATTTTATTCTTAAATGAGGAAATTTGAAGGTGGAAAATTTTTGTGAACGGGTTATTTATAAAACAAAGAATTTTGTGAAGGGTCCTGTTTTGAAATGAAAAGTTTTGTGAAGGGTCCTGTTTTGGGGTTTTTAAAAATTGTGGAGGGGTCCTTTAAAGGACCTATAATTTCCCTAAACTGATCCCTAGAATTTTAATTGAAATTAGTAAAAGGCATGTATGTAATTTAATGAAAGTTATGTATTTTAAATGAAATAAGTGAACGGCTTATATTTAAAATTAAATGAATGCAATGCGAATTATGGCTATAACACAGCTGCCAACTTTTACGCTTTTTTTGTTACCACTAAAATTTAACGGAAATTTTTGCATTATTTAATCGGCAGGTTTCGTCGGTTAAATAAGACAAAATTTACTATTAAATTTTAGTGGTGATAAAAGAAAACGTAAAAGTTGGCAACTATGCTATAAAATGTTTTGTCGATTTTTCACCTATGCCTGGCTAACATAAAAGTACCAAAAATTGTTAGAAATTGAAAATTCTGTTACTTTCTTTTACGCAAAATTTGGTTTAACTCTTTTAGCCATAATGATATTTTACTCTGAATTTTAAGGTTTTACAAATTGTTTTTTTCAGATGCTGTTGAGAAAGAAAATTATATCAAGGGCACACATTGAAAGGGTATTAAAAGCATGGTTACAACATGTAAAAGAATGTAAATTTTATGTAAAATATCTAAAAATGTAAATTAAAGTGCATTAAATATTAAATGTTAGTGTTGTTATTTTACAATAATATTTTTTTTTTCTTAACAACTATTTAAAATGTATGTGCTTCAGAAATTGAATTGTTTAAAACTTAAAATTGTTACATTCTAAAGCAGCGAGAAAATAATTGTGTAATTATTTAGAAATATCACATCCATATTGGAATAGTAGGTGTAAATATATTTAGTTAAAGAAGTTTATAAGTGCTTAATATCAAACTTTTCATACATTTACTATAAAAAATAATTAAAGAATTAAATGAAATCTCATACATAGAACAACTAGATTGAAGTATATATTTATTATTTCGTTGAAACCAGAACTTACACATACCACCATACACAACCACCAGCAACATACCACCAGCTAGAGCAAAAGAAGTGACAAGAAGTGTTAAATACCATAGAATTTGATTATGTAAATATCATTAACCCTTTATGGGGCAATGGTTATATATTTACTACTTAATTTTTATTGAAAATTGGTCGATTTGTACCAGAATTTTTATTACAATATTTTTTCTGTTAATGCACATGATGAATTAAACGCTTTTTATTTTCAAATCAATTTAATTGCAGATTATGGTGACAGTGAAATCTTTTCAACATTTCAGCTACAGAATTGACTTGCCCGATAAAGGGTTAAACTCTTATGATCTTGTGTGTTTTTACTTCAAGCTGTTCAAATTTAAAGAGAAGGGGAAATATACCCAATTCTACCTAAAAATACAAGTTTTTTTGAGAACTTTATTGTAGTACTTGAAAATAATGCCTATGTAATTGCTTTCAAATTTAAGATGTGATGTCATAAAATGTTATCATTATTTTCCTTTGATTTATGTTAAAAATTAAATTCTAAAATGTATGCTACTTCGTGGTAATTGATCATCATGTGTATTTTCCACTTAAGATTTTTTTTTAATCAAAGAATTTAAGCTAAAAATTTTGTTTTGTTTTAGGTAAATGTAATATAGATAATTGATTATTAATAGAACTTATTAATATATATTAACAGTAAATATTGAGCTAAATGCTTACATACTTTTAACAAATGTATTTTTGTGATTTTTTTATGTATAAAAATGTAATTAGTTTAGAAAAAAATTATAAAAATTACAAGAAATATTTGGTATGTCAGAATGAACTATTTTCTTTTAAGTTTTCATTATTTCTCCGCCACTTAGTAGGTTCATTATCACTTTCTGTTTTTATAAAACATCTAGCCAAATAATTAAAAAAAGGTATGAGAAAATTGGTATGAAAAATAACTGCAAAAAAATCCAATAAAAAAATGTGAGACTTTTTTTGTTAGCATTTCATTTAAGGCATACTGTTTTTTTTTTCTTTTAAGTGAAAACTTCTTGCACATTCACATTTAATTTTTGAAGCTAAGTGCATGAAAATTTCAAGCATAACTATTTAACCCCTTCGCGTCAAGCGTCTTTTACAGAATTTTTTTTATCTTTTATCACCTTTTTTTTAATAGAAATTTTTGCCTAATTGAAGCGGGAAAATGCTCGGATTAATTAAGGCAACATTTACAATAAAAAAATACTGGTGGGAATAAGCAAGGATTCCAAGCACCTTATGCGTCACGCATACGTGAGGCTCGTCCCGAAGGCGTTAAATGCCATAGAATTTTGCTAAATTTTCCCCTTCTTTCAAATAAGACATCTTAAATTGTGTTTGTCTAAATGCACATAAACACATGAAATTTGCAGACATTATTTGAATACCAAAAAGTTTTAGAGTTTTTCTATTAAGTGGGTCGAAGCTGGTAGACGGGAGGTGCTGGGTTCGAACCCAATCGCACCCGTCGGCCTAATCGTTCGGAGTTTTCGTGGTTTTCTTCGAACCTAGGATTTCCATGCGTAAATACGCTTTGGGTCCCCTTAGAAAGACCCTAACGGAGGGCATTCCCCCTAGGGCTTATATCCCTCGAGTAGATAATCGGCCGTCAAAAATCAACCCAACCCTATTAAGTGGGACCAGTATTGAATATTAACCAATTTTTTCGATGATGGCCTTTCCCAAAGTCTGCTGTATCCCAAAAATGTGATTAAAATGAAAATTTTGACAGTGTTAAAAAACATCTTAGCCCTTTTTTTTTATTTTAGAAATATAGAAAGTGTTATTAGACTTTGTTTTTACCTAAATTTAATTTTAAAAAAAAAACTGCAATTTTTATGTACTTGTGAATGAAAATGACTTTGGAAAAGTATCAAAAAGTAGCCAGTTTTGCTTGAGAACAATTTTAAATAAAAATTCATGAGGAAAACAATGAAATGAAATTTATCTAACGCATATATAACAATATTTATTTTTTAAATCATTCCAAGAAAGTTATGATATTTTTTTTAATGTATTCAGCTATTTACAGTTAAAATTTGTTATTTGTTCTACAAAAATAAGTTTGATCCCGTTTCTTTATCATCACAATTTTTAATACTGATTTTGCTTGGAAGAAGTAAAATTCATTTGTTAGAAAAATATTAAGTCTAGACCAATCCCAAATAGCATTTTTAATTTGCAGAAAATTAGCAGCAGTCTTTCTTTGAAAACCTGTGCAAAGTTGCAGCAAGCTCAGCATGACACGACTGAAAGTTCATAACAAGATAGCAGTAAGATAACGTAAAAGTCGAAGTCACCACACTTTGAACTTGCAGCTAACTTGTCGTGCAAGTTAAATTCATGCTGTATCAAATTTATTGCAAATTAATGGCAAACAAGTAATCAAAAATACTTCAAACTTACTGCAAAGTATTAATCTTTCCACGCCCCACATCTATTTACAACTGTTATACTATAAGTTTCGCAGGGGTCCATAGACCGATCAGGTCTGTTAATGCGAATACACCGTCAGAAGGCGCATGTATCGTTTTCATCACCATAAACACGTTAAGGTAATATTTGTACTTTTCAATACGAGCCTTTTTTTGTTATTTGATAAGTATAGCGTTTAGGAAAAGCGGTGCCAACCGAATAAAATTTCTGCAATTTATACGTATTTGCTGATTGTCTATTCTCTCAACAGAGGGATTTTTTGCTTTCGCTACTTTCGTGAATTAATGACAGTCTTGCCATCAGTTTCACAACAAACTACTCATGCAAGTGGGGGATGGTATACCTTGCGGGAAATTTGCTGCGAATTTCTCAATTCAAATTTGTCACGGCAAGATAGATAATGTTAGAAAAAATCAAACTTGCAGCTAATGTTCATGTTATCTGGGACAGACCTTTACGAAGCTTTCACAATGTAATCTTTGAGTTTATTTTCCGTTACATTTTTAACTGCAATTTTCTTTAAGCAAACAACTTGTTTTATCTAAATAGGAGTGCAGGGTTTAATGAGCTCCGGCACTTCTCTGTTTTCCTTAAAATTTTAAATATTGGTCGGAATTCAGCGGAGCTCATAAATACAGGGCTCTGGAGCCCAGTTCAAAAGTGCTTCCAAAAAACCGTAGTCTAAATTAACCTTTCCTTTCCCTCCCATCTCCAAGTTTTTGAATTATTTTGTATCAAAACACTTATATGCGTCGCACACACAGGAGATCGAAATGAAACGGGCTCAATTTTTATATCAGTTTTTGGGCTTGGGTGGGCTCTAGATCAATCTGTCTTACATTCAAAATTTTATTTATTCGTGTGCTAAAAAAAAAAGAACTTATTCCCCTTACAATTTGCGTATTCCATTTCAAATCATTTTAATGCTATTTCGATCAGAATTAAAGGAAAACAGAAATCGTGTTTTTCTATTCTAGTGATATGTGCAGATTTATGTTTGGCATTGATGGCGGCAACGTGTTGATATGGCACGACTCAAAAGAGCGAACAATGAATTTGCTTTCAGTTCGATTTTCTTTTATGTCAGTAGGATATTTTTTAATTGGATTGTTTATATATTATTTTTTAGATATCTAACTTGAAAAGAATATTTTCTTTTGTTTTTAGTCAACGAGCATCAGCTTGAGGTTTTGTTTGTTTGAGGTTTTTAGTCTTCTGTTTGCACGGACGTAGCTAAAGGGGGGTGTGGGGGTGCGACCCCCCCCCCCACACACACACACACACACTTCGGTAAACTCATATACATTCGGTAATTTCACTTTCGTTCAAAAACTGCATCATTTGCCTCTCATTTTTTTCTTTTTTTTTTTTAAGAATTTTAAAAAACATATTTCAAATTTTATTACAAAACAGAAAACAATGTCAAAACATATTTAAAATTATTAAATACTTTCTAATTAGAAACTTCCTTTCTCTTTGCATTATGTAATTTTTTTTTTTTCGCTCGGAGCCGATTGCAATTTCACTTTTTAGCTATTCCATGGGTGTAAGAAGAGGAGGGAGGGGGGACTCCATGATACAGTATCCCTTAGAAGATTAAATATACCTTCTTCCTATTTCTATGCAGTATCCCTGTAGCGAATACCTTCGCTTCATTCAAGAAAGGAATCTAATGAAAAAGGCCTTGAGGAATCTACGAGGGTAAATGCGTACACTCTTAGACCAATGCAAATGAAATTAGAAGGCCAGACTTCTTGTTCGTTAACATTCGTTTTGCTGGACTCTGAAAGATTATAGGGGGTTGATATTTTGCGGTTTTTTCGGGGGACAGGATGTCGCCAGATGTTTACTGTTGTTTTGTCTGTCTTTCAAAGCAAAAAATAAGACAGAACCGGGAATTTTTTCTTATCAAAGAAAATTAAAACGGTGTAATAAAATTACATCAGCTACTAAGGATGTACCGAATAGTCATTTTGACCGAATATTCGGCCTACTGGCGAACCGGATACCGAATATTCGGCTAGCCGAATAGTAACTATTCGGCCAAATACCAAATATTCGGCTTGTCGAATATTTTAAGATGTCATTAATTAAAAAAATTTCATATTTCATGGCATCTTCTGGTGAATTAAACTAAGTGAATAATTTTTTCTTTAATTCTAAAACAAACAACTTAGCAAAAAAAACTTTTCTACCGAATATTCGGCCTACAGGCGAACCGTATACCGAATGTTCGGCTAGCCGAATTAACTGTTAGGCCAAATACCAAGTACTCGGCTGGTCGGATACATTTATATTTCAAAGATTAAAGACTTATACATAATATTTAATGCAGAAACTTACATATTGATAAAAAAGAACTTTTTACAAGTAAACTTTATACATGAAAAAAATCTGCTAGGTATTTAAGAAGAGAATTTTAAAATTTTATTAATTAAAAAAGTTTGATATTTCATGGCTTCTTCTGATGAATTAAACCTAGTGAATATTTTTACTTTTTTTCTATCTTTACAAGAAGAAAATATTGGATTCGTAAAAATTTTCAACTTCCGGTTTTCGACCAATTTACACGTTTTAGAGGTCAGAGATTCCGAAAAACAGGTTTTACAAAATGTCTGTTTGTGAGTCTGCATGTCTGTATGTGACACAAATTTCGTGGGCGCTCTATCTCAAGAACTAATGCACGGAATTTAATAAAACTTTATATTCAAGTAGTCCCTAATATAAATTGGTGCTGGTTAGTTTTTGGTGTAAATCGCCCAAGAGGTGGCACTGCTATGCTGCATTTTTCGCGATTTCTGCAATAGCTCTATCTCAAGAACTAATGCACGGATTTTCATCAAACTTCAGATTCAGTTATTCCTTGATATGAATTGGTGCTGGTAATGTTTTGGTGTAAATCGCCCAACAGATGGCGCTGCTATGCCGCATTTTGCAGCATTTACAAGATTTTGATAATAACTCCATCTCAAGAAATAATGCACGGATTTTCATCAGACTTTAGATTCAGTTAGTCCTTGGCATGAATTGATGTTTTGTACCTTTTGGGGTAAATCGCTCAACAGGTGGCGCTGTTATGCTGCATTTTTTGTAATTTCTGCAATAGCTCTATCTCAAGAACTAATACTTGGATTTTTAACAAACTTCAGATTCCGGTATACCTTGATATGAATTAGTGCTGTTTATGTTTTGGTGCAAATCGCTCAACAGGTGGCGCTGCCATGCTGAATTTTTCAGAATTTCTCCTATAGCTCTATCTCAATAACTAATGCACGAACTTTCATCAAACTTCAACTTCAGATATTCTTTGATATGAATTTGTACTAAATTGATGTAATTTCTTGTACTATTTTAATGATTTCATTGAAGTGATTTATATAGAAGAAAGTTTTTTGATGGCCACAACATACTAGTTTTTTTTTTTTTTATTCTAAAACAAACAACTCAGCAAAAATATCATTTCTACTGTCTTTGATTTGGCAAGGAAGTTTTTAAATGCTTCTTAGATCAGTGTTTCGAATGGGCGATTATTTTCAGAGATTGTAAACATACACATTGTTCCTAAAAAAATTGTAACAAACTTTCAACAGAGATAATGTGGTCAAGACAAAAAAATTTTGAACAAGAAACAACTCCTCACTCCATTTATTCCATCAAAATTACAATATATTCAGTCAAAAATTCTGGGTGTGCAACTACAAGCCGAAATTGAATTTTCGTTCACAACTTTATCAGTAAATGAAGATATTTTAGCAAGATTTGTTTCATATTAATTTAGTTTGTATTAAATGTGATGATATCATTGAAAATGACTGAATTTTTGCCAGTGAGAGTGACACAGTATAAAATACTATAAATTGCACTCTGAATAAAGGAATGTCTACCTCATAGTTGTTTAAATATGAAAAGTGGCAATTTCCAGCAATTCTCATCATGATATTATATTTCACAGAAATCAAAGCAAGTTTTTTAAAAATATAGCTATGATATCTTCGTTAGGGTTAACAAATGAAAATCCAAGTTTGACCTCGAATGAGATGGGATACACTTCATTTATAACTGAATAAGTGGATTGCGATTATGGTTTTCCGAGCAAAAATTGGCTTTCTTGATGTGTATTATCAACCCTGAAAGTTTTTCTGTTTTGATTAGAAGTGCCCTTTTTTGTGAAAAAGCAAGAAACAGATTATTTACTAGAAAAGGTTCAGGAACTTGCATTTTTACATTGTTAATTCCTATGAAAATCCCCATTAATGGTTAATTTTCTTAAGTAATATCTTACAAAAAGACAATAACGTAAAAACATTCTCTTTTACTTAAATATGATTCTGTTTCTAATTATTATGAATATCTTTATAAGTTGACAGTTAAAAGTAGAAATTGTGTAAGATTTTTAAAAATGTTTAAAAAGTTTTTTTAAGTATTCGGTTTGGCCGAATATCTTGATATTCGGTAACATGGCCGAACACATAATAGATATCGAATATTCGGTACATCCCTATTAGCTACTATATATAATGGTATATTGTATCTTCGAAAAATTAAAAGTTTCTTGAAAAAATTATTTAAAAAAAAATGTGGGAAAAAAATCCTTAAGTGTGTTTTCAAATCAAAAAAGCTACTTTCTAAGACATTTCTGAATTAATTTTTGTTCGGAAATTAGCAGGTTTTGTTAATCAGAAACTATGTAGTCGAAAGACGTTTTCCATTTTTACGTAAACGCAAAAGATTTTTCAGAAAATATTGTCAAAGTTGGCGTTTTGAACCGAATTCCAGACACGGCAGCTCGAGAAAGGCAAAAACTTGTCGTCATGTGACCACAATCACTTATAACGCGATAAGTAATTTTATCAAAAAATGTAAAACTAGTTTCCATTGTATTCCGCTTCAACAGTCAGGCCTGCGAATATGCTTAAAAATGAGACAGAAAATTTTGCGTTGATCAGTAGGAAGCTCGAGAACCGCTCTAAAGAAAAAAAATAATAAGGTAGAGAACTATAAAATATTGGATTTTTTCCTTTGTAACCTAATATTCCTTTGTAACCGACGATATGTTTTAAGATCTGGATCTGTTCTTGTCACGGGATAGTGAAGTGTATACGGAGATATACGCCGTATACCCTCTCTCTGGATTTTTTAAAGAAGCTCCGCATACCCTCTGCTTCTCAAATAAAGCATTAGCGTATAATGTATCCATGAATGTTCATGACTTTAGCGTATACCCTTTGTTTTTTTACGACTGCAACACTGGTTCTTGTCATTCAGTTCGAAAAGATATTTTCTATTTATGTTTTTGAACTTGTTTTAAAATCATTAGTTGTAATGATATATGAAGACAAGTGCATTGATGATAAGAATTAATCTTTCTTCTAATTGGCGTTTTGAGACACACATTTACTTTCTGCTCTAAAACTGAAAGCAATTGTTTTCTTTGTTTTCTGAAATGAAGGGACCTCAAAGTTAATTTAAATTAATTAAAAAAATCCTTTGACTTGAATCAGGCTAATTCATGTAACAGAATCAACGCTACAACTCACAAAAAAAGCAAGCAAAGTAATTTTACAGAAAAGAAAATAATTTTTCACACTGTCTACCCTCTCTTCCCTTCCCCTTCTCCATCGAAAAAAAAATCTTTTTGTGTTCAACACTCTTTTTTTTATTATTGCAAATTAAAATAACAATATTTAATTTTTTAAAACTTATGCTCAATTGCTCGACATGATATTTGACTATTTTAATTCTAACTTTCTATGTTACGAGTTCCAGCTTAAAAATTCAACAGAAAAAATATCCTATAAATAAAGTGCAGCTTTGATTAGTCACATTTTGTGGTTTTTAAAAACTATTTAAAACTGTTTTGAAATCGTAATTTGCATCTGTTTTTATACTTTCGTGAAGAAATTTTCATTTTTAAATGCACGAAATTTGCAGATATACTTTCTTATTCGTAAACGAATAGCGTTTCTATTTTTTCCTATAAAGGTAACTGGTCTTTCAGAAAATAGTGCCAAAGTTGACGTTTGGAACAGATTTTTTTTAAACGTGACAATCGGCAAAAGATCATTATGAGGTAGCAATTGATTATAACTTAATATGTACTACATTTATCAGAAAATTGAAAAGTGCTATTTGATTTCAAAGCACTTCATGGCCTCATGCCTGCTGATTACATGCTTCTGGATAATAAAAAAAAATGTCTACTTAAATGAGTCAGTAATAAATAATTTTGTCAAAATATAAATTAGGCCTGACCAGGCCTAATTAATCTTTTCTATACCGAGCCGGGACTGGTTTCATTCTTCCAAGTCTTCACGGGCCAAAATTTTCGGTCCCGGTTTTCACTCAACCCGTATGAAAATTATTGTCTCAGCGTGGCCTGGTAGCAAAATACAGCTAAATTAAAATATAGTAATACGTCTGAAAAAGAACCTGCCTATGACGGAATCCTGTTTTAAACTGAAAAATGTGTTGATCCATGCAAACTTAATATAATAATATGTGAGAAAAGAATATATAACACATTTACACCTATTAAAAACGGAACTTGTCTATAATGCATTTTTTTTACTTTGCTGTGCGATTCCGTCTTAGAAGGTTTTACTGTACAGCATTTTTAAAATTTTTAAGTCTCCAATACATGGAATATGGATTAACAAAATTAATGATAATCGAACCATTTGCATATAACAAATAGAGATTTATTTTAAAAAAATAAATATCGCAGCCTACGGCATTTCTATAAAAATGAAGATTGCGAAAAAAAGAAAAAAAAAGAGAGAGAGAATGAAAGAAGAAAGATAAGATTAAGTATTTTTTATCAGAATTCCTCGTACGGAAAAATTTGTAACCAAATCGACGTAAAAATCAATGTTTTGTAAAAATTCACTCGGGTCGTGCCAGGCTCGGGTCGAGATTTTCATTTTTTTCCGGGCCAGGATGGTCTCAGGCTGAAATTTCAGCTGCTATAACGCCGGGCCAGGTCAATAATTTTTTTCGACAGGCCTGGCCGAGTTGAGGCCTACCTTTTATAATGGGCCGGGTCGATTTTTTTTCTATGGAACGGCCTGGATCGGGCCTGAAATTTCTACCCGTACAGACTTCTAACTTAAAATTTAAAAAGTATTGCAAATTTGAAACTTTGAGTTATAAATAAAGGAAAAAAAAGAAATATTTTTTAATATTTTCTATTGAATTCATTTTTATTAAAATAATAAATAATCAATCTATATCTGTCTTTTTACACCTCACCCCGAATTACTACTTTTACCTTTGCCCCCTCCCCCCTCACTGGGGTATCGACATGCAGGATTTTTATCAAATTTCAGATTCAGTTAGACGTTGACATAAGTTGTTGCTGATTAAGTTTTGGTGTCAATCGCCCATCAGGTGGCGCTGATATGCTGAATTTTTCAGGATTTACACGATTATAGCGATATCCATACCTCAAGAACTAACCCACGGAATTTCATCAAACTTCCTATTCTGTTAGATCTCGACATGAGTTGGTGCTGATTAGGTTTTCGTGTAAATCATATATCAGATGGCGTTGTTATGCTGCAATTTTCAAGATTTTTGTGACAGCTATATCTCAAAAACTAATGCACGGAATTTAATAAAACTTCATAGTCTGTTACGCTTTCACATAAATAGATCCTAATTAGGCTGTCCAACAGGTGTCGATTTTATGCTCTTCGGGTTGGGAATTTTGGTTGAAGAAATCTAATAGGGGGGGGGGGGGGAGGGGTGCCGAAATTCAATTATTTGTTTCAGAAGTGCGAAGCTTCTACCTCCTTTTTAAATGCACACAAATCAACGAACCTATACCTTTAGAATTCTCTTGGTGGGCATAGAATGTCATTTAATTTTGTTACTGTGACAGGGAAATTTGAAGTATTAACATGCATGAGATAGTAGAAAGTTTTGGATATCCGACTAGTTTTAAGAGTATTACATTTTCTTACATACCGGGTGTCCCAAAAAGACTGATGATTTTAAAATTCAATTACTTGCAAACGGTGACAGATATTAAAAAAATTCTTGCAGGAGGGTTAAGTATGATGCCAGGAGATTTTTACTGTGATTCTTTATTTTAGTTCGAATTTCAAACAATAGATGGCTCTGAGAGCAATAGGTGCTCAGTCCAGACCCGATTTTTTGTACTCCGGGATACATTCAATACATTTTAATCTCCTTTTTTTGCAAGGAAGAAGGAGGGCTGGGGGGGCCAATATCCCCCCCTCCAAGGAATTTGATTTTTCAGAAAATTTATCAACCATCAATGGACTATATTCCAAATCTGGATTCGAGGCTGAAAAAAGTAACGTGATACCGGTAATTTACCCAAAGAATTTCTAACAGATAAGAAGGGAGGTTACTACTGCTTTCCACATAACTGGCTGGTGGGGGGGGGGGGGATTTACATTACGTCCACGAAGCTTTCCCTTCTTTACGCTAGAAGATTTTAGCTTGACCACGTGATCATAACGTAGATGGAATATCCTCCATTGTCATACTCAAACAAAAATTTTAAAAAATTCTATGCTGAATTTTTCAGGATTTACACGATTATAGCGATATCCATATCTCAAGAAATAACACACGGAATTTCATCAAACTTCCTATTTACATTACGTCTACGAAGCTTTCCCTTCTTTACGCTAGAAGTTTTTACCTTGACCACGTGATCATAACGTAGATGGAATATCCTCCATTGTCATACTGAAACAAAAATTTAAAAAAATTCTTAAACGCTAAAATAATTTATCAGATTTGATTGCAATAAAAACATATGCATTAAATAAATACTTTATGCATAGAAATTAATTAAATATTTAATTAATTAAATATTTCCTATTCGAACTTTCTTAAGGTGAGACCTATATCGCACTTTAGCTAATTTTAAAAATCCATGAGAGACATTTTCTTTTATAAATTGCTTCTCAGCTGTGTACAACTTGATTATAGGAAAACTAGCCTCCACATGGCTAGAAATTCAGGGGTAGAGTTTTTCAGATAGTGAGGGGTTTTTTTTTTTTTGGGGGGGGGGGTAAAGGGGCGAGTATAATTCAAGTTCTTAATTATCCGACTTTTTACTTTTTTGGAATATTAGTGTCACATTATATTTAGTGCAATCATTGCAATGTTATCAAATTATTTAATTATTTGCTTTCTTAAATCATATCATATATGGAAAACTCTCAAAATTCTTCAACGCCTAGGAATGGAGTCTTCTCGCATCCGACAAAACCCAACCCAACTTCTTCAACCCAAAAACCAGCAGACTACCAGCAAATCCCAAAGTAAAATAAAATTACTCCATATTTTAACACGTTTATAGTAAAGTAGTCTATAATTTTATCCTTTATGTACAGAAATGAACACATGAGTTATTACTAAGGACCACCATTAATAGTCAAATATATAGTTTTTCGTTTGAAAAATATTCAGGACTTCCTTATGAAAAACCAGGTCATCTCGACTCCGACCAAAAGAGATAAAGCACAATCCGAAAAACTTAAAATGAGCCTCACTCGCAACGAAGAAAATACGTCAAACTATCCTGACGCAGGACTGTAATTTCATGTAATTACGAAAACAGCTAAAATGATTTCCATTGAAAGGCAACCCGACCCGAAATGAAAGAAAATTTGATGTCTATTTTAATACATTTTTTGAAAAAGAAGTCTACAATTATATCTTTAGTATAAACTTTACCTTTTATGTAGAAAAATAAAGATATAATATAGTACTCATTAAAGTTAAAATATGTAGCTTTTTCATCTGAAAAATATTCAAGATTTCTTTGAAAAATAGTATTAACACGAACAGGGGCGCCATTTCAGAACTTTCTTGGAGGGGGGGGGGATGTTTTTGGAGGACACTGGCATAGCCAAGAGTGAGGTTCGGGGGGGGGGGGGGGGTATCATCTTCCTTCCGAACGTAAGCCGATTCAAAATTCCGTTTCAAACAGAGTTTCATCTTAGCAGGTACAATTTTAAGATACTGAATCAGGTTTTCCGTTTAAGACAGTATTCCGTTATAGACAGTTTCCATTTTTACAAGTATATCTAAGGCTTTTAAAACATCTTTTCTGTAGTAAACCTCTGAACAGCATAGGCACATGACATTTACTGCAAAACCTGTGAAAATGAAACCTGTCAAAAAAAAAGAATTCTTTCGGAAACGGAAAAAATATCACGTTTCCATGAAAAAAACCCCATATAATTATACTTGCTCAAGACGGAAACCTGTCTAAAATGGAGCTTTTTCCTGACCTTTCGACTTCTTCTTTGCAGGTTTTGCTGCAGGGGTGGGGAGCCATTCCAAGAGGTCCTTGGAGGGGGGGGGGGTCGAACAAGTGGGATTTTGCCCACTTAACGTCTTTCAAAACCATGGGATTCTTCCAGGAATATTTTTCAATTTTCGTGGAAAGACTGCAGTAATTTTTTTTTTTTTTTTTTTACTATTTGGAAAAATGGTTATTGTCCTCGGTCAGGGTAGGAAATCAAAAACATATCTGAAGCGTTTTATTCGTTGAATCCCGCATTTTATTCGTTTTCTTATTGGTCTATACAGTAATCTGTATTTCCCTTTACTTTCAACAGAGATGGATACTTCTGTTGCCACTATGACAAAAAAGTAATAAAAACAACAACAAAAAAATTAATAACTCAGAAACAAATTGAGATACAGCTTTCAAACAAATTGCAATTAAAAATGCATTTTTTTCTCTATACGACGATATAAGAAGTAATATTGTGGGATGTTTAGAAGTTTAAAAATGAAATTTCATTTAAAATTTGTCAAGGAATATTAATGTTTAATCCATGGCGTACGTAATGTATGACCAGCTCCGTAGAAGTTTAAAAATTTACAGTACCGAAAATTGTAAAACTGAAATTTCTTTTAAAATTTGTTCATGATGGGTTCAGGAATGTTAATGTTTAATCCATGGCGTACGTAATGTATGATCAACTCCGTGCGATTTTTTATGTCTTAAATTTTAATCTTTGAAAAAAGCATTTTCCAAATGGTCGTTGTAATTTGTTAAATTGCTTTCTCTCTCTCTCTCTCTCTCTCTTCTTTTGCAGAATTACGCGAGATCATTTCGCCAATCGACCGCGGGAAAAAGTCGCAAATTTTGCCAATTGAACTTTGAAAAAATAGTCAGTTTGTCAAATGAGTCGCGAAAAAAATATAATTTCCTAAAAGGACCGTGGAAAAATATTGCAAAGATCGTAGAAACAAACAGCGATTATTGTTAATCGGTTGCGGGGGAAAAAAATCGCAGATTTCAATATTCGGTCACAGAAAAAAAATCAAATTTGCCCATCAGTCGTGCAAAAAAATCGTGAATTTCGAATATCTATCAAGGAAAAAAACGAGAATTTCATCAAAGGTTTCAGATAAAAATCACGAATTTAGTCAAATAATCGCGTAAAAAATTCAAGAATTTCGTCAAACGATCACATAAAGCAATCGCAGTCGGCTGCGGGGGGTAAAAATGAATTTCAGCAAATGATCATAGAAAAGAATCACGAATTTCGTCAAAATATCTCGGATAGAAATAGCGAATTTCGTAAATCGGTCACAAAAATATCTTGAATTTTGACAAATGGTCACGGAAAAAATTTCTGAATTCCGTGAAACGATCACGGAAAAAAATTGCGAATTTCGTCAAACGGTCGGGAAAAAAAATCGTGAAATTCAATCGGTCACGAGATAATCAGCACATAAACATGGTCAACACGTCAAAAAGTTTGCAAATTTTGTGATCCATAGGGATATGAAATTTTCACGTGTGATTTCCTGTCAGTAAAAAATTTCCTTAATCCCTTAACTGCCGACGAAATCTTGCGCGATCTCCAGTGCCTTACAGAAATCGTATATTTCTGAAATTATAGAAGGTGTATATTAGTTTTTTGAAAATACAGTAAGAAAATGCACATGTTATACTGTTATATATAATGGCTCAGGTGTTGAAAATTGCCTCGCTATAATTGGAATTCGCCATCCCTGCATAGATGCATGCATTTTCTAAAGACGCACATATAAGTATGGGGCAGTTAAGGGGTTAATAAGAGACGAATCTCTTCAGACTACGATCTAAATCCCACATAATTCAGAAATTTTCAAAACATTTGTTCTCAGGTAGAGTCTGCATTGGGTTGCCCAACCCGATTTTTCTCATTAATCGACGCCATCCGATCCGCGGAACATATTGATGCGGATTGACGTTTCTTTTTTCCATTTCGGCAGAGGAGATAATTAAGAACATACTGTATATAATATGATTTAATAAAGCAAATGATTTGATAGCGTTGTAATGACTGCAGTAAATATAATGTGACACTAATTATGCAAAATAAAAAATTCAGATAATTAAGAACTTGAATTAACCCTCTTTTTTAAAAAAAGAAAAATCTTCTGTAAATTTCTGGCTAAAGGGGAAATTCACAGCGAAAATTCTAGCCCTGAGGGCACGAGTTTTCATTTGATCTATTTTGCACCAATGGCGGATCTAAGGGGGCAGGGAGGCAATCGCCCCCCCCCGGCCAAAAAAAGGGTTTGCAAAACGATATTATGCATCCTCACGGGAAATGACTTGGGGCAAAGCTCGAGCCCGGCGCGACCCGGCCCGGGTCGCGCCAGTTTAAATCCACGAGACTCGGCTTGGATAAGGTCTTCTCTCTTTTGGAGCCGGGCCGCGCCCTAATCTTAATTTTTTTCTGCAAATTGGGATCGGGCGACTTCTTTATCTTCCCCTTTCGAGCCCGGCCTGGACTTCATTCTTCCTAGAAGTCTGCACTGACCAAAATTTCCAGGTCGAGACTCAACCCTTAATAAAAGCTAAACGTTTGATCTGTGTCAGCCCGAATAATAAACAGTATTGGCCCGACCACGACCTGTGCACTTCTCTAAATTCTTCTCCCCGAGCCCAATGTTTTTCTGTATTCATGAATTTCAAACATAATCTAAGATAAAATATGAGCATAAGTAAGCGTGCTTTATGAATAATTTTTATTGCAAAATGCAGGCTGGGCTGGAGTCGATTTTGTAGCTTTTATACCGTCCGTGCAAATAATTTTTTTATGTGAGTTGGACCTTGGCTTGGATCTGGAAATTTCAGCCCGGGTAAACCTCTAACTGATCTATCGAAGCCAGCCTTTATTTTGTTTAAAATACCTCTTTCAGCCATCATCCCATAGCTATACTGAATATACCGAGTCTCCTAAAATGGATTGACTGATTTTAAATACAATTCAATAACTTGCAAATGACGACAGCTATTAAAAAAGTACTGGAAGAAGGATTATGTAAGATATCAGAAACAGGGATGATTCTGTTCCGAATTTTCCGATAAATTTAACCCTCTCGCCGCGAATCCCGCGATTTCCATGGAAAAAGTGGTACAATTTGCGCAACCCACAATTTCCGCAGCAAATCTTTTTTTGTGATCTAATTCTATTTAAAAACACTTTCACAAAAATTTTGGATATTATTGAACTCTAAAATATAGGCAGATTTGAAATATGTAATATAAATGCGCAATTTTTGAACCTACTTTCATAATATATATATATATACGCATCGAGAGGGTTAAGGCATTCGGTTCCGAAAATTTAAAAAATTCACCGATCCGAAAATTCGGACATAAGAATAGTCGCGAATTTTGACAAATGGTCGCTATAAAAAATCTATTTCGTCAATAGTTCGCAATAAATAACTTCAACTTCGCCAAAGAATCGCGAAAAACCGCGAATTTGTTCAAAGGGCCGCGGAGAAAACGGTAATTCGGCCAAAGGGCCAGGAAAAAACGCGAAATTCCTCAAATGATCACGGAAAACGTGAATTTCGTCAAATAACAGCGAAAAAGCTTGAATTTCGTCAAAGGATCGTGAAAAATGCAAATTTTATCAAAGAATCGCGAAAAAAACACGAATTACATCAAAAGGTCGCGAAAGAAACGCGAATTTCGTCAAAAGTCGTGCAAAAAATTCAAATTTCGTCAAAGGATAGCGGAGAAAACGCGAATTTCTTCAAAGAATCGCGAAAAGAAAAAGAATTTCGTCCAAGAATCGCTTAAAAAACGGAATTTCGTCAAAGGAACGCTGTAAAAATGCGATTTTTGTCAAAGGAGTGAAAAAACCGCAAATTTTGTCCAAAGTTCGCGGGGGAAAAAACGTGAATTTTATCAGAAGGCCGCAAAATGACACTAATTTCCTCAAAGAGTTGCGGAAGAATCGTATATTCCGTCAAAGGGTAACCGAAGAAATGCGAATTTCATCAAACGGCTACGGATAAACGCGAATTTTATCAAAAAGCTGCGAAAAAGTGAATTTATTCAAAAAGTTGCGGAAAACGCAAATTTCGTCTAAGAGTCGTGGAAGAAATTCGAATTTTATCAAAGAGTCGTGGAACAAATACAGTGGTCTCTTTAGAAAACAGCATATACATACACCTATTTTTATTATTATAGATATAGTTTTTAATCTGAAATAATATACTGAACTAACTTTTGAAGAAAACGGGTTAACCCAACCCAGCTTACAGGAATCTACACTCAGCCTGAAATCGACCCGAATTGAAAACAGCTAACCCGACCTGCAACAAAAATAATTAGTGCCAGAATCCCCCCCCCCCCAACCTCCCTCTGCTGTAACATATCAGAAAATCTGCTTTGAATTTCAGAATTTTTTTTACATAGCATCACCCTTGATCAGGAGTTTTATTACTACTATTCTTAATTTAATTTAAAATAGCAACGACAGATGGCAATGCAAGCAATGGGCTCTAAATCGGTGCCCGATTTAACGACTGTTGTTTGCAGTGCCATCTATCCCTGCTATTGTAAATTAAAATCAAGAATCGCAGTAAAAACTCCCCTGACAACTTAGATAATCCTCATGCATGACTTTTTATTAATTGCGAGTTACTGAATTTTAAAATCAGTCAGTCCATTTTAGGACACCCGGTATGTTTTTTAATAAGTTTCAAAGCATTCTTTACTCAATTACATCTTAGATATAAAGAGACAAGCAGTCTTATACCCAATTAGTATTTTTTACATGATCCTGAAGATTAAAAAGTATTATTGAATAATTGTTCGGGCGTGCCCGTTATGGAGCATTTACTGTATGTAGTTTTTGTCTTCAGAATTATTAATTCTGAATAATCAGAAATATTCGGAATAATTTTACTTTTTTTTAAAAATCGGGTCGGCCAGAAACCTTCTCAAGTGAAAACCCAATCCGAAACTGGCCCAAACCCGAAATAATGTATTTTAATCTGCCCCAAACCGAATGCGCAGCTAAAACGTAGAAGTCAACCCGACCCGCATCAGAAAAGTAGAAGTCAACCGGACCCAAACCCGATCCGCAGCAAAAAGTAGAAGTCAACCGAACCCAAACGCAACCCACAGCAAAAAAGTATAAGTTAACCTGACCAGCAGCAAAACATAGAAGTCAACAGGACCCTGACCCGACCCGCAGCAAAAAGTAGAAGTAACACGACCCGCAGTGAAAAAAGTAGCCCCGACCCGCGCATCAGATTGGAGTCTCCAAATTTCTAAAATTGCCCCCCCCCCCCCTTGAGGACTCGCCAGATCCGCCCTTGTTTTACACACGGCTGAAAAGCAATAAATAGAATTTTTCCTCACATACCTTTTTAAAATTAGCCAAAATACGCATTAATAAGAAATGGTTGACCTTGAGAATGTTGGAATAGCAAAGACTGTAGAAAATATTTTTGATAATTATTAGTTTACATGCATAAAGTGTTTATTTATTGCATGTGTTTTTATTGTAATAAAATCTAACAAGTTATTTTAGCTTTTGAGCAATTTATGAAAAAAAAAATGAGTCTGACCTGTGATGACATATAGGAATGCATAGAATATTCAGTATTCGACCATGCTACCGAATATCGGTTAGGCCGAATATCAAACTACTTCAATACTACGTTCTGCCGAACATTCGGCTTGGCCAAATATCGAACTATTCGGCCTGCCGCATGTTCGGTTTGGCTGAATATCGAACTATTCGGCCAAACCGGATACTTAAAAATATCTTTTGAAAAATATTTTTAAAAACCTTTAAACCTTTTAACCGTAAATTTATAAAGATATTCAGAATAATTGAAAACAGAATCATATTTAAATAAAACAGAATGCCGTTACATTATTTGTTTGCGGTTTGATAAGTATCACTTTAAAAAAAAATAACCATTAATGATGACCTTCATAGAAATAAATGATGCACAAATGGAAGTTTCTGAACAATGTCTTGTAAATAATCTGTCTTTTGCTTTTTCGCTAAAAGAGTGTTTCTAAAGAAAATGGGAAAACTTTCAGATGTGATAATAGACGTCAAGACAGACCATTTTTGCCCAAGAAACCAGTATCGCAATCCGCTTAATCAGTCAAAATAAAAAATACAGTGTATCTCATCTCACTTCATGTCAAACTTAGATTTTCATTTGTTACTTTAACGATAATGAAGATATCATTAACTATATTTTCAAAAGAGTTACTTTGTTTTCTGTGACATATGATATCATGAGAAGTGCTACAAATTGTGTGTGTGTGTGTGTAAAGTTTACTCGTAAAAAGGTCTTGTTTATCAAAATGGAAGTATCTGTGTTAAATATTATGAAAAATTGTTTTAAAATTTAATTATTTAATAGCTTTAAACTATAAATTCAGCCTAACAGTCAGTATTCGGCTACCCAAATATTCAGTATTCGGTTTACCTGTAGAACGAATATTCAGTATTCGGTTACCTGTAGGCTGAATATTCGGTATTTAGTTTACATGTTGGCCGAATATTCGGTATTCGTCCAAAATCACTATTCGGTGCATTCCTAATGACTGATAAATTTTCTGAAATATCAAATTCCTTGGGGGGGGGGGGGGCATGCAGGAGGATTATTTAAGATGTCAGGAGAGTTTTTACTGCGATTCTCGATTTTAATTCACAATAGCAGCGATATATGGCACTGCAAACAACAGTCGTTAAATCGGGCTCCGATTTAGAGCCCATTGCTTGCATTGCCATCTGTCGTTGCTATTTTAAACTAAAATTAAGAATAGTAGTAATAAAAACTCCTGATCAGGGGTGATTCTCAGTAAAAAAACTTCTGAAATTCAAAGCAAATTTTCTGATATGCTACAGCAGAGGGAGGTTGGGTGGGAGGGGTGGGGGGGGGGGGGGTTCTGGCACTAATTATGTTTGTTGCAGGTCGGGTTAGCTGTTTTCGATTCGGGTCGATTTTGGACTGAGTGTAGATTCCTGCAAGCTGAGTTTGGGTTAACCCGTTTTCTTCAAAAGTTAGTTCAGTATATTATTTCAGATTAAAAACTATATCTATAACAATAAAAATAGGTGTACGTATGTGTGCTGTTTTCTAAAGAGACCACTGTATTTGTTCCATGACTCTTTAATAAAATTCGAATTTCTTCCACGACTCTTAGACGAAATTTGCGTTTTCCGCAACTTTTTGAAGAAATTCACTTTTTTCGCGGCCCTTTGCTAAAATTCGTGTTTTTCCGTAGCCGTTTGATGAAATTCGCATTTCTTCCGTTACCCTTTGACATATACGATTCTTCCGCAACACTTTGAGGAAATTAGTGTAATTTTGCAGCCTTTTGATAAAATTCCCGTTTTTTCCACCACGAACTTTGGACAAAATTTGCGATTTTTTCACTCCTTTGACAAAAATCGCATTTTTTTTCTGCGTTCCTTTGATAAAATTCCGTTTTTTAAGCAATTCTTGGACGAAATTCTTTTTCTTTTCGCGATTCTTTGAAGAAATTCACGTTTTTCCGCTATTCTTTGACGAAATTTGAATTTTTTTCACGACTTTTGACGAAATTCGCGACCTTTTGATGTAATTCGTGTTTTTTTTCGCGATTCTTTGATAAAATTTGCATTTTTCGCGTTCCTTTGACGAAATTCAAGTTTTTTCGCAGTTATTTGAGGAATTTCGCGTTTTCCGTGATCATTTGAGGAATTTCGCGTTTTTTCCTGGCCATTTGACCAAATTACCATTTTCTCCGCGGAACTTTAAACAAATTCGCGTTTTTTCCGCGATTCTTTGGCGAATTTGAACTTATTTTCTGCGAACTATTGACGAAATAGATTTTTTATAGCGACCATTTGTCGAAATTCGCGATTATTCTTATGTCCGAATTTTCAGATTGGTGAATTTTTTAAATTTTCGGAAACGAATGCCTTAACCCTCTCGCTGCGTATATACATATATATTATGAAAGTAGGTTAAAAAATTGCGCATTTATATTACATATTTCAAATCTGCCTATATTTTAGAGTTCAATAATATCCAACATTTTTGTGAAAGAGTTTTTAAATAGAATTAGATCACAAAAAAAGATTTGCTGCGGAAATTGTGGGTTGAGCAAATTGTGCCACTTTTCCATGGAAATCGCAGGATGCGCAGCGAGAGGGTTAAATTTTCGGAAATATCGGAACAGAATCATCCCTGTTCCTGATATCTTTATCTTACATAATCCTTCTTTCAGTACATTTTTAATAACTGTCCTCATTTGCAAGTTATTGAATTGTATTTAAAATCAGTCAGTCCATTTTAGGACACTCGTTATATTCAGTAGCTATGGGATGATGGCTGAAAGAGGTATTTTAAACAAAATAAAGTTGGCTTCGATAGGTCAGTTAGACGTTTACCCGGGCTGAAATTTCCGGATCCAAGCCCAGGTCCAACTCACATAAAAAAAAATATTTACCCGGACGGTATAAAACTAAAAAATCGACTCCAGCCAAGCCTGCATTTTGCAATAAAAATTATTCATAAAGCACACTTACTTATGCTCATATTTTCTTTTAGATTATGTTTGAAATTCATGAATACAGAAAAACATTGGGCTCGGGGAGAAGAATTTAGAGAAGTGCACGGGTCGTGGTCGGGCCAATACTGCTTATTATACGGGCTGACACAGACCGAATGTTTAGCTTTTATTCCGGGTTGAGTCTCGACCTGGAAATTTTGGTCAGTGCAGATTTCTAGGAAGAATGAAGTCCAGACCAGGCTCGAGTAGGGAAGATAAAGAAGTCGCCCTATCCGAATTTGCAGAAAAAAAATTAAGATTAGGGCGCGGCCCGGCTCCAAAAGAGAGAAGACCTTATCCAAGCCGAGTCTCGTGGACTTTAACTGGCGCGACCCGGGCCGGGTCGCGCCGGCCTCGAGCTTCGCCCCAAGTCATTTCCCGTAAGGATGCATAATGTCGTTTTGCAAACCCTTTATTTGACCAAGGGGGGGGGGGGCACTCCCCCCTTAGATCCACCATTGGTGCAAAATAGATCAAATGAAAACTCGTGCCCCTCAGGGCTAGAAGTTTACAGCCAGAAATTTACAGAAGATTTTTCTTTTTTTAAAAAAGAGGGGTAATTCAAGTTCTTATTTATTTGAATTTTTTATTTTGCATAATTAGTGTCACATTATATTTACTGCAGTCATTACAACGCTTTCAAATCATTTGCTTTATTAAATCATATTATATACAGTATGTTCTTAATAATCTCCTCTGCCGAAACGAAAAAAGGAAACGTCCGCATCGATATTTGTCGCGGATCGGATCGTGTCGGTTTTGAGAAAAATCGGGTTGGGCAACCCAATGCAGACTCTACCTGAGACAAAATGTTTTGCAAATTTCTGAATTGTGAGGGATTTAGATCGTAGTCTGAAGAGATTCGTCTCTTATTAACCCCTTAACTGCCTCATACGTATATGTGCTTCTTTAGAAAATGCATGCATCTATGCAGGGATGGTGAATTCCAATTATAGCGAGGCAATTTTCACCACCTGAGCCATTATATATAACAGTATAAAATATGCATTTTCTTACTGTTATTTCAGAAAACTAATATACACGTTCTATAATTTCAGAAATATATGATTTAAGTAAGGCACTGGAGATCACACAAGATTTCGTCGGCAGTTAAGGGGTTAAGGAAATTTTTTACTGACAGCAGATCACACGTGAAAATTTCATATCCCTATGGATCACAAAATTTGCAAACTTCTTGACGTGTTGACCATGTTTGTGTGCTGATTATCTCGTGAGCGATTGAATTTCACGATTTTTTTTCCCGACCGTTTGACGAAATTCGCAATTTTTTTCCGTGCTCGTTTCACGGAATGCAGAAATTTTTTCCGTGACCATTTGTCAAAATTCACGATATTTTTTGTGACCGATTTAGGAAATTCGCTATTTCTATCCGAGATATTTTGACGAAATTCGTTATTCTTTTCTATATTCATTTGCTGAAATTCATTTTTTTTCCCCGCAGCCGACTGCGATTGCTTTATGTGATCCTTTGACGAAATTCTTGAATTTTTTACGCGATTCTTTGACTAAATTCGTGACTTTTATCTGAAACCTTTGATGAAATTCTCGTTTTTTTCCTTGACAGATATCCGAAATTCACAATTTTTTTTGCACGACTGATGGGCAAATTTGATTTTTTTTTCTGTGACCGAATGTTTAAATCTGCGATTTTTATCCCCCGTAACCGATTAACAATAATCGCTGTTTGTTTCTACGATCTTTGCAATATTTTTCCACGGTCTTTTTAGGAAATTATATTTTTTTCCGCGTCTAATTTGCCAAATTGACTATTTTTTCAAAGTTCAATTGGCAAAATTTGCGACTTTTTCCCGCGGTCGATTGGCGAAATGATTTCGCGTAATTCTGCAAAAGAGAGAGAGAGAGAGAAAAAAGAGAAGCAATTTAAAAAATTACAACGACCATTTGGAAAATGATTTTTTCAAAGATTAAAACTTAAGACATAAAAAATCGCACGCATTTCATCATACATTACGTACGCCATGGATTAAACATTAATATTCCTGGACCAATTTTAAATGAAATTTCATTTTTAGATTTCTAAACATCCCACAATATTACTTTTTATATCGTCGTATAGGGAAAAAATGCATTTTTAATTGCAATTTGTTTGAAAGCTGTATCTCAATCTGTTTCTGAGTTTCTTTTTTTTTTTTTTTTTTGTAGTTTTTATTACTTTTTTGTCATAGTGGCAACATAAGTATCCATCTCTGTTGAAAGTAAAGGGAAAATACAGATTACTGTATACACCAATCAGAAAACGAATAAAATGCGGGATTCAACGAATAAAACGCTTCAGATATGTTTTTCATTTCCTAACCTTACCGAGGACAATAACCATTTTTCCAAATGGTTAAAAAAAAAAATACTGCAGTCTTCCACGAAAATTGAAAAATATTCCTGGAAGAATCCCATGCTTTTGAAAGACGTTAAATGGGCAAAATCACAGTTGTTCACAGCCCCCTCCCCCCTCCAAGGACCTCTTGAAATGGCTCCCCACCCCTGCAACAAAACCTGCAAAGAAGAAGTCGAAAGGTCAGGAAAAAGCTCCATTTTAGACAGGTTTCCGTCTTAGCAAGTATAATTATATGGGGTTTTTTCATGGAAACGTGATATTTGCTCCGTTTCCGAAAGAATTCTTTTTTGACAGGCTTCATTTTCACAGGTTTTGCAGTAAATATAATGTGCCTATGCTGTTCAGAGGTTTGCTACAAAAAAGATGTTTTAAAAGCCTTAGATTTACTTGTAAAATGGAAACTGTCTATAACGGAATACTATCTTAAACGGAAATCCTGAGTCAGTATCTTAAAATTGTACCTGCTAAGATGAAACACTGTTTGAAACGGAATTTTGAATCGGCTTACGTTCGGAAGGAAGATGATACCCCCCCCCCCCCCGAACCTCACTCTTGGCTATGCCAGTGTCCTCCAAAAAAAAATCGCCCCCCCCCTCCAAGAAAGTTCTGAAATGGTGCCCCTGTTCGTGTTAATACTATTTTTCAAAGAAATCTTGAATATTTTTCAGATGAAAAAGCTACATATTTTAACATTAATGAGTACTATATTATATCTTTATTTTTCTACATAAAGGGTAAAGTTTATACTAAAGATATAATTGTAGACTTCTTTTTCAAAAATTGTATTAAAATAGACATCAAATTTTCTTTCATTTCGGGCGGGTTGCCTTTCAATGGAAATCATTTTAGCTGTTTTCGTAATTACATGAAATTACTGTCCTGCGACAGGATAGGTTGACGTATTTTCTTCCTTGCGAGTGAGGTACATTTTAAGTTTTTCGGATTGTGCTTTATCTCTTTCGGTCGGAGTCGGGACGACCTGGTTTTTCATAAGGAAGTCCTGAATAATTTTCAAACAAAAAACTATATATTTGACTACTAATGGTGGCTCTTAGTAATAACTCATGTATTCATTTCTGTACATAAGGGATAAAATTAAAGACTACTTTATTATAAACGTGTTAAAATATGGAGTAATTTCTTTTTTACTTTGGGATTTTGTGGAAGTCTGTCGGTTTCTGTGTTGACGAAATTGTTTTGTCGGATGAGCGCAGACTCCATTCCTAGGCGTTGAAGAATTTTGAGAGTGTTCCATATATAATATGATTTAAGAAAGGAAATAATTAAATAATTTGATAACTTTGCAATGATTGCACTAAATATAATCTGGCACTAATATTCCAAAAAAGTAAAAAGTCGGATAATTAAGAACTTGAGTTATACTCGCCCCTTCAACCCCCCCCCCCCCCCCAAAAAAAAAAGACTCACTATCTGAAAAACTCTACCCCGGAATTTCTAGCCATGTGGAGACTAGTTTTCCTATAGTCAAATTGTACACAACTGAGAAGCAATTTATAAAAGAAAATGTCTCTCATGTACTTTTAAAATTAGCCTCACCTTAAGAAAGTTCGAATAGGAAATATTTTTTATAATTATTAATTTCTATGCATAAAGTATTTATTTAATGCATATGTTTTTAGTGCAATCAAATCTGATAAATTATTTTAGCGTTTGAGAATTTTTTAAATTTTTGTTTGAGTATGACAATGGAGGATATTCCATCTACGTTATGATCACGTGGTCAAGGTAAAAACTTCTAGCGTAAAGAAGGGAAAGCTTCGTAGACGCAATGTAAATAGAAAGTTTGATGAAATTTCGTGTGTTAGTTCTTGAGATATGGATATCGCTATAATCGTGTAAATCCTGAAAAATTCAGCATAGAATTTTTTAAAATTTTTGTTGTAGTATGACAATGGAGGACATTCCATCTACGTTATGATCACGTGGTCAAGCTAAAAACTTCTAGCGTAAAGAAGGGAAAACTTCGTCTACGTAATGTAAATCCCCCCCCCCCCCCCAGCCAGTGAAACAGTTCATGAGGAAAGCAGTAGTAACCTCCCTTCTTATCTGTTAGAAATTCTTTGTGTAAATTACCGGTACCACGTGACGTTTTTCAGCATCGAACCCAGATTTGGAATATAGTCCATTGATGGTTGATAAATTTTCTGAAAAATCAAATTCTTTGGAGGGGGATATTGGCCTCCCAGCCCCCCTCAAATGGCGCCCCTGAGCAATAATCGCTAAATCCAGGCCCGATTTTTTGGCCTCTTTTTTCTTCCATGCGAAAAAAGGAGATTAAAATGTATTGAATGGATCCCGGAGTACTAAAAATCGTTTCTGAACTGAGCACCGATTGCTCTCTTAGCCATCTATTGTTTGAAATTCGAACTAAAATAAAGAATCACAGTAAAAAAACTACTGGCATCATACTTAACCCTCCTGCAAGAATTTTTTTAATATCTGTCACCGTTTGTAAGTAATTGAATTTGAAAATCATCGGTCTTTTTTTTGGACAACCGGTATGTAAGAAAATGTAATACTCTTAAAACTAGTCGGATATCCAAAACTTTCTTCTATATCATGCATGTTAATACTTCAAATTTTCCTGTCACAGTAACAAAATTAAATGACATTCTATGCCCACCAAGAGAATTCTAAAGGTATAGGTTCGTTGATTTGTGTGCATTTAATAAGGAGGTAGAAGATTCGCACTTCTGAAACAAATAATTGAATTTCGGCATCTCCCCATATAGATTTCAACAACCAAACTTCCCAACCCAAAGAGCATAAAATCGACACCTGTTGGGCAGCCTAATAAGGATCTATTTATGTGAAAGCTTAACAGACTATGAAGTTTTATTAAATTCCGTGCATTAGTTTTTGAGATATAGCTGTCGTAAACATCGTGAAAATTGCAGCATAACAGCGCTACCTGTTATATGATTTACACGAAAACCTAATCAGCACCAACTCATGTCGAGGTCTAACAGAATAGGAAGTTTGATGAAATTCCGTGGGTTAGTTCTTGAGATATGGTTATCACTATAATTGTGTAAATCCGGAAAAATTCAGCATATCAGCGCCACCTGATGGGCGATTGACACCAAAACTTAATCAGCAACAACTTATGTCAACGTCTAACTGAATCTGAAATTTGATAAAAATCCTGCATTAGTTCTTGAGATAGAGCTATTGCTGTAATCGTGAAAAATACAGCATACCAGCACCACCTGATGGGCGATTGACACCAAAACCTAATCAGCGTCAACTTATGTCACCGTGTAACTGAATCTGAAGTTTCATGAAAATTCATGCATCATTTCTTGAGATAGAGCTATTTCGGAAATCGTGAAAATTACAGCATAGCAGAGCCACCAATTGAGATATTTGCATCAAAACGTAATCAGCGTCAATATTAAGGTATACCTGAATCTGAAGTTTGATGAAAATTCGTGCATTAGTTCTAAAGATATAATCCAGGCAATAGAGACCGTATAGGGGCTCTACCTAGCAAATTTCATGGTAGTTCTGGATAAAGGCTTACTATATGTTTCTTGGGTCGCTGAATCCGAATTTTTAACTTCCCACCAAAATTTCCCCCGGCAACCCCCCCCCCCAAATTTTGGTAAAATGCCCCCCAAAAAGAAGGGGGTGAAGAAGAAAAAAATTCATAACTTCGTCAATTCACAAGATATCCAGTCCGCTTAAATTTATTATACATCTTCCTAATATTATCTACAACTTTCATATTGACAAGTATTTGATAGGACCAATTCTTACAGCAAAAACAAATTAAACAATAATATGGGTTGACGAAAAAAATTATCGTATTATAAGGGTGTACACAAATTCAAACTGCTTAGTTTCTGACTCATTTTTAAATTCATTTTTGCTCTCAAACGCATCCAACTGGCAGTATCTCTTATTCAGAAACTGTGCCATATTGGTCAATTTTTTGATAAAGGCAGAATATATTTCAAAAAATGTTGTAAAAGTGGGCATTTTGAACCGAATTTCTCGAAGCGATATAAGGAAACGAAAAAAAAAATGGTCGTACTAAGAAAATAATTGTTTGTAAATCCAGTTCTAATTAATTGAACGAAAAATAAAAACACAAGCCACTTACAAAAAAAAATCACGTCAGCAAGTTTCATGTTTTTATTTATAAAAATGATTGTGAAAATGTGTCAGAAAATTTCGAGTTGTTGAGCGTAGAAAAATATTTTTTTTGAATACCACCTTAAGGGTCTACTTCAGTCACGCGAAAAAGACCCTTTCGCTAATGCTATTCCTATGGAAGAAATTTATAAAGATATCTTGGTCGCATTTCAGTATTTGTAGATGATTTTTTTTGCAGTGGCTAGCTGAGGTCGATCTGTAAAAGGCCATTTTCTACTTTTTCGATTTTCATTGGGGATTTTTTTCAAGAGGATGCTTTTATTTTAGGAACCGGTTCTGAAAATGAAAGTGTCCTGATTAAAAATACTTGTAAACGAAATTGAAAAAGTAGAAAACGTCCTGCTGTGAATTTCCTGTTTGTGAAATTAGTACATAACTTCGAAATCTACCTCCGCCTGTAGGCCGAGCCGGTTGAGATTTTTTTTTAACATCACGCCAAATCAAAACACTTCACCTCCATCTCTCTCTTAACTCCGCGTATTTCTCTTTACTTTCTACAGAAATGGAGTACTTCAGTTGCCACCATTACGGAAATGGAATTAAAAACTACAAAAAAATTTATATTTCAAAAAGAAATATCGATACAGTTTTCTAACAAGTTGCATTTAAAAGTGCATTTATCTCCTTATACGGCGGTGTAAAAATTGCGATGTTTAGAAGTCTAAAAACATACAGTAGAGAAAATTGCAAAACCGAAATTTCGTCGTAAAGTGTTGCCATTCGCAAAATGACGTTAGCGTTACGCACAGATACGTTTGTCCTTTTTAATATAGATATAGTCCAAGAGCCGACAGCAGAAAAACCTATGTTATCAAGCACATTGAAGAACATTAAAGAAACAATGATAGTCACCAAAGTAGGTATTCGAAATTACGACTCCGGGCCGTGATGCATGGAAGAGCATCTCTGGCGCATGGAAGATCTAATGTTCTCGAAAATACCGGGAGTCCCGGACTTCCCCAGCAGCTGCCACGATGCGTGCAACAAGTTCCGCAGAATTTTCCAGCATTGTACCGGCATTTTTGCAGCACTAAGAATACTAAAGAATTTCTCTCCCTGTTCGTGTCCTTTCTTTCTTGTGTTTTGTGTCATCACTACCGCGCCCGGAAAGCATTTCCGACCATGGGTCTCCTATCTTTAATAGAAGAGAGTATTGTAATAGAAATTTATTTCGACTTCCGGTTTTCGACGGATTTACACGTTTTAGTGCTCAAAGATCCAAAAAAACATGCTTATAGAAAATGTCTGTCTGTCCGTGTGTCCGTCGCCATTGTACCATCAAAAAATGTATGAAGTTATGCATAGAATTGAACCAAATTTTTATTTTAAGTTTTTGGCTATGGCAAGCAGATCCTCCCTGAATTTGGAAAAAATCCCCGGTAGGGGTCGCTGTAACAACGATTTTTGTGCAATTTTGAATATTTTACCATCCAAAAGTGTATGAAGTTATGCATAGAATTTAACCAAATTTTTATTTTAAGTTTTTGGCTATGGCAAGCAGATCCTCCCTGAATTTAGAAAAAAATCGCCGCTAAGGGACGCTGTAACAGCGGTTTTTGTGCGATTTTGAATATTGTACCATCCAAAAGTGTATGATGTTATGCACAGAATTGAACCAAATTTTTATTTTAAGTTTTTGACTATGGCAAGCAGGTCCTCCCTGAATTATGAAAAAATCGCCGCTAGGGGGCGCTGTTATAGCGATTTTTGTGTGATTTTGAATATTGTACCATCGAAAAGTGTATGAAGTTATACATAGAATCGAGCCAAATATTTTGTGTTTGTTTTTGGTCATGGCACGAAGGTCCTCCCTGAATTTGGAAAAATTCCGCCGGAAGAGGGCGCTATAACTGCGATGTCTATACCATTTTCATTATCGTACCATCGAAAATTGTATGAAGTTATGCATAGAATTGAACCAAATTTTTTGTGTACGCTTCTGGCTATGGCAAAGAAGTCCTCCCTGAATTTGAAAAAAATCTGCCGGAAGGGGGCCGTTGTAATAGCGATGTTTGTGCCATTTTCTTTATTATACCATCGAAAAGTGTATAAAATTATGCATACAATTGAACCAAATTTTTTCGTGCATGTTTTTGGCTTTGGCCAACAGGTCCTCCTTGAATTTCGAAATATTGCGCGGTAAAGGGGCTCTGTAATAGCGATTTTTGTATGCTTTTCTTAATTTTTTTGTAGTTCTGTTGACCATCGGCGGCTCGTGCAGAGGCAGGAACTCGCTTTTTGCTAAGCCGGCTATTCGCAAACATCTGATAACAACAGAATAAGGAAAAACTATTAATTTTAACAAATATCATGATATTGATTAACTCGCTTTTAGTCCGTTTAATTGACTGAAGCAGAAATTTAAGATGAAAATCAAAGTTGGTATAGTATTGAACTAAAAATATTGAAGTATTAACATGTGTAACTGGTTTTCGAAATATTATGTATAAGATAGAAGAAAGTTTTGGGATTGGCCACCGGTGGCTGACGTGGCGATTAATGCTGCGTTTACACTATGGCTTATCAGGTCTACAAGGTCTGCGAGGTCTGCCAGGCGTGGGTTTAGCGTGGTTTAGGAGGGTCTGCGTGGTCTGCGAGGCTTGGTCTCTGTGGTTTAGGCCTTGGCTTTAAAATACTAGACCCAACCAATCAACGTGCTTCATTTTTCTGTATTCCGCCATTTTAAAAGATTGAAGAAGCAGACGACAGCGACAGCTTATGATTTTAAAGATTATTTGAAATTAATAAGGGATTTACAAATTAAAGGTACGTAATGGTTTTTCAGATGTTTTTTAACATTTCTTTACATTGTTTCATAACTGTAGAAGTTTCTTTTATAAAGCTATACAATCGTAAGTTACTATTTTCATGTATTTACATACTACGCTACTAAAATTAATTTGTTAACTATGTTACTTTTTAATATTACCAAACTCTATAAAACGATGTATTCGTAAATTCTTTAATTTGCATCTTCCTGTGTTTACATACAACGCTGCCTATGCATTTGTTAATAGATAATTATGTTCCTCATTTCCAAATTCTTTAAAATTAACCTGGTTTCATATGCATGAATTTAAAACAAATTTGATAGTATATGAATACAAATTAATATAATACGGTTGTCATTCTATTATAATGTACGGTAATGCCTTTTTTGTGAATAAATAGTTTCATTTCCTTCAGGAATTTATTTGATATTCTATTTCAATACATTTTTAGTACTGACAATTTTTTAATTTATCCTAAAACTAGCAACAAATTTTTAACCATAGAATTAATTTTGAATTAACTCCAAAGTTTTCTCTATTATTTTTATATAATTGACTGATCATAGCAAATTCTGCATACATGATTTACATTATTAATCAGTTTTAAATGTGTTAATTTTTACAATGATACGGTACTATCTAAAAAGTAATATGAAGACTTTGAATTGTATTTAGCTTCTTATCCTCCCCCTAAAAAAATTCTAATGACATATAAAATTTAACTTTCTTTAAATTGAACAAACTTGTTTTTAAATAAAGTTTTTACTTGTAATTATTATTAATAATTTATAAACCATCCCTTATTCTTTTTAAAATTTTATCTTATATGTTTGTCTTTCTGTAGTTTTCTTTAATAATTAATCAGTAGTAGTATATTAAAACTGTAAAATCTAGAACATGAATTTTTTCTCTCCACTTCCCCACAAGAGATGATTTACGATTGAAAAGTTCGTAAATTATTTTTTTTTTTCAGAAAGAGTTTGAAAAACTTTCAAACCCATAAAAGTTATACTTGAAGTAGAGATTAGAATCTGCTGGTGCCAAGATAAATACATATTTTACCAAGTTTGCTCTCAGGATATCGCAGGTGTGTAGTCTTCTATAATAAGTGACTACCATTTGTGATCTTCTGCAAGAAAGTGGATTGTCTGATGCTCTTGCACTATGTGCTGTTTTGTTGTTTTCTACTTAAAATTCATCAATCAGGAACTGTCGTTTAAATAAAGCATTACTAACTTGTATGACTGACTGTAAGTATGTAGTTTTTTTATATATTTATTTTCTGTTGCTTAGAACGAGGGATTTTGAAATGCATTCTACATTGTTTTTGTTGTTTTTATTAGTTTATTATAGTCTTTTTTTTCTATTCATTTACATTGCAGGATGTTTTCAATGGGACATTTTCAACAGTTATGTGAATGTTTGTCGATTGCCTGTTGACCCGACTTTTACATGAGATTTGCATGCTTTTTTGAAGATATGAATCTTCAATAATATTCGTGTAGGATGATTGTAAGTAAGTCATTTTTCTCAAAAGTACATGTTCTGTATTTTATTTATCATTGTTTTATCTTTTATATATAACGTCATTTTTCTCACAAAATCAATCTGTATCTAAGAAAATTTTATTCTCAATACAATATTTATTATTTAATTCCTTTTATTCTTTAATCAATGTTTTCTTCGCATTAGTTTTTTTAATTTATAAAATGGCGTTAAATGATCAATTAAAAAAATGTAGTTTATGTAAATATGTAAACTATGTTTCATATAAACATCGAGTATATGAGTATTCTGTTAGTGGGAAGCAGTTAACCTCTACCTCCCTCCCTATACACACTTTTCAAGGATTTGATATTGCAAAAAATGTGTCGCTCAGACTTAAAAAAATTCAGAAATTACACGAAAGCTAGAATAACTTATCAGATTTGTCTAAAATAAGATCACAGTGTTAAATAAGCAATTTAAGCACAGTAATTAATTAGTAATAATGTATATATTTGAGAATATAGTTATGTATATTGCTTCGTAGCTGTGTACTATGATCAAATGATATCTCTTCCATTTCTAATTCCTTTTTCTTCCATTTGGTACACCTGGATAATTTTAATTTAATATCAGCTTAATAATTATTAAACTGCATATATTTTATTTAATATTGAAATAATATAAAATGTATTATCTGTGATAGTATCATGGTTTTTATTTGTTTAATAATTATTAAGCTGCATATGTAATAATCTAATGTATTTGATTTAATATTTGTTAATGTTGAACTAATCTAAAATGTATTACTATTATTATTAATGTTGTTTTTTTTTTTTTGTGATTTGGGTTGTTTATTTACAATTCTTTGAAGTGATATGAATTATCTATTTCATTAGTATAAGTTATTGAAATTATCAGGAGCATATGGTGTATTTTAGAATTTAATTAAAATGTGTCAACATTGTAATTAATTTTTATAAAGCTCTGAGCTTCAAAATAAAATAAGTGATATTGTTTGTTTCGCTCAATCAATGTTTATAATTCACTGGGTCATTCGATGGTAACTTACGTTACATTTAGAACAGTTTACTTCAGTAATTTTAGTAATAAAAGACAAAAAAAAAAATATTAACAATGCAAAGTTGACATGATTTGATAATTAAACCTATTCAAAGATAAATTTAGATGATAATGGCCTAATTTTAGTGTTTTTTCTTGAACTCTGCCAGTTATATTTATTATGGTAACTGACATTACTGAAAAAGTAACATAAGTTTCCATAAAAAATGTAATTTTCATTTTCTAGGTAATTTTTATCCAAATTGGCCTTTGGATAGGTTTAATTAACAAATCATGTCAACTTAACATTTGAAAATTTTTTGATGTTATATTACTGAAATTACCGCTGTAAATTGTTTTAAATTATAACGTAAGTTACCATGGAATGACCTTAGTATTCAACGACAATCAAAATTGGAATTAATACGTATCCGGTGCCATAAAATGCTATAATTTGAAATAAGTCTTCTAAATTGTTGGGTCAAAATTCATTAAACAACAACAAAAAAAAATATATATATATATATATGAAGCCATGCTTTTATGATTTTTATGCTTTTAGATTTCGCTCACAAAATTTACATTTTTCCTATAATATATTTTGTAAGTAAGCTGCATCTTCATACTTTATTTTAAATATGAATTAACTAAGAAATTGTGAGCATAGCAAGTAAAAGTTTTTTAAATGCTTTTTCTTTAGCTCAAAAGATTAGTTTTGAGATGTTAATGATAATATTCATAGCTGCTGAATCAGAATTTAGTTCAAAAGCGTTTTGAGAAATTTAAATGACCATAGGTATAAAATTTATCACTTGTATGGTTTGGTTATTTTATTTAGTTGTAATTAATGCAGTTTATAAATATAACATATGGAAAGTAATGATGTTTATTAGTAAAACATATTGCACATTAGCTGCGTTTGGTTGCCCCCCCCCCCCCTGCTTTTTTTGGAAAAATAACCTTTATGTATAGTGCGTAATATAAATAAGTGTGTTTTATTGAATTCTTCTACGTGTGGAAAGCATATTCTCTTATTTTTTCTATTTAAATTATTCTACACTATTACTCATGCTGGTTAAGCTATTTAATACTTATATTTAACTTCTGAGTATTTTTGGTACTTTTATGTCACTCATGTACAAATCTTTCCAATAACACTTTTTTTTTTTTTTTTTTTTTTTTATACACATGAAAATTAGAAACAATATTTTGATATTTTTTTTTTTCTGTAATTGAATCGAAATGAGTGAAAGGCATGTATTTAAATGCGACATATGTATTAGAATGAAATGAGTGAATGGTTTATATTTAAAATTAAGTGAATGCAATGCAAATGATGACAAAGGAAAAATATTTGTTGATTTTATCGCCTGTGCCGACTAACAGAAAAGTACCATATTTTAAAATTATTTTTTATATTACTATGCAAATCGTGAAATGAAGTTTTAATGTTATTAATAATTGTTTTTTTGATTCTGGGTTCGAAATTTTAAGTTTATTTATTAATTATACTATGTTAACTCTCATGGGAAGATGCTTGCAAACTAATATTAAACCAATGGCAACTTTACAAATTTCTCATTTGCTTTTGAATATTTTTAAATAATTTTTTTCTGTTTTGCGTAGGACATGTCTAATTGGGTATCTTTTTGCCCTTGATTTCAGGTGCAGTTTTTCAGAGGAAAATTTCAGTTTCTGAACTTGTTTCAAAATTAAGTGTCCTCAGAAGAAAAAAAACTGCAACCAAAGAAATAAAAAGTAAACATATTTGGTTAGACATCAAGTTCAGGTTACTCAGGCCAAAAAAAAAACTAAAGTATTGAAATGCAAATAAGAATTTTGAAAAGAACATTGCCGTTGGTTTAACATTTAGTTTCAGTGTTCTCGTGTTACTACTACAGATGAGAGATATGGGCTTGGGCTACATTTTTGTACCATTCTTCGAGCTCGGGTGGGCCCGAACTCATTCATTCTGAAATTAACAATTTTATTTATTCTCATGCAGAAAAAAATAAAACAACTTTTTTCCCCTTAAAAATTACTTATTCCATTTCAAGTCGTTTTAATGTTATTTTTATCAGAATGAAAGGGAAACAGAAATAGTGTTTTTTAAGCTCTTTTTAGATGTTTGTAACTATATAAATCCGTAGCACCTATAGTCATCATCTGATTCGTCCATCTGACTGCATATAACAGTGCAAAAAATACCCAACCAAATGGTTTGAAATTTAATATATATATAATCGTTGCAGAATTTTGTCAAGTCATTTTAAATTTTAAGAAAATCAAATCAAGTTTTCTTCATTCTATTAAATCCTATCATACATAATTAATTCAATGATATCCCATGACATGTAATGATTCTAGGTTGCCATGTTGATTACGTCATATTTAAGATGCAATCCTATTATTTCCGTATTACTGAATTTAATATATAGAATCATAATAAATTTTGTATTCGTGCATTTTTGCATAAAACTGCAACAGCTATTGCACCAAGATCTGAATATTTATAAAACTAGTTATACAGTAGACTCCCTTAAATCCGCGTATTTTTTTCAGATGTAAACAATGAAATTTACAGTTAAGTTGCAGGAACAAAATTCAAGATGGTGCCGAAATCAGCGACTACCGCAATGTTTTTTTTTTTACTAAATTTTTTGTTAATCATTCTCTTTTGGTTATTACATTTGATTTATTACTAAATAAATTTACATTACTTTTGATTTTGATATAAATTAGCATATCTATATGATGACGTACCGATCCTACGATCGTTTTACCGATAGATGGCAGCATAGGACTTTTGAAATCGAATTGAATTGATTTTGTCAGTAGTAATTTAATATTTTTCTAATTATTTTAATAATTACTCACGTTTAAACTAATAAATTATTTTAATATTTTACTTATTTTAATGTTTCACTTTATTGTAAGCATTCATTATAATTTCCCTTGCTTAACTACCAATCAAATTAATGTTTCAAAAATATAAACAAATCAGTGACCAGAAATCCGCAAAATTCTAAAATCCGCACAACCTCTGGTCCCAAGCTGTGCGGATTTGAGGGAGTCTACTGTAGTATGAACGCACGTCTCATTTGCCGTACAATTTCTAACTTGTTTAAATTTAGTATGAGTTTTGATTTCCCTGAAAGCAGTTCTGTCAGCCATACAATAAGTTTCTCTTATTTATGAGAAGTAAATATACAATACTCTATATACATTCTTGTAATATTTTTAGAAATTTTGATGTGTAAACAATAAAGGTTTCCCTTTTAATAGGATTACTTGCATTTTGTATGTCTTCAATCTACTGATATCCTTAGCAGTTTGAATTAGACTTATTTCTTTTTGTCTCACTAAATATTATTTACTAATTTATATATTCTTTATTTCAATTAATGGACTGAAATTTACTTTCTTTCTTTTTTTTTTTTTTTTTAGGTATGTCAAGAACATGCTTTTTGGTTTTGATGTACTATTTATTACTTCTTAATTATTATACCAACTGAAAGTTATTAAAGGATTATCTCACTTCTTTCCAAAAATCTGTCTTAATAGTTCACAATTTAGCTAGTTACACAGTTTATTTTTACTCAATTTTTACTAATGCTTTATCTTCCTTTCAGATTGAAATATAAATGCCTTTTTCTTCAGATCAATAAAGTTTTCTGCAAAACATTGTCATCATCATAGACCATTATGATACATATTAATATTGTTTCATTTATTATACGTAGTAATCATTATACTCAATAATAAATTTTGTTATGTAATAATATTTATAATATAAAGAAATTTTATTTTGTTTCTGTAACTTGTACTTTCAAATAAAAGAAATTTATTAAAAATTTGTTATCTTTTATTTGACTATATATTTTTATTATAAATGGTATTTCAGATATTTACTTGTTTTGTCTATCATATCATGTAAACCTTGATTTAAGAATTGTTTTTAATTAACTATTTATTTTTTATAAAAAAATCGCTAAGATATAAAATGAGAAAAATACTTTCAACATGGTTGAAAAGTGTTTATGAATTCAGTTTGTCCACACTTGTAAATATACTGGGATTGCATTGTAATTATTAAATTCTAATGATGTTCGCTATAGAGGGTGCTATTTAACTGTGAAGTTATATAAATATAATGCATCAAAAAGTCTTATGGGGACAACAAGTGCTGAAAATGCATTTTTACTGAGTTACGTGTTTTTAAATGGCACATTTAGATATTTCATTTCATTGTATGAAAATATTAAATTTCTTAATAGCTACTTGGAGAATGTTTCATAATCTATGCCTAATTTTTCATAATTTGTGTATATTCCTTATACCAGTGGTGCAGCCAGTATCCTTATTTGTAAGGGGTTTTGGAGAATTATTACTCCTTGTGTAATACAATATGTGACAAATAAAAACCAATGTAATGAAAAGCAAAAACAAACATAATAAGTTTAGCATTTGTATGTTTAAAGGCTTCATAGAAAAGTTTCTTTAATCTTCTAAAGGAAAAAAAAAGAAGAGAGTGGGAAAGAAAAATAGCTGTAATATATATGTAGAACTTAGCACATTACCCTTACACATTAATAACACACTGATAATTACTCCTCATATTAGCCATATTGCTCTTAACTTTTGCTTTCATTAAATTTGTATTGAAATAGAGGTTCCTTTTATAAAACCTTGAAACAAATGATAAACATTTTATGCTTTTCTTTGATTTTTACACATTTTTATCTTAATATAAGGTATTTTCAATACAACTTATTAGTTTTTTAAATACTGTGGGAGGAATTTTGAAATGTCGCCTTCTTTTGCCGCTGCAGTGTTTATACAAATCTACATTTTTTGACCGATTTGCATGAAACTTAATATAAGGGCTGTGCATATATAAAACTATCATTTTAATGTGTGTGGGAGGGGGGGGGGAGGAAACCTGACGTTTGATTGTCATAAGATATTTTTGGGGAAAGTTTTTTTTTTTTTTTTTTTATCCAAACGATATTTTCTGTTTCAGTGTTTTAATTTTTTCTTTACATCAAAACAGTCTTATACCTTTTTAAATAGTAAGTGCCCCTTTTAGATGTTAATTGATATACAGTTGTTTAAATGTTAAATCATATCTTTATGCAAACGCAAACATATAAAAATAAAAAGGGTTTTTAAACATTGATGATGATTTCATTAAGGTGTGTGTGTGTGTGGGGGGGGGGGGGGGTTGAGGAATGATAACGTATGATATTGTAAGTGATGGGGTGGGGACTAAAATTACCTAAATGTTGATAACATTATATATGTACAACACCATACAATAGTTTTAGAATGGGAGTAAAATTATTGCAAATTTAAAACAATTATCAGATTTCTCAGCCCTGTTTCCAACCATCTGCTATAGTTTATAATTTTTTAAAAAATGTTATTTAATTTTCTAATGCAACGTTTTCTTTCATATTGCCACAAAAAGAAAATGGGTATGAGCATTATTTTTATAAATCAATTAAAAATCAGACTCACTGTATTTTCACATGCAAAAATGGCATCATTTTGAACAGATAATGCACATTTTTCACATATAAATTTTTAAGCCTTTACTATAAGTGTTACCATAGTACCTTTATTTAAATGTAACATCACGACTAAAAGTATATAGAAAATGGCGTAATTTTCATGTAATCATTGTAGATTTAATTTTCACAAGCGATAATGTAAGTTTCCATTTAAAAATATTGTTTTATCATCAGGTGAGGACACTTGCTCTTCTGAAATTAATGTCCATTATCTATAAAGTAAAAGCTTTATTTTCAAACTGTCCAAAAGTAAAATTTCACGAAATGTTACATTTAGTTCCTTTTTTTCCAGTATTGTCAGGGAAATGAAATATTTTCTGTTACATGTGTCAAAGAAATTCTGTATTGTCCCTTATAAAACAGCGGGAATTTACTATTATTGTGTCAAAGTAATTAATTTTTTCTTCATTGTCGTTTTAAAGATTTATTGCTCAGAAGGTAGTGTCACAGATGACAATAATATAAATGAGACAGGCAGTTAACTGTTGCACCAGAGAGTGGTGTTGCCATAGCAACATCATATGCTCTGCTGCAATGTGAAATGAGTGGTAACCTGATTACTGGTGATGTCTTCGATTAGGTTTTCCATCAGTGTTGGTATTCGTTTTACATTGTAGCAACATTAAATCCAAACCATACATATAACATTTAAGAAAACAAAAGTAAGCTCCTACTGCCATTTTTAAAATGAAGAATTGAAGCAGTTATCTCTTTTGTCAGTGGTCGACCCTGCCCTCCTGGACCCCTGTTTAAGGTAATTTCTGAACACTTAAGGGACAGTTTCCCTTTTCAACAATTTTCTTTATTTTAAATTTTAAATATGATTCAAATGGTGAACTCACTGAATTTCAATGTTCAACTAAAAGTACATTTTGAAAAAAAAAATTAACTGTGTATTTGATTAAAAATTTTTAAAAAGTTTATAAAAATTTGAATTTTTTAAAATCTTTACTACTTTTTTTAAAAAAATTGATATTTTTGCCCAATTTTAGATTTTTAAATGTTTACTACACAAACTTGCACATGGATTTTTAGACATATCTAATATTACATTTATTATGATTGTTTTACTGATATATATATATAGTGCAAAACGATGAAATCTAACACATCTTCATATACTTTTATTTTTTTTTTAATAACGAAAAACCTAAAGGCTAATTCCATGCGCAGATTTATCACATATATATTATAGAACATGCACAAAAAAGCTTAAATCTCTATCTCAAATACAGAAAAAGCCTTAAAACATAAAAGTGAAGAAAATATGAAAATGGAGAAAAAGTCATTTAAAGTTTTAATTTGTGTGGGTAATTGCGCTGAGTGTTTTAACAAAATTTACAATACCTCGCGATATATTTACGGTATGGATAAAAATGAAGTGTAAAAATACTCACAATTAAACATGCTTTCATTTAATATTAAAAAAGAAAAATAAATTTTTTGACCAATTTTAAGGTAAACTGCCCCCTTAAATCAAAAGGAAATATAAATGTAAATTTTATTTTGTGGAAAGGAGGGATCGTACCCCTTCCCTAGACAACAACAACAAAAAAATTAGATTCATTTTCTCTCTGTGTTTCATTATTTTAAACTGTTTGAAAAGAATAAATTTTGTTTTTTCAGTCGGAGAAAAAGAAAATTAGGGGGCAATTGCATTTTCTTGCTTCCCTTGTGGGCAATGAGCTTAGAAAAACGCGTAATTTTATTAATTTACACGTAATTAATGTCTGTGCAAAAGAAATTACGGCGCAAACAATTCTGACACGTTCATTTCGACACGAATACGAATGTAAACAAACAAACACGACTGTCCCTCCCTTCCCCCAACCTGCAAATATACGCATGCGCAAGCCAAGTTCTTATGCTGTAGTGTGGACGCAATTTTTTCGATTCTTGGACCTGAAAGACCCAACAGACCTGACAGGCCACATAGTGTAAACGCAGCATAACGTGTTAAGCAGGAGACTACTATGTAATATTTTTTGTTTTATTTATTCTTAGTGTTTAAAATTGGTTTAAAAATTGACAGTATTTTTTAAAATTTCTTTCCGTTAATCAAAACTTTTTGGAAGTTTTTTACTGTTTACGCGCATATTTATTTATTGGAGCTTATATATTTTTAAAATGATTTTATAGCATCATAAAGTCTAAGTTTTTTCTGAGATAGTTATTAAATTTTTCTAGAGCTATTTGTGAATTTTAAAAGTAAGGGGAGGGGAAAGCAAATTTCATTAATTAAAAAATTATGCCACATCATTTAAATTTTTTTACAGCTTAAAATCAGTCTTTCACTGTCGTTCAAAGTCATCAAAATATGATCTTGAGTCGGTGACGTTCCCAGTTTCTCCCACCGCAAAATAAAGTATGTGAACCATTGACCAATGAGGTCTTTGGATTTCCTTGGATTGGACTACTAACGAGGCTATTAGTGTCTCATAAATTTCGTAAATTTCCAAAAGGTGTCGAGTGAGGGGTAGCTAATTTCGTTGAGTTGTATGGGTCCTTCTGTCCAGGATGTTCTTTTTATTTCTGTGTCTCGGTTTTGGGGCTTGGTAGGGCGGATTTTTTTCGTTTGTCTAGTGTTTTGACACCACAGACAAACAGAAAGTTTTCTAATTATCAATGGTGAACTCTGTGCTTGTTTCTTTCTTTGTGATTTCTAATCTCTTATCATCGGTTATCAATTTTAATGTTTTTGCTATGTCTTGAATTGATTTCTCACAGTACAAAGATGTATTTATAATTTTGGGAGTGGGATTTCTGTCGTTATCTGAGGATCATGCCTGGTTCAGATTCGACACTGGTATTTGTATGTATATTTTTCTGGTGTGAAATTTGGAATATTCTGAAACACTTATCTGGGCGATCGTTATCTTATAGAAGTCTAAGATTTTATTTAACTCGTTCGGGGGGATCAAGTGGCCTATTTAGAGAATATGTCTTGATTGAGTATTATTTTGTTAAGCCTAATAATATTAATACGTAATTGAAAAAGTGTGAAAATGTTTAGATGAAGTCAGCGTCAAAAGGGATGATTAAATTTCCTTATTCATTTTTTTCAAGCATTCATCGTTTTTTCCCGCTATGCTAACTTTTCACTGAAATTAAAAAAAATTTACATATGTGTTTGTAATACAAAACATAAAAGTTATAAAAGAAATCTTACTTTCAACTCAAATGTAACAATGAAATATCCTATTGTTTCTAATAATATGGTATTTAAAAGTTAAAAAAAAGAAGTAAAAATTATTTTGATATTTCATTATTAATAGGTACTATAACAATTTTAACCTTACTGAAAAATATACCCGATGCAAAAACCCAGGAGGGATTGTGTTATCCAGGTTTTTTATAACCACTATTTCACCTGAATAGTAATATTCACCTTACGAATTCTAAGGTTAAATAAGACTAAGATTACTATTTGGACATAACGATTATAAAATTATCCTGAAAATCACAACCAGCTATGTTGCTTATATTGCGCCGGTATTTGCATTTAGCGCTACCAGAATTGCTGATTTAGAGGAATTCTTAATTTTAAATTACCTACCAGACTTTTGAAATAGCAATTTTCATTTTATATTATAGATGAAAGTCTGCCATTAAAGAAAGCGAAAAATATTGTAAAAAATCTTTGCTATGTATTTTGAATAAAAAAATATGCTTCATTTTCAACGCTGATTGCTATCGCTGACAAGACACATGGAACTGAATACTCCAGAAATATTGCTATGCATTGTAATTATCCTTATCTAAACGTCAATATTCCAGAGATATTTACATTAAGTTGAAAATATTAATAGTGAAATTGCAAAATATTTGATGGCTTGCAAATATTGCCCACAATGACCAAGACATAACACAATATTGGTGCAATAGTTTTTTTGCACCAAGGAATATATCTTTTACCAGTTTTTTCACTAGGTTCGGTTCACAGAATTTTTTTGCAGTGGAATATATCAGAGTTTCACCTAGGTTTTAAAAAAAAGCAGGGTGCTGCCGGTGAGATAGGGCACTTTTTTAATTCTGAAGGGCATGTTTTGGATTCTTAAGGGCACTTTTTTATTTCTCAGGGATGAGATTCTTCAGACTTTTATCGGAATTTCCAGCTTTTCATAAATTTGAAATTTTCCAATTTTTATCTAGGGCGGAGGGGGGGGGGGGGGTAATAAATCTGACTTTTGTCATTTTTCTTTTTGTCAAAGAAAAAAATGCGTCAAACGAGACATATCTCGCCGATTTACTTTAAATTTTGTATATAGGATCATTCTGACAAGGAGCTTCCCTGATTAGTTTTAGGGTTCGTTGGTTAAGTATAAAGGGGGAGAACGGGGGGCCGACACCCCCCCCCCCCCTTTCAATTTAGGTAACTGAGTTCATGCAAAATTATCAGATTTGCTTTAAATTTTGTATATAAGCTCATTCTGACAAGGAGTTTTCCTGATTAGTTTTAGGGTTCATTGGTTAAATATAAAGGGGGAGAACGGAGGGCTGACCTCCCCCCCCCCCCTTCAATTTAGGTAACTGTGTTTTTCATGCAGAATTATCAGATTTGCTTTAAATTTTGTATATAGGCTCATTCTGACGAGGCGTTTCCCTGATTAGTTTTGGGGTTCATTGGTTAAGTATAAAGGGAGAGAACGGGGGGCTGACCCTGCCCCCCTTCAATTTAGGTAAATGGGTTTTTCATGCAGAATTATCCGATTTGCTTTAAATTTTGTATATAGGCTCATTCTGACAAGTCGTTTCCTTGATTAGTTTTGGGGTTCATTGATTAAGTATAAAGGGAGACAAAGGGGGGCTAACCCCCCTTCAATGTAAATAAATGGGTTTTTCATGCAGAATTATCAGATTTGCTTCAAATTTTGTATGTAGGTTCATTCTGATAAGGCGCTTCCCTTATTAGTTTTGGGGTTCATTGGTTAAGTACAAAGGGGGAGGACGGGGGCTATCCCCCTCTTTAGTTATATAAATGTGTTTTTCATGCAAAATTATCTATTTTGCTTCAAATGTTATATATAGATTTATTCTGATATGATGCTTCCCTGATTACTTTTGGGGGTTCATTGGTTAAGTATAAAGAGGGAGAATGAGGGCTAATTCCCCCCTTAATTTAGATGAATGGGTTTATCATGCAGAATTATCCTATTTGGTTCAAGTTTGGTACACCAGTTTATTCTGATAAGGTGCTACCCTGATTAGATTTGAAGGTTCATCGGTTAAGTATAAAGGGGGAAAACTGGGGGGGGGGGGTCACCCTCTCATTAATTTAGCTAATGGCATTTCATGCTTTGAAATAAGAGTATAATTTACAATTAGTTTCAATAGCCTGTGGCTTCAATGCCTTCAGTTTAACTGGGCACTCTTCTTTTGTATTATATACGTTTTCCTTTTGTGCAAAATATGGTTTCGCGCATGTTTTTTTTTAGTTTTAAAAAAAAAATTTGAGCTTATGCATATTTTCAGACTTTTTGTTCTTCACCCATTCTCATGCCTGAATTCTAAAAGGCATGTTTTGTATTCTTAAGGGCACTTTTTTAATTCTAAAGGGTATATTTTGGATTCTTTAGGACAATTTTTGGATTTTTAAAGGCACTTTTTTGATTTTTAAATTCATTCTTTTGATTTTTCATGCCATTGAAGACAACAGTGAGACAGTTTTTACTCTGCAAGCAAATTTTTCAATGCTAAAAGGAGAAAGAGCACTTTTTTTCACTCAGAGGCAAGAAGGGTGCTAATTTTTTGAGTGAGGGGCAAGAGGGGTGCTAATTTTTTGAGTGAGGTGCAAAAGCGGCACTATTTTTTAAACCAAAGGGCAGGTGGGTTGCTGCGCTCCCCTGAAACTGCCTGGGGGAAACTGTAATATATCTTTTATCAGTTTTTTCACTAGGTTAGGTCACTGAGTTTGGTTAAAATTGCTGATCCTATTATCACTGCAATGTCAAATCAATTTTCATTTTTTTTTCTTTGAAATGTCACAGTATAACAAATACAATAGAATATTGCATTATTACATTTGATTGAAAGTAGGCTTTGTTTTTGTAACTTTTTTTTATTTATTGCAAACAAATAAAATATGTAAATTTATCAACTTTACAAATTTTCCACATTGTATGAAAATTAATATAATGGATAATGAATATAAAGACAATCATACTAACACAAAATTACTCATCTATTTTGATGATGAATTCAACCAAACAGTTTCACATTCATAATATTATTTGGATTAGGATAGTAATATTACTGTATGGAATTGATAACAAAACTAATTATTAAGACAAAATACAAAGAAAAGACATTCTCTTAATAGGACGAAAAATCCAGAACAAGTTAAATAATAATTCCATGCTTCTATGAAATAGTGATCACCTTTATAAACTTTAAGAAAATTCAAAATTTCATGTCAGAAAAATATACCAAGAAATACCAGTGTCGAATCTGAACAGAGTAGGTATTGTGAATATGCTGCCGGTGTGTAGGCCAGAGCTCTCGATAAGGGAGGGTTACACTTGGCAAATTTTCAAACTTAGCAAATTTGTTTAGAACTTTAATAAAAACTATAATACACTTTCTATTTCTGATAGACTTGGCAAAATTTGCAAATCTAATTGGGAATATTATTAAACTTTTTATAAATAAGAACTATATTACATTTTCTAATTGTGGTAACTTGGCAAAATTATGAAACTAGTTGTCAAGTACTGAAATTTGACTTGGTAATTTAAGGTCCTCCTATAGGTGAAAATTCGTGGCCGCCATTCACCACGTGGTGATTAAAAAATCTTATTGATTGCCAACTGAAATACAACTTTTTTCATAGAAATATGCATCTCTACTATCTAATTAGCAAACTGGTTAATTCTTTTTCCTACCGGATGCAAGGAGATTTCAACAATTTAGCTCTATTTTCAATACAGTCAAGGATCCATAATTTGCAATTTTCTATAATTTGCATTGCATAATGAATGTAAACAAATTTACATATTCTTGATCCAAAAATGATTTTTAAGAAATATCTGAAAAATTTAAGTATAAAAGTAAATAGAATCAATTTTTTTAATAAAAGAATTTGAAAAATGCATTTTTTGAGATAGCATATTAAATTAATTATTATATTTCATATTTTTCTTTTCATGTTACACTGAATATGGAATTAAAATAGTGTCCAGAAATAAGAAAATGACATATAATCCATAATCCGCTATATTCCATAATCTGCGCAACCTTTGGTCCCAACTTGTGCGGATTAAAGAACTTTGCCTGTATTCCAACAAATTAGCTGTGTATTTTCAATATTTTGTTTTTTTGCCATGTGCTCGCTCTTCAGTTGGATTATTTTTTCAAGAAATGCAGTTTTATTCTGCAAAATATATTCATTAGCTTTGATTCCACATGCATTTCAAATAATTTATTCCTTTTTATTCACCGGATGCAAATGCAAGTGGATTTTAATCCTGTCGTTGAGGACTCCTCACCCCCACCAATAAAAAGTCTTAGCAATGGCCCTGTGTGTAGCTGCAGCACATCCTTCAAATTTCTAGTAATAAATTGTTTACAATATGGTTTGGCAGATTGCTTGATCTGAGATTATTCACTTGGATCGGATAACTAAAGTTTCTCAAGTTTTACCATTTTTACATATTTTTTAAACAAATTTTATCTATGTAACTTAATGCTAACTTAAGCTGTGTTTATTCATGTGATTGAATGAAAAAGAATAGGAGATAATGAGAATCATTTTAACATTTTATATTGTTATATCAATTTTGCTTAAAACATTAGAAATGTAAGGTATAATGTGTGATTTGTTAATATAAATCAAGCGGAATTAGTCACATTTTAAGTAAATATTTAGATAATGTTTAATTGGATAACAGCAATAGAAAATAGCAAATTATTACTTTTAAAATCAGAAGACTAAGAAATAAAATATTGGATAGATGTGCCAGTAATGGACACCCTTCAATGTTTTTGGATTATAAAAAAAAGAACCAATAAAAATTTAGATTTTATTAACTCTCCCTTGCATGTTTTATAATCTATGTTATTGTTGGACCCCTTAATCAAACCAATCAGGAAGCAGAAAATAATGTTTCAAAGTTTTGCTGTTTTCCGTGAAAATCTTAATAAGGAATCTAAGAGCTGGCTTCATTTAAAAAAATGATATATTCTTTATTTTCTTGCAGAATTTAAATGTTTTTGTTTGAGTAGTAATAGAAAACTTTTAATTTTATGTACTAATGGCCATTAACAAAATTTCATTTATTTTTAAGCTTTTAAGATCTGTGTCCATTACTAGGGCGCTTAATTAGCCAATTTCCAGTAATGGACACCCCATGTAGACATTGCTAAAAATGCAATTTCAGTAATATTCATAGTGCATAAAATCTTTTGACTTTCTGAAAACCAAAGTAATCCGATTTTAATTTTCAAACTGCACTATCAGAATGTAATAACAGTAATTTTTTTCTAAACAGCTGCTTTTAATTAATTTCGTGTGGTTAATAAAGCTTTCAATATTTTAATCAAATGAATTTTCTTTGCATGTACTTTAATTCTTTACCTTTTTTTTTAATACATTTGTCGAACATTTAAATTTATTTGCAACAATAATAATGATAGATTTAAAAAAAAGATACTCTAAAAATTTCAATTCTGTTTATTCAGTGTTTTTTTCCAAAATATAGTTTCAGCATAGATGCCAACATCTCTTAATTATTCCAGACTCTGATCCAAGACAAGCATGTTTTTAACCAGAAAAAATATATATAAGGGAATGTGTCTTCTTTCTATAAGGTACATTTTAGATTTCATTTTGAAATTTTTGATAAAATAATATTTCTGGTTGACAACATGTTTGTCTTTGATCAGACTCCGGAATAATTAAGAGATGTTGACATCTATGAGTTTAGTGATAGTCAGAGTTTGACTTAATAGTCCAAGAGCCTACAGCACAAAAACCTATGTTATAAAGCACAAGAAAAAAAAACTTTATTTTATGGAAGAGTAGAAGTAGGAGAATCTAATGATCCATGTCTGCCGGAAGTGAATTGGTGCATAAGCCAAAAATTAATACCACTAGTGGTTGACTCGTAGGTTTATCATTGTGTTTGTCCTACAAACAAAGATATGAAAACATGGAGGACTGAGAGCAGGAAAACACAATGATAAACCTACGGGTGAACCACTGGTGGTATTAATGTTTGGCTTATGCACCACTTCAGTTCCGGCAGACATGGATCATTAGATTTCCCTACTTCTACTCTCCCATAAAATAAAGGTTCTTTTCTTGTGCTTGATATGCTTGATAAGTTTTTTGTGCTGCCGACTCTTGGACTATAATGAAATTATCGTTTTAGTGATCTGTCTTTGAGCAATTTCTGTCAAGTGCAGCTGTAGCTAATGTTTGTGTAACCTTAAAAACATCACTATATTTTTATTAACTTAAAAAAAAAAAAAAAAAGTTCCATTGCCTTCTTGCCTATTCAATTAAAGAAAACTGTTCTTTTCTAACAAATACTTCTTCCAAAACTTTAAAATGCATTTTCTTCAAGATGGAGTTTTTTCAACTGGTGGGCACTGGGAAAAGATTATTAAATATTAAACTTCAAATTAGGAGTGTAGCTACATGAAGCACATTCATCTGCTGGGTCATTAAATTAAATTTGTATTTGTAACTTATTTAGTATTTTACAAACATGGCTTCTAAGAAAATCTTTTTATTTTGTTTCCTAAAATTTACCTTTAAAATTAAAATAATATAATTTTCTTTGTAAAAAGCATTGATTTGCCATATTTTTACATCTAGTTTTAAAATTTTCAAACCTTTGTTTGTTTCAGACAGAACCACCTTTGTCAAGCAGCAGTACCTACTAAAGGGCAAAATGAAGACGGGCACTATAGAAAAAGCTATTAAAAGTTATCTGACAGTGGCTGCATTTCCTATTAAAAGTGGGTAAAATTTTCTTTCACGTCTTCAATAATTCCACTCTTGATGGTTGCAGTATGTTAATATTAACACATTTATTTGGCCCTTTAGTTTAACACTAATAGAAATTTTAACAAAAGTATAATATTTAGCACTTTTAAATAAAAATGTGGCTATTAATGAAAAATCTCAGTTTTGAACCCCCTTTGGGGTCGATAAAATGAGTACCAAGCTTGCTTGGGAACTAAACACCGAGGGTCTCGCGTTAGGTTGACCACCTGGCCGGGACGCATGCTGCATAGCACCTCGGGGCCCAGGGTCAAGAAAACAGAGATGGGCACTGTCGGCCCAGATCCTTAATGGATTGTATAGCCACAGAGTTTAGTTTAGTTTTATAATATTTAGCACTTTTAAATTAAAATGGGCTATTAATGAAATTTCTCAGTTTTGAACTTTAGTACTAACCATTGAAAAAGCAGACTAAAAATCATTATGTTCTGAGCTTCTTGGTGATCAGATGATTTTTTTAATGCAATTTGTTTTTTTAAAGTTTGCCAAACCTAATGGTAATTTTCAGGCTCGGACTGGCACGCCGACCCATCGGCCCAAGGGCCGGTGTGTCCTCGTCCAGGGAAAACTTTGCGCCCCTAAGTGCCTAAGCCGCTCAAATATTTTTTCACTTGTTGTAGACATACATTCTGATTAGCGTACTAAATTTCGAGAATTCGTTTAGGAAGTAATCAACAATCACTAGACAGACAGCACAAGAGAAGTATTTTTTTTTATTATCATTATATATATATCGTAGCAATTTCAAGATCCGAAACTAAAAAGTATAGCTTTGAATGCGACTGAAAGGGAAAACATGCACCCAATGAGAGCTGTAGTAGCCATGGCTCCCTGGACTTAATTTCTTTCATCGCTTCTTTGAATGATATCTGTTAGATTTTAACGAAATATTTTGCATATTTTCAGTCCTTTTGCTTTTTGTACTTTGCGCCCACCTCTTTTATAGCTGCCCTGAATGCATCTATAATTGTGCTTTTTAAAAGCAACTTGAGTGAAAAAAAAAAAGAGAGAAGTATATCAGAAGTCAAAAAACTTTTTGTATGGATTTTGTTGTTGATTGGAAAACACAAATTTTCCTTTTCGCGGAATACAAAGTTGATGATACTTTTGGATTACAATCCTGCAAGCTGTGGGATCTCATGGGCAGTGTTTTCTCATTCACAAAATCTACCATCATTTTCGGATAGTAATTTCACACATATTTTAGGAGTAATCAGTGAAAATACATAAAAAAAAAAAAAAATACATCTGCGTCGAAATGAGAACCTTCTCAAAAAACTCAAGCATGGAAACTATTTCCCTTGATCTCTAACAATGGTAAAAGTTTTGCAAATCATGGGAAGAGTGTGATGAGAATAGTAAATTTACTAAATTATTTAAGTGATTTTAGACTAGCAAAGCGACTGTTTTAGGGTATACTTTTTCTGTAAAAACTTTTTTATAAAGTTATATTTATTCAGCTCTTTATGGATGCACTAGCGAACTTCCCCGGCGTTGCCTGGGTATGTCAAAAACAGCAGGAATTACGAAAAAACTCTGAAAATCACAATAAGATATCGCGAAAAAATTTTTAATCACTTCTCAAATTCTGAAAAGAGAAAAAATATATATATATTATGTTCGAAGATTGCAAGTTGATTCCTTTCACTAATGTGGAAAAATAGTAGCAAATCGCTAAAATACACTAAAAATCGCATACAAAATTCCCGAAAAATTTGAAAATTGCTATACGAAATCCGAATAAACTTCATTGAAATGAGGGCAGAATGTACATTAGGTCAAAAATGGAATGTCAAAAAATTGCAGCAGATTGCGAAGAAACGTAAAAATCGCATTAAAAATCACAAAAAGTTCAAGAATCACGAAAGTCAAAATTTACTATAATTGGATAAAAGTTTCAAATCTAATTCCTTTGACCTGTGGGTTCTCTTAAAATTTATGTTTTGGAAATCTTGCTAAGCATTAGATCATGTTACTTTTATTCATAATTAATTTACTTGGACTCCCTTAAATATAATTAACATAATCCCTTAAGTTAATATTAGTTTTTGTTGCATTAAAATATCTCAATTTGTTGATTTTCTGTAAGCAAGTAAACCCTATTGTTTTACAATGGAAGTCTATCGGAATTTGGCGAAATATTAGCGATATCGCCAAGTTGGCGTCACTTTTGGCGACACATTTTTGTCGCCAAATTTGGCGATATATCGTCAATTTGGCGACAAACTTGGTGTTATTTGGCGACAAAACTGGATCCCCCCCTACGGTAACCCCCTTATATGTATGGACATGCATTACATGCTGTTCAATAATCGCATAAAAAATTCGCTAAAAATTCCAAAATCGCTGCACGAATTCCGAATAAACTTTTATGAAAAGAGAACAAAATTTACTATATTGGGTTAAAAGAAAGAAACCGCATTCTTTTTCCTAATGTGGAAAAATCGAATTAATATAATCCCTTAAGTTAATATTAGTTTTTGGTCCCGGGTTCGATTCCTGGATCTGGCTAATTTTTCACTCCAGTTGGGTTTATTGTATTTATTGTTTGTATGTCTGTATAATATTTATATATACCTTTAACTGTTGAGTGCAGGCGTTATTTATGTGTGTTTTAATAAATATTGTAGTATGAGTATTTTATTATAAATATTAGTTTTTGTTGCATTAAAATATCTCAATTTGTTGATTTTCTGTAAGCAAGTAATCCATATTGGTTTACAATGGAAGTCTATGGGAATGTGGCGAAATATTAGAGATATTGCCAAGTTGGCGTCACTTTTGGTGACTCATTTTGGTCACCAAATTTGGCGATATACCGCCAAGTTGGTGACAAACGTGGCGGCATTTGGCAACAGAACTGTGTCCCTGTATAGTAACCTCCATATAGGTATGGAAATGCATTAAATGCTGTTCAATATTTGCATAAACATTTCGCTAAAATTCAAAAATCGCTGCACGAATTCCGAATAAACTTTTTTGAAAAGAGAACAAAATGCACTATATTGGGTTAAGAGAAAGAAACCATATTCTTCTCACTTATAGGGAAAAATCGCCTCGAAACTTAAAGTGTTAAAAATAGCATAAAAAATTAAATAAAAAAAATTAATCAAAAAATCGAAAATCGGGCTTTGAGGTGCAAAACTTCATATGTAGACGTACCTTTTCCCCAAATTTTGTAGCTCTACGTGCAGTGGTCTCTTCAGAACACCGTCGACTCACTCACAAACTTCTTTCTTTATTATTATAGAAGATAAAGTCATTTTTTAAGGATAAAAAATACAAATTGTTTTCTCTAGCAAGTATTATTTTCACATTCAAACAGCCCTATTATATTTCAGCATTCCAATACCGTGTAATATGTGGTGCTTTTATAAAAGAACAAAAGAAGCATGAGGTTTAGTTTTCAAAATTTCTATTTCCATACGGAGAATATATTTTTGTTTTAAACTTAAATGTTTTATAAACGAAGTTTACATACTGAATTTTTCTTGTGTGTGTTGAAGGAGATATCTGCAGATACCACATTTAAAAATGCTACTTGGTTAATATTAATAATAATAATAAAACAGTAGTAAATAAAAAGTAGTTGTTCTCAGATTGTAACAGAAATTAAATTTATGGCATTTTTAACTGACTTGATAACTAATTCATATTACATTAAGCCCTTAGCAGCACTGCGGCAACTCTTTTTGGCACCTAGTGCAAAAAACCCTTGTTAGATTTAATAAAGAACTTCAGTGCATGAATGGTGATTAGAAAAAAAAAAGTGGTTACTCCTAACTAATTCTGCTAAAAATAATCTTAAAAAAATATGTAGGTACCAATTGACTGGAAATAATATCGGCTAGTTATTGTTATGTATAAAATATGTTTCTGAAGTCATTTATTTATTAAGAATTGTACCAACTTTGCAATTTCAAACAATAAACTCATTTTTGATACCTTATTTAAGTTTCTTGGATCGCGACAGCCTGGAAAAAGGCATATTTTATATGGATTATCTTAAATCTTGATGGGGTTAGAAGAGTTTAAATTTGAGGACAGTAAAGCTAAATCCACTTGAGAAACTTAATTTTTATCTTCATAAAAATTACCTGATTGATTTTTTATTAATTAATTAAGGATATACAGAATAGACCCAAACTTATTCCAGGCTTTTTTTTTTTCTATTCAAACATTTTTCTTAGTTAGAAAGCTAATAAAGTCATTTTAAATATATATATATATAATGAACATACCACAATTGTTAAAACATCGATGTGTACAGCTCATTTGAATAATTAGTTTTCGAGATATGGAGAAAATTTTCCTTTCCATAATTTAAGGGGTTGTATTCCGCTATCAAAGGTACCACAGAAAAAAATCGTAAAAGCTCACCAGAAATATTTTGTAGGATTTTCTTTGGCATAAAGCAAGTTTTTAATAAATTTATAATAATTGTAAAATTTTAATGGTGACTAATTGAGAGATTTTGGTACTTTTTCTTGTAAGATCTTCAATTTATTTTCCGAAATTTAGGGATAAACCCTTAACACATTTTGTTTTATAACTGCATTAAGTTTCAAGAAAAGCATATAAGCTATATCTCTTTCCTGGCTAGAAAGGAACTCAAATAGGGTGTCAAAAGTGGATGTTACCATTTGAAAAATCAACGTTCGTGTATTTTTTTATATGTAGACAGCCTCCAAAGCAAAATTTATGAAAAGCATTTAATAGTAAATATTATTCCTAATCAATTGGTATCCTATGTTTTTTTTTATATAGTCATTTTCAGAAAAATTGGTAGGGGTGATCATTTTTTTTTCTGCAAGGTGTCTACAGATAGCAGAAGAAAATGAGAAAGCTCTTGTCTTGATATCAGTAATCTACTACAAGGTAATATGTGTTCAACTTGCTGGAGTTTTAGATGTTATATGATTTGTTTTACAAAATTGCTTAGTAGGAATTGCTTGTGTGGGATTGATGGAGCTTTAAACAATGCACGAAGAATATAGCGAAGTCTTCTATCCAGAGTTAGAGATATAATTTAAGCCATTATCATTTACTTGATGCTATGCGAGTGTGTTAAACCTCGTCAAACCAGATACAACACAAGCAAGTAAAATTGACTTGAAGAAAATAAGTTAAAACTGGTGTGAATGACTAAGAACAAACAATCTTCTTGAAACGCATTATTTTGCGCATTTACAAATTTTTGATGGTGTTTCAAGAAGATTGTTTGTTCTTAAAATTGACTTGATTCGCTAAAATGCTTGCGCCCTCTGAAAATCCAAGGTCTGCGCCCTTTAGACTGATCCAGTCGGACCCTGGTAATTTTTGTTTGAAAATAGTCATTCTATCTTTCTTATAACAAGTTTTTCACAGGGTTTAAAATGGGCAAGGAGGTGCTAATTAAAAAACTTTTTAGATTATTAACCCCTTCAAGTGATGCGAATATGTGATGAATGAAGTGTTCAGAATCTTTGACCATTCTCACCATCATTTTTTATTTAAGAATTTTTCTTTATTTAATTAAAGCATTTCTGCAATTAAATTAGACAAAATATTCAATTCGAAAAGTTGGTATTAATAGAGTTCTGTAAAGGACATTCATTGCAAAGAGGTTAAGGCATAGCTGCAAACTTTTATGCTTTTTTGCTACCACTAAAATTTAATAGGGATTTTCACCTTGTTTAATCATGAGATTTTGATGATTAAATTGGACAATATTTACTATAAAATTTTAGTGGTATGAAGGATGCATAAAAGTTGGCAGCTGTGGGTTAAAGGCATTTTTAAATCCACTTATAATATTTAAAAAGTCAGGATTTCTTCTTCAAGACACAGCAATGAATATTTTTACTATGAAAGCAATATTTTAATATGAAGGGAAATGTAGAGATGTCATTTTTTGACTGTGGGAGAAGGGTGCTATTTTCTTAACCAACGGACAAGCAGGACTATTCCTGAAACTATCTGGGAGAAACTTTGCTTAAATATAGATTTTCAAACCAGGTCAAACTTGCTGCTTAATTAAATATACATTTTTAAGTAAGCTCATTTTTAGGAATATTTTTTTATTATTTACACACATTTAGTTATTTTAAACTTATGTATACAGTTGATTTGCAATAAGCTTAAATCTTAAAGTAATCGATAGTCTTTGAATTGCTTATCTCATTTTTCTCGTATAATGTGATTTTTTAAAAATACTATTAATGTTAAGAGAGAAGAAAGTTTGATTTTTTTTTTGTACATTTGGAGTATGTAAACTTGCCATACCTGCAAAACCTGATAGAGTACATAATTTTTTTGTCAGTTTAGCTCCTCCCCACCTTCTGATGAGCAGAGGGCAATAAGGAATTTTTTTTTCAATTGATAGTTCTCAGTTGTCTCTTTCTGTTCATATTTTTCTAGTTCATGTGTATTATTGTTCCATATTTTGTATATACAGTAAAACCTCTCTGTTAGGGCCACCTGCCGTTCCATTGAAAATTGGCCCTTGAATAGGGGTGACCAAATTTTTCATTTATTTTTATCCCATGATTTTTAAAATCTGCATATTCGTTCAGTAAATTTTTTTTGTTTTTAACAATATTGTTTATTCGATTCTTGCTGAAATTAAACTGAAGTCAATTTTCTTGCAGGTGTTCCTTGATCATGACAACTAAGAACTTTGATTTTGTCATTCAAATCCAAATGTACTCTTTGGCTTGTTTTAGGTGCCATAATTTTAAATTTTACATAAGCCTGAGCATAAAATTTCTAGTGCAAAAATTGTGCTTCAATTTCATTCACAGTTTCAGTAAATGTGGCATCAGTTTTTTAGATAACCTATTATCCTTTGTGTGCCCTCAACAAAGGGTCAAATTTCTCCTCCAACCTAACCCCGACACGTTGAAATGTCAAACAAAGTGTGAGGAACACCTGTTTGTCTCATTTGTGGAAAAGTTTGTGGTCCTTCATTGTGTTACTAAATCCTCCCCATATTCCCCTGCCTTCTTTGTTGCAAGTACAGTTGTTTGCTGAACCCTTATCTTTTGGTTCAGGAATTCAATACACCTAATAATTATTAAGATGCTACTTGGCCAGAATGATATAAATTTAAAAAGCAACATTAAAACCGCCAGAGTAAGCAAAAATTCCGCAGACTAGTTTCGGTGGCATTTAGCACCTTAGACACTGAGGATGGTACGCTAAACGCTACCAAAACTAGTCTGCAGAATTTTTGCTTATTCTGGCGTTTTTAATGTTGCTTTTTAAATTTATATTCAATACACCTGTTTAGGATTTAAGGCACATGTGAAAAATATGACCTTTATGAAGAGTAGGTGCGGCCCGTAATAGGAGTAAATTTAACATGTCTATGGGAGAAATTTTCGTTCCTAAAAATATTGGCCCTTGAGTAGGGTTGGCCTTTAAAAGTAGTTTCACTGTATTCTCATTTTACAGACATGTTGTATCCCAAAAATCATATAAGTGGTTAATCATTTCCTTGACAACTTGCCAGTGTTGCAACCAGAATTTGGTTCTAGGGCTAAGAGGCAGAGGTTCTAGTTATTGATAGCTACAGACACTGTTAGACGATTCATTTCCTCTGTGCAAAGATGAGACAAACTTTAAGAGGTTGAAGAACACATTAAAGGAAATATTTTTCTGTATAGTAAACCAGGTTTGCAATCCATTTATTCAATCAAAAAATATGGGATGTTCCCCTCCAAGTTGAACATGAATTCTTGTTCATAAGTTTAACAACAAGGAATCTGTTTCAACAAAATTTCAATAAACTTTTGTCAAATGCAATCATATCGCAAAAATCGATACAGACATGAAAGAGTTCCTTTTAAATTAGGAATTCCACCTTTTTAAAAGCAAATTTGGACATTCTCTGGATTGATGCAAAAATGCAAAGGAAATATTAGAAGCATATAGGGGGGGGGGGGTCTAGAAAGCTTAATAATGAGACATTTTGTCTACTCAAATCCTTGGAGTTTGTTTCTGAATTGTTCTACTATCAAATCAAAGGCGAGCTTTTAGTATAAGCATCTGAAAGTCATGTCAATTAAGTTCTTTAACTATGGAAAGGAAGTTTCCATAAGGTTATTTAGGAATAGAATATTTTATTCTATTTATAAAACACTTCTGGGTAATTTCAGTGATGCACTTTTGGAATTGTATTTCTGGAGTAAAGATCAATTTGGCGTGCATATATTTAGCATAGTGATTTTTTTTTTTCTTTTAAGTAAAGTCTTAAACATTCAAATTATTAAAAATAATACATTAATTTTGAAAAATTAATCTCTGTACTTCACATAAGTTCATCAGATACATTTGGATGGATTTATACTTACTGTTTCCAATTTTCTTTTTTGATTTAGAATTTATACATTTATTGTTATTTTTTTTCTTCTTTTAATACTTTCTAAGTTAAAAAAATAAAAAACAAATAAACAATCATATGTACAGTTATAATTTATTTTATTGTATGAATAACTGTTGAAATGCCTCTGACTTCTGACAGTTTTTCAATGAGCCTGGGCCAAATGCCCCACATCCCCGACAGTAATACTATGGAAGCACTAACAGGAGAATCGTGGCAGCACTGGGAAAAAAATTTAAAAAGTGGTGGGGGTGGGGGGACAAACAATTTCCTGTGCTCAAATGAAAAATAAAGAAACTTCACAAGTTTACTAAATTATAAAAGGTAAGTAAAAAATTTGAAAAATATTAAAATTAAAGCTGGAAAACAACTAGCCATAGGGCAGTGTCCCTTGCGCTCAAACATGCCGCCCTAAGCAGCCAACATAGGACAAAGCTACCAGACTCCACCTGACATACACAGATCGTGGCTTTTAAAAAGGCCCTTTGTAATGTCTCGGCTTCGCCTGGATTAGGAGAGCTGCTCACAGCGGTAGCCGAGGGGGAAATGACAAAAACTCGCTCAGGTGTGCGGTATTTATTGAATGCAGGGAGAAATGAGAGGAGCTTAGCTTACAAGGAAGAAAAATTATTAGCTGATAGAAGTTAAACGTGGAATCTAAACAGATTGTTGAGTAGAGTCAAGGCAATAACAAAGTTTAACATTACAGAAGAAGTATTAAAAATTAAGAGAATTTAAAAAGTAAAATTTAGAAGATATGCAGGGTATCTAAAATCATACATAATTTCGGTCTTTTTCTGTTATGGATGTCAAATATATCGTACACTGGAAGTGTATTTAAAGCATTGTTTTCAGAGTTTTCCAAAGAGAGATGAAAGTTAATACTTAAATCTTGAATGTCTGTATTTAATCTGGGGTATTCAATTTCTTTATAGAGGTGAAAATTTCGAACATAATATGGCACATCAAATATAAGTCTAATGGTAGAATTTTGAGTTTGTATTAGTAGTTTGATATGGCTGTTGGCAGCATAGCTCCAAATTTGACATCAAATAAGTTAGAATCGGTCTTAGAAAGGAGTTGTAAAGGAGCAATTTATTTTTAGTAGACATTGTCATTGTTTCGAGCTAATAAGGGATAAATTAAGTTTTTAGCTGCTGGAAAGTTATTACGCGTGTGGTGGATGTATTGTCTGAAAGTGAGTTTTTGGTCAAGAATGATTTCCAAATATTTAAGTGTTTGACCATGGCAAATCGGTATTATTAAAGTTAATTTTGAATTTATTACGGTTATCTTCCATTAAATTACAAAAAAAGATGGCTTGTGTTGTGTTAATTTTAATTCGCCATTTTTGGAACCAATTAGACAGAATTCTAAGATGGCGAGAGATTGAAAGAACAACAAATTTACGATTGCGATGAATAGCAAAAACACAAGTATCATCTGCATATTTTGCCAATTGAGTAAAGGGGTGGTGGGGCATGTCGTTAATAAAGAGATTAAAAGGAATTACCAAAATTCGGGATCCTTAGGGGATTCCAAAAGGGGCAAAAAGTTTCCTGGAGAGTTTACCATTTACACGTACATAAAAATTTCTGTCAAGTATATAATGATAAATTAGTTTAATTAAATAGGGGGCAGGGTTGGCAAGTTTCTTCTACAGTGGAAAAAACCGGCCAGAAGAAGTAGGTTTCTTCCAAGTGGAAGAAATGGAAGAAACTATTATTGTGTAAATATTTATCATATAACTTTCAACTTTGTAAGATACAATAAAAACTTCCTATAACTGTATGTAAATTAATTCCATAATACCTATACAAATTTAATTAATTATATATGCTAATTAATAATTACTTCAGTTTTTTAGCCAAGATCACACATGACACCTGTCTAAAGATCTTCAACCATTGGCTAAATGAAGAAAAGAAATTTTAACCAAAATACACAAAATTAATTAAATGTTATCCATTTCAATCTAACCAACATATTTTTTAATTAATTTAAACTTTTTAAACTAGTAGTATATTGTATGGATCATTTACCAATGGTAGAATGAAACTCATTTAAATAAAAGATAGCCCTTTTAATTTACATCAATTTTATTAAGGTAAATAATATACAATAATTACTGTATTTAAAAAAAAATCATTAAAATCCTGATTTTTCTTATTACAATGCAGCATAGTATAACAAAAAAGTTTTTTAGCAGTAGAATGCTGCAATCAATTTCGCAACTTAGAATGAAGGAATGCAGAAGATGGAAAAAATTCTTCCGAGTCCTACAGAACTTCAGGATAGTTTAAAAGAATTTTGACATACCCATAAATATTTTTAGAACATTAGCCTTTTAAAATCAGCAATGAGATATATATGCATGCTAGATGCTAGTATAAATAATTACAAATTTGTTTATTACTGTGTTGCACAGTTTAAAATAATGTATTTTTATATGAAAAATAAGCATTTTGTAGGTAGTTTTTTTTTCTTTACATAAATGGCATAATTAATAATAATAATAAAAATCACTCTACAACTAAAGTTGTAAAATCTGTCTCCTGTAAATGTCTGCTGAACCTGAAGTTTGGTATTAGAAATAACTTATTTTTCCAAAAATGATATATTTATAATATTAATTGAATTTTCCAATGTAGATTTCAGATAATTATACTTTGAATTTTTTCTTTTACATAGTTAATATACTTTAATTTTGAGCATCTGTTTTTTTTTCCTGTTGGTTTCTTCCAGTTTTTTCCATTTCTTCCAGTTTCTTCTGGTAAGAAACCCAACCCTGAAAGGGGGGTGGGGAGTTGTAATTTATTAATTTGAAAATAAGGCCCAGAATCCAAACTTTGTCGAAAGCTTTCTCGATATCTAGGAAGACCGCAGCTACATAACTTTTAGTGATTTTGGCAGTTGTTATATGTTCCACTAGTCTATAAACCTGATGAGGAGCAGATAGCTCCTCTCTGAAGCCGAATTGAACAGGTGACATTAAATTATTGTTATTGATATGGCTATTGAGTTGTTTGGCTATAAAGGCTTCAGAAAGTTTACTTAGGGAGTTAAGGGAAATGGGGCGATAGCTGGTGGTATTATCAGGTGGCTTGGAACTTTTAAGGATAGGAGCAATTAACGTAGTCTTCCAGTACAGTGGGAAATATGAAAATTTAAAAAGGCTGTTAATAAGAAAGGTGATTTTTAGAATATAGGAGTAAGGGAGTTTAAGCATTTCATTGGTAACCTTGCTGACGCCTGGGGACTTTTTATTTTTAAGTTTACTAATTTCTTTAATGATGTCAGCATGGGTGATTGAAAAAGTGGGCGGGGGGATGGGGTTGCTTAAGAAATCTCTGATGGTCTCGTTAACCTCTCTCTGTTTCAAAATTAAAAACTGCAATTCCAGGTTGCTGGCAATAGCGTCTGCTTTTTCTTCGTCATTGTACGGGCAGTTATTAGAATTTGGAACATTAATGGGGGGCATTTTAGTGACAGAGCTCTTAAACCTTTTGGCTGCCTTCCATATGCTGGTGTCCTCTGGTGAAGGTGATTGAAGGTACAGACTGCAACTGTCTTGGCGCAGTCGGTGGAGATGATTTTTAAGTTCCTGTTAAGCTCTGTTCATGATTATTTTGTCTGAAATTCTGCACGTATGTTGCTCAATTTTCCTAGCACAATTTTTATTTGTGGTTAATCTGCGGACATGGGGATCTAATCTGTAAAATTCGTTGTCATATATCTGTATAGTAGTATGATCAACAGCATCCTTAATTTCAGTTATGTTTTCAGTTAGGGTTTCAATGTCGTTAGTGCTGTTGATCTTGGGCAGAAGTGGGGGGGGGGGGAATTTGGTTAATGATATTTTGAAACTGAGTCCAATTAGTTCTGTTGATAATTTTAGGAGGGGGAGGGTGGAATTTTGAGATTTATCGGGTTATGATCTGAACTCAGTTCCGGTAGTGATTGCATGTTTTTGACATAGTTAAATCCGTTATAAAGTTCGAAATCAATTGTGCTACTACTGTTGTTAGAAAATCTGATTAGGGTAGCTGGAAAAATGTCCACAGTTGTATTTTGAAGGAAATTGTAGATTTTATTGCCATATGCATTGCTGTGGTTGCATTTCTAGAAAGGGTGATGGGCGTTGGAGTCACCAATCAGAAATGTGTTGGCGTCATACCGGAGGAGGTGACTAAGTTCGTTCATGACGTCCCTCGTACTCTCACTCACAGGGCAATAAGCTGAGAAAAAAGTAAGAACCAGGGTGGCAGGAATATTTAAAGTAACACCTGTAGCATTGCCAATGTTTGTAAGCCAGCAGGGGTGGCAGGATAAAAATGTAACTATTTTTAATGCAAACAGCCGTGCCCCTAATGGGTTGCGAGCTGTTGCGGTTGTTAAAATCATTACGAAAGATGTGGTAATTTGGAATTTTTAAAGAAATCCTAGGTCGTACTTTTGTTTCTTGAAGTAAAACAATATCAGAGTTATGCTCCTTTACAAATGGCCTGAGCTCAGGAATTTTCCCATGATGCCACCACAATTCCAAGAAAAATATTTAAACATCCTCTGGAACCCATTATTGGGCCAGAGTTTGCAGTTGTTCGAAGGCTGTCATAAGAATGGACATTTTAGTCATAGGGTCGGTCATTGGCTGAAATGCATCTAAATTATACAAGTTTGGCCTTTTTGCATAGATGGAAAAAAATTTTCACCTTATTTCCCACTTTCATGCCTGTCGATAGAAGTTATCCACATACCACATCCAAACAGCACTCAACTAGGTACACCATATTTCGGAATAAATTTAAAATACCATATGATGCCACTGGTCGAACTACTGTGTATTTCCAGCATATAACATGTCATGACCACGAGCAAAGGTCATCTGTTGAAAATTCCATTAACATATCTTTTTATTACTGTACAGTATATCAGGCCTTGGCTTGAAGTAGGTACTCTGTATTTTTGTTTGATTAAATTGATTACAACCCTGGTTTCCTAGGTGAAAATTGTTTGTAGTAGTTTGCTCTCATCCCTTACAGTTTGTTAGGGTTTTTTTTTTTTTCTTTCTTTTGGAAAGAGCCTGGAAAAGAAAAAGAAAATCCCCTTAAGAAAAAAAAAAATTGATTCTATGTCTGCACATTTACACTATGCCATTTTTGTGTGGTGCTTTTATCTTTTTGAGTAGCTGTGCTGCTTTTATTTTTAGGGTTTCGTTCATCTGACGAAACCCTATTCGTCTCGCTCGTCTGTCAGTCCGTCTATCCATCACAGAGCCAGTTCTCAGAAACTATACATGTTGGAGACTTGAAATTTTGCATACTTATAGATGAACACCACACATCATACGACAAATCATAAAATTTTGAAAAAGTCGTACATTTAACCCTTTCGGCTCCCACATGTGTATTTTAAACAATTCTTTCTAAGTGAGCTCCTAATTAGGTTGAAGGCGTGAAATTTTGCGTATTTACAGCTGGGCACTTCAGATCAAATGACAAATCATAAAATTTTGAAAAAGTTGTAAATTTAACCTTTTGGGGTCTGATATGTGTTTTTTTAAACAATCCTTTCTAAGTGAGCCCTAATTAGGTTGGAGGCGTGAAATTTTGCATACATATGAACACCTCACATCAAATAACAAACCATAAAATTTTGAAAAAGTCGTATATTTAATCCTTTGGTTTCCCACATGTGTATTTTAAACAATTCTTTCTAAGTGAGCCCCTAATTAGGTTGGATACTGAACACCTCACTTCAAATAACAAACCATAAAATTTTGAAAAAGTCGTGCATTTAACCCTTTGGGCTCCCACATGTGTATTTTAAACAATTCTTTCTAAGTGAGCCCCTAATTAGTTTGGAGGCATGAAATTTTGCATACTTATAGTTGAGCACCTCACATTAAACGACAAATCATAATTTTGAAAAAGTCATACATATAACATTTTGGGCTCCCACATGTGTATTTTAAACAATTCTTGCTAAGTGAGACCCTATTTAGGTTGGAGGCGTGAAATTTTGCATACTTATAGCTGAACACCATCATGCAACAAATCATAAAATTTTGAAAAAGTCGTACATTTAACCCTTTGGGCTCCCACATGCGTATTTTAAGCAATTCTTTCTAACTGAGCCCCTTATTAAATTGGAGATTTGAAATTTTGCAGAGATATAGCAGAATGCCTGAGGCCAGGCGACAAATCATAAAATCTTGAAAGAGTCTTACGTTTAACCCTTTGAGCTACCACATAGCTGTATTTTAAGCAATTCTTTCTAAGAGAGCCCCTAATTAAGTTGGAGACATTAATTTTTGCATATGTATAGCTGAATACCTCAGACCACACGACAAATCATACAATTTTCACAAAAGTCTTATTTACTGCTCCAGGCTCTAACTTGTATATTTTAAGCAATTTTTCTAACCTCTGCACTTTTAGGTAGCTTTCATTACAAAAAGCTACCTATTGCAGCCGTTTGGAGGAAAGCGAATTGAAAAAAATTGATATTTTTTCATTGATCATGACCCCCAGACCCCAAAACCACCCTCCGTTCAAAAGTTGATATATATATATATCTGATCTTTGTCACACTAACTCTCGTATTTATGAACCAATTTGGGTGTAACTTCATGTATACATAGTGCACAATGCCTCGACAGAGTTCGTTGGCCAGCTTCATCCGCCATCGTGTTTCAAAATGGCGGCCATTAAAATTTTTTTTTTTAATTTAAAATTCAAAATGTGGTACCAAAAAATTGAAAATTAAAAAATATTTTCTTATGTATTTGATCTTGATACAAAGATTCCAGAGCATTTTTTGTTTCGTCTATATCTTAAAAAATGGCTGAGTTATAGCACTTTGAATTTCTAGCTTGGCTGACATTTTGAAACAACCTGATATTTGTCATGCAATAACAGGTGTATTTATAAGTCGATTTGGATGTACCTTGGTGTATACATAATACGTACCAATGTCTTGACCTAGTTCGTTGGCCAGCTTCATCCGCCATCTTGTTTCAAAATGGCGGCCATTTAAATGTTTAAAAAAAAATATTTGAAATGTGGTACCAAAAAATTGAAAATTGAAAAATATTTTATCTTATGTGTTTGACCTTGATGCAAAGATTCCGGAGCAGTCTTTGTTTCATCTATATTTTAGAAAGTGGCTGAGTTATAGCACTTTGAATTTCTAGCGTGGCTGACATTTTGAAACGACCTGATTTTTGTCATGCGATAACAGGCATATTTATGAATTGATTTGGATGTTCTTTGGTGTATACATAATACATACCAATTTCTTGACCAAGTTCGTTCGCCAGCTTCATCCACCATCTTGTTTCAAAATGGCAGCCATTTAAGATTTTTTAAAAATTTAAAATGAGGTACCAAAAAATTGAAAAATGAAAATGATTTTTTATATGTTTGACCTTGATACAAAGATTCCGGAGCAGTTTTTGTTTCATATATATTTTAAAAAATGGTTGTATTATAGCCAGGGGCGGATTTATTAAGTGAGGGACCCCTCTCACTGGAACTTTTTGGGGGCACTTCCATCTTGAAAAATTGGGTATATTTATAATATATACTAATAAAAGAAAATTTTGCTCTGTGTGTGTGTATTCGCGATTGCTAGAAAAATCTACCGCATGTACAAAGCAGAAAATTTTTGTGAGGATAGTCCAAGGCCTTTCCTGATACATCTGAGACTCAGAATTCTAAAATATCTACTTATAAGCTGAGTTATTCATTAACAATCGCAACGCATTCTCATTAAAAACTCATCTCAGTCAACGAGAGGGGAAAAGCAAGTCTTATTTACGCATCATGAGAAAATGAACATCGAAAAGAAGTAATTTCGGGGGGGGGGGGGGGGGGGGGGTATTTTGTCATATTAACTTCCATCGGCTAAACCGCTTACTAAAGTTATAAACGGAAGACATATTCTAAAAGATCGTACCCTTATGTACCAAATCCCGTAATCAATTAAATATATATATATATATATATCGCGGTTAACCTTTTGAAAAAGAAAATTTAAAGAGGGTCATTTTTTCAAAAAAAAAAAAAGATTTTCCCCCTTATGGCAACACCCCTCCAGGGTGTAATTTTAGAGGTACCGACAAACCAAAAATATGTTCTTAAAGATAATTCTTCTTCTAAACGATGGTGCAATCGGTTTTTAAAAATGTGAATTTTAACCCTTTCAAATAACCGGCGAACTTGGGTCACTTCGCGCCTCGCGGAGACGATATTTTTTGTATGCTAAAAGTAACTAAACATCCGTATGTACACAGTCTTTTTAGAGAATCTCAATAGACTAGATTTAGATCACTTACAAAAATTATGAAACGTTCGGACGGGTAGAAATATTTTTTACAAAATAAAATGGTGTGAAGTTTTTGGCGAAATTTGTAGAAACTTTAGTGTTTCATCGCGGTTTCGCCCTAGTAAAAACCTGAGTGTTTCGTCACAGTTTCGCTCGCTTTTGTTAAGAAAAGACTCCAAAAAATCTAATTACGCAGGAAATAAAATACCAAATAGCATATACTTTTAATTCAACATTTTTTCATTTAAAAATATAAATTCAGACAAAATGGAGTTAAAGATATAAAGTCATACAAATTTGAGGTTCATTTAAGAGTCATTCATCACGGGTCTGGGCAATGCCGGGCGGGTCAGCTAGTTTAAAAATAATAGCTATTCAAAACTTAATTACAATAATTACTAACAAATAAATTAAAATGTATTCAATCGTTTACGATTAATTATACGAAATTCATTTCATATTCAAATTACATATGATGCAATAATAAACGTCTGCAATAATAAAATATTGATTACTAGCTGACCCGTCCGGCGTTGATCGGGCCCGTTATCATAACCTTAAACCAAATTCAAGTTTGTATGATTTTATATCTTCGGAAAATCGGTGCCCCAATGCCTTTGGCATCATAGAGTTTTTCAAATGAACTTAGTTTTTCCCAGGCCCCAATGGCTTCGGCCGCGTCGAGTGTGTTCTCAACAAACCTCTTTCAGTGGCGTATTCAGGGTGGGGCTCCAAATGCTCTGGATACCAGTGATTTTGTAAAGTTCAGTTCGCCTTATCTAATTGGAGAATTTTGTGTTAGTAATCAAGACGAAGAAAACTTTAAAATATTACTGGTATCTAGAGTGCTTGGACCCCCTCCCTGGCTATGCCACTGTCTCTTTCTGAACAAACCTGTGACCTAGGTTGCCATTGTCTGAGGTAGTGTATACCCGAAGTGCTCCGCACGGCCGAAGACAATCGAAAATCAAGTTGAATGACCCAAACCCCGTAGTTATCGGGCTCATAGAACCCGAGATTAGATTATAATGCTTCCCCTAGTGGTAGAATATGGAACTAAAATCTGTATAACAATCTTAAGCTAAATTGAATGAACCAATTTTCGATGAAATCGAACCATAGAAACCGAGAAACGAATGCCCCGTTAACGTTCAAAAATGGTGGTAACAAAAGTCCAGGATAAACTTTCATAATAAAAAGCCGAGGAAAGAATGTGGAAGGTGCCCCTCCATCTATAAATTTAACAAAGTCTCTTTAACATTAACCCAATATTTAATTTACGGATTAAATACCCCCACCTCTCTAAAGTTATTCACTTACCTTTAACAGTAGCGTTATTTTTAATTTACGACTGTAGTGAGTAAACGTAAGTTGATGCCGAAAAGAAGATTAATATTCAAAAAAGTTGGTAGCAAGGGTATAAGGAAATTTTTTAGTAGTTTATAACGTGGCAGGAGGACCCTAGAACTATATTAAAGAAAATTGCAAGGGAATCAGATCAAGGGCCTCAAGAAGGCGATTAATATTCAAAATTGGTGGTAGCTGAAGTCTGAGAATTTTTTTTGTTGTTCATGGAGTAGCTGAAAAACCTAACAAGTTGTTAGAATAGAAAAAGCTAGTGAATCGGACTATTTTTAAGGGAGTTATAATAGGGAGATGAAAAGGTGCCAAAGTGATAGTTGAGAGCCGGGCCCTATGATGAAAACATGTTAAAAGGTCCTAGTATTTAGCTCTTTAGATCTCCAATTAGTCGAAATTAAACATAACGTACAAATTAATCATTAGAATAAAAAGTTAAATAAATGCGCTAAAAATAAGGGGAAATACTTAAAAAGGGCCCTAACGTCCCAATAAAAATATGAGGGGAAGGTGGAAATCCTAAAAAGTTGTTAGAAAAAAAGCTAGTGAGTCAGACCATTTTTAAGGTCGTGATAATAGGGGGCCCAAAAGGGGTCAGCTGAGAGCAGGGCCTTGAGATAAAAACATGTTAAAAGGTTCTAGTAGTCACTTTAGATCTTTAATTGGTCGAAGTTACACATAGGGTATAAATTAATCATTTGAAAAAAAATTTAAAGAAATGTGCAAAAAAGGGGGGGGTGCTTAAAAAGGGCCCTTGTGCTCCAATAAAAATATGAGGGTGTTGATCCGGGGACAGGAGTCCAAGACTCAATTTTAAATTTATGCATTGACAGTGACAGAATTAGGGGGTGAAAAATGCCAATGCGTGGCGCACAAAAATTTCAAGAGACTCCGGGCCGGGCCCAGGGAGCTAGGGCCTTCATTAACTAAATGGAAAAGTTCCTTTTAACAAAGATCGGATTAAAAGGGGCAATTATTAACTATTGAGGGCACAAAAACTTCAAGGGACCCTGTACCACGTCCCAGGGGACCACAATCTTAACTCGAATGTAGTTTGATATAAGGAAATTTTTTAGTAGTTTAAAAAGTAGCCGGAGGAGCCAAGAACTATGTAAAAGAGAATTGGATTATTTTTAAAGAAGGGCCCCAAGAAAACCATTAATATTCAAAATGGTGGTAGCTGAAGTCTGAGAAATTTTTTCCTAGTTCATGTAGTAGTTGGAGGACCTAAGAAGTTGTTAGAAAAAAAAAAAAGCTAGTGAATACGACCATGCAAAAGAGGCTAACTGGTAGTTCAGAGCAGGGCTCTTAAATGAAAACATGTTAAAAGGCTACTTTGCGCTTTAGATCTTCCATTAGACGAAATTAAGCATAGGGTATGAATTATTAGAATAAAATTTTTAAAAAATACGCAAAAATGGGAGGAGATGCATTAAAAAGGGGCCTTAGGGCCCCAGTAAAAATATGAGAGTGTTGGCCAGGGGACAGGAATCCAAAAATCAACTTTAAAGTTATGCATTGAGAGGGTGACATAATTATGGAGTGAAAAATGCATGGCAGACAAAAAGTTCAAGGGCCTCTGGACCGGATCCTAGGGGGCCAGGGTCTTAACTGGAATGTAGAATCTGGGGATAAACTAAATTGAAAAATGGTACCAAAAGCGAATATTGGATTAAAAAAGGAGAGTTATTAACAATTTATGGTACAGAAACTTCCAGGACTCCGTATCGGTTCCCAGGAAGCCAGGATCTTAACTGAAACGTAGAAAGGGGGATAACTAAATGGCAAAATGCCCCCAAAAACGAAGAAAATCTGATAAAATAGAGGCAAGTTATTAAAAATTTAGGTCATAAGAACTTGAAGGGCTCAAGGGCCCGGGTCTTAAAATATTAAAAATCTGACCCTCAGGTACATCAGGAACTGGCTTAGACTATCCTCACCGAAATGTTCAGACTTCTATGTGCGGTAGATTTTGAGAGCCATCGCACACAGACACACAGAGCGAAATTTTGTTTTATTAGTATAGACTAGCAGACCCGCCCGGCGTTGCCCGGGGTCCGTAAATAATAGCCTTAAACAAAACTCAAGTTTGTATGATTTTATGTCTTTAGAAATTCTTTTAAATGAACCTAATTTCGGAGGCCCCCACTGCCTTCCACAGCGTCTAGAGTGTTCCCAACAAACTTATTTCCAAATGAACCTGTAACGTGAGGTTCCGTTATCTAAGGCAACATGTACCGGAAGTGCTTCGCACGTGCCGGAGACAATCAAAAACCAAGTTGATTGAGCCAGACCTCGTAGTAATCAAGCCCAATTAATGCATCATTAATGTTAGGAAATGTTGGTAACTGAAGTCAAAGGTAAAATTTCATAATACAGAAAGTAGCCGAATTATAATCTAAGTTGAATGAACCAAATCCCGTTGAAATTGGGTCCTTAGAATCCGAGGAAAGAATGCGCCCCCAAGCGGTGGAAAATGCCCCCTCCCCCTTGTAAATTTCACGAATTACTTTTAACATTAACACGATATTTAATAAACGGATGAAATCCCTTATCTAAAGTTACCTTTAAAGTAACGCAATTTTTAATTTACGGCTGTAGTTTGTAACCGTAAGTTGATGCTGAAAAAGGAGATTAATGTTTGAAAAAAGTGGTAGCTGAGGTATAAAGACCGGGCCCTGGAAACCAGTGTTTTAACTAGAATGTAGTCGGATATAAGAGATTATTTTAGTAGTTTTAAAGTAGCTGGAGGACGCTAAAACTATGTTAAAGAAAATTGTAATAGAATCAGATAGTTTTTAAATAAGCTGCAACAAAGGTCCCAAGAAGCAGACTAATATTCAAAATTGGTGGTAGTTGAAGTCAGGGAAATGTTTCTGCCATTCATGTAGTAGCAGGAGGACTTAAGAAGTTGTTTAAAAAAAGAAGCTAGTGAATCGGACCATTTTTAAGGGATCTATAACAAAGGGCCCAAAAAGGGTCAACTGATAGTAAAGAGCAGGGCCCTAACATGAAAACTTGTTAAAAGATCTAAGTTCTTAGCACTTTAGATCTTCAATTAGTCACAATTAAGTATAGAATAATATTTTAAAGAAATGCACAAAAAATTGGGTAAATGTTTAAAAAAGGGCCCTAGGGCCCCAATAAAAATATGAAGGTGTTGATCTAGGACGAAGAGTCCAAGACTCAACTTTAAAATTATGTACTGAGAAGGTGAGAAAATCAGGGGGTGATAAATTAGTGGCACACAAAAAGTTCAAGAGGCCCTGGACCGGATCCTACGGCAGCCTAGGGGTCCCAGGATCTAAACTGGAATGTAGAAATGTGAGACTAACTAAGTGGAAAAAGGATATAAAAAATGAAGATCGGATTAAAAGTAAGCAATTTATTAACCTTCTATTTGCACAAAAACTTGAAGGGGCCCTGTATCGAAACACAAGGTGTCAGGGAGTAGAAAGTAGAAAGAGAGTAATCTGAAGAGAGATCTGGAAGCTGGAGAGTAGAAAGGCGAGAATAACTAAATGGAGAAAGGTCCCCCAAACGAAGATGATTGGATAAAAAGGGACAAGTTATTAACAATTTAGTGCATAGAAACTTAAAGGGGCCCCGACCCTTAAAAAATTAAAAATCTGAGCCACAGGTGCATTAAGACCTGTCTTGGACTATCCTCACTTAATTTTCAGACTTCTATGGGCAGTAGATTTTGCTAGCCATTCGCACACAAACAGACAGACAGGGCGAAACTTAGCTTTATTAGTACAGATAATCAGTAACAAAGTAAAAATTCACTTAAAATATCAGCTTTATGAAAACTGCATACCAAATGTGGGGCCCCCAAAATCAGGGGACTCAGGTTGACGGCCCATGATTTAATTAGTTCCTCAATCTGTATAATTAAATCGTCATAGAATGTCTCTAACAGTGCTTCTTTCGGCTCAGACCCAAGTTTCCTTTGAATCTCACCCTATCCGTCCACAAACGATCATAGTCCTGATAATTCATAAAGGAAAAAAAAGATAAGGGAAAACTAAAACTATTCTGGGACTAGAAAATGATAGAAAAAATTATATTTATTACATGAAAATGATATTGTAATATTAACTGAAAAATTTAAAAAGCAACGCTAAGAAAATCCATTTATCAAAACGTCACATTTCTCTTTGAACTCAAAAGAAGATTTGGGGGCCCCTTGGGATGCGGGGCCCCTCGCGATTGCGACCATCGCGACCCCTTAAATCCGCCCCTGATTATAGCACTTTGAATTTCTAGCTTGGCTAACATTTTGAAATGATCTGATATTTGTCACGTGATAACAAGCGTATTTATTAACCTATTTTGATGTAAGAACGCATGTGGATAGCATGTGGAATGCATATTGTAATGTCTCTACCAAGTTCGCTCGCCAGCTTCATCAGCCATCTTGTTTCAAAATGGAGGCCATTAAATTAAATAAAAAATATTTAAAATGAGGTGCAAAAAAATGAGAAATTGAAAAAGGTTTTTTTTTAAGTATTTGACCATGATATAAGGATTCCAGAGGATTTTCTGTTTTGTCTTTATCTTAAAAAATGGCTCAGATATGGCAGTTTGAATATCTAGTGTGGTCACATTTTGAAAAATCTGATTTTTTGCCTGCGACAGTGCTTGTATATATCAACCGATTCCAATGTGAGTGAGCATGTACACAGGAATTACTAAGGTCTCAACCAAGTACACTGGTTAGCCTCATCCACCATGTTGTCTTAAAATGGCAGGAACTTCAAGATATCGCCGAATTTGGCAGCCAAATATAAGTTACTTTAAATAAAAGCAGCTTGGATAAAGCTGACTAATTTCATGAAATTCTCATTCATAATGATTTAGTATTAATAAAAATTAGTATTGAATCTCCTGTAATCTGTTTCCACTAAATTGAGCTTTGTGCGTTTGAATAATATAAGCTTGCTTTTTAAAAATGAGGAATATGGAAGCTACCTCTTCCTCCCGGCACTGGCCGGAAGGACTTTTCTAACTTTTGCCGACACCCCTTTGACCATTTTTTCATATTATGCACCATAGCCTTACATATTTTAGTTCCACTTTTTACTGCCAGGGATGCCTACTTATCTCGGATGCTATGGGCCCAATCCCCTTGACTAATATATCTACGGATAGTATGTAAAACGGAATTTTGTTCAGATAGAGGTTTGTTTAGAATAGAGTGCACCCCTGGTTGTGAAATGTGGAACTAACAGATTTTTAAAAAGGATGAAGTGTTTTGAAAGGAATATTAAACGAAACCCTCTGTGTGATCTGTGGTTAAGAATAAGCACTGTATATGTTTCTGATTGGCAGAAGAAATCTGCACAGGCCAAAATTACTTAAGCTGTTCCCGAATTAGCCCAGTTCATTCTAAAAGTTTAGCCTGGACCTCTATGAAGGTTTTATTTGCTATTCTTTGGCCCCTTCTAGAAGTTAAATTTTCAACCTGGTTCCGGTTTGTGATGTTTATTCTTACTCAACTGCAAAACATGCTGATATTTTTTGACTAATGTTATCCTATATTGAAAGTTTCTTTAACAGAATAATGTATATGTATGTAAATATTTTACGGAATAGCAGATTATATATATCTGCAATTTATGAAATATGGAATAACAGTATTAATGATCATTTAGAGACAAATGACTTGCATGAACACTCATTGAAAAAATAATGTAGTTTGAACTGAAAGAAAAATTTGGTTAAAGAAAATCATAATTTTGAATTTCTATGAAAGTAAAGGACACTTGGCCTTCATGTTTTAAATATTTTTATACTAGCAAAAGCCATGTTTTGTTTGGATTCACGAAGCATTATTTAATAAGATAAATATTTGAAAGTAACAATATTTTTTTATATTATTCTTCATCTTTAATAAGCAAAAACGTTAATTTATGTTTTTGCGCATTTTAATTTTAGAAATGTACATTCAACCAAAAAACCAAGAATTTCCTCGGAATTTTTTATTTATGATATAAGACTGGTATAAATAAAAATATTTTTGAAGCAAAATTTTACAAAATATTTATATAACGAATTTAACAATTTTATTTGTTTACAATTCTTTTGTTGCCACTTTACAAAAAAATAAATAAAAAAAGAAAATCATAATATAATTCTTTTAAAATGTGTAAGTATTGTCTGTGTAAATGATTTCACATAAGAATAAATTGTGTATTTGAATATTTAACTCTTAACATAAATACTCAAATTTTTACAAATTTTACTTCATTAAAAATATGCTATAATTTTCATAAAAAAGGTATTTTAAAAATTTCATAAAAAAAATCGTAACTCCATGATTTATTTTTTCTTCTGAAAATATGTGTGTTTCATTTTTTATTTGCAAAAATTCATCTGTAATGGAAAAACATGTAAAATAAATTAATTTTTTTTTTTTTGTTATTCTGTAAAAAAAATATCGTGCAAATCTACAGATCATAATTTATTTTTATGTTTAATTTCAAATCAAAATACTGAAGAGCTTTTTTGTAAAGTGTACGACAAAATGTAATTTGAGTAGCCTAGTAGAGGATTCGCTTCACTCATCCTAATTATAATTAAACCAAATTAAATTTCTTGATTTTTTAAACTAATTTACAATATCATTATTATTTTTTTACAAGAAAGGTGCCACCATGACACAAGATTGTGCAAATTGTCTTTCATTAGATTCAGCCCAGGCGTGGAAAGAGGTCCAGTTTTAGACCAGTTCAACACTACCGAAAAAGTAAGAACCAGTCTCAGCCCAAATTTATAGAAGAAAAGTAAGCAAGGGCCCTGCTGGCCCAAATATAATGAAAAAATATTTTCCCCTAACTATATTACTGGTTTAATAATTAATTTAAGCCTGCGATAGGGACTGAGGGGAAAAATTTGCTTTTAAAAAGTTTCCATCTTAGCACATAATAATTGTATGTTTTCTTACATAAATTATTTTAATTTAAGACAGGATTCCAGTATAGACAGATTCCATTTTCAAAAGGCTTACTGTATTCAGAGAACTTTCTCAGTTCTTTAACAATTGAAACAGTTCAAATTCCATTTCTGTACTTCCCATATTTACCATGCATTTTTTTCTTCCTATGGAATATGAAGATTTAGTCTTATTTCAGGAAAAGAAGCAAAGAAAAAATACAATTAAAAGACTTGCCACTGTACAGCAGTGTGACCAGTTTTAACAGGTATCTATTATAAGTTTTCTCCTATTTTAAGCATGATAACTACCATTTTAATGGATAATTTTTGGTGAATAGAATTTGATTCAATAAAGTGATGAACTCTGACTAAAAATTTCTACATGATTTTCATTTTGATTGATTCACAAAAGTTGTTTGTGATAAAGGAATGATTCGTATAAGCCTCAACAATAACTGTATCTGTATCTTTTTTAGCTCAGGGAGGGGTTTTAACCCCAAAGCACCCCCCTCCTCCAATTTGCTGAGCCACTGAATCATAGTATAGGTATAACAGTAGCTTAGAAATGATATGAAGAAAGTTACTCAGATCTTTAAGTACCCTGTAAAATTCAACTCAAATTTAAAAAAAAAAATAACGTGTGTGTGAAAAACTACTACATCTGTTGATACAATGTGTGTAGATAAAATTAGAAATGGAGATTAATAATAACAAATACTAATAAATCTAAATCTACTTTCTAGGATATTTTTTCTTGCATATCATAAATATGAAACAAAGAATCTTTAAGCCTAGTTTTTCTGAGCATATCTCTGTGAAAGGTGAAATCAGAAAAAATGATGTAATACTTATATTTTTTAATATTACCTGGATGGTAAAATGACTTTCAATTTGTATCCATTTTTACTAACAATTGCAAAAGATAAAAGACTATAATATTAATTTAATATCTGTTTGTTAGAATATATTCACCTCAGTCATGCAGCTTTTCTAATAAATGGGTCAACAATAATTTTTCAAGATGAAAATTATTTTAGGTTGAGAACCTCATAATTTGCTTTATTTTATCTATAAAACTTTCTATTTCATCTTTAAAAAAAAATAGATTATTTAACCTGTAAATCACAATCTTTTTTATTTATTTATTTTTTTGAAAATGACAAAATTTAATTATGACCATTTTCAATTTTTTTTTTCTTAATTTTATGTGCAACTACTGATTACACAATTGATAAAATGCATTTACAGAAAGAAAAATTCACTTGAATTCATGAAATGTTATCTGTAGAATATATAAAAGTAGTGCCTATTCCAGTAAATGGGTCATCAATAATGACTTCAATTTTCACTTATTTATATGCCTACATTTTTTCAAGAGGAAAATTACTTTATAAAATCTTTTTTTAAAAATTTTCACTTTTTATACTTGAAAATCACCATCTGTATTTGTTCTTGTTGAAAATGACCATTATTAATTTATTTTTTCTAAAATTTCATGAATAACAAATGATTACACAATTGATAAAATGCATTCATCTGATTTCATCAAATGTTATCTGTGTAGAATATATAAAAGTTTCAGACTTATTCAGTTTTGTTACACATCAATTACTTTGAACTTATTTAAGCATACAGAAAAGATTAAAGTTTTGAAGGTATTTACTTTTGATATTGATGCATGTTTTTGTTTTTCACCCTCTCTTAAATTGCTTACATATCCAAAACAACCGGCAGTTTCATTTGTTTCATTAGCTCCTGAGGCAAGTGCCGTTACTGAATAACTGCCAGTAACACTGAGTGGTTGACTTCCAACATCATAGTTTGTAAACAATGGCATTTCGGATGCGTTTACATAAGTTTATACTTATGGATTGACAATGGTTTTATGCAAAACAACTCATTAGTTGTATAAATGTCTGGACAGATTGTGGATCTGTAGCTTCAAGAAATTTTTGCACATGTCATTTTTCATAATGTATCTGCATTGAAATATTATTTTAGTTTTCTTTTAATTTAATGGCGAAGTAACGCTGTTTTAGTGTAAATTTATCTTGCCACCTTGCTTCAAATAAATAGCTTTTTTATGTAATTGGTGTCTTTTAAGTGAAGTCTTCCACATTAACCATTGTAGCTCTGTTCAGCCATGTTTTCACAGGCTGACAAGATTATTTAACCTTCTAAGCATGTGGCAGTAATTTTGTGTATATATTTAATGATTCATAAAAAAAAACTGAAACATTGGTATGAGGATTTGTATTTGGTTACTGTACATATTTATCTTATTACTTACTACATATTTACTTTCATTTGAAAAAAAATAACAATATCCAAGTTTTGTTAAATTTTCATTTTAATTAAATTACATGACAATTTTTGCATATTACATAGTGATATTTAGATGACGTAGGTGACTGCTTAAGGTAGGTGGCAGCTATATTTCTCGTAGACAGCTTTCTGGGCCATCAAAATGTTTTTTCTAAAATTAAAAATTTTTTCAGAATGAAAGTTAACAAAAAAATTAAAATAAAATGTAGAAAAATACAATGTTAAATAAACAGTTGGTCCAAAAAAACAAAACAAAACCAAAAAAAAAGGTAAACATTTAACTTTGCCATCATGTTTGACTTTTTTTTTTTAAATTAATAAACTGGCGCCGCCCCTGTTCCTGAACTTCCCCGATAGGGGAGCACAGTATCCCTGACAGGGGGGCTGAATTCATAATATATATTAGATGTCTCCACGAGCCCAGGCCTGCCCCGAAGACTGAGCTTGCTTAAATTTTCTTTCATTAAATTCGGTCTGGGCTTAATTTTACCTGCAAACTCTGTACGGGATCAGTCTAAATTTTAGCTTTTGAAAAGTTGGTCTGGGCCTGAACTTCTTTCTTTCCGGTGCACGTCTGAGTCTTACATTTTTTTCTGTAGATTCGGTCCGGTCCGGGACAGATCTACTGAAAATTCGGTTTCATTTTTGGTCCAAAATCTGAATTTCGTCAGAAACGAATTTTTGACGAAATGCTGTTAAAATTTCAGCCGGGCCGAAATTCAACCAAAACTACCTGTCTCCCAAAAGTCTCATTTCTTTTCTTCGGAAATTTTCAACATTGCTTATTGATTTGAGCTGTATCGACTCAAATGACACTCTCTTTATTTAGTGCTATGAACGTCACTGTTTATAATTATCAGTCATGGCTGACGTAAGTCCAAATTATAAAGCAAGAAATGCATATATGACTAAATTTTGAAGACTTTTTTCGCATGATCATTAAAAGCAGCCGACTTTACAGTAATTGGAAATTATATTAGTTTAAAACTGTTGAAGTGTTTCGAACATTCTTTGAGAAAGTTCTGGTATAACAGCTGACCATTTACAAAAATCATTTAAAAAGATAAATCGTATACTTAAAATATTTTTAATTAGATAAAATTCGTGTCATTAGAAAATCATTCCGTGTTCTGATGCATTAATTACATTTTATTTTATATGGAAACTAGAGGACTCTGCCCCCTGCAAGCTATGCTTGCCAACTCCCGTTCAGACACTGCAGAATCTAAAATCACGCTAATCTGATGGGTTTTAAAAATATGAGAGAAGATTGAATTATACTAAAAAAGCTGTGCAGATCTCCCTGTAAATGGGTTTCCATTCAATTCCCTTTGATTGCAAAAATTTAAGGGTGAATCAGTTGCTGTTATGACATCCAATGTTTTTGATTAAAGAGGATCAGTTAAACATTTGAAAAGAAGCTAAAATAAAATGAATTAAGTATACAAAGTCTTTGTCTCCAGGTATTTTAAAACAATCTCTATAACAGTAGCCTAAGTCATGTGACTATCATCAACAGTTCCAGACCACTTCGCTTTTTATACTCTATGTGCCATTTTGGCACTTTAATGTTAGCCAGGCACATGTGATAAGTCACCAAATATTATTCTATCACCATCATTTCATCTATATTATAATAGTTCAAGTCATCAATTGCCATAAACAAATACGGTCTGATCCCTTCGCCTTTCATATGAAATTTGGCACAAATGTCATATACATATTGGCATGATTTTTTCCGACGCCAATTTGGAGAATTCATCAACAGCATAAACAACATCCGGCTTACCGTATCAAGGAAAAAAAACGATACTGTGGTGCCAGTTAAGAGCCCGTTCCGTATGACATTGGCATAAGAAAATAATCGCACCAATGTGGGGCCATAAGTTTTCCATTTTTATTAAAAAATCAAAATTTTTTTTAAAAATAAAACTACATAAAAGTTGCCATGGTCGCAAAGAATTCTTGGTACTATTACGCTGCTAGCCAGATGCAAATCTCGCCAATAGCTTTTTTTCAATTCGCCAATTAGCTTTTTTTTTTTTTTTTTTTTTTTTTTTTTGAGTGGTAATATTTGGCCAGATGTGTCATATACGCACTACAGGTCTGGCATATTTAACGAAGAATTGGCAAAAACCTTATTTTTAAATATCAGTTACATATGCATTTTTGGTATTACTTAGTTATACCATCAACCAAAAATCTATTGCCAAACTGTAAGATTAAATGCCAATAATGGTTGATTGTAAATGTCACATTCACTTGACTTTAAGCAAGTTACACGTGCTTACGTCATCAAGTGATTTTTATTTCGATGTTTTATTTCTATATTTATTAATGTTATACTAATTTATTTGTTCTTTCATTATTTAAAAAAAAAATATATGTCAATTTGTATAATTTGGCAAGTGGTTTGGCAATTTATATAATTTGGCGAAATTGGTCGATGAAATAACTAAGTAGTACTGTATTTTTTTATTATTTTCTAAAGGAAATATAAAAAAATAACTGTAGAACAAAATAATTTATATAATTTTAAAAAAGAAATATAAGTATATAAACATTTATTATTAAATAAACAACCAATAGCCAGATTACAATGTCAATCACAATGCCATTTTGGCGGCAATTAGGTACCCCAGTGCGTAGATAACATCTGTGCCTAATTAGTCTCTGGAATGCTATTTCTTTCTCCCAGCTTATTTTGTCTCCAAAAAATGTTACCTTATAGACACTAGCCGTAAAACAAAGCATTACGATTAAATACTCTTCAGCAATTTTAAAAACTTCTAAGCATCGCACATTTTCAACTTTTATACTGCCGTATTGGAAAAAAATGTTCTTTTAAATGCATTTTGTTTGAAAACTATCTCCATTGATTTTTGACATAATTTTTTTGTAGTTTTTAGCAACATTTGTTTCATTTTGGCAACTCAAGTACTCCATTTCTGTAGAAAGTAAAGAAAAAATACTTGAAAAATCGCAATTATATCTTTTTGTTGCCACTTTCTCATAAAGACTGAAAAAAAGTAATTAAAATCCGTGCTATTTTGAAAAAATATTAACGAATTGCTTTCTTTTTGCTGCATTTGTGTATTATTCTGAGATAGTGGCATCCTACCCATACTTTATTGTACATGTTTTATGATTGGATCGTAAATGAGGAATTCTTCAGCAGATTCGATTGACGTCGTTTTATATAAAATAAAATTGTGCGTTTTAAGTCTTAAAACTGAGCTACAGTAGAGTCCCGATTATCAGAGTTCCCCTTAACCGAGTGTCAGCTTTCACAGAGTTATTTTCTTTTGATGGACTGATGGCTTCTATTATTATGAAACAGCCATTATAAATGAAGTGTTAGGTGAAGATGAAAGAGCAGTCATAAAAAGTTAGACCTCTGATTTTCTGGTCAGAATGGAAAAAAAAATGGCCATAATTTTTTTTTGAAAAAAACATTATGGCCATTTTTTTCTCCCATTTTTTGGCATATTCTAATCTGAGATGACCCAAAAGTGGAAACACTAATCAACCCGATCTGCAGCAAAATTTTAAAGGCAATGGCCAACACATTCAGATAGAATCTAGATTATCTGACTCGATGCAAGATTTTAGTTGTTTCTATATATGCATCTTCCCGCAGTTTACAATGAACAAAGAAGATATTTTTAGTTTTATACTAAGTTAGCTTAAATACTTATACAAAACTCTCTTTTTATTTACTCATTCATTTATAAAAATACTTATCCTACACTTTATAATACAAATATCGAAGTGAGCAGATGAATTTGCACGTCATGTCTCTTCTTGAAATCTTATTTCTTATAGGCACCTAAGTTTGCAGTCAATCTAATAAACATTGAAAAGGGGTGCACATGAAGTTCTAGACAAAATGTATAAGGTTTTGAGTAAAATCCGGCCATTGTGACGACAGTCTTAAATCGACATGTGGTTAAATTCTTAAATTTTCTCGACACAGACTAAAAAATAAAATTTTAATTTAGATTAAACTCGTAAAAATTGGACGTAATTTCGGTATGGTGAGAAATCGGGACGTTCCAAGTAAATTGGACACATGGCAACACTCCTCGTAAGTATCAAAACTCAACCCCAAACCCATCTGAACCCAACCACAATGAAAAAGTTATTTTCAATCCGAACCGTGAGTCGGGTCGGGTGTACGTAAAATCAGGCAACCTGGTTCGATGTAGGACTCTAATTTGAGATATAATTCTGGGCACTCTTTTGAAAAATCAGTATCAAAACTGACGCGTAAGAATCAAAACTCATCCTGAAACCGAAAAAATTATAGCCAAGCCAATCAGAGTTCCAAAGAAAAAAAATCAGCAGCAAGCTTATCCGTGGGGTCGGATTTTTATAAACTAACCTGCACCCAACTCGACACAGGTCATGTGCAGAAAAAATAGTTACCCGACCTGATGCAGATTCCACACTCAAGTAAAAAAATTTTCCCTGACGACGATTAAATTTGACACCGGCATGGGGGCCAGGTATGCCCGACGGGGAGGGCATATGCCCTCCTGGGCCCCCCTATGGCACTGCCCTTGAACAGGAAGTTGTCTGGCCAATGATAACTACAAAATGATCACTACAGTGATGATCTACGAATGAAAATGATGAAACTACAAGGATGATCACTACAAATGAGCTGTATAAAATGTTTTTTGTCAAATATGAATTATTTTTTTTTATATATACATTTTAGAAATACATGAATTGTAACTTATGAATTATTTAACAAAATTCTATTTCTAGAAGTTTTAAACATGGAAATCCAGTATTACTCCATCAACTAACTTTTGAGTTGTGCATAAAATATTATTGCAATTTATTTCGAAATGGCAACAAATGAATTCATAATTCCTAAACTACTTGAGTGAATAACTTTCCATTCAGAATCATTGGATAAAGTTTGAAAAAAAAAAAAAAAAGCTATCACAAATAAGTTTTTGTATTGAAAATTTCAGAGCTTGGTACATTTTGCTATAAAGATACCCCCTGAGCTTTTTTCCTAACATCAATTGAAAGAACATATAATTTAAAGTTGAATGGCTATTTCCACTTTTTTATGTGACAATTTGGAGATTTGTTTTGGCGGACTTTCCTCAAATATCCTATGCAAAAAGAATTATTTAAAAATATTGAAATAAAAAACATGTGCACCAGCAGAGCAAAATTCAGGCAAGGGCAGGATTTTGAAACAGATGTGTCTGTAGTCCATAGCCTAAGCTTGGTTACTTTTTTGAAACTGTGACCAAACATTATTTCAGAAATTGTTAGAAAATATGAAAATTTGGGAGAATCCAGATTGTTCAAATGGCAATTATTTTCAAAACTTTCTTAAAATGGATAATATAAACATGAAATAAGCTAAATTAAATCTTCTTTGTCAGGTCCCCATGCAGGTCAATTCTTAAACATATGAGCCACATTTAAAATATTTTTCAAACACATGAACTTAAGTTTTGAATTAAAACTTTTGTTGCATTTAAGGAAGGGATGGGGGTGGGAAAAGCAAAATTATTTCCTTTTCTCTTAATGATTACTTATTTTAAATCACTTGCATCCATTTTTTAAAAAACATCATAGATAAAGAAAAATTAGCTAAGTTTCAAAATCCAGGGAAGGTTAATGGCGCCTCTCTGGATGTCATTCTGCCAGTATTCATGAAAGTCTGATACGAACGAGGGTAATATCCTTTTCTAAATGTTTCTGTATTCAGGCAACTGTTTGGCAATAACATTGAATCTGTCATATGAGACAGCTCAGCTGAATAAACCACAGGTAAAGGGACTCTGATAGATGAAAGATACTTACTTTATTATTTTAACTCAATCATGCAGATGGGTAAAAAAGTCACACAAACTGAAATTTTTTCAACTGAGTGAAAAGGTGTCCAAGTCGAGTCAAACCTTAGAGTTCTCTTAATTCCTTGTTTGACTTGAACATTTTTCCATTCAGTTAAAAAATATATCATTTTGTTTGACTTCTTTACCAATCAGTGTGATCAAATTAAAATAAAATATTGTGTGGTTACCGTCTAGGCATTTTTTTAATTATTTTTCAAATAGCTCAAAGTATTTTTACTGAAATTTCACTTTATTTTAGATTATTCGAAAGAATGTTCCGTAAAGTGAAATGATGAACTGAAAGATGGCATTCCTGTTTTATCTACATATTTCTGCTTTTCATTATAAGGTGATTATTTACAATTCACAGGTATGTAATCTTTAGATTAATATATTGCTGTCAAAATGGATTTTTTAACATCATGAGGCGTAGAAAGCCAAAGTGTATCAAGTCTGTTTTTTCGCTCTCCATCTTTTCCACCACTACCTTTTGAATTCTTGATCTGTAGACATTAATTTGTGTCAAACTAAGTCTTGGGTAGTAGCTGAATGTCAATAGTCATGTATGATTATGCGTGAAATTCTCATTAATTTTTATATTAAAATACAATTGAAAAATATTTCAAGGACTTGATCTACTTTAATTTCAATGTCCCATATGCTAATATTGTCATTTTCTTTAACAACATGTGTATAGAACTATATTATCAGGGATGTAGTGTAGGGTATATGGTAAAGATGAAAATGAGCAGTCTTGAAAGTAGAAGTAACTCTACTAACTAGTCAACTTTAGTAGTTATTGGCTCTCTTTTTCAAAACAGTGATGTATTTGTATAAATAAACAACATTTAGTTATTATGATATCCTCTGATGATCGACCTGGAAGGCTTGAAAGTACTAAGGAGTTTTAAATAAAATGTATATTTTAAACTTTTAACACCTTTTTCATTACATTAGTCGCCTTTTAAACACTTCACCATCTGCCCCAAGATAAGTTGGGGGTAAAAGCACTGTTTCCCCATACCTGTCGCTGGTAAAGTGGTTAAGTAAGATTGAGGATCTTTTTAATGTTCACATTGTATATTTTATGTTGAATCAAGGTGAAAAATTGCGTTTGTCTTATGATATTGTAGGTGAAACAGCTGTAAAACTGCCTTCATAATGAATTCATAAATACAAAATTCATGACAATTTGGATATCACTTACAAAATGGCACAAGGTATCATTGTACAAGTATGTGCAGTCAATGAAAAAATAAAAAACTTAATGCTAAATTCATTTTTAATAGTTGCAAAACAAACTATAATGCTTGATAAGTTTATGCATAGATTAAAAACTTCTTGGCTGGATAAACTATAATTATGGATCCTACATTTAAAGATTCTAGAAATGTTTTTGTTAGAATTTATGTATATTACAATACATAATTTTTTAAAAATATTAATTTCAAAATACATAAATTATGTAACATTAAAATATACACAATTAAAAATATATAACATTACAGTGTGTGTTAATATCTTATTTAATTACTTTACCATTTTTTGTCATTTCTGTCCTTCTCCCCATTTCTAGCAGGGTCCACCCATCGAGCAGGTGTAACAGAATTACTTTTATAGTATTCGCTTTGTCGAGTCCCAGCTCTGTCCAAAGCTGACGATTCTACGAAAGTAGTTTTTTTTTCTTTTACTTCATGCTCCATTGCTTTTACTGTAAAAAAAAGTAAACATATGAATGAATAAAAGGCAACATGTATATACACACTAATCATATAGCCATTAACAGGCATGCCACTTTTCTGCAGAAACGTGGATTTCCGCATTTTTCTTATTTTGAAAATCCACGGATTTCCGCTTTAAAAAAAAAAAAAGAAAGAAAATCCCTTTTTTGACATTTTTAAAGATTTTATTTATGTTACAGACTTGCCAAGTCTCCAGATTTTGGCCAGAGACTTAGGCTTTTTTGTCTATAAGTTTGTCTCCGGATTATCATGAAATATCTCCGCATTTTTAAGATACGACGGCCGCCGTGCCAACCAATGCGAAACACGATAAATCATTTCCTTCTCTTTGCGTCGCTGCACTGCGCTGCGCACAGCATGCATAGAGTGGTTCTCTTTCGCGCATCCTTACTGACATAGCTGTTGAGAATTACAAAGGTAATTCAATCTTAAAATGGTATAGCAGAGTTAGCATACGCTAATGGAGCATTATGGCTGAAAATAGTCCGACCCGGTTTAAGAAGTGAAAAGTTAACTTAAATAAAATATCAATAATAGATCTGTATCTGTAAAAAGAACTACAACAGAAATAAAAACCAACCAAATTTATTAACAGAAATAAAAATAGAAATAATATATATAAAAAAAGTAAAGCATTCCATTTAAACAATCTATATGTGACAAACGCTAATCATAGCCAAACACTACTCTGTTTTCTGAGGTCTTAAGTGTTTAATAAAAAGAGCTAACATAACCCTTATCTTAAAAATATCAACATACAGACCATTTAGCTTTGGAGCATCAAAAGGAGTTTAAAAATGAATAATTAATAAAGCTCAATTTATATCTCAAATCAAAATGAATTTCATATTTAATTGTCTTTAAACTTTAAATTATATTAAACTTTCATATTGTATTTAGATTCTATTACTTAAATTCAATTTAGATACTGTAATATAAAAATGAGACTATTACTATTAAATTACTTAAATAGATGTAATATAACAAGCAGTAGTGAAAGATCTAGTATACCTCTACTTAAATGCACATCTATTATTCCATAAAAACACCTCAGCCACTCCCCCACAATATAACACGTTCGGTAATAGCCGCCGGCACTTTAACCTTAAAACCACACAGTACACAGCAGCCACCAAAACATACATATCACTCCAGGGTTCCAACAGCAGACATGAGCTAATTGGCCCAATGATACGGATATATGGAAAACTTAAAAACATCCACAATCCTTTATAAAAATGGAAGACTGGCCAAGATATCCAACTTCAGATGACACAGCAGAAAGGAGGAAAAATCTAATCACTAACTTAAAGGAGGAAAATTCTAATTATTAACCAGAATTAAACTTTAAGTATTAAAAGGAAAAACATACTTTAATGAAATTTGAACGTGTCGAAATATAGCTGCACCAAAAGACCTACATATTTAAATGGAGCACATCGTTAATGCACATTCGATTTTTACCGGCAATTCAGAAACTAAACAGTCTTCCGATGGCGGCACGATAAAAGCATCTTTCCTATCAGAGCTGGTGATTCTAATCCACTTTGCATTTATTCAATAAAAGAACTCGAAAAGCAAACAGCTTCTTTCTAACACACTGCAGGCATCTTTATGCTTTATGAAAACCATGTATAACCAAAAGAAAATAAAACAAACGAAACACTAATGTTAAAAATCCACGAAGCTACTAAACAGCTGTCTGGCTCGACTATAAATAGTACTCCAAAGTAAACTCCCCCTCTTACGCAACTCCTTCATCCCGCACTGAATGAACGTCACTGTACATTACCATAAAGATCTGAGGGTGTGGCCTAGAACGCAAACGACAACGGACAGCTTACGCCACCTGTCGTTGGTTGCCGAAACTCCTCAGAGGAAAAATGTGATTCCAGCCTTGCCGTGCGTGCATGAGGATCGTCGAGAGTAAACATTACGATGTTTCCCCGTGAACAGTAAACCACGATATATGGAGAGTCAAAACAGGAAAAAGGAAGTGGTTTAATACTTTATTATAAAGGATAATAGTAGATAAAGGTAAGTGACAATAAATAAAGATATTTTCTGAATAAACTTATTTAAATAAAAACTTGATATAGGACTTAAACCATGTAGAATGTTGACAGCAGGAAATATATGAATTAAGCCAGTATAGATGTTAAAGATTGATAGGTTGAATGTGTGATAAGAAATGTATAAACATGTTAAGGAAATAAATTTCCTAACAGTAGCAAGTAAACATCGTGGGCTCAGAAGAGAAGCGGATGACATTTCATCTGCATCCAACATGAGGAAAGCACGCGGCGCGCATTATGATATGCGTGAAACAATATGCTCAGTCGTTCGGAGTCGTTGGGATATCAAGGGCATTGAAAATACAGAAGAGAGGTTTATTTATTTTGGATTAGCTAGTATTGTTTGAAGCACGTGCCTTGCATGAAAGTTGATTGAATTCTTTTTATTTTATTTTCTCGTTTGATTTATTTTGAATGAAAAGTGAAAGTTATTGATGTATTTTATTTATATTTATCGATATTTAGGATTTTCAAATATTTTATTTTATTATGGCCACTGAAACTATAGCATATATTATACGTAAGGGAAGCATTTCATTGAAAGAATTTGCTTATTTCGAATAATCTCGTAAAAGTACCATTTTGATCATGTTTTGGCCACAGTTTTAAAGTAAATATTTCTGAATTTGAGTAATGAACAATTTTTTTTAAAAATATTAAGCAGTTGTTTTAATATGAAACCATATTTAAGACATCCAAAATTCCAGACAAATATTTACTGATTATTATTTTTAAGGTAAGAGTTCATTCCATCGTGTTTTTTTTTTGTTGTTGTTGTTGTTTTTTTTATTGAATGTATTTCTAGTGATCATTTACTCTTTTGCATTACCTATTATGTTAAAAATTAATTTTTAGTGAATACTTCTGTTGTTAAAGAGCAAAAGTTAAAAAATAAAAAAAGGAAATTTTTTTTATAACCTTTTGTTCATAATATATTTGCAGTTTCATTAATTTTAAAAGAAATTTTTGAAAGATTCATGACCAATTATTTTGAATGCAGATTTTTAAATGTATTTACTTATACAAATTTTAAACAATAGTTTTACATTTCTGAGGAATTTTCATATTTGTCATTTACAGTAAATTATTGAATAAAAGTTTGAATTCCATTCTTATTATATTTACAAGTGCTCATATTTCATTTTAATGTATTTTTGTATTCATATATATGTTTAATTTTGAATTCAAATAATGACACAAATTTTATTTTCACATTTTTGCTTGATTTTTACCTCGCGCTTTGTTTAACTTTTTGCTCGATTTTTACTTCACGTGTTATTTAACTTTTTGCTCGTTTTTTACCTCACGCCTCATTTCCTCTTTTTTGCTTTTTTCTCAGTCTCATCCCTGCATTAATCATCAAACACTTTCAATTTTAGACATTTTTTTTAAATATTTAAAGATTTTTCTGGAACTTCAGGATTATGAAGAATATGTTTGACTTCATATTTATCAACATCGATTTGATGAGAAGGACAATTAGAGGGCCAACAAAAAATCAAACAAAAATATTTGGGATCGCCCTGTAAAATAAAATGCATGAAATGATCTATTGCTATAGCTTATGAATATGTGGATATTGCACAACATAATGCATTTCCTTGTGTAAGAATAACATGTATATTCATCAGGGATGAGAATTTTCAGCCTGTTGGCAGATTTCTGCTTTTTTGTTATTTCAAGGAATTTCTGCTTTTTTCTCAAAATTCTGCCTTTTATGCCGAGGATTCTGTATTTTTTCTCCTACAAAATTTTATTTTCCGAAATTTTCACTTTCCTATCGATTCCACGTTCCTCTCAAAACCATCCTATCTTCCGATTTCGAAAGAACATTCAAATTCAAAGCTTTAAGAACATTCTCGTATGACTGCTCACCCCTCTTCCATTCAGAAAATCGGCTAATTCATCCATTGATGAGTGGAATCACGCTGCTCGAAAGCGCTCTGACGATCGCAAGAAGGAAGATGAGTCCAAGCAATGCACTGTCCCTTTTCATTAATTCAAACGATCGGGCAACATTTGTTAATCAAAATTTTGCATCAGGATGTCAGCCCGAGTCCTTTTGAACCCAATACCGAAAGTATAAAAAAAAAGAAAAGTCATAATATTTAAAAGTTATTCCAAATGTAATATCTCATTTTTTAACAACTTCTTGCATATAAATAACCGTTAATCCCCAGCACATAATTAATTTTATGAAATCTACACTCAATCTTATCAAAAGAGAAGTTTGGTATCAAATAAAAATATACTTCTGAAAAAGGATTTCGTATTTTTCTCCTCCAGCAATGAAATCTGATGGACACATTAACAAAGTGCATTTTATTAATAAATGAATAAAATTGAATAAATTATTATTTATATGCCGAAAAATCAAACTTATTTTTGAAATAAGATAGTGTGATTGATTAATTATGCAATTTTTTCCAGTTGCTGATTGATTTTTTTTTTCTTTGCCTCAACTGATTAATGAAATTTGTTATTTTTATAAATGACTGATTGTGAGATTTCATGATATCCTTCCATTACCGATTGGTAAAATTAAAATTTTTTTCCTGCCTTCCGTCATGAAATCCACGTTTTCTGCAACCGATGGAATTGTTTTGCAATTTTTTTTTCTGTAATTGATGGATTTTTTCACGATTGCTAATTTTGCACATCAGCAGAAAACAATTTTTTTTTTTGTTTTTCTTGAGCGATTAATGAAACTTGATGTTTTTCATGACCGATTGGCAAAATTTACAATTTTTCCCAACAACCTACTGATGATAGTCATGATTTTTTTTCCTGGTAGACATAGGTGAAACTTGATTTTTTTTTTTTTTTTTTTTTTTCCCAGCACCTGATTGACAAACAATTTACAAAATTTGAAATTTTTTGGCTGATTGAGAAAATTTGTAATTTTTCCAATGACCAGTTGACAAAATTGATGACTTTTTTTCTACGTCCCATCAACAAAATTCATGACTTTTTTTTCACGTCTGAGCTACAAAATTCACAATTTTTTTTTGTGCCAGAGCTATGAAACTCGTGATTTTTTTTTATTCTTTTCTACGACCAATCAATATATTTTTTTTTTCTGTGATGAATGTACAAAATTTGCATATTTTCCATGAGTGATTCATGGAATTCATGATTTTTTCCACAAACTTTTGACAAAATTTGTGATTTTTTTTTTTTTTCCTCCCCTGTGCCTGATCAATGAAATTCAAGATTTTTTTATTGTGAGCTATTGACAAAAATTGCGATTTTTTTTTTTCCCTGATGAAAAGGGATGAAATTTGTAGATTAACCCATCGTGATCCACAAGTTGTTCACACATATTTTATATCCATAATAATAAGGTGCCTCTTCAAAGGACAATGCTTGTTAAAAGACAAATGACTTTCCAAATGCCATTCCTATTAAGCATTAAAAGTTCCTTATGTCTAACACTAGAACAACCATGGTTAAGCTATTTTACTTGTTTCTGTTCTTTAACGTTGCACCAGTCTGCAAATTACTTTTTTCTAAAATCTTAAAGCAGGTAGTTCTATTAAGATTACGTGAGATCTCATTATTTGGCTCAGGACCAGCAAAAGGAATAGAAGATCCCATCCTTGTCAATTCATCAGCCATCATTACCACAAACACTTGCACAAAGAGCAAGCACAATTTCAGTTACCATAATTTCTGTTTGCATATGCAACAAATAAGAGGATGGAGTCTCCAGATTGTAAGCATTAGCATGGCATTGCCTTAAGGGTGTTCTCAAATCCAAAAAGGCAACTTTCTGACATAAATTTTAATTTATTTTTGTTTGAAAATGCATGAAACTAGCTGGTGGTGTTGTTCAGAAACTTATGTCATTGAGCTGTTTTTTCCATTTTTTTGCAAATGCAATAGATCTTTCAGAAAATTGTGTCAAAGTGGGCGTTTTGAACCGAATTTCCACATGAAGGGAGAAAAAGCACTCAAGAGCTGGTGAAAAATGGGTTTGTCACGTGATCAAATTCGCTTATAACTCAATAGGTAATGGATGGATCAAAAAACGGAAAAAACAGTTCCATTTCAAATCGCTTCCATGGCAAGCTTTCCAATTTTATATCTTTCCATTAAAAAATAAATTTGTAAATATGTCAAAACATTTTGCACTTGTTGATCAGAGTAGTTAAGAACAGCCTTAAAATATGCATATGCTTAAATTTGATCTTAAATTTGTTTCCCTTCTAGGAGTTCCCAATCAGCTTGTACAATGGCTTCTTTGAAGCTGGGTCTTATAGTCCAAGAGCCGACAGCACAAAAACCTATGTTATCAAGCACAAGAAAAGAATCCTTTATTTTATGGGAGAGTAGAAGTAGGGGAATCTAATGATCCACGTCTGCTGCAAGTGAAGTGGTGCATAAGCCAAAAATTAATACCACCAGTGGTTGACTCGTAGGTTTATCATTGTGTTTTCCTGCTCCTAGTTCTCCATGTTTTCATACTTTTGTTTGTAGGACAAACACAATGATAAACCTATGAGTCAATCACTGGTGGTGTTAATTTTTGGCTTATGCACCACTTCACTTCCGGCAGACATGGATCATTAGATTCCCCTACTTCTACTCTTCCATAAAATAAAGGTTTTTTTCTTGTGCTTGATAACATAGGTTTTTGTGCTGTTGGCTCTTGGACTACTAGCACCAAAAAGGAAACGAGCAACCCTGCTTTGTTGGAAGTGGTGATGCGAATAGTATCTTGCAACATACTAACACTGCAGTTGGAAGTCAAGTAATCATAAAAATGTAAAAGCACAATAAGCACAGAGTATAAAAGAAAAAGGAACTAAAAAAGCCACACTGTGATTTTGACTGCAATTGAGCCGACTAAAGAAGAGAAATTTGAGGGAACCAAAAAACTTAGGTTTGAGGTTTCAACTCTTTCTGCACAAACAGCGTTGTCAAAAAAACTATATATGGGAAACTAGCTGCGATCTTTTACACATGCTGTTGCAAAGGCAGTCAAGATGGCTATCATGATGGAATCCTTTCCTTCCGAGAAGCTATCTGATGAAGACCCTAACTGCATTCAGATAGATAATGAAACAGATTGCCTGATTCCTGCTGGTGGTTTTATGCCCAGGATTCAGAGATCTGCATTGTAGGCAGGATCTCTGATCATCTACTGTGATGATGTTGAATCTGGAGACTGGGTAAAAAAGGTCTTTGATGACGACTAGCATGTTACTAATGGAACGGTACTGAAAGTTATGAATGTCAGTAAATTGCCAAAGCCTGTGAAAGTGACATTCAAGACAAAAGATGTGTATACAGCCCAATCTGTTGCTAAAGTGCATCAACCAGTTAAAACCCAGAGTTGTAGTAAGAATAAGGTGTGTTCTCCACAAAATGGTGGAACTGTATTTTGTGTAATGGATATTTGAACTGACCAGGAGCCTGCTGAAGTGATCAGGCAGCAGAATGATGCATATATAGGTATTTTAAAATCGCAAATGATCCCAACACCAAGGCAAAGGAGAAGGAGTATTTGACTGAAACAGAGGCAACCTCCTTTCAGGTAAGTGATTTAGATACTCTTTCTGATAAGGATAATAATTTATTTTAAACTAATGTATTAGAGATTGATGCCAATTCTGAAAGAACCCTTCACATATTGAGGTGGATTGCAGGATTTGAATGATAAAGATCAGCAGGTGAAACCCTAACCTGATGCTGATGGAAAGGGTGGTATCTCTTCGTAATTTTCTAGCTGCATTTATACTTTTGTTCGTGGGTAGCAACTGTAATACTCGTATCACACGGGTAATGATAAACAACAAACACTTCAGTAAACATTTTACAAAACATGTTCGCCCAGCTTGCTCCGTGTTCAGTAAACTTAGGACCTGTTTACCGAATGAAACCAAACTTTTCATAAGGTTATCGGTTGTGCATTGTCTGGAAGGGTTACCCGATATGTTTGTATATCTTTGGCATGTTTTCATCTCGTCTCTATTTGACTACAGTGAAACCTCCATTAAGCGACCCCCTCCCTGAACGACCATTTTTTCATGGAACGAAATTTATTCCCATATACTCAATACTAATTTTACGTCCATTCAGAGACCATTCCAGTTGAACTCCCTCCATGAGAGACCAATTTCTTTGAAGAAAATGAAAAATTGTTTTGTTTTTTTTCCTGATTGCTTGAAGAAGGTTTTATTAGAAAAATAATTCCGGAGAGTGCATTATTCATCCAACTTTTGAAGTAATTTTAGAATTTTTTCTTTTCCAGTAACTTTTCAGTGTTTAAACCCCTTTGTGCCTTTTTAGGCAACGAATTTATTTCTGATGACAAATTAAGAATGACGGTCAATAAACTTCCCTGCCCTATTCTGTCAGGAAATTCTCAAAGAAATAGATAAATTAATGAAATCGTCATTATTTGTCCCCTCCCCCCCCCCCCCCCCCAAAAAAAAAATGCATTTATTTACTGATCTTTGAATGGACATGAAAATAAAAGAAGAAAACGTAAAATCAAAGCAAGTCAATGCATTCAGTTTTTAAACTCTGCAGTAAATAACTTATGCAATTAACTTTTGTTTTGATACTTAAATTTTTATATTTCTTCAAAATGTGAAAAATAAATTTTAGTAATATTAATTGTTACCTTTTTTCAACAATTAAAATCCTAGATTTATACTTGACCTCCATATAGAGACCACCTCTCGGAACGACCAATTTTTATTGGAACAGAACGTGGTCACTTTATGGAGGTTTTACTATATTTATAACATTTGGCATGATAACAGAAACCACGAGTTTGCGATTACACAATTGTTTATATTTCAGTTCATTAGTTTTTAGTTTATGAGATTAAATATAAATGGTTACAGGCAGACTGGCTTCAAACCATGACCAAAAAAAAAATTAATCGAATGGCACCAGCAGTGAAATTTGTTAGAAGGGGCAAAATTTTTTTGGAGATAGTTTTGTGATAAGCAGATGCCTCATTATGAATCTAACTTGATATATAAATTAAAACATTCCTACCCCAACTCAAAATTATTTATTTCTCATAAATTTTATCTGTTTACCTGGGAAAAAAAAAAAAAAAAAAAGCTTGACATTGTGTGTGTGGGGGGGGGGGGGGGGAGAAAGAAAGAAACAGTACTAGAAAATATTTTACAATTCTTGGTTGAGGGTTTTACCTCTAGCCAGTACCCATGAACAAGTCCCTGTTAAATTTAAGGCTTTAAAACAAAAACAAAAGAAAGGAAAAGAGCTTTATAATGTGAAACTTTCTGGCCCATTCATGGTTATTTTTGTACATATTCAGGGGTGGGGAAATACATCATTTTACTCACCACTGGCGAGTGGATTTTCTGACAGGGTGAGTGAATTTCTAGGCAGTCTTTAAAAAACTCCATGCCAAAAGATATGCCAAAGACTTTATTTTTTTCACTAGTTATACATTTTACAACTTTCCAAATTACTGCTATGCAAACTTGGCACTAAGCTCTATTTTTATTAAACTTTTCTCTCTTGTGCATATTTCTTAATTTTACATGGGGGGGGGGGGGTATTTGAAAATGTATTGTAGCAATAGTAATCAACTATTTTTGCAATTGCGTAAATTTTATTCTAACAATTTCCAACTGTACATTGAATTTTGCTGGCGGGTAAAATAAATTTCTGAAAAAGATTTTCTGAAAATTCCCCACCCCTGTACATATTAGATGACTTTCGATGTGAATTGAAATCGAATAGTGTCTTTCATTTTTCGAAAAGTGTAATATATCTTAAGTTAAAATCAACTGCTGCTTCACGTCTATTCATGGGCTACCGCAGACCTGCCAACCTTTTGAAAATGAGAAATCGTAGCACACAAAATTAAAATTAATCTGGAGGTTGGTTGGTTGGTTTTTCGTGTTTCGCAGCCATCTTTTGACATTCGTAAAAGGAATAAGGTTTCCGTCTTTCAACAACTGAATATAGTAATTTTTTTCCTCTGAAAATTTTTATAAGATTTTTAGAGTTACTTCTCGTTTCGAAGCCTTTTTACATTTGTAAAAGGAGCCTGATTCCAATTTTTTTAACCCAGTGCAGTAAATTTTGACGAAATTCGCGATTTTTTTCCCGCGATCATTTCAGAATATTTACAATTTTCTTTTCAAAAATCGTGATTAACATTTTTCTATCACGATTCTTTGTAGAAATCCGCACTATTTACCACGAACTTTTGACGAAATTCGCATTTTTAACCGCGATCCTTCAACAAATTTTGCGTTTTTACGATCCTTTGACGAAATAAGTGTTTTCTTTCCACGATCTTTCGGTGAAATTTATTTTTTGTTTCTGTGATATTTTGACAAAATTCACGTTTCTACCACGATCCTTTGAAATTTATTTTCTTCTGCGACCAACTGACGAAATTAATATCTTTACACGGTCATTTGTCGAAATTAGCGATAGCTTATCGCAACCGATCAGCAAAATTTTCAATATCTTTTCGCGACAATTAACAAAATTCATTACTCGTTTCCGCGACCTTTTGATGAAATTTGCAATATTTTTCCCTCGATAGTTTATCGAAATTCGTGATATTTTGCGCAATTTTTTGACGAAATTCGCAATTTCTTTCTGAACTCTTAACGAAATTAGCGATTTTATTCAGCGACCAATTGAAGATAATCACTATTTGTTTCTGAGACCTTTGACGAAATACCCGATATATTTACACGATCATTTGAAGAAATTCTCAAATTTTTCCGCGATCGATTCATGAATTAATTTGGGGGAAATTCAATAAAAGAAAAAAAAGATTCGCGGATTTTCACGATATTTCAAAATATACTCGCAAAAGGATCATAGATCTGTGGAAGAATTTACAGGGGGAAATACTGCACAGCATTTTTCTTTATGCAGGACTCTCCTTTTCCGTGTGCAAATCTTGCACGCTGTTCAAACCTTGCCCCTCAAAGAACCACCTCCCCCTCCAGAAATTCTTAAAATGGCACCCCTGTTTCTAAGAAAGGGAATTCCTGTATAAATATTTACAGGAACACGATTCACTCTTCTTTAATATACATAAAGAGGGTTTTACGTTAAGAAGTTTGTTTTGCAGCCCAGATTTTTTTTTCCATGAGCATTTTTTAATGTCCGAATTTTCGGACTAATGACCAATTTTTTTTAAACTTTCGGAAATGAATACTTTGAAATTTTGGAAATTTCAGAACAGAATCACTCCTGAAAAATATGCTGCATGGGATAAAAATTGCAACTACTAACAAAAAATGCGTTTGTGTATATTTTGCAGAAAATCGTAGTTTAAGACCGATTTTCGTAGCATCGTAGATTATAGGTCCAAATCGTAGCAACTACGATTTTTTCATAGCAGTTGGCAGGTATGCTACCGGCTTAAAATGTCAAATTCTACAGCATCATTTGAGCGATTGAAAATGAGCCTGAAAATAAGCAGTTTGGATTTGAGTAAATATTTATACATTGGAGTATCTGAGTAAATTTATACACTGGAAAGGTATATTGTTATAGCTATACCCTCTTATTTAAATCAGGCAATAGATTTAAAGATTTTTTCCCTTGTTCCCCCCACTCCCCCCCCCCCCCCCCCCAAAAAAAAAAGAGGTATATTTTAAAACACGCTCTCATGATTACTACTTGAAACACAATTTTCCAGATATAAAAATCACCAAAGGAGTTCTGATTGGAAGTCTTGAATTTTTTACAAACCATTTTTAGCATGCATTTATATTTTAAAAGTAACCATCATACCATATTCCAAACTTCTACTCTAACGGTCTACAACCATCATGGTGGTAGTGACCAACATAAAATATAGTCTATTTTGGAACAAGGATTGACATCATCAATTTGCAAATATTAATTTTGAAATCAATTTGTTATTTCCTGAGATTCCATAGAAATCCTATTTAGCAAGTTTTTAAAAGGCTTTTCACTAAGATCCATGTTAAGTTAGTGTATCGCAAGGCAATGAAATACAGTTTACACTTTGTTTACATCATATGATAGACTTACGCTGTAAATTGATCTTAAGTGAGGCACCGTAATAATCCCAGTAAAATGAGTAAAACCTTTCTGCACTTTAAACCAGCACCTTGACATTTTTTAAGTTTTTGAAAACTACTTGGGGGCAATTCCAAGCCAATGTTACCATTTTTAATATTTAAATCAAATAGGTAATACAGTATAACTTCAAAAATCCGGCATCATCGGGAACGAGACACTATCAGATTTTTGAAAATTCCGGATTTTTGAAGGAATATCAAAAATAGTACTATATTTTTAATTTTTTATAATTTCAGGATCTTTGATGTCAACTCTGTTTGCTTCAATATTTTTGAATGTCCTTTAATAAATTATTTTTTGTATTTTATTCAAATGAAAAATGTCTTTTTTGGAAATATAGTCTTGTTTCTCTAAAGCATATATTAATTATCCAATCAAATTTATGCATTTTTCTAGTGACACCTTTTCTTCTATTGGTTGTTCATCCTCGTCTTCTTAACTGCTACTAGCATTATCTGCAGTTCTATTTAGCACAACATCAGCAATCTCGCTGTCTGTTAAATTGTTCGTTGTTGATCATTTTTGTTGATACTTAGCCAATCATCTATATCCCTTTTTCTGACACTTTATGCATTTTCAGATTTTGTGTGTTCAATCAGCTCATAAATTGTGGCCTTTTCACAGGAAATGTGAAAAGCAGAAAATTCTTCCACATCATTGATGTTACCGTTGCCAAAAATTTGTTCCAGTCATATATTGTGTGATGCATTTGTGAAAGTTTTCCCCAAAGTTGTTTCCGTTGTTAAGCAATAGCTCCCAGAAATTTTTTTCAGAAAATAATAACCTCTTACAAATGAAGAAAAATGGTAAAATATTCTTTTTTTTTTACTTTTGATCTTGAAGTTTTAAATTCATAAAGAAATGCTATTTTTCTTCTCTTATAATTTGAAAGTGTAAAAGAAAAAGGAAAGGAAAATCTGGTTTTGATGCCAGATTCCTGAATGCCGGATTTTTGAAGTCATACTGTATGTCTTTTTTCTGATACTATTAAACCTATATTTTTAATTCTTGCAATGCATTTTATACCATTTTGAATATTCAAAATAAAAAAAAAATTCATTATAATCAGCATTATTTTATTTGTTTGTTGCATACTTTATGTTGATCTGTTACAAGTAAGATTACATACTTTTTCATAACTATATTGTGGTAACAGTCAAATTTTGTGAAATAGGTATGTTTCTGAACTCTCTCTGAATGAAAAAACATTTTTGTTATAATAAATTGTGTGTTATATTATAAGTAATATAGATAAATCTTAAGGTATCAGAAAATAATGGTAATTCCTGTTTGTCTGTTAATATACCAGTTTTTAATCATAATTATTTAAATTAAATAATTTATTAATAATAACTATTAATTTATCTTCTAATATCATATGCTAATTGTAGTCATCTTTGATTTACATAATAATTATTTTTTTAAATAAGATAAGGTCCTTTTTTCTTCTATGACTGTTAGTCTTATGATAGAATTGCCCTTAGAAGAAAAATTTGAAATTGTCATGCTCATAAAGTGCATGGTTGTTGTTTCATCCCTTCTATGGCAATATTATCCTAACGTCCAGTGTTCAGACATTTTATATATGCTTCAGTCTTTTTTCGGCTGATGTTTTTAAAAAAAAAAGAGCAAATACAAGAGCATCCTTCTATTACGAATAACAAATAGCTGAATTATATGTTTAAAAGAATAAGTATATTAGCATAATTAATTTCATATTTTAATTATGTATACCATTTCTTGTGCAAACCTTATTATGCAATGAGTTTTAGTGTCATAAAGTTTATTTATTTCAGTGTTTTAACATTTTTAATAAGAAATATCAGAGAATACAAATGAAAAGAAGTAAAAAATTATTATAATCTGCTGCTTTTCCATTCATTGCAAATTTGCAATTATCACAAAAACATTACTCAGCATCAGGTTTATGAGAAATTAGCTTTTCTGCAATCAATGTTCTAAATGAAAATAAATTTCTGCTAGTTTGATGTAAAATCACATAGCAGGGGTTGATCCAGACAAAATTTGGGGCCTATTTAGGGCCCTTTCATAAAAATCTATTTAATAAAATGGGCCCCTTCACAAAAATAAATTTAATAAAATGGGCCCCTTCACAAAAATAAATTTAATAAAATGGGCCCCTTCACAAAATTCCTTTTAATATAATAGGACCCTTACGTAACATTATTTTTCATAAAAACTGTTTTAAAATGTTAATTTGTAAATGAAACCAGGTCACGAAAAACAAACTTAGCAAGGGAATTTAAAGGTTGTTTTTGTTCATAAATTCATAGTTCGAATTTAATTAACTGGATTTCAACTTTCGTTACAAAATGTTATTTTTCACAAAAATATAATAAAATTCACAAAAATAACTTCTACTTTTCACAAAATGGGCCCCAAGAATAAAAACCTGCATCAACCCCTGCATAGTCGTAAATTATCTCCTTTTACTTTAATAGATCACATTCTCTAATTCATTGATTAATTATAATATTTTTATTGCTTTTGTATTTTTTTTTTCAACTTACCTGTATCCATTTATAAGAAGAGCTTGTAATAATTCAATTTAAACAAATCAATACTTGGATTGCTTTTAAATGAAAGGATATTGTCATTTTAATACACAAAATTATATTTTATAGTTTTTAAGCATTTCTTGTATAGTCCTTTGCTAGAGAACTATTTTTGTCTCTTGATGAAGTTTTTTTTTTTTCTAAATTCTGTGTTATTTCCTTTTGGTCTCTAAAACTCAAAGCTAATGCAAAATAATGATGAAATCAGTGTTGCCAACATGCCTTGCATGAAATATAAAATAAATTAATTTGTTACTTTCTATAGTGGCTGATGAATGGTGCCATTACTAAAACTTTTGTGGGCTTGTTTACACTTCTCGTCAATTTCTATTGTTTAACATTTTGTTGTGTGTAGATTTCTGTCAAATAAAAGCATTTTATTTGTGTAATATCCTGTGTCATTACTATTTTCTCATAAATTAAAAATCATTCTATTTTTATTTGCTTATATTTGGAATAAAAATTATAAAGGATATTTCTTAATTGGAAATTTCACTGTTTATGTTTCAATGCATGTGGATTTCAGAAAATTGCAGATTTTAGAGATTCTACTATATACCTATAAAAATGATGGTCCCAGAAGCAGAATTTTCTATGTCAGTCTGCAGCGTACTAAAATTTATCTGTGACCCAATAGTGCTAGACTAAGCCTACTAAAACAACAATATCCCATAAAATAAGAAAAATTTGCCTTTATAAAGAAAATATAATGAAATTATGAAACAAATACCATAAATCTAGAGACTTAAAAATAAATTTCAGCTTTTTTCTAAGCCCAGCCTTTCTTTTTAAGCTAGTGGATTAATCTGCAAGGTTTAAAATAATCTGCAGCGCCCGCTGCCATGCTGGACAGTTTCTGCTACTGGGATGCTGGTTACAATTGTTTTTAAAAACACCTGTCGCTTATTTATTGAATTAAAAATAATAAATTTATTCCAGTTACCAATTTTTGTTACCTTCAAAATGCTAAAGCTCATCAAATGTTTATAATTTTTTTTTTTTTAATTTTACTAATTAAATATATAAACACACCAGACATAAAAATTGAATTTACAATACATTAAAACTTTAAAAAATCTATTTATTTATTTAAAAATTACCATGATTAATAAAAGTACATACAGTAGAAAGCCTCTAATCCACAAAGCTTTGTTCCAGGGGTTGTGCGGATGAGACTTTTTGCGGGTTACAGGTCATGTCTATTTAATCTTTGTTTACATTTTTTTAAATTAATCTTTTGAACAAATTTAGATTGTTAATTCTTTAAAATAAATAAATTACACATTTTAATGTATAAATACAGTAAAAACTATTTAATAATAATAATTTATTATTTTTTAAACATGGCATCAATAATTGTTTGTTTTAAGACATTTTATTTATATTGCTGAATTTTATCTTGAAGTTTATATATAGTAATAAGTTCTTGGTGGGTAACAAAGCTTTGTTGCTTTTGAAAAATCAAATAATTCTGGTCTGATGAAATGAGCAATGACTTTCATAGGATTTTTTTTTTTAATTTAATTTTCTTTCTAAAATAACTGTTGCAGTGTATTATTTTGTTATAATAAATAAATAATTTTAAATAACCTATTTATGAATAATACTTGAAAAAATAATAAATAAAAGACCACAAAATTTTTATCGTCTATTCTGTCTACACAAAAATTCATGTAGCAGATGTCTGGTGTCGCCATCTATTATTACCAATAAGTACTAAAAGTTTTAATTTTGGTACTTCCTATGAAAATAATCCTAATAATATTAGCTTTCAAAAGCTTTCAAATTTCTATTCATAATTTTGTAGGGTTGAAGGATAGGAATTTAAATCCTTAGTAAATTTAAGATTAAAGAATCTGGTAACTTTTGTTAACAAAATAATTGGGATTTTTTTAAAATGAAGTCTAAAAAGCAAACATCAGAAATAAGCAAAATAAAAATCAGTAATCATAATAATGTCATGAAGATAGTTAAAAAAAAAAATCTTGATTTGATAATTTTGGTTGCCATTTAAATACTACTTTCATAATTACTTTGCAAAAAAGATCGATATTATAGCATTATATTATTATTTGATACATATATGGTTGCACCATCTATTGGAGAAAACCAGTAATAGATGTTTAAGATTTTTTACATTGTAATATATCATTAATAAGAGTTCAAATGTTAGAAATGTATTATTTTTTTCATGTTTTCCTATCTTATAATTACGATTTAATGAAAAAAATAAAAAAAATTATGAAATACATTGTCTGAGAAAGCATTTTCTATTTTTAAAAGTAAATACTTTTTCATAAGAGTTCAAATTGTATTTTTCAAGTATTGTATGAATAAAATAATATAATAATTAAATGTACTATTAATTTAATATTTCTAGAAGAATGTTATATAGTATATAATATGAAATACAGAGGCAAGGAAAATGTGAAATTTGGTGTAAAAAATTTTCAAATTTGAAAATTTTGTCACTACTGAAACACTTTACAAGAATTCAATTTCTTTGTTTACATTCATAAATTGTTCGCGGATTACAGGCCTTCACGGACTACAGGTTCGTGGATTAGCGGCACTCTACTGTAATAATTTAAAATGACTTATACCTGAGAAATCTGAATTTAATTACATGAATTTTTATTCACATTTTTAACAAGGTGTAAAACCAACAGAGTGAAAAAGTATCCAGGCCAGCACGGCAACACTCTGCCAACTTGGTCATCTGGAGAGACATACCTCCCACCTTTCACTCTTATTTGTTGGTAAAGCCTAGGGCTAAAACAGAGGGGGCATGTGCCCCAGGTGCCAAAACGGAAAATGAATGGAGCACCAGATGAAGATTGGTTTTTGAGTTCTTAAGAACTTGCACTAGCTTATGTTAGATCTATGGGAATGATCTTTTGAAATTTATCGTTTGCATTTTAATATTTTTAATTTTTTTCTTAGGATAGCTGAGGTTGATCTTTAATGTTGTTAGTTTGTACATTTTCAGTTTTGGTTGCAATTTTTTTATGAGGGTACTTTCACTTTTGAACCAGTTTCGAAAGTGAAAGTAACATTATTAAAAAAAAAATAAGCTGCAACCAAAATCGAAAAGGTAAACATTAACCTGATTAGACATCAACCTCAGCTATCCCAAAGAGAAAAAAAACGTTTAAGAATATTAAAATGCAAGCAAAAAAATTGGGGAAAAATATGCTCCCATAGGTCTAACATTAGCTTGCGAGTTTCTTCAAATCACTAGTATAGTCTCGTGAGACAGTGTGATTCATAGCACTGTGACTTTAAAGTAGAGGTTATGCCACTCTCCAAGTGGCGATTAAAAAGTCTTATCAATCGCGAACTGAATTAAAGCTTTTTTTTTTTGTGGAAATATGCATCTCTATTTTGATTAAATCTAATTAGAAAACTGGTTAATTCTTTTCCTTACTGGATGATGCAAGCAGATTTCAATGATTTAACTATTTTCAATATTTTGGCTTTTCGTCATGCGCTTCTTCTTCAGTTGGATTATTTTTTCGAGAAATACAGTTTTATTCTGCAAAATATATTCATCAGTTTTGATTCCATGTACATTTCAAATAGTTTATTCCCCTTTTTTTTTACACCGGATGCAAGCAAATCTCAAGGACATTGTAGTATCTTCAATATTTCAACTCCTAACACATGCTCACCAATTTGATTATTTTTCTTCAAAAGATACTGTTTAATCGTGCGAAATACACTCACCAGATTAGATTTCGACAGAATGTAATGTATGTAGTATGTTAATAACATGTTTACTTAGAAAGAAATTGAGTCCAAATAACATTTTGTGTTTTTATTGTATACACGTAGCTGTTGGAATTTTGATTTAGTTATTTTTTTTTATGTGGGGAAAAGTAGCTAACCTTGGGATACTTTTTTTTAAAAAATATTAATCAATTGTCAAAATTTTACCTGGTATTCATTCTTTTAACCTTTGTCTTCATTATTAAATAGCTTTTGATCTTATATCCATTATAGAAATTTTCTTTTAATATTTATTAAACTTGTGCTTTGTCCCAAGGTGTACTACCTGGTGGGGCACCTTGGGACAGTTAAAAATAGATCTGAAAAGTTTAACAATTGAATTACAATATATACATGGAATTGTTTGTTCAGGAAAATAAAATTTATTTAAACTGAAAAGACATTGCAATTAATAAAATCTTTGCAGCAGCTTTCTGAATATTGTCGGCATGAATTGTTGCATTTGTTTTGTTTTTTTTTTTTCCTTTTTGTATTCTAAATTTCTAATCTTTGCCATTGATAAGCCTGATGACTTCTTAAAAAAAGAAATAACTATTATTAAATACATGTTATGTAGATAGTAAATTAAATAAATAAAAAATGTTTTAAACACAATATCTTTTTGTTGAAATATTTCGAATAAAAGTTAGCTGAGGGCATATATTGTGTCCCAAGGTGCACCATATACCCAATATGAAATTTTAGTGTCATGCTGTTAAGCTTTGCATTAGAACTACTATTATCCATCAGTTTTAATAGAGAAGGTTTTAAATTTCATTATTACCTTTTCTTTCAAAATTTTTTCGATCAAAATAGATCGTTTGATAAGTTCCACTTTGCAACTTATCAAACTTTTTACATGAAAGTTACTAGACATCTTTGCAAAATAGTAATCTTAATAAATTCTTGCCTGCTTCATCAATGGAATCAAAACATGTCTGAAAGTTAGATTGTGTTGCTATCTATCTGCATCTACAAGAGTTAATAGTTAATTTAAAATATAGGGTAAAAAATAAAACTGTCCCAAAATGAGCCACTCTCCCCTAATGAAAGTAATAGTAATTTGATTGATAATTGTGTTTATGAACATATACAAATAATCCAAAAATATATTCTAGAAAAATTAATATAACAGATTTTGTGGTTTTAAAGTAATTCTTGAATTTTGATTGCTTCCCAATTCTTATCATGAATAATTGGCTGGTACAAAACTCTGATTTATGGAAAAACTATGTATATATACAATGATTATAGTTTATCTAGATGTTGAAAGTTAAGACTGTTAGTTTCAATGGCGGATCTAAGGAGGGGGTGAAGGGGCGATCGCTCCCCCCCCCCCCTTGGGCTAATAAAGGGTTTGTAAAACGACATTATGCATCCTCACGGAAAATGACTTGGGGGCGGAGCTCGAGCCCGGCGTGACCCGAAATAGGTCGCACCACTTTAAATCCACGAGGCTCAGACTGGGTCAGGTCTTGTCTCTTTTAGAGTTGGGTCGTGCCCAGGTCTTAATTTTTTCTGCATATTCGGGTCGGACCAGACTTCTTTTTCCTCCAGATTGAGCCTGGCCTGGACTTCATTTTTCTAAAGGTCTGCAATGGTCAAAAGGTACAGGTCGGGGCTCGACCCGGAATAAAAGCTAAACATTCAGTCTGTGTCAGCCCGTATGATAAGCATTATTGGCCTGACCACGACCCGTGCACTCCTCTAAATTCTTTCTCCCGAGCCCAAGTTGGTTCGACCTGACCCGGGTCGCATCAGTTTAAATTCACGAGATTTGGACTGGATCAGGTCTTTTCTCTTTTAGAGTCGGGTTGTGCCCTGATAATAATTTTTTCTGCAGATTCGTGTCGGGCCAGACTTCTTTTTCCTCGAGATCGGGCCTGGCCTGGACTTCATTTTTCCTAGAGGTCTGCACTGGCCAAAATTTCCAGGTCGGGGCTTGGCCCGGAATAATAGCTAAACATTTGGTCTGTTTCAGCCCGTATGATAAGCATTATTGGCTCGACCATGACCGCTGCACTCCTCTAAATTCTTCCTCCCGAGACCAAGTTGGTCTGCAATCTTACTTATTTGTCATTCGTAAAAATTATATTTGTTTTGTACATTTGTTTAGCGAAATCTTTAGAAATTTAATTTGATTTGATAAGTTACAGAGATGAATTTTTTTAAATTTACTTTCTTACTTTGCAGAGCTTTTAAATTATGATTTTCTTTTATCAACCGTTTATTTCATTCTAAACTGATTATCTTACTGGATTTTTATTTGAATGTAATTGTCTAAGTCATATTTTTTCAATTCGTAGTGTTTACGTACATAATTGCCTAAATAGTCATCGTTATAGTCATTAATATTGTTGTTTTTCTGTATTCATGAATTTCGAACATAATCTGAAAATAAAATATAAGCATAAGCAAGTGTACTTTATGAATAATTTTAATTGCAAAATGCAGGAAGGGCTGAAGTTGATTTTTTAGCTTTTATACCGGGCGGGACCAATAGTTTTATTTTTTTATGTGGGTTGGACCTGATAACTTCAGCCCAGGTAAACCTCTAACTGACATATCGAAGCCAGCTTAACTTTTTCTTAAATGCTTAATTTCAGCCATCATCCCATAACTACTGAATATACCGGGTGTCCTAAAATGGACTGACTGATTTTAAAATTCAATAAATTGCAAATGGTGACAGATATTTAAAAAATACTTGCAGGAGGGTTATAGATGTCGAGAACAGGGGTGATTATGTTCCAAATTTTCCGAAAATTTAACCCTCTCACTGTGCAACCCGCGATTTCCACGGCCAACGTAAAAGTGGCAAAATTTGCGCAACCCGCAATTTCCGCAGCAAATCTTTTTTTTATGATCTAATTCTATTTAAAAAAAACCTGTTTCACAAAGATTTTGGGACATATTTTACTCTAAAATGTGTGCAGATTTGAAATGTGTAATAAAAAATATGCGCAATTTTTAACCTATTTTGATTAAAAAATAAATAAATAATAATAATAATAATACGCAGCTCCAGGGTTAAGGCATTCGGTTCCAAAAATTTAGAAAATTCACGTATCTGAAAATTCGGACATACAATCGCAAATTTTGATAAATGGTCTCCATAAAAAATGTATTTCATCAATCGTTCACAGAAAATAACTTCAATTTTGCCGAATGATCGCAGAAAAAAACGCGAATTTGATCAGGGAGCCATGGAAAACATGCGAAATTCTTCAAATGATCACAGAAAATGCGAATTTCTTCAAAAGGCAGCGGAAAAGAACTCTAATTTCATTAAAGGATCGTGGAGAAAACGCATATTTTGTCAAATACCTGCATAAAAAAACTCCGTGAATTTCATCAAAGGATCGTGGAGAAAACACGAATTTTGTCAAAGAATCACTTTAAAAATGCGAATTTAGCCAAAGGATCGCTGGAAAAACGCAAATTTTGTAGAAGTGTCACGGGGAAAAAAATGCGAATTTTACCAAAGGTCTGCAAAATTACTCTAATTTCGTCAAAGGGTTGCAGAAGAAACGCAAATTTCATCAAAGACGAGCGAATTTCATCAAAGAGTCGTTGGGAAAATGCAGTGGTCTCTTTAGAAAACAGCACACTTACATACGTTTATTATTATAGGTATAATTTTTAACTTGAAATAATATACTGAACTAATTTTTGAAAAAAAAAAAAAAAAAAAGTTAACCCAAACCCAGCTTGCAGGAATCTACACTCAGCCTGAAATCGATCCGAATCCAAAACAGCTAACCCGACCTGCAACAAAAATAATTAGTGCCAGAAGGGAATCCCCCCCCCCCCCCCCATCTGCTGTAACCTTTCAGAAAATTTTCTTTGAATTTCAGAATTTTTTTTTCTTTTTTACCCTACCCCTGATAATTTTTTTAACTGCAATTCTTGATTTTAGTTTAAAATAGCAACGAAGACGGTGCTGGAAGCAAGAGGTGCTAAATCAGTTCCCGGAGGAGGTGGGCTTAATGATCATTGTTTACAGCACCATCTATCGCTGCTATTATACAGTAAAATCAAGAATCACAATAAAAAAATCTCATGACATCTTACATAACCCTCCTGCAAGATTTTTTTAAATAGCTGCCACCATTCAAAAAGTACTAAATTTTAAAATCCATTTAAGGACACCCGGTGTGTTTTTTAATAAGTTTCAAAGCATTCTTTACTGAATTACAACTCACCTTTAGATATAAAGAGACAAGCAGTCTTATACCAAATTAGTATTTTTTACATAATTCTGGAGATTAAAAAGTATTCCTAAATAATTATTTGGACGTGTCTGTTATGAAGATTTTACTGCATATAGTTTTTATCTTCAAAAATACTTAAGACTTTCTTTAAAAAAAAAGGGGTCAACCCAAACCCTTCTCGCAAGTCGCAGTAGTGAAAACCCAATCCGAAACTGACCCAAACCGGATATAATGTATATCAATCTGCCCCAAACCCAAGGCGCTGCTAAAAAGTAAAAGTCAACCCGACCTGTAGCAGAAAAGTAGAAGTCAACCGGGCCCAAACCCGACCCGCATCGAAAAAGTAGAAGTTAACCCGGCTCATAGCAAAAAAGTAGAAATTAACCTGACCCATAGCAAAAAATAGAAATCAACCAGACCCAAACGCGACCCACAGCAAAAAAGTATAAGTTAATCCAACCAACAGCAAAAAATAGAAGTCAACCGGACCCAAACCGACCCACATCAAAAAGTAGAAGTAACACGACCCGCAGTGAAAAAATTAGCCCCAACCCGCACATCAGACTGGAGTTTCCAAATTTCTAAAATCCCCCCCCCCCCCCCCTTGAGGACTCTCCAGATCCGCCCTTGGTTAGTTTACTAACTGTTAAGAAAGTTTGATACATTATAAGTGGCCACTAATGAAATTGACAAGGAGAGTGTCCAAGGTTGGTCTCACGGAATCCAGCAACTTTTTATGCATGGATTAGAGTATAGTCAATAGATAAACATATCAACAGGATAAAGTGCAATATTCAGGGGGCCCATAAAAAAACGAGCCCCAAAGTTGACCCATTATTGACTCTTTAGTATATAATTGGATAAATTACACACAATTGCGAGAGCCTGCATAGTACAGTTGGCAGTGCGCCAGTCTTTTAATTTTCTCTTTCGTGGATCTCTGTGAGTTCGATGCTCTAACGGGAGTTTATAATTTTTTTTCTCCCCAGACGAAACAATGATCAGTTATTTTCAAACCACTATTAAAAATATGTATATCTAATTATTTAAATGTAAGACAAATACAAATATAGGCGCATTCACACATTTATTTATTTACAGAGAGACTTTTATTGCAGCTTATGGATATAATGAAAAGTAAAAAATAAAACAAAAATATTATGCAGTAGAAACGTATTTTTTTTTTTTACATTAAACATTTTTGTAAATTTTATATTTAGTTTTATTTAGAATTATATTTATTTTAGAAATACTTACATTTATTTCACAATTACATACACTTATTTACATTTATTTTACATTTATGTCTATACTATGTACTTAAAAATTAAATGTGTGCTATTAAAATTGAGGTTCTGATTACGGGCAGGAACCGGGGTGATAATTATCATCAGACTACGATGTAATTAAATTATTTTCAAAGAGTAACTTTTCGTAATACACGACTGCATCTTTTAATCTCAATTTTGATGATTCGCTATGAATTGTCTTCTGAAATTCGCTCTTTAATATTTGTAAATTTAGAAGCTTCTTCACTAGACATTTTTTACAAAATAACTTTTTTCATTTTAATTATGACACTATAATAAAGAACAATGTCTAATCACAGCAAAACTTTAAAATCATTCCTTCTGCAGCAGATGGCTGCTGAAACTTCAATATAAGAAGAGTAAACATTCAAAACCCACCCTGTTTATTTTCTATAGTGTACTTGTTTTGCTTAAAAACCACCTGCAAATCTCCATAATAAAATGTCCCTGAAAAGATTTTTAGATTAACCGAAAACAGTTGTTCTAATTCCAAACTTGAGATCCCATGATAAAAAGACAATTTTGTTTTAAAAATTAAAAAAAGAAAAAAAATTGAAAAATTATAACCGTTAAATTAACAAGATAAAAATAAAATAGCATATTTTAATTTTATGTAGCGTATTTTAATTTAATTAGCTGAGAACAACAGGGATTTATTCATAGAAGAAAAGTCTATAAATAAATGTGAACATGTGTGTGTGTGTGTGTGTGTGTGTGTGTGTGTGTGCGTGCGTGCATGCAGAAGCATGTTTTTATGAATATTTGTCTTACATTTAAATAGATATATATTTTTTAATTGTGGTTCGAAAATAACTGATCATCATTTTGCCTTGGGAAAAAAAAAGTACCCTGACTGAGTATAGAACCCGCAGAAATCACAGACAGAGAAAATTAAAAGTAGAAGAAAGTTACTGGCACCAAACAATTGGGAATAAACTCTACTTTTAAATGATGTATATAAAATTTTCTTAGGGGCCATCTATAAGTCAAAACTAGACTGGACTTTGTTTTTTTTCCAATCTCAACACCCAATTTTTACAAGATATTTTAAATATTTGGTTCAAACTATGCTCAGATACCAATTTTCAAGTGATTTGGATAAGTTTTTGAATTATAAACATTCAAAATTTAGAGCTTCTGATGTTAAATTACAATTATATTTTTATTAATATTTCCTGAAATTATAATCCTAGTGTGGTTATAATACTAAAAATCCCAAACATAAATACATTGAATTTGTAATTTAGAAAAAATTATGAGTTATGAAATTAATATTTGAAAAAAATATGGATTACAACCTACAATTTGAGAAATTTAAGTTTATTATGTCCTCTTTATGTGAAATTTCAATTTCAAATTTTTCTTCCAAATAGTTTTTGAATTATGATTAATAAACTTCAAAATGATGGTTTAAGGGGTCATCTATAATGTGCAGAAAAGCATAATTTGAAAAAAAATGTTTTACTCATTTTATTGAAAAGTACTCGCAGTAGTCGAAACATATTAAGCAAGTAAAATGCCTATGTTGACAAAAAATAATACATTCTGTAGCATTTCAACAATAGAGTACTGAACATCAATTTGGATATAGACCCTAAAAACCTCATTTTAAAATAATTTCTCTGAAACTAATCGTACGAATTTCACGAAAATTGTTTTTAAACTTATGGTGTCAAACTTTGGTATTGGTATTTAAAAAAGCTTGTGTTTGCTTTGATATTTAGATGGCCCCTTAAGCAAATTTTATGTACATCATTTTAAAGTAGACGTTATTTTCAATCATTTGGTACCAGTAACTTTCTTCTACAATAATTAGTTGCAAAGTTGTTGATTTATTTCCCTCCCCCCACACGACTGTACATCTAATTTAAAAATAGATTACAACGCTCAACCAGGAGGCAATTCGACTTATAAACCGCAATATCTCTAAAATAAATATCAAAAGTTTGCAACTGCGTATCAAACGCGTTGTTTTTAATAAACGATCATTTATTTAAAAAAGTATGTGGTATCTCTTAACTTACGTATTACGCGACTTACGCAAATTCCCAGTTACGTAATAAATCTCGAAAATTAAAGTAATTATATTAAATACTTAAACTACTTACTCTAAAGGGAACAATCGGTTCTTGTATAAACCACCCTTTCTTGGAAAAACAAATCGGAAATGAAACTTCATTAACAACGGTCGCAGTTAATTTTTTTCTGTGCGGTATATCCATGGATAAAATTGCATTATTCTGATTAATAGGTAAACAATGAAAAACTACCGTTCTGTTTATATTAAGAATGTAGAAATGTGGCTAATATTGGGAAATATTTGTTCGGAAAATTTTATTTAATAAAGAAATAATAATTTAGGGGCAATCACACTAAATAAGTAACTTAAGAACATTTCGTGAAATCAATTTGATTGAAGCCTCTGATTGACCTGAGTAATTTATAAAAGTAAGAATAAATAGAAGTGAAAATTTTGAAAAGAGGTTGCATTACAAAATAATATGAAAGGAAATAAATTAGTCTTCTAATCCTAGTGAAATTTATTATTTCCATATTTCTAAGCGATTGGGTAATTCAGCGCCTTTTTTAATCGAAACTCGTTATTTTCCGACATAGGTATAAATTCGTTTTTACCCATTCTTGCCTAAAATTGCCGGCAAACTTCGGCAGCTGTGTAATAATAGAACGTTATCTTTTTACCTAAATAAAGAGAAACGAAGACAAGAAGAGCTTTCTGAAAATACTTGAAGATTCTTTTTTTAAATCAAATTTCATGACATTTGCAGGTCATCAGATGGCAATCGGCTGTAATTAAGGGCGTTTATAATTTATTTCAGTGTTGAATTCAGATAAAGTAAACTCTGTCTAAGGCGGAATCGATCGGGACCGAGAAAATTTTCCGCAGTAGTCAATATTCCGCCTTAGACAAATTTTACTCTGTCTATGGATTCGCAGGGACTTGAAAATCTTTCCGAGTTAGACAGATTTCCGTCTTACACAGAGTCCGCCTTACAAAGAGTATACTGTACTTTATTCCGGGAGAGATTTCTGTGGCTCCGGCGGGAACATTATAGAGCTCCGGGGGGGGGGGGGGGGGGATTGCACTTTATGACCATTGTAAACACAAAATCTCAAATGTTCCAGGGTGGTGGCATCTCATTGTTCCGGGGGTGGGGGGATGTCACCTTCGGGCTACACGCTGAATTCAACACATTTATTGTCAAGTATAAATGTGATACACGTTGAATTTGAGAGTTGCATCGGAGTGCTGCTACCACGTTACCGCTTTTTCTTGATTGTTATGTGTTTCAAAAATTTATCTTGACAATATTTCCTGCAGCATGATTTAATTTTATAGGGAAATAAAAATTGTTCCATCCTTATGAACAGAAATAAGAATATCGGAAAACTTTATGCACGTGTGGATGAAAATGAGTGAGTTTCTATTTTAGAGCAGTTTTTAAGTCTGTTTATGAGAAGAGGGGCAATATGAATTATGATTATACTTGATTTCTACCTGATCAGCACCTTTTTTTTAGATTATTATGTACAAATATTTATTATTTCTGAAGTATGGTTTATTTTTACAGGGGAGAAAAATATTTGATGTTAAGGCTGTTCTCAAGTCCAAAATTCCTGTTTTCTGACTCATGTTTTAACCCCTTAATCGTCGCTGTTTTCTGACACATGTTTTAACCCCCTAAACCTCGCTGTTTTCATTTCACATGCAATTTGTCCGTCGATGTGCCAAGCGCGATGATTAAGGGGTTAATTCCTTTTTATTCGGAAACTCATGAAATTGACAGGTATTATTCAGAAATTATGTTGTCGGAAGACGTTTTCATTTTTTGGTAAATGCAAAATATCTTTCAGAAAATACCGTTTGGCGTTTTGAACCGAATTTACGACTCGACACCACGAGAAAGGAGAAAAACTGCTCACCGCGTGACCAAAATTGCTAATAACTCGAATACGTAATTTATTTATCAAAAAATGGAAAACTCATTTCGATTCCAAATCGCCTCAATAGTAACCTTCTAATTTTATGCCTTTGCGTTTAAAAATGAGTCTGAAAGTTTCGCTTTGTTGAGCAGGGCATTTGCCGCCTTAATGAACCAAATTAAGTCTACATACGAACTTTATGCCTGCACGCATGAAAATGACTTAGTATTAGAATGTGGTGTGTTTCGTTTATAGGAAAATGTAAACAAAAGTAACTACCGTAGACTGCTGCTTGATCAAGCAGCAGTCTACGGTAGTTACTTTTGTTTACATTTTCCTTTTTTGCGATTTCATGTATAGTGTTGCCAAGTTCACTCACTAAACAGACATTCTGAAAAACGGGACATAAAAATACTGTAAATCCTATGAAAACGGAACCTGTCTCTAACGGAATCGTGACATAAACATTAAAATTCCATGATCTGGACGGAAAGAGTACCGGAGAAATCTACCTTCTAAAACGAAAACCTGTCTGAAACGAAATCTTTCTTTGGTCACATGAGATTTCTTCTTAGCAGGTCTTACCGTTGTAAATGAACACTAATTTTTTATAGTAAAACATCTGAAAGCAGAATCGCTAATGACCGAAACAAACTTCCGTATTGGAGAGGTTTTCCATTGAGTAGTTAAGTTTGATATTCTTTCTTAGGGACCATGAATGTTTTATGCATAAAGCGGGATTTTTTATAGGTGGGTACCTTGTTTACAGGATTTACCGAGCTAAGTACAGTAAAACCTGTAAAAACAGAATCGCCAGGGACCGGAATAATATTTCGTTTCAGACAGGTTTCCGCCTGAACAGGTAGATTCTTTTATGCGAGACCGTGAAAAATTTCCGTTACAGACAGGTTGTGTTTTAACAGGTTCACTGCATAAAATTCCACTTATGCAGACTAAAAAATACCATGATACTAAAAAAAATTTGAAAGTTTTTGTACGTTATAAAAAATCGAGACTTTTGGCGTCCCGTGTAGTGGTTCCGCAGGGCGAGTATTAAAAGACTTTAAAATCGGAATATCTCGTGCAAATCGGGACACCTGACAACACTGGTTACGTTTCAAAAATCAGTTTCAAACTCTAATTTTTTCGGAAATTTGATTTTTTAGAAAGAAATAATAAAAAGTTCTATCTTTATAAATCTAAGTAAGAATATACAGGGCTATTACAAATGATGGACCCGATTTAAAAAAAAAATCATATTTTCGAAACTACTGCACATATTACAATAAGTGATACATGAATTTAAAGAGAAATATACCAAGTTTTTTAAGTTACAAATGTTCGATGTGTTACCCTCTTGTTACATGGCATACGTCAATCTGTAATCCAGATCGTCCCAAACGTTTTGTAGCATCACTCTGTCAATGGTTCTGAATTCTGCACAAATGCGTTCTTTAAGTTCTGACAGTGTCAAAGACATTGTTTATATATCACCAATGCCGAAAACAAAGTGTTCAGAACTTAAAGAACGTATTTGTGAAGCTTTCAGAACCATTCACAGAGTGATACTACAAAATGTTTGGAACGAACTCTATTACAGATTGGACGTATGCCGTGTAACAAAAGGGTCACACATCGAACATTTGTAACTGAAAAAAAACTTGGTATATTTCTCTTTAAATTCATGTATCACTTATTGTAATATGTGCAGTAGTTTCGAAAAATTTTAAAACGGGTCCATCATTTGTAATAGCCCTGTATAATGGTTACGTTACGGCCGATCATATGCACGAGCGATATAGGTTGAGGGGAGGAATGTCATGTGTAGGGTTCTGTAAGAATATCTATAAACTATGTACGAATGAAAATGGGGAAGTTTCGAATTTAGAACAATCTTAAAGATATATTCCATTTATAATAAAAGGAAAAGAACAACAAAAATATTGGGAGTACAAATTAGTTCGGTCCGGGTTTTTTTTCTTTTTTTTTTTTTTTGTGCTGAAATATGCATTTATTTCAAAACAAAATGAATGAACAGATTAAAGTATTATCCATCGCTGGCTACTACATTTTGTCACCTGTCAGGCAACTTTCGAATTCCATGTCGAAAAAATACCTCGTCTTCTGAGGTGATCCAAGTTTCGATTTCTGCAAAAGAAGTAAACCGGTGACCTGCTCCGTGCTGCATCCGTCGGAACAACCAGTAAAATCAGAAGGAGCAATATTCGGAGAATACGGTAGGGATGTACGGTGAAACATCCCACTTGAATGTTTCCAAATATTTCTATGTATTCAAATGAAAAATCGCCTTTCACCGTTTCTCGGTTTCAGTTCATAAGGCACCCGATTTCCTAGCTTTTGAATCGGTCCCAAGATTGGAAGGATTTCAATCGAACAGAAACTGCTTGTTGACTCTCTCTCTTAATGATTCTGCAAGATCCTCTTGCGTTTGACTCGGATCTTCATCCAGTAATGCCACTAAATCTTTGTCTTCGAATTTTTTTGTCTGTCCAACAGTGGCGCCAACTTATGGGCCCGTAGGGCGCGAGCCACCCAATAATTTGATCTCCCCCAGGACCATCGCGAAGACTTTATTGAGGGGGGGGGGGGGAGGACCTTAAATTGCCAAGTTACCACAATTAGAAAATGTAATACAGTTCTTATTTGTAAAAAGTTTAATAATATTCCCAATTAGATTTGCAAATTTTTCCATTCTATCAGAAATAGTAAATGTATTACAGTTTTTAAACAGATTTGCCAACTAAGTTTATAAATTTGCCAAGTGTAACAGCATTCGCAAATGTTTTTGTTTTTTTTTGGGGGGGGGGGGAGGCTCCCCTCCCCCACCTTAGCGAGTGCCCTGATCTCTCCACCCACCAAATTTCCTTTGATTTATTTCGTTATTCATTTATTTAATCACTGAAGTAAAATTAGATTTATTGAGGTTCTCAAAATAATTTTGTTTGAAAAGTAGCAAGGACACCAATTAGACTTACAAGAGCACTGTAAGCCCTTTCGGCGGATGTATAATTACATTTTTCTCGAAAAAAAAATTATGCACATTTTGTCATCTATTTTAATGTCGTGAGTCGATAAAGCACTGAGGTGACTAAAATTCGTGTTTTTCTTGACATTTAATTTTTTTGTACTTTCAATAGGTAGAAAATTTTATGCTATTTATAATAAATATTAATGTATTTATGAGAAACAATTTATGATAATGTAATTCTATAAATTTGTTTATTAAATTGTAATTAAATTATAATAATTTTATATTTTACTTAAAAAAAAAACATAATTTTACTTCGAATTATCTAGTCATCCGCTCGTCTCTCCACATACACGCACTACTTTTAAATAATAATAATAAAAAAATATGTGTTATTTTACTCCAAAGATTTTGAGCCCACCCAATATTTTTCAAAAGTTGGCGCTACTGCTGTTTAGAGCGAGGCTTGTCTTTAACACTGAAATCCTCATTCTTGAAACGTCGAAACATTTCCCTACATGATTTATCGAGCAACTTCACGATAAACTTACACAAGCATTCGTTGGACTTCAGCTACATCTTCTTCCAATTAAAGCGGGAAATTAAAAGCTGTCGCACATGCTGTTTTGTTAACGCTAAATTTGTCATATTCAACACAGTAAAAAACATGATTTTTGTATGAAACCCAACACTCAGACGATATAAAGAAATGATTGACAGCCATCTCTTACAATCAACAAACTGTATAATACATGACTCAGTAATAAAACATTCTGAAGAGCCGGCTTCTGAGGGCGCCATCTTTTGAAAGCGGACCAAACTAATTTGTAAACAGAGTATCTTCGACTCCTGCCTAAAAAGCCCTTTTTGATTTGCCGTGTTTCGAAAATCGGTTTAAATCACAAATTTTAACAATATTTTCTGAAGAATGGTTTACTTTTAGAAGGAAATGATGAATGTTATATGTACGGGCGAAAATGATGTTTCGATTTCAGAACAGCCTTATGTATTCCGTTTATAGCGAAATGAAAACAAAAATAACACCGGACAACAATGGTTCTTCCACAGAACTGAAATTAGTTGATTCTTGATTCAGTTTCTTGCGTTTTTCTCTTTGTGGTCCAGTTATGAAAAATTTGCATATTTACGTTTATGCAAATTTTAGGTACAATAAATGTCAGACTGAATTAAATTTTCTAGATAATGACCACTAGATTCAAATAAATGTCGCAACGTGCATATTCTTAACATTTATCTGTCAGTAATTAAGCCTGATTTGCATATTTTTCAATGATGTAATGTTTATATTACTTTCAACTTTAAAGTAGTTGTCACAAAATTGACGTAATATTTTTCTACACTAGATTCTTATGCTGATTTCAGATCTACAAGCCGTTTCTGTATATCACATCTAGTTTTTTAGTAAACTGAATTTTTACTTTTGTATGGTACTGACACAAATTTGATATAAAATGCTTTTTAGAGGTGTGTACCTCATCGTCAAAAGCATGAACAGAATAAAAATCCTCTTGATAATTAAAAATAATTGTAAAACAATGCGAAAAATTAATTCAGAAAGCTCTAATCTGTATATATATTAATAATTACGTATATTTTATACAGTGCCTGTCATAAATTACAAAAAAAAAAAAAAAAAAAAACACTACATTTTTTTACAAAATTACGATTTTTTGTTTATAAATATTCAATAATATAAATCACAAGAATAACGACATAACATGAAAAGTATACGAAAGAAACTAATTTTCTAAAAAAAAAATTATAGTGAAAAATTTAAAATAAGACTTACAATTAATTTAAAAAATAACTTTATGATTACATTAACATATTTAAAATAATGATACACAAGGCTAATGTTATAAAAAAATAAATAAATATATAGCACCTAGAAATATCGGAGTAAGTCAAACTTAAAAGAAATAATAATATCCGATTTTGCGGTGTTTTGGCGCCATCTTCTTATTTTTGGAGAACGAAAGGTAGCAAAATTAACATTATTTCTGAATTTTTGCAACTTAATTTGTAATTCAGAAAATTCTTGAAACTGGGAAAAAAAATTTTTGTAAATTAGGTAGATCATTTTTCTTAATTTTCTGAAATACATTCATATATGTGTGATGTCGCCATCTATGATCTCTTTTTGAAAACAAAAAGGAATACAGTGCTGAAATGTCTGGATTACAGAAGTTTTCGTATTAAAGGTGTTATACATACTTATTTAGGTTTTTTGCAAGTCGGGTTGTTGGGATTTTCATAAAAAGTTTGAGCAGAACTATGTTTCAGATGAAAATGCATATAACATACATAAATTCATGTAAGAAATGGGATCATAAATTATTCTTTCTTTGTGGTTGAGTCAAGAATCATTTTTTCTCCTCTCAGAATAGGAAAAATTCTACCAACATTTCGTTTTTGACACTCACAAAAAACATGTATCGTATTTGTGACAGTTTATGCACACATACGCGTGTAAAATGGGAAAATTTTTAACCTGAAAAAGTATTTTGCACATTCTTTTGAAAAATTGGGTCAACCCGACCTGAATCCGAAACGGGTGATTCTGTTTCGAATTTTCCGAAAATTTAAGGCATTCGGTCCCGATATTTTTAAAAAATTGAACATCTGTCCGAAAATTCCGACATGCAAAAAAAGACGCGAATCTTGACAAATGCTCGCCGAAAAAAATCAATTTCATCAATCGTTCGCAGAAAAAATCATCAATTTCATCGCAGAATCGCAAAAAACCCGCAAATTTCGTCAAAGGATTGAAAAAAAAAAAAAAGAAATTTCATCTTAGGATCGCGAAAAAACGCTAATTTCGTCAAAGAATCGCAAAAAAATGAACATTTCCTAAAGGATCTCGGGGGGGGGGGGGGAGGGGGGGAACGCTAATTTCGCCAAAGGGCCACGGAAAAACTCATAATTAGCACCGTGAGGGATCCCCCCCCCCCTCCTCTACTGTAATCTTTCAGTAAATTTGCTGTGAATTTCAGATTTTTTTTTCAACTCAGAATCACCCCTGCAATGAAAGTCAGCCTGACCCGCAACGGAAAAATGTATTGCCGACCCGACATGAACAATGGGTTGGGTGTAGGTAAAACTGGTAACCCGACCCACGCCCAATGCAAAACTCTACTACCGTGGGTTTCAGATAGCCTGAAAAGCAACCGAGAACGGGGGGGGGGGTACTGCGACTTGTCTCTTTGGCTGACTGTGCTAATTATACTTTCAAAACTGGGACGAAAGGGGCTTGATTTTTAAATCGGTCATTGGACTTGGGCGGGAAAATTTTATTTATTCGGAAAAAAAATAAAGAGAAAAGGAACTTGTTATTTTGCTATCTTTGAAAACAAGAATGTAGTTAACTTTCTTAAAGTGTTTTACAACCCTTTAAAAGTCAGTCTGAAAGTGAATCGAATTATTATTGATGGGATGTAAAGAGAGGTACTCTAACTCTTTTAAAGTAAAGAAGCCATGGGATATCCTTTGTCTGTCCTCGCTTTCTGTTTAAAGTCTTTTCCTAGAATTACTAGAAAACATAACTCACGCGTTTTTGTCATAGTTTTACAATGATATTTTAAAATAATAACAATTCTGACTTTTGCAGATTTCTGCCAGTGGTTGGGTATAAATAAAAAATTTGCTGTCTTAAAAAGATTTTCAGAGTTGCAGAAATCACGAAACGCTGTCGCAAGAGATTATTTTGGGGTAATACTTACTTCTGTATAAGAGATTTTTAACTGAGAAAACTAATCTTGAAACAATTTGAATATGTTATCAACAATTTTCTACGGTGTGCTTTTGGTATCGGGGGTCGGGCTCCATAAGAATAACCGTAACTCATCTATAATATGCACGGGAGATGTTAAGGCTGTTCTCAAATCCAAAAGGGCAACTTTATGACATGAGTTTTAATTCATTTTTGTTCAGAAACGATCTAATCTAGCTGTTTTATCCGTTTTTTTTGCAAACGCAATAGATCTTCCAGAAAGTAGTGTGAAAGTGGGCGTTTTGAACCGAATTTCTGCGCGAAGGAAGAAAGGGTGAAAACGTGTTTGTCACGGGATCAAAATCGCTCATAACTCGATAGGTAATTGATTGATTTAAAAAAAATGGAAAACACAGTTTGATTCCAAATCGCTTCCATGGTCAGGCTTTACAATTTTATATCTTTCCGTTAAAAAATGAACTTGTAAATGTGTCAAAACGTTTTGCGGTTGTTGAGCAGAGCAGTTGAGAACAAACAGTCTTAAGAGAAAAGAGACGAAACCAGAGTTGAATTCAGGGGGTGGCCCGGGATGCCCCCCCCCCCGGAGCAATGAGTTGTGCCCCCGGAAGATTTGAGATTTCTTGCTTTCAATGGTCAAAAAGTGCAATCCCCCCCCCCCCCCCGGAATCTATAATGTCTCCCTCGGAGCCACAGAAATCCCTCCCGGAGAAAAGTGTCTGAATTCAAGACTGGGCGAAACGCTCTCCAGCTCAATTTTTAGGCTAGCTTTACTAACCTTTGGGTTCAGCCAGGCTCGAGTTAGAAGTGAAACTTTTATTTATTCACAAATTGAAAATGAAAAAAAAAAAGTTCTATAATTTGGGAATAACAGAAATTTTGTATTGTAAGTTTCCTAAAGTGTTTTAAAAATCAGTTTGAAAGGGAATTGAATTATTATTGATAGGATATAAGGAGAAAGAATCTGTCTGATTATGATGCCTTTTCACGGTCGCTGTTAGTAACATGAAGAAAGCCGTGGGATATCTCTTGCCAGTCCTCTCTTTAATGTTTGAAGTCGTTTTCTAGATTTTATTTTGAAATATGATTTTGCGTTTCTTTCTTTGATTTAACGACTCAGATTCATATTTTACACTTTTGTAACATCTGGATAGGAACCCCATCCAGAATGCACTTTTAATTGAATTACTTTTATTTTTTAAGTCTGTGTTTAGGATTTTAAATTTTGTATTTTTCTACACTTGTTTGACTACATCTGGATGGAAAACCCACATCCAGATTTTTCTCATTGCTCTTTTATTTTGACATTGTTTCTTTTTCACCTTTTGATGTGTTAGTCTACATTTTGGCGCAGTATGCCCCTTAAGGGATTTTGCGCCATAAAACCCCAACCAACCAACCTTTTCCAGAATTACTGGAAAACAGAACTCATGTGTTTTTGACAAGTACAATATTTTAAAGCAATAAAAATTGCGACTTTCAGAGATTTCTGACTGTGGTTGAGTATAAATAACAAAGCTCTTTTCTAAACAGATTTTCAGGGTCATGAAATATAAAAAAAAATTGAAAGAAAAGCGTATTTAAGCTACCTCTCTCCGGACTCCAAAAAAAAAAAAAAAAAAAAAAAAAGCCCGAACTCGTTTCTAGTATGCACTGATATGATCCCCCTTCCCCCCCCCCCTTAAAAACATAGTCTGCATTAATAATTATAAAAATTAATTACTATTTCTGACAATGGACTTGCCTCCTTCATTAAAAATACATATTAGAAATTATTTTGTTTTAGAAAAATATTTTTTATTCAAAAAATCCATATCATATCATGTTATGTATTATTCATGTCATGTCACTTTTTGTCATGTTTTAATCCCTTTTTTGGCTATACTTATTTCTATTGGGCCGATCGGAAAGTCGTGTCGGGAAAATCAATTCGGACCGGAAAATTCTGCCCGGTAATTATTAGACATTAGATATCGGAATCAATTTCTAATAATTAAATGATAGAATTTTCCGATACGCATTGATTTTCACGACACGACTTTCCGATCGACCCAATATTTAAGAAGATATACTTAAATGAAAACATTAATCGTGAAGCAATTTTTAAATGCTATTAACAATTTTTATTCTGCGTATTTTTAGTATTAGGCTTGGACTCTGATGGCACAAAATTTTCTCAAATGAAAATATTAATCGTAAAATAGTTTTTAAATGTTATTAACAATTTCCTTTTGCGTGCTTTCAGTATTGTTAGGCTTGCACTCTGGTGACACAAAATTTTCTTAAATGAAAACATTAATCGTAAAACCGTTTTTAAATGTTGTTAACAGGACTCTGATACACACAATTTTTCAAGCTTGGATTTCAAATCATCTGGTTTGGGCTCATCTCGAGTATGCACTCATATGATTTTTTCCCCCTTAAAAACTTAGTATGTATTAATAATTATAAAAATTATTTACTATTGCTGACAATGGGCTTGCATCCTTCATTAAAAATACATATTAGAAATTATTTTGTATTAATACATGGAAATTATTCCAGAGAAAACATTCGCTTACATACAAAATTTCAAATGAAAATCAAATTTCAAAGCGATTGCTTAAGAGGCGCAAACGCCAACATAGTGAAAAAGATTCCATGCCGGCACTCGAACCCGGGCCATCAGTATAGTGCACTGACGTTCTACCGACTAAACCACATGGAACGATACCCAGCCTGGAAAATTTCTCACTATTATATGTTGGCAAGGCTGCAAACGCAGCACAAGATGGAATATATATCGTGAGCCGCCGACCTGGGGCGAACACGAAACTTAATTAAATCCAGCATCGATAGAAACTATATTAATATATATTAAAACTAGATTAATATAGTTTCTATCGATGCTGGATTTAATTAAGTTTCGTGTTCGCCCCAGGTCGGTGGCTCACGATATATATTCCATCTTGTGCTGCGTTTGTAACCTTGCCAATATATAATAGTGAGAAATTTTCCAGGCTGGGTATTGTTCCATGTGGTTTAGTCGGTAGAAGGTCAGTGCGCTATACTGATTGCCCGGGTTCGAGTCCCGGCATGGAATCTTTTTCACTATGTTGGCGTTTGCGCCTCTTAAGCAATCACTTTGAAATTTGATTTTCATTTGAAATTATTTTGTTTTAGAAAAATATTTCTAATTAAAAAAAATTCATATGTTATGTATTATTCATGTCACTTTTTGTCATGTTTTAGTCACTTTTTTGGCATGTATTAGCCACTTTTTCTGGTCTGTCACTTACCTCCCTCTCTTTTTAAAGCATTATGTCTGCGTTATGCATATACGGATGAAAATGAGTTTCGATTTAAAAACAGTTTTAAAGATGTATTCAATACATAATAAAAGGAAAACGAAAAATTATTTTCTTCTGCTACCTGATCAGCACCTCTTTAATGATGTGCTGTGTTTCAAAAATCGGCTTAAAATAAACTTTAAGAATATTTTCTGAATGATGATTTACTTGTAGAAGGAAATAACATATGTTCAATACCTGGCGAACTAAAATCAGAATAAAGAAAAACTTTATGTATGTTTGGTAAAAAATTATGGGTTCCGACCGATTTTAGAGCAGCCTTAAAGATGTATTCCATTTATAGAAAAGGGATAACAAAAACAATTATAATCAATCTATCTGATAAGCATTATTTTTACATTTGTTAATATGTCCAAAAATCGGCTTATTTTCCTTGAAAGTATTTTCTGTAGAATGATTTACAAAAAAATAAAGAAAGATTACATAAAAAGATATATGCATGTATGGGTGAAAATGAGATAGTTTCGATTTCAGATTTAACGATGTATTCCGTTTATAAAGAAAGGAAAACACGAAATACTACACTCGACTTCTGTCAGATCTGTATCTTTTTGTGATTTTCATGTCCGAAAATTAGATTTCAAACACAAACGTCGACAATATTTTATGAAGTATGGTATACTTTTAGAAGTAATTGTTCGTTTCTTGCAAACTGAAGTAAGATTATCTGCAAACTTTATGCATGCATGGATGAAAATGGGTGATTCCAGCTATGAGTCAATTTCAATGTCTTAACCCATTCCAGTCTACCTGTCTAAAACTGTCCTTGTTCTAACTTGGAGGATTCGGGTTCAAGTATCGACTGCTGATACGCTTTCATAAACTAGCACGTTAAATCTGTGGAATCGAAAATTCTTTCGCTGAACGTTTGCTGGATAAGAGAAGAATATGAAGCTGAACAAAATACGATTATGTTAGTGAAACAATCCTCCATTAATTTTTAAAAAGTTACATTCTTTTACTTTTTATACGACCTTCCTAGACATATGTGCTCAATTAGGAGAAAAAAAAATCCTTCAACAAGATCATGACAAGAACAAAATAATTGCATATCTGTATTTTCAAAATAGGGGAACTTATAAAATTAGACTATTACATAGTTTCATTCTAGAAAAACACGTGACTTAAAAAAATCAGCAAAAAAAAAAAAAAAATCCCTCCATTTGTAGTATCTGCAAGATTTTAAAGTGAGGGTTTCTATATCCCGACTGAGGATATGCAATTAATGTATAAGGGAGAAAATTTTTTTTTTTCGTTTATCATATTGTTTGATTTATAAATTACAGTATGACTATGTTTAACACATTCACCGCCATGGCGCACGAATAAGAAAAGGGCATATGTTTACAAACAGATACTTCCATCAACAAATCTACTACTACATTTTTGCCTTAGCGATCATTTCAGGAATTGTGACATAGACCAAACAGATCATAGATCTGTTAAGCGTAGGCCATTCAAATCGCTTGAACTCATAAGTACAGTAGGAATCACAAAGAACAGATAGGTTTTTCTTTCTATCCCAGAGTAATTTATCCCGCAGTGACGTCAGCTGCCCTTTTCTTATACATATGCCAGAAATATGTCCCGGGATGCCATACCGCACAAATACGTTTACCACAAATGTGTCCCGGGACGTCAGATATAATATCAATGTTTAGTTGGTAATCAAGTGACTCGGGAAGAACGTCAAAAAAGGTCCTATGGAAATAGGACCATAATTAAGAAAATTAGGATTTTGGAGGGGAGGGAGGTGGAAAGGGGACTGGTGATGAACTGAAAAAATACAAGTTAATAAACTAGTAACTCAAATCACCTGGCTTCTAAACTAAAAATATAACAATTTAACCTGGGAAGAAAAAGGCTCTTATAGGAAATTTGACAGTAGCCCTGCCTTTAAAATAGTAAAGTCGAAAGAATAAGTGTATATTGCTATGAAATTACTGTCAGAAATATCGATACAAAAGTTAGAGCACGATTGACCCCTACCAAATGGAATAAATGTCAGGTTATACTTTCGGAAAAGAAACAGCTTTCCAACAATTAATTACTTGTAGTTTGGAGAAAAATTAGAGAACCTCCTAGGGGCAACCGGGGGGGGGTAGGAAAGGGAATAGAATAACCAAGCATGGATACTTAATTCCAATGGGGACAATCTTTCCAACGATATATGACATGATGGGGAGTCTCGAAAAAATTACAAAGTGACCCCCCCCCCCGAGGGGGCAACTAAGCCCCTAATGGTCAGTGGGGGGGGGGGAGTAACCGAGGACATAAAGCATTTGGCAACGTCAAATATACCTTTGGTCTGGTCAAGGTATCAAAATGGAGCATGATAATAAGATCGAACAAGAATTGGATATTTTTAAAATTACATACATATTTTGAATGACCCTGTAATAAAATCTAAAACAATGGAAACCGAAACATAGAAGAATCATTTCCATTCTTGATATGACAACGAAAATAATACCAGAAGGCAAAATGAAGTCATATAATATAGGATAAGTTTTCTTGCAGAGTGCGTGTAACCAGGGAGGGGATAAGCGGAAGGACAGAAAATAAGAGGACATTAAAGGCTTTTCAACTAAGTTATACGAGAAGGTTTGGACGAAACTAAAATTTGCCTCCCCTCGGGGGTAACTAAGCCCCTAATAGTAGGAGGGGCAACGTCAAATGCACCCTTGGCCAATGTTTCAAAATATGGCATTATAATAGGATAAGAGAAGAATTAGACATTTTTAAAATGCATGCATATTTTGAATGGCTCTGTTCCTGTAATAACGATTGGTGGTGAAGGGAGGGGGGGTGAGATAAAAGGGGCGGAACTTGAAAAATACAACTTAATAAACTGGTAACCCGAATAACTAGGCTTCTAAACTAAAAGTACAAATAATTTAACCCAGAAAGAAAAAAGAATCCCTTATACAAAATTTTACAGCAGCGTTGCCGCTAAAATAATAAAATCGAAAGAATAAATATATAATTCCATAAAATTAGAGAAGAAGCATGAATATATTCCCGTAAGGACCTGAATCTAGGAATATCCGTATCGAAGAATCGAGCGCAATGACGATTCGAACAAAAATAAACATGAACGATTCTACCCCTGTCGAACGATCGACCGCAATGCGATTTGAATTGAAGGAAATTAAAGTTGAAGGATTGATATTGAACCCGTATCGAATCAAATCGTCATTGTAGTCTATCCTACGATACGAGTAGAATCGAATCGTTCATTTTTAATTAATTTCTTGTATCTTTATAGGAAGAAAGTACAGCGTCTAGAATACCTAGTGTGGAAATATGCTATCCAAACAGTGCTAAAAATTTGTATCTCTTAAATGTGCGACGATACTGCTAAAATTTCAAGTGTCGATCGCAGCGACATCTACGGGATTTTTGTATTACTAGTATTACATTGTATAGACTAGCAATATCTTGCAGTTGTAGAAAATATCCTGCAGATGTCGCTGCGATCTGCATATTGCAGCAGTGTCATTGCACATTTAAGGGAAACAGTATTTTAGCGCATTTTTAAGTATTACAGGGATAGCCGATTTCTACACTGTATATTCTAGGCGCTATAAAGGAAGGGCAGCAGACGTCACTGTTGGTTGAATTCCTGTTGGTCAGCAAAAAAAACTTGTTCATTCCTAATTACTCCCACTATACACATGAACTCCGGGAATTTGATTGGTCTTTAAGAGATTGATTTAAAAGATCTATGATATGATTGGCCTACGTCGCCAAGTGTGATTTCTGCAATGATCGTTATAATAAAAATGTAGTAGTAGACTGGTTGACGGAAGTGTTTGTTTGTAAACATTCCCTTTCCTTATTGGATCAAGGAGGTTCCAAAAGATGGAGCAGTCATAAATAATGTCGCTTGATGTCGTTCCTACACTGTTAAAAATACAGTAAACTCTCTGTAAGGCGGGCTCTGTGTAAGACGAAAACCTGTCTAACTCGGAAAGATTTTAAAGTCCATGCGAATCCATAGATATAGAGTAAAATTTGTATAAGGCGGAATATTGTCTACTGCGGAAAATTTTCTTGGTCCCGATCGATTCCGCCTTAGACAGAGTTTACTGTATCAGGAAAAATTACCTCTGTTTTTAAAGGCTATCTATTTTCTGACATGAGAACGCTTCATAAACTCCTATGGAACGTTCTGATTGGTCAGAAAATAGATAGCTTTTAAAAACAGAGGTAATTTTTCACGATATTTTTAACAGTGCACCCACCTCCCGCGACCACCATATTTAGGCGGGTTTTCCATAGATCGGTTTCAACCACGTGACTACGTGCCCACCAATTTTTCACCAACGAACCAAAATCACCGATATTTTACCCAATGCTATCGCTTAGCCATTCAAAGTGGAGAAAATCTTAAAAACCGACGGGCAAGTAATGATTGTCAAGTTGATTGCTAGGGTGTGACGTCAGTTGAAATTGATCGAGGCTAACGAAAAAGACAGGCTACCGCAATGCATCCCACGTGTCTTTTTTTACAGATAGTCCAAGAGCCGACACCACAAAAACCTTTATTTTATGGAAGAGTAGAAGTAGGGGAATCTAATGATCCATGTCTGACGGAAGTGAAGGGGTGCATAAGCCAAAAATTAATATCAACAGTGGTTCACTCATAGGTTTATCATTGTGTTTGTCCTACAAACAAAGATATGAAAACATGGAGGACTGGGAACAGGAAGACACAATGATAAACCTAAGAGTGAACCACTGGTGGTATTAATTTTTGGCTTATGCACCACTTTATATCCGGCAGACATGGATCATTAGATTCCCCTACTTTTACTCACCTATAAAATAAAGGTGTTTTTCTTGTGCTTGATAACATAAGTTTTTCTGCTATCGACTCTTGGACTAAGACCGCTAGAGTGACGTGATGCCCTTTTCGCACACCTTCATTGGTGCATTCGAGCATCACGTGACTCCAGCGGGCTGTAAAAAAAAGATACGTGGTCTGGATACCTGTCTTTCTTGTTAGCCTCGAAACTGATCTATTGGGGGTTGATACCAGTCAAAGACAAATATGGCAGACGCAGGAAAAGGGAAAAGAACTCCCTTTTCTGCGACAAAGCTTCCCACGGTCGAAGATTGATATGTCTATTTCTCTCTTTTCATAGCTCCATGTATTGGATTCTTGAAAAATTTCGATTTATGGTTTTCGATGGATTTATGCGTTTTAGAAGGTCCTGTCCTGAATGCGATTTGACTATTTTTAGAAATTGCCAGACTGTCTGTGACAAAAATTTTGTGAGCTCTCTATCTCAAGAACTAATGCACGGAATCTGTTAAAAATTTAGATTCAGTTAGACTGAGATATAAATTGGTGCTGATTAGTTTTTGGTGCAAATCGCCCAACAGGTGGGGCTGCTATGCTGCATTTTTCACGATTTTCGCAAGAGCCCTATCTCAAGAGCTAATGCACAAATTTTCATCAAACTTCAGATTCAGTTAGACGTTAACATAAGTTGTTGATGATTAGGTTTGATGTAAATCTAGCAACAGGTGGCGCTGCTATGCTGCATTTTTCACGATCTGCGCAATAGCTATATCTCAAGAACTAATGCACAGATTTTCATCAAACTTCACATTCAGGTAGACGTTGACACGAACCGTTAATTCCCAAATTGGCTCAGCCGAGATCAGCAATCTGATTGGCTAAAACTGATATTTATATAGTAGAAAATTATATTTATTTTCTTATGAAGTAGTATAATGTAAAATAGAATGCAATTATAATGACTTAAATTGATTTATTTTGTTAAATTTGATCAAAATCACAGTAAAGTAATCCAAAATATTAATACTAACGTACAATCAGATTGCTGAGTTCGGCTGAGCCAATTTGGGAATTAACGGCTCGTGACGTTGACTTGAGTTGTTTGTGATTAAGTTTTGGTGTAAATCGTCCAATAAGGTGGTGCTGCTATGCTGTATTTTTCAGGATTTACACGATCTTAGCGATCATATCTCAAGAACTAATGCACGAAATTTCATCATACTTATTATTTTGTTGGACATTGATATAAGTTGTTGCTGATTAGGTTTTCGTGTAAATCATATAACAGGTTGCGTCGCTATGCCGCATTTTTCAAGATATTCACGACTGCTATATCTTTAAAACTAATGCACCGAATGGAGGATATTCCATCTATGTTTTGATCACGTGGTCAAGGTAAAAACTTCTAGCGTAAAGAAGGGAAGGCTCCGTAGACGTAATGAAAAACCCTCGCCAGCCAGTGAAATAGTTCATGCGGAAAGCAGTAGTAGCCTCCCTTCATATCAGTTAGAAGTTTTGGGGGGTAAATTACCGGTATCACGTGACTTTTTTCAGCCTCGAACCCAGATTTGGAATAAAGTCCATTTAATCAAATTTCATGTTCTGTTACACTTTCACACAAATAGATCCTTATTAGGCTTGAGTGTATACTGCCCTACAGGCAGAGCATAAAATAACATATAAAGTAGGCGACACTAGTGTCGCCTAGTACCACGGTATTGTCGCCCAGTGATAGGGTATGGTGCCGGCAACTTTTTTTTAAAAAAAACAAGTGAACAATATAAGCTGGACTCTTTGACTCAGGAGATAAGAATGGCAACAGATGTCATAGCAGTAAAAGAAAACACCGTATCACAGTTACAAAATGCTGTTTGTTTTGCTATCCAAGTAGATGGTTCTGTTGAGAAATATGGAGTTGATAACAAATTTGTTAGAGCACGATTTTTTTTCAAAGGAACAGGACATAAAATGAGTTTTTCTAGGACAATGTAAATTCAGTAAGCGAGGAGCAGAAGGCTTCGTGGATTTTGTCAAGGTTGTATTTGATAATTTGCGCACTGAGAATATCGCAAAAAATAAGTTGACAGGCTTAACTATAAGTGGGTAAAGGAAAATACAGGCAAAAACAGCGGTCTCTGTGCTCTTATGAAACGGTACTTGGGTAAAGACTAACTTGCATTTGATGCTTTGCTCAGGTCTGACTTAACTGTGTCGGAGTTGGAATCATCCAGCAACATTTTATCGAGTTTCTGCTCTATGCATTAAAGTGTTTGAAGAAATATCTGGATCAGAAAATCAAAGTGCCTTTTGTTTCTCTGCATATTTTGAAGTACAGTTCGTGAAACACTTAAAAATCTTGGCAAAAGCAGTACGGCACAATTTTTCTTTCATGCAAAAACATTGAGAAAACATTGTGAACCATCAACCCTACTCATCAAAAACTGAACAAACTTCTGCTCGCGGGTTTATTCGATTATAAATAGATTTAAAAAAAGTTAACAACATCTGGCTTGCCTATTGCTAGATGTTCCGATACACTTTGAAAACCTTGAGACAGACAGTCAAAGGTCTTTCATTACACTGCCTGATAAAGAATTGATATAGAATTTGGCAAAGAAAAATTTTTACAAATTCCTTGACGTTTATCAAAAATGGGTAGATCCTGAGGGATACGAAGAACAGTTGATGGAAATAAATGAAGACACTTAGGAATCTGAAAGTCTTTAGTAAATTGAAGGAAATCCTCAGAGATGTAAAAACAACTCGTTAGTTTCTACCAAGAGATGCTGGTCTGCAGTGAGAAAAGAAACTATATTGAGCTGTAAAGAATTTGATTCTCAAAGATTGGAAGAGGATAAAGTGAGCATCTCCTACAGGATAGATGCTTTGTTAAATGTACGAAGATCAACAGAGGTTGCTAGTGCAGTCTACCTTGATATTGAGAACTTTTTTGGTAAAGACGAAGTCGCCTATTTAAATGATGATGTGATGGCTTTGTTGCGCAGCTGAAAATCTGCGTCCTTCTCATTGACAGCAAGACTATTTCTACTTTAAGGCGTCTCAACCTCACTCTGTTTTAAACAAATTGGTGCTGTCATAGGTTTCTTTGACACATCACAATGTTGGCTCATAAAGTTGTTGGCACATGGAGCTGTGTCCAAACATAGAGCTTTGCAAGGTGACGTCACGAACAGGTTTTTGCTGCGGCTGTAGGACAGTTATCGCTACCTTTATCAATGCTTTTTCTATTTGTGTGTCCTACAGCTTTTTTCATTGTTCTCAGGTAAAAATGACGTGATGTGAACTGCTCTATACAACGCTTAAATCCAAAAAACAGTCGGAACTAGTATAAAGGGAAGCAGAAAGACACCTCACTCGATGCGATGCGCCCATTAGCCCCAGAGGAGATAGAAGCGCAATGTCGTGCGGACAAACACACAGACAAACAAGCGTTTGCAGTATTTAAATAGAATAGACATAACAGTTAGTTTAATAAATTGCGAAACACGGGGCTCGTCATCTTGTCCCGGACTGCCTGTTTAAAAATATTCGTTTTCATTGCCATGAAGGAAGGCGATTGACATTTATTCATGGTAATAGGTAGCATTTAAACTAAGTTACTCATAAATATTAAAGAGAAACGATATATCTAACCTGTATCTGTAGCAGAGCGTATTTACACATGCATAAAAGTTATAACGTGGCAGCAGTAAACAATCAAAGCTTCACAACTAACACAAAAATGGAGATTTCAGCGTCTCTGTACTATTGTTTAACGAACGGTCCATAGGAGAGCCAATAGTGTCCGGTTGATGCTACCACCTAGTGGAAAACGGAAAAATTAAGACATCACATTCGTCATCTTGCCCCGGTCTCCCCTGCACGAAATTTTGCTATTCTTTGACGAAATTATTTTTTTAACGATCCTTTGACGAAATTCGCTTTTTTTCGCAATGTTTTGACAAAATTGGTGATTATTTCTGCGAACAATTGACGAAATTTTGCTATTCTTTGACGAAATTATTTTTTTAACGATCCTTTGTCGAAATTCGCTTTTTTTCGCAATGCTTTGACGAAATTGGTGATTATTTCTGCGAACAATTGACGAAATTGGTTTTTCTTTCGACGACCATTTGTTGAAATTCCCATTTTTTTTTAGTGATATTTTTTTATGTCTGAATTTTCAGATTAATGTCCGATTTTTTTTTCAATTTCGGAACCGAATGCCTTAAATTTTCGGAACAGAATCACCCCTGCCAGACAATAAATACATCGTACATAAAATTGGGGAATATTTTTAATTTGTCAATATTTAAAAAAAAAAAAAGTTACAAACAAGAACAAAAATTACGTTTTTCTTTCTGAAATCGCGGAAAACTTTCCGCGCACGGCATGCGTCTATTATTATACAACTCTGGAATGTCCTTTGTTATTAAAATTTTAAACCATTGTAACTGTTATTGTAGCATTTTGGAAATATTTTATTGATACAGTTTGATTTTTTAAAACATAAAGAGTAAAATCTGATTCCTTGTTTAGTTCGTCTTTCCAAAATATTTGTAAAAGTCAAAATATGTTTAACCACTACAATTATTATTCATTTTACATTTTGGAAACATGTTATAAAATTTAACATAGTAATTTTATATTATTTTTAAATTTGATGATTTTCATCCATCAAGAGGGAAGTATGTTTTCTTGATTAGTTCAACATTGGGTCTAAAAAGGGTACTATTATTATATTATTAAGGTACTATTTCACGAACTATTTAACGATGCATTTATTTTTGAATTTCAGAATTCATTCTTGGCTCCAATTACCTAATTAGTCTGATATATTATGGTTATGAACAAAAGCAAAGTGTACAAACTAATAAAAGGTAAACAATATTTTAACTTGAATTTAAATGATGATTTTCTTATATAAAGTTTTAATTAGGCATACGAATTTGGTAGGTTAGATGATATGTTTGGTCCTTTACTAGCATAACAATTAAAAATTTGTATGAAACGAAAATGTAGCCTCTTTAATATTACCTAACTATAAATAAGGCGGTTTAGATGTTTCAATGACGATTTTGTAGTTTACTAACCAGCAACAGGAGAAGAACAATAGACATAACTAATAAGATATAAAAGTTTGTCAGCCAATCGATATTCTTAGTATTAGGTTTGCTGTTATAAGGGGTAGGGGTTGATTTATGAACATTTATTTGGAACAACAGACTAAACCGTTTGTCGCCCAGTGAAAATTCCTTAAAATATGCTCTGCCTACAGGTGTCGTTTTTATGTCCTTTGAGTGGGGAATTTCGGTTGGAGACATCTAAGAGGGTGGGTGCCGAAATTCAATGATTTGTTTGGAAAATGCAATGCTTATATCTTCTTTTTAAATGCACATTAACTAATAAAAAATTCACCAAATCCTTAAAATATGTTTAAATGATCCCAAAACTCTACAGAGTATAAATAAAAGCAATACATACCGATTAGAAACCTGTAATATAGTTTAAAAAGTCATTTTGTATAGACGTTATGAAATTTCTTAATGCTTTACTACGGAGAAGTCGAGTAAAGATAATCCAGTCTGACGTCATAAAATTCTTGAACTGCCCTTGTATTTCGTTGGTCACAGACATACGATGCTTCAGACTGCATTGTTAAAATTATCATGAAAAATTACCTCTGTTTTTAAAGACTATCTATATTCTGACCAATGAGAATGCTCCACAGGCGTTTATGTACCGTTCTCATTTATCAGAAAATGGATAGTCTTTAAAATTAGAGGTAATTTTTCACTATATTTTTAACAGCGTGCCCTTAGAGAGATGCGTTTGTCCAAACAATGGCAAACTTAGGCATTTTCTATTCCAGAACTCGGAAATTTCAACCAGGACGCGTTCGATTATACGAGTGTGACAAATTAAAAAGCATTTCTTTGTCGATAATGGCAGGCTCGCGAAGATGCCGATTCTCTTGTGTCCAGAATCGTCTCAACCAATCAAATGTGATATCCCACATGTCGCCTTTTTTATATCTATGGTACCTACTTTAAACTTGTTGCTCGTAGCTGTTGAAACACAATCTCAAAAACAATAGACTCCTTGCATTGACGTCACGTTGCTATTAGCAACGACTGATACTATAGCATCTGGAGCACAGAACTACAGCGCCTAGAATACCTAGTGTGGAAATATGCTATCCAAACAGTGCTAAAAATTTGTATCCCTTAAATGTGCGACGATACTGCTACAATTTCAAGTGTCGATCGCAGCGGCTTCTGTGGGATTTTCGTATTACTAGTATTACATTGTATAGACTAGCGATTTCTTGCAGTTATAGAAAATATCCTGCAGATGTCGCTGCGATCTGCATATTGCAGCAGTATCATTGCACATTTAAGGGATACAATATTTTAGCGCTTTTTTAAGTCATAGACTTCTCGTATAACTGGACTCAGAAATAGCAACCCTTTCTTGACGCCAGGATCGCTACCCACCGTCACGTGATGGTGGGCAGAGAAAACGCGCCAAACCGGTTTTTCTCCTCTGGTTCCCGCTGAAACTTTCTTGCATCGGCGTTTCTCTTGCATAAATTAAATCCGACAGTTGCCAATAAGGTGATCACCGCCATAAAAGACAACCTTTTTCGAAATTCTAAAATGGAGGGCCAAAATCACAGTCAGGTGAAATCCGAGCTCCTCATTGGTCATTGAGTCGGGTACTTTTCAGAGAGCAATCTCTAGCGCTAGGGGAAACGTCGATTACTCCCTTTTCCGAGAAAAAATCATGTATTGAAGCGAATTTTTTCTGCTTCATTTAAAATGAGCCATCGAAATTAACTCAAGATATTTTGATGACTTTTTATAAAATGTGAATGAAAGATTTCGATTTTAAGCTCTAAAAAATTTTAAATAATATGGAAGTACTTTTTTTGTTAAGGAAAATTAAAAAAGAAACTTGCATTTTTTTTTCCTTATGTTGTTTTTAAAATCCAAAATAAAACAAATATTCGCACTTTTCTATAGAAAAATTTAATAACTAACTTAGAATACTAAAAACTTTCAAAAATTTTTGCCTAATGGAAAATAATTTTAAAAAATGATGTTAGTTTTTAAACCGATTTTAATCATTCAGAATAAACAGAACAAAAAATACTACATGAACAATTTTGTAATAGTATGTACAATAAGTTATTTTGTTTCCTGGTTCATATATTTAAATCTGGAATTTTTTAATCGATTTTTCCCTCACTTCCTGGTAAGCTAAGGTTATAAAAATTATGAAACCAGGTTTGTTTTCGATGACAATATAACATTTTAATATTTTGAGAATTTAATTATAAATTAATAACATGTTTCCCTAAGGAGGGTCCAAGTGATAAATTGCTACATATTGCTTATGGTTATAATTGTATAAGAGTTACAAGAAGAATTGAATTAATTATGTGCCAAATCATGCACGCTAAAATATGCCAATTAGCTGTAAAACTGCAACAATGAAATATTTTAAATATTAAAATGTAAAAAATAAAATATAAAGAATATAATATATATTTTTAAATGCACTTTTATCATTAATTAATTTATTTATGATTTTATGTTTCAAAAAACAATTTAGAAATCTTAAAATGTTGCTTAAACTATGCTTTTATCCCTTTTGTATATCTTAGAAAAAAAAAAAAAAAAAAAAAAAAAAGAAAATTGTGATTTTTAAAATAAATGCACTTGCACAAGTTCATGCTTTTCTAATCGTAAATTAAATGAAGAAAATTTCCATAATCGGGGTCCACGCCAAATTAACACATTGTAGTGGACTTGAATTGAATAGCAGTCGTGAAACTAGGCTTGATTTTTAAGATAAACATTGAATATCTATAAAAGAATGTTTACCTTTTATGTCCCAAATTATGAATTTATGAAAATTTCATCTCTAAAGCATATTTTGTGAATTTTTGAAACTACATTAGAAGATTTACACAATCATTTAATAAATTTTAGAAGGATTTTGCCAAAATTAATTAATTAAATTGAATTTATAGGGATTTTGTGCAATATTTGTAACTCCCCTGAAATCTTTTATTTAAATTTTTTTTTAGTATTTTGTAGGATTACAAAATATACAAACATAACTTCTTACAATAGCAATATTTCCGAACAGAAACTTTCGCCTCCCCCCCCCCCCCCCCAATCTGACAACGTCAAGGAAACCGAAAAAGATGCAAAAGCAAAAGAAATTATTGGGGTTTTTTTCTTTTAATTTTCTTTTGTGCAATCAGTAATGTTTTTTGGAACAAGATAAAGTAAAATATCTATAATTCATTCCAAACAGTATAACTACTAATCGATGTATTAAATTAGTTTTATAACAAGTTATTTTAATGGCACTTTAATATACCGTCGGACATAAAAGGTTAATAACAGAATTTTTTTTTTAAATTTCCATATTTATTTTATGGACAGAGGGCCTGGAGCGACTTAAAAAAAAGTTTTTGGAATTATTTTTAAGGTTTTTTTTTTCATTTAATGCTAAAACATTAAATTCTGTATTTTTAAAATTATTTGTGCAATTTTTTTTGTATAATTTTGTTAATTTAAAGTTTCCATTTAAAAATCTAGAAAAAGGTTTTTTTTTTTTTTTTTTTTTTTTTTTTTAATAGTTGTTGACTTTTTCTAGAATAATATTAATTTTTTGTGATTTTATGGATTTAAATGGCGGGGTGGGGGTAGAGGAGAAAATTTATTGAGATTTTTACCATACGTAATTTATAGATAATTTTTAAATGATATTAAAAGTATTTTTTCAATAAAAACTAAATTTTTATTAAAGCATATTTGTGATGTCATATAATTTAAAAATTGTTGCAACTTATAATCTAAATTATTAACTCTCGTTGCATAAAATGTTATCAAAATATCTTAATTGAGTTATTTCTATTGTTTATTATAAATAAAAGCGAACAAAATAATAAGGTAAGTAATGCATGACTGTAAATGAGGAAACAATGGCTTCAAAATTACTTTTCCCCTCACTCCTTTCAAAATTCAAATGGAGAAACAACTTGGTGATCCTCACCCTTATCTCTAACCACGCGACCACATGACCAATGAGGTGGCTGTATTTCACCTGACTGTGATTTTGGCCCTCCATTTTAGAATTTCGCCAAGTTGAATCAAAGTTGAAAAGTCCAGCCCCTCTCGAAATATCCTGAAACACAGGCAAGTCCTGAAATAACTTGCGAAATCACGTGATCAGTTGTCTGAACCAATCAAATGCCACAAAATGGGAGTTGATGCAAGCGATAAACACTGAAGAAACACAACAAGCCTAAATAAATGTAAAGGATTTATCATCATTTGAAACGGGTAAGTGCTTTTATAATTTATATTCTAAGTTGATTTTGAAGTATTGTTTTCTGTTCACATTGAGTGTGTTCAAGAAGCACGCGCACGAGCTCAGGAGACAGGAACATGGAGTGGGTCCATATCATGTATGGAATAACACATAGTATGTTCAGGAACAGATCATGGATTTGATTAATTATACTATGTTCACACTACGAATACTTAAGATATCTTAGGCCGCCGAACTCTCTTAATTTTGAGGTGGTACCCTCCCGGAATTGGAGCCTGTTCACATGGGAAAACTCACTTAAGATAACTCAGTGAACGTCACTGTGTTGTTTGCGCATGCGCTTAAGATAAAACCGCCCGCAACACCCAATCAGTTAATGCGAAACTTTACAGCCAGCGAGAGTGAATGGTCGTGACTGTCTCTAGCCCGAAGAAAGTTGAAACTCTCTCAGAGAGTTTGTGGAACTCCCTCAGAGAGTTCGGAGGTTTAAGAGAGTTCCGATAACGCAGTGTGAACAGGGTATTTTGCATACTTATAGCTGAATCATCACATCAAACGACAAATCATAAAATTTTGAAAAAGTACATTTAACCCTTAGGCTCCCATATGTGTATTTTAAACAATTCTTTCTAAGTGACACCCTATTTAGGTTGGAGGTATGAAATTTTGCATACTTATAGCTGAATACCTCATATCAAACGACAAATCATAAAATATTGAAAAAGTCGTACATTTAACCCTTTGGGCTCCCACATGTGTATTTTAAACAATTCTTTCTAAGTGATACCCTATTTAGGTTGGAGGTATGAAATTCTGCATACTTATAGCTGAACACCTCAGATCAAACGGCAAATCATAAAATTTTGAAAAAGTCGTACATTTAACCCTTTGGGCTCCCACAAGTGTATTTTAAACAATTCTTTCTAAGTGTGTCCCTAATTAGGTTGCAGGCGTGATATTTTGCATGGTTATAGCTGAATACCTCACATCAAACGACAAACTATAAAATTTTGAAAAAGTCGTACATTTAACCCTTTGGGCTCCCACATGTATATTTTAAACAATTCTTTCTAAGTGAGCCCCTAATTAGGTTAGAGGAGTGAAATTTTGCATACTTATAGCTGAATACATCTTATCAAACGACAAATCATAAAATTTTGAAAAAGTACATTTAACCCTTTGGGCATGTGTATTTTAAACAATTCTTTCTAAGTGAACCCTAATTAGGTTGGAGGCGTGAAATTTTGCATACTTATAGCTGAACACCTCACATCAAATGACAAACCATAAAAGTTTGAAAAAGTCGTACATTTAACCCTTTGGGCTCCCACATGTGTATTTTAAACAATTCTTTCTATGTGACACCCTATTTAGGTTGGAGGCGTGAAATTTTGCATACTTATAGCTGAACACCATCATGCGACAAATCATAAAATCTTGAAAAAGTCATACATTTAACCCTTTGGGCTGCCACATGCGTATTTTAAGCAATTCTTTCTAACTGAGCCCCTTATTAAATTGGAGATTTGAAATTTTGCATACTTATAGCAGAACACCTGAGGCCAGGCGACAAATCATAAAATCTTGAAAAAGTCTTTTGTTTAACCCTTTGAGCTACCACTTATGTCTTTTAAGCATTTCTTTCTAAGAGAGCCCCTAATTAAGTTGGAGACATGAATTTTTGCATTCGTATAGCTGAATACCTCAGACCACACGACAAATCATAAAATTTTCAAAAAGTCATATTATTTACGCCTCCGTGCTCTAACTTGTATATTTTAAGAAATTTTTCTAACCTCCACCCTTTTCACCCGGGGAGCACTTTTCCAACTTTTGTCGACACCCCTTTGACCATTCTTTCATATTATGCACCATAGCCTTACATATTTTAGTTCCACTTTTTACCGCCAGTAGCACCTACTTATCTTGGGTGCTATGGGTCCAATCCCCTCGACTAATATATCTATGGATAGTATGTAAAACGGAGTTTCGTTCGGATAGAGTTTTGTTTAGAATAGAGTGCACCCCTTGTTGCGAAATGTGGGACTTACAGATTTTTTTTAACGGATAAAGTGTTTTGAAAGGAATATTAAACGAAACCCTCTGTGCGATCTGTGATCACACTTACCCACTTGTTTTTTTAATCATCATTATGATTGCTTGCTGTTAATTTAAAATTCTTCATGTTTTTAAAGCAATAAAACTACTTTCTTTTTTTTTTTTTTTTGAAAGGGGGGGGGGGTGTTATTTACAATTATTGCCTTATTAACTAATAAATTCATTGAAGATGGAAAATAAAGATGATTTCTAAAATTTCATCATAAGTAATATTTTTGTAAAAAATAAAAATATTTCACTAAAAAAAAATCTGAACAACTTTATATGAGAGCATACATTATATGAACATTATGTGCACTGTTACTCTTATGACCATCAGAGCAAATTTTCAGAAATACTTACAATTATTTTATTATAAAATAGTATAACCAGTTAAATACCATCGTGTTCTACTTGCATAAAATGTATCTAATTTGTAACAAAAAACATTTTACTTGTCTGTATAATATATCAAAATTTTGTTACAAATTAGATATATTTTATGTGAATGATACATAATGGAATTTAACTTTTTATGCAATGTTTTATCCTAATAATAAAATAATTGGAAATATTTCTGAAAATTTACTCTAATGGTCACAAGAGTAATGAATGGATGTACCTGCATACTTTGTTTTTTGCATCATCAGCTTTTCTTTTTATAAACTTTTACCTTATAGCTGTATGATGGTATACATTCGTCAGATTTTTCTGTAACGTACAGTGTAGCAAACCACTGTATCTTAGTAATTTTTCAGAGAAACTCGAAGATGTTAGTTAAAATATCTGTCAGATACTCATCACAAAATAAATAATTTCATTTTTTTACATGTACATACAACAGGTTTAGTAAGTACATGGACATGTAAAAACTAACATAATGAAAAGCCTAACTAGTCAAGACAGCATTTTGTATTCAATGTATGCATTGAAAATTTATTATAATATTGTATAGTAGTATCTATGTGAACATTAATTATAACAGTATGATGAATGTGATATGGCAATTGAGAGATTTAACTTTCATTTGATAAATCTAGATATTGATGTATTTTAATAAACATTTTGGTTATATATATATATATATATATCATCAAACTATCAGCATATTAAAAAAATCAGCTTTTTATAGCAGTCTTGGAAGCACGGATTTTAGAACTTAGTTATTCAGACATTCAAATTAGTTATGATTTTAATTTGTTTAATTAATAAAATGATATATATTATTTTCCAAGTCATTTAAAAGCACCGGTGCAGCCAGAGCCAGAGGAAAGAATGATTTAGAAATTACTCCCCCCTCCCCCCCCCCCACCAAAGCTCAAACGACTGATTAAACAAATAAAAATACTTTTGTATTATGATTATTATGTGACATGTAAAAAACAATGCAAAGGAAAGCACAACATGTATTATTAATTTAACACATAGCTATTTATAGATTTCAAAATAGAACATCCTTTCTTCAGAGCAAAAGTGAATAAATAGCAATAGCAGAAATATGCATTCTTTGTGTACATGTTACATGAATATTCCTCCCCCCTCTTTCTTACAAAAAAATAAATAAAATAAATTCTACTGAAAAAGGGAATAATCCTTTTATCAAGTTTTGAAATGTTGCATGATATATTAATTATGTCTGTTATTCAGGGGCGCCATTTCAGAACTTTCTCCAGGGGGTCTACCCCCCCCCCCCCCGTATGAGAATCGTTTACTGACTTATACTTACAACAACAGTAAAAACTTTGAATACGGAAGCTCAGAACCAATGAAATATTTCGTTTTAAAGAGGTTTCCGTCTTATAAGGTAAAATTTTAATATATTGGACATGATTTTTTTCTTTTTAGACAGGATTCTATTATAGACAGGTTTCATTTTTACAAGTATCCTCGCTGACTGTTAAACCATCCGCTCTATAGTATAGCTCTGAAAAGAGATGCATTAGAGTAAAATTTGTGAAAACGAAACCTGTATATAACAGATTTCTTTCTAGAAGGGGAAAAAATCAAATTTCGTTGAAAAAACATCATACAATTATACTTGCTAAGACGGAGACCTGTTTAAATGGAACTTTTTTCTAGTCCCTTTCGAAATTTTACTTACAAGAGCGCCATTTCATGAGTTTCCTCACGAAGATGAAGGAAAAACTTTCTTTGAGGAACAGGGAATGTAGAAAATTGCAGAACTGCACAAATCACACAGAAAAAAAATTCCGCACAATAAAAAATACTCTACGTGATTTTGTCTCTATAACTTCTTTCACAAGCATGCGATTATTCCACAATTTTTTTTAATTTTCGTGAAAGTCTGCGTTTTTTCTTTCTTTCAAAATCCACAAAATCAATTCATCAATGATCGCAGAAAAAAATCGCGAATCTTGGAAATTTTGAAAAAAAAAAGTCTCCAAAATAGTTGCTTAAAAAATCGCTAATTTCTTCAGAGATCGCGAAAAGAAATACAGATTTCGTCAAATGATTGCACAAACAGAAATCTTGAATTTCATAAAAGGATTGCGAAGAAAATCGCGAATTTCGTAAAAGGATTGCGTAAAAAATCGTGAATTTCGTCTAAAGATTGCACAAAAAAATCACGAAAATTTAGTCGAACAATCGCGCAATAAAATCGAGGAGAAATTCATCAAACGATCGCGTAATAAGATCCAAAATTTTCTCTAACTCTCGCGCAAAAAAAAAAAAAAAAAATCACAAACATTATTAGTCGATGGCAGAAACAAAATCACGAATTTCAATAAATGATAGTGATAAGGAATCGTGAATTTTGTTAAAAAAATCACGAAAGCAAATATCGAATTTCCTCAGTTGGTCTTGGTCGCGGAAAAATATTGTGAATTTCCGCAAGTGCTCACGCGAAAAAAATCCATTTCATGTTACGCTTGCAGAAAAAAATCATGAATTCCGTGAATCGATCATGGAAAAATCGCAAATTTCGTCAGATGACAGCGAAAAAAAAAAAAAAAAAAATCATGAAATTCAATCAGTCATGAGATAACCAGCCAATGAGCGTCATGAATAGGTCACGAAATTTGATAATTTTGTGATCTATAAGTATGAGAAAATTTTCGTTAGTGATTTTCTGCAAGTAAAGGTAAAGCGTTATTTGTTTCTGATTGTGTTTTCACTATTATGAGATGGTTTCATGTTAATCCAATTTTCCAAAGAAATTCTGAATATTTTTCAGATAAAAAAACTACATATTTGAACATTAATGAATGCTATGTATATATCTTCATTTTTATACAGAAAAGGTAAAGTTTATAGCACAAATAAATACAGAAGAATTACTTGTGCATGCATATAATTTAAAATTCTTTAAAACACATTAGAAAAACACAGAACGTTTTCAGTCATCACAAGATCGTCATCAGTGGGATTTAAATGTTATTATTTTCTTTGCACTTATTCGAGAATTGGCTAGAAGAAAATCATTGTGATTGTTGTGTCAATGATTTTGACGAGTTTTCCATGATCAATTTGCACACAGCTGAGAAGCAACTGATAAAATAATTCTCACATGTATTTTTAAAATTAACCAAAGTACTCATTAAAGATATATGTCTCACCTTGAGGTAGTTCGAATAGTATGGCTTTAGGAAATTTTTTTGATAATTATTAATTTCTATGCATAAGCATTTATTTAATTCATATGTTTTCATTGCAGTCAAATCTGATAAGTTATTTTAGAGTTTGAGCAATGTTCTAATGTTTGTTTGAGTCTGACATTTGATTAGGAATGCACCGAATATTCGGTATTTGGCCATACTACAGAATATTCGGTTAGGCCGAATATCAAATTACTCGGTTTGCCGAATATTCGGCTTAGCCAAATATCAAACTATTCGGCCTACCGAATATTTGGTTTGGCCGAATATCAAACTATTCGCCCAAACCGAATACTAAAAAATCCTCTTAAAAATATTTTTTAAAACGTTACACAACTTCAACTTTTAACTGTCAATTAATAAAGATATTCAGAATAATTAGAATCTTCAAATAAAATAGAATGAATTTATATTATTTATTTGTTGTTTTAAAAATGTCACTTAAAAAAATTAACCATTAATGAGATGTCATTTGTTCACGAGAATTATTAAATGTAGAAATGCAAGTTACTGAGCATTGTCTGGTAAATAACCCGTTTCTTGCAAACAGGGTGTTTCTAAACAAAATGGAAGAAAATTTCAGGGGTAATAATAGGCATCAAAACAGGCAATTTTTGTCCAGTAAATCAGGATTGCAATTCACTTATTCAGTCAAAAATACAGTGTATCCCAAAGTCAAACTTTAATTTTCTTTTGTTACTTTAACAATAATGAAGGTATTGTAATTATATTGTCAACAGAGTTACTTTAATTTCTGTGAAATATGATAACATGACGAGAAGTGCTGGAAATAGCAACCATTCATATCTAAACAGCACTAAGCTAGACATTATTTTATTAAGAATGTATCTAACAATACTTATACTGTACCACTGGCCAAAATCCAGTCTTTTCCAAGGATATCATCACATTCTATACAAGCAAATTAATGTGATGCAAATTTTGCTAAAATATCTTCATTTTTATACAGTTATAAATGAAAATTCTGCTACGGCTTGTACACCTTTCATTTTTGATGAAAGAAGTGGAATGATATGCTGCTTCTTGTTCAATATAAGAGAATTCTTTTCCTTTGTTTGAATTAATTGAAGAAAGCATGGAATTTAAATTTTGTTATCTAAAAATTTTTTAAACCCCCCTCTTCTTATATAATACCTCAAAACATACTTTTTTTAGTACAAAATTTACTTATAAAAATAGTCTTGTTTGTCAAAATGGAAGTATCTGTGCTAAATATTATATAAAATTGTTTAAAATTTAACTTTTTAACGTTAAACACTGAGATATAAAAGTATTTGGCCAGCCAAATAGATACTATTTGGCTGGCCTAATATTCAGTATTCGGCCTAACATTCAGTATTCGGCCAAAATCACTATTCGGTGCATCCCTGCATTTGATGGTTGATAAATTTTCTGAAATATCAAATTCCTTAGGGGGGGGGGGGCTATTGCCCCCTCAAATGGCACCCCTGCTGTTATTTCTTTTCTTTAAATTAGTTTCTATACATCATACCTATAATCAACAAAAACTCTTTTTTTATATATATGTATTCCTAATTAGAAGAACAAATATTTAGAGTTGATAATACAAGTCATGTTAAACAATTTTTAAATAGGAAATTAGGGTTCAGGGACGTAGCTACAGGGGGGGGGGGTGTGGGGGGGTGCGACACCCCCCCCCCCCACTTCGGTAAACTCATATACATTCGGTAATTTCACTTTCCTTCAAAAGCTGCATCATTTGGCTCCGATTTTTTTCTTTTTTTTTTAAGAATTTTTAAAAACATATTACAAAATTTATTACAAAACAGAAAACAATTTCAAAGCATATTTAAAATTATTAAATATTTACTAATTAGAAACTTCCTTTCTCTTTGCATTATGTCATTTTTTTTTTTTCGCTCGGAGTCGATTGCAATTTCACTTTTTAGCTATTCCATGGGTGTAAGAAGGGGTGGGAGGGGGAGAGGGGGGCCATGATACAGTATCCCTTAGAAGATTAAATATTATATATTTCTTTATATAATATTTAATCCATATTTCTTTTTCGTTAAAATTCATTTTGCTGGATTCTGAAAGCTACGGGGTGTGTATATTTCGCTGTTTTTTCGGGGGACAGGATGTCGCCAGAAGTTTACTGTTGTATTGTCTCAAAAAATAAGAGAGAACCGGGAATTATTTCTTATCAAAGAAAATTAAAACGGTGTAATAAAATTACATCAGATGTACCGAATAGTGATTTTGATCGAATACCAAATATTCGGCTTACAAGCGAACCGAATACCGAATATTCGGCTAGCCGAGTAGTAACTATTCGGCCAAATACCAAATATCCGGCTGGTCGAATATTTTAAAATTCTATTAATTAAAAAAGTTTCGTGTTTCATAGCTTCTTCTGGTAAATTTAACCAAGTGAATATTTTTTTTTTTTTTTTAATTCTGAAACAAACTTCGCAAAAATAACTTTTCTACCAAATATTCGGCCTACAGGTGAACCGTATACCGAATATTTGGATAGCCAAATTAACTGTTAGGCCGAATTCCGAATATTAGTCCAGCCGAGTAGTAACTATTCGGCTAAATACCAAATATTCCGCTGATTGAATACTTTTATATTTCAAAGATTAAAGGCATTAAAATGTTAAATTTTAAAATAATTTTGCATAATATTTAATGCAGAAACTTACATATTGATAAACAAGAACTTTTTACAAGTAAACTTTATACATGAAAAAAATCTGCTTTGAGGTATTTAAGAAGAGAATTTTAAAATTTTATTAATTAAAAAAGTTTGATATATCATAGCTTCTTCTGATGAATTAAACCAAGTGAATAATTTTTTTTTTCATTCTAAAACAGACAACTCAGCAAAAATAACTTTTCTACTGTCTTTGATTTAGCAAGGAATTTTTTAAATGCATCTTAGATCAATGTTTCGAATGGGCGATTATTTTTAGAGATTGTAAACATACACATTGTTACTAAAAAAATTGTAACAAACTTTCAACAGAGATAATGTGGTCAAGTCAAAAAAATTTTGAACAAGAAACAACACCTCACTCCATTTATTCCATCAAAATTACAATATATTCAGTCAAAAATTCTGGGTGTGCAACTATAAGCCGAAACTGAATTTTCGTTCACAACTTTATCAGTAAATGAAGATATTTTTGCAAGATTTGTTTCATATTAATTTAGTTTGCATTAAATGTGACGATATCATTGAAAATGGCTGAATTTTGGCCAGTGACACAGTATAAATACTATAAATTGCATTCTGAATAAAGGAATGTCTACCTCATAGTTGTTTAAACATGAAAAGTGGCAATTTCCAGCACTTCTCATCATATTATATTTCACAGAAATCAAAGCAAGTTTGTTAAAAATATAGCTATGATATCTTCGTTAGGGTTAACAAATGATAATCCAAGTTTGACCTCGAATGAGATGAAATGCACTTTATTTATAACTGAATAAGTGGATTGTGATTATGGTTTTCTGAGCAAAAATTGGCTTTCTTCATGTGTATTATCAACGCTGAAAGTTTTTCTGTTTTGATTAGAAGTGTTAGAACTTTTTTGCCTTTTTACATTGTTAATTCCTGTGAAAATCCCCATTAATGGTTAATTTTCTTAAGTAATACTTTACAAAAAGCAAATAACGTAAAAACATTCTCTTTTACTTAAATATGATTCTGTTTCTAATTATTATGAAAATCTTTATAAGTTGACAGTTAAAAGTAGAAATTGTGTAAGATTTTTAAAAATGTTTTTTTAAGTATTCGGTTTGGCCGAATATCTTGATATTCGGCCTAACCGAATATTCGGTAACATGACCAAAAAGGGCGAATACAGAATAGATTCCGAATATTCGGTACATCCCTATTAGCTACTATATATAATGGTATATTGTATATTCGAAAAATTAAAAGTTTCTTGAAAAAATTATTTTAAAAAAAATGTGGGAAAAAAATCCTTAAGAGTGCGTTCAAATCAAAAGAGCTACTTTCTGAGACATTTCTGAATTCCTTTTTGTTCGGAAATTGGCAGGTGTTGTTATTCAGAAATTATATAGACGAAAGACGTTTTCCATTTTTTGGTAAACGCAAAAGATTTTCCAGAAAATATTGTCAAAGTTGGCGTTTTGAACCGAATTCCAGACACGGCAACTCGAGAAAGGCAAAAAACTTGTCATCATGTGACCACAATCGCTTATAACGCGATAAGTAATTTTATCAAAAAGTGTAAAACTAGTTTCCATTGTATTCCGCTTCAACAGTCAGGCCTGCCAATATGCTTAAAAATGAGACAGATAATGTGTCAGAAAATTTTGCGTTGTTCAGTAGGAAGCTCGAGAACCGCTTTAAAGAAAAATAATAATAAGATAGAGAACTACAAAACATTGGATTTTTTCCTTTGTAACCTAATAAAAACCGACGATATGTTTTAAGATCTGGATCTGTTCTTGTCACGGGATAGTGAGTGGAGGGTATACGGAGATATACGCCGTATACCCTCTCTCTGGATTTTTTAAAGAAGCTCCGCATACCCTCTGCTTCTCAAATAAAGCATTAGCGTATACTGTATCCATGAATGTTCATGATTTTAGAGTGTTTTTTTACTTTGTTTTTTTACGACTGCAACACTGATTCTTGTCATTCAGTTCGAAAAGATATTTTTTATTTATGTTTTTGAACTTGTTTTAAAATCATCAGTTGTATTGATATAGAAAGACAAGTGCATTGATGATAAGCATTAATCTTTCTTCTAATTGGCGTTTTGAGACATACATTTACTTTCTGCTGCAAAAACTGAAAGCAATTTTTTTCTTTGTTTTCTGAAATGAAGAGATCTCAAAGTTAATTTAAATTAATTTAAAAAAATCCTTTGTTTTGAATCAGGTTCATTCATGTAACAGAATCAACGCTACAGCTCACAAAAAAATGCAAGCAAGTAATTTTGCAGAAAATAAAATAATTTTCCACACTGTCTACCCTCTTTCCTTAAAAAAATCTTTTTGTGTTCAACGCTCTTTTTTTTTTTATTATTGCAAATTAAAATAACAATATTTAATTTTTTTATACTTATGCTCAGTTGCTCTACATGATATTTGACTATTTCAATTCTGATAACTTTCTATATTACGAGTTCCAGCTTGAAAATTCAACAGAAAAAATATCCTACAAATAAAGATCAGCTTTGATTAGCCACATTTTGTGGTTTTTAAAAACTATTTAAAGCTGTTCTGATATCGTAACTTGCATCTTTTTTTACACTTTCGTAAAGAAATTTTCATTTTTAAATGCACGAAATTTGCAGATGGTGCCAAAGTTGACGTTTGGAACAATTTTTTTTTAAACGTGACAATCGGCAAAATATCATTATGAGGTAGCAATTGGTTATAACTCAATATGTAACACATTTATCAGAAAATTTAAAAGTGCTATTTGATTTCAAAGCACTTCATGCCTAATACCTGCTGATTATATGCTTCTGGATTTAAAAAAAAAATGTCTACTTAAATGAGTTAGTAATAAATAATTTTGGCAAAATATAAATTAGCCCTGACCAGGCCTAATTAATGTTTTCTGTACCGAGCCGGGACTGGTTTCATTCTTCCAAGTCTTCACGGGCCAAAATTTTCAGTCCCGGTTTTCACCCAACCCGTATGAAAGTCATTGTCTCAGCGTGGCCTGGTAGCAAAATACAGCTAAATTGAAATATAGTAATATGTGTGAAAAAGAACCTGCCTATGACGGAATCCTGTTTTTAACTGAAAAATGTGTTGATCCATACAAAATTCCTATAATAATATTTGAGAAAAGAATATATAACACATTTACACCTAATAACAAGTTGGAAATTGCACGTCAAACGTGGCAAATGAGGTGCGTTCGTATTATAACTAGTTTTATAATTATTTTTTGCACCCCATATTGTACTGAATGTATAATTTTTTGCACTTCATAAGGTGCATAGTCTGTAACATCATTAAAATGCACTTCCAATAATATTTTTCCCATTCCCCGTAATGTAACGGAACACTTTTGACTGTCCCTGTAATTAAACTATGCATCCGATTTTCATAAAATTTGAAATGGCTCGACAAAATTTTGCAACAGTTATATATTTAAAGTTTCAGATCATTCGGAAGGCTGTAACATCATTAAAATGCACTTGCAATAATTTTTCCCATTGGCCGTAATGTAAAGAAAAACTTTTGACTGTCCCTGTAATTAAACTATACGTCCGATTTTCATAAAATTTGAAATGGCTCGACAAATTTTTGCAACAATCATATGTTTAAAATTTCAGACCATTCGGTTGGGTAGTTTTTGCTCTGTTACATGCGGACAGACAGACGTCTCCAATACATGGAATATGGATTAACAAAATTAATGATAATCGAAACATTTGCAATAACAAATAGAGATTTATTTAAAAAATTAAATAAATATCGCAGCCTACGGCATTTCTATAAAAATGAAGATTACAAAAAAAAAAAAAAAAAAATAATAATAATAATAATCTTAGCTTTTTTCTTTCTTTCTTTCTTATTATTATTAAGTATTTTTGATCAGAATTCCTCGTACAGACAAATTTTTAACCAAATCGACGTAAAAATCAATGTTTTGTAAAAATTCACTCGGGCCGTGCCAGGCTCGGGTCGAGATTTTCATTTTTTTTTTCGGGCCAAGATGGTCTTAGGCTGAACTTTTTGCTGCTATCCGGGCCAGGCCAATAATATTTTTCGACAAGCCTGGCCGAGTTCAGGCCTATCTTTTATAATGGGCCGGGTCGAATTTTATTCTATGGGTCGGCCTGGCCCAGGTCTGAAAATTTCTACCCGTACAGATTTCTAACTTAAAATTTAAAAATTATTACATATTTCAAACTTTGAATTATAAATCAAAGAAAAAAAGAATTATTTTTTAAATATTTTCTATTGAATTTATTTTTTTTGTAATAGTAAATAATCAATCTAAATCTGTCTTTTTACACCTCACCCCAAATTATTGATTTTACCTTTGAATCCTCCCCCCTCACTGGAGTATAAGCTTAAACCTTAAGTGATGTGGTGATTTTTTTTTTGAGGTGGTGTGTATGCAACCCCAAAATTTGATTTCTTACACTTTACATTTTAAATGTAGCGAATTAAAATAAGAAAGTCTGCTGTGAATTTTGCATTATTTACTTGAATAAAAACAACTGAAAAAGCACTGTAAGTGTACATACATATACATATAAATACATGTATCTAAATACCACAAAAAAAATTTCTTCATAATTGAAATTTCTCTGGGGTGGAAAACACCTCATCTAATCAGTTAAGGGTTAAAGTCTTTAAAATTACTTTTTACCTCTACTTTATTCGTAACTGTGCAATACGATAAATAAATCAGCAGTTATCTCAGTGATGGAACAGCTGCGCCAATTGCTCCAATTGCGCCAAATCGATAATGCTGCGCATTTCTGCGCCAAAACGATCATTTTTCAAAAAATTGCACCCAACTGCGCCAATTCAATAATAATTCTTGAGCCAAATCCATCATTTTCCACCCGAATTTCGCAAAAAGATTGCGAAAAACATGCGAATTTGGTCAAAAGCGCGCGAAGTTTCTCAAATGATCGCGAAGAAAAAGTGAATTTTAACAAAGGATCATTAATTTCGTCAAAAAACGAACAAAATGTGGTCAAAAGACCATGAAAACACGAAATTTCGTTAAAAGATCGCGGATTAAACGCAAATTTCGTCTGAAGTTCGCGAAAACACGCAAATTTTGTCGAAAGATCGCAAAAAAACACGCGAATTTTGTCAAAAGATCGCGAAAAACACGCGAATTTCGTCAAAAAATCCCAAGAAAAACATGAATTTTGTCGAAAGATTGTTAATGTCGTCAAAAAATGAACAAAACACGGTCAAAAGAACGTGAAAAAATGCTAATTTATTTAAAAAATAGAGAAAAAAACCTGGAAATTTTGTCAAAAGGTCTCAAATTTCAACAAAAGATCGCGAAAAACACGAGATTTTCGTCAAAAGATCGCGAAAAACAGGCGAATTTCGTCAAAAGATCACGAATAACACGAGAATTTTGTCAAAGAGTCGCGATAAAAACGTGAATTTTGTCAAAGGAGCGCTAATTTCATCAAAAAAAACACAATCAAAAGATCGCGAAAAAATGCTGCTTTCGTAAAATCGCGAAAACACGCAAATTTCATCAAAAAGTCGCAAAAAACACGCGAATTTCGTCAAAGGATAGCGAAATAAGTGAATTTTATCAAAAGATCGCTCGTTAAAAAAAGAACAAAACGGTGTAAGATTGTGAAAAAACGCTACTTTCGTTAAAGTATCTCGAAAAAACCCGAAAATTTCATCAAAAGATCACGAAAAACACACGAATATTGTCAATGGATCACGAAAAAAAAAACATAAATTTTCCGTAAAACTACGTCAAAAAACGAACAAAACACGGTCAAAAGATCGTGAAAAAACGCTACTTTCGTTAAGATATTGCAAAAATCCGCTCAAATTTCATCAAAAGGTCGCAAAAAACACGCGAATTTCGTCAAAAGATCGCGAAAAACACGCCAATTTTGTCAAAGGATCGCGAGAAAAAACGTGAATTTTGTCAAACGATCGCTAATTTCGTCAAAAAACGAACAAAACGGGGACAAAAGATCGTGAAAGAAACGCTACTTTCTTTAAAATATCGCGAAGAAAACCGCAAATTTCATCAAAAGATCGCGACAAACACACGAATTTCGTCAATGGATCACGAAAAATGAACGTAAATTTTGCCAAACGATAGCTAACTTCGTCAAAAAACGAACAAAACACGGTCAAAAGATCGTGAAAAAACGCTACTTTCGTTAAAATATCGCGAAGAAACCCGCAAATTTCATCAAAAGGTTGCAAAAAACACGCGAATTTCGTCAAAAGATCGCGAAAAACACGCGAATTTTGTCAAGGGATCGCGAGAAAAAACGTAAATTTTGTCAAACGATCGCTAATTTCGTCAAAAAACGAACAAAACGGGGTCAAAAGATCGTGAAAAAACGCCTTTTCGTTAAAATATCGCGAAAAAAACCCGCAAATTTCATCAAAAGATCGCGAATAAAACGTAAATTTCGTCAAAAGATCGCGAAAAACACGCGAATTTCGTCAAAGGATCACGAAAAAAAACGTGAATTTTCATAAAAGACTGCTAACTTCGTCAAAAAACGAACAAAACACAGTCAAAAGATCGTGAAAAAACACCACTTGCGTTAAAATTTCATCAAAAGGTCGCAAAAAACGCGAATTTTGTCAAAAGATATCGAAAAAGACATGAATTTTATGAAAAGATCGCGGAAAAAATCACAAATTTCTTCAAAAGGTCGCAAAAAACCGCAAATTTTGTCAAAAGATCGCGAAAAACCGCAAATTTCGTCAAAAAAATTCGAAAAACACGCTAATTTCGTCAAAAGATAGCGAAAAACACGCTGATTTCAACAAAGGGTCTGAATAACACGCAAAAGAAGCGCGAATTTCGTCAAATGATTGCGAAAAAAATGTGAATTTTGTGAAAGAGTCGCGGGAAAAACTCGAATTTAATCAAAGAATCGCAGAAAAAACGCGACTTTCGTCAATGAATTGCAGAAAAAACGTGAATTTCGTCAAAGAATACCAAAATTACATGTTGATGCTCCAAAACAGTTATTTTCTGCTCCAAAATGAGCATTTTTGCTGCTCTAAAATAGTTATTATATGCACCAAAGTGGATTTTTGCTGCTCCAAAATAGTTATTTTCTGCTCCAAAATGAGCGTTTTTGCTGCTCCAAAATGGCTTTTTGCTGCTGCAAAATGAGGTTCATGCTGTTCCATCACTGTATTATCTACTTCACTCCCTCCATTCATAATTTCTACTACCCTCGCTCCCCACAGTTTGTAAAATTTTAAATGGTTTGAAATTATTTAATTTTTTGGTCTGTTTATTTATATATTGCTGAAATAATAAATAAATGTCTAATCCCCCCCCCCCCTCACCCAAAAGAAAATAATGCGAAAAAATACAAAATAAAAAAAATACAAAATTTACTATGAACATTCGGTAAATTCGATCGCCACACCCCCCCAAACGAAATGCTCTAGCTACGCCACTGTTAGGGTTACAATATATATTTAATCAAGAACTCAGGGTGTTTCTCTTAACCCTCTCGGCACCGATTTTTTTTTCCAATTTTGGGATGAATTACTTTTACAGTAACAAAATTAAAAGTAGCTATCGAAATCACAGAAGTTACGGTTTACTGAAATTTAACGAATGTGTTCTTTACAGAAACCTAACAAATGTAGTTATGTTGCATGTTTTTCATATAAAAATAGTCTAAGGAAGAATTTTTTAAGACGTTTGGAAAATGTCGTATTACAACCAGATTAAATAAACATAAAAAATTTAGTAGTATTTTTTATTTCTTATCATAAATTACTAATTCGGAAAGAAGTCCCTAATTTAAATTTAAAGAGTGAAACATATGTTTGAATTAAAAGAAACACCAACAGTTTACTAATAATTAATAAAACTTTTATTAATATTATTATTATTAAATGCTGAAACATAAGTAAAGTCATAATAGTAAATGTATCGACATATGCTATCACTATTAGGTGCTGGAATTAACAGAAATATTTTTTTTCTTTCAAATATTGCAATTCGAAGTAGGAGCCTCATATGAGGATCAGGGTGACAAGAGGGTTAAAGTCAAATTTGGATTTTTGTTCATAGCTTTAAAAATATAGTTCAGCAAAATATTCAACAATTAACAGATTGCTTTCTGCAAATGGAATGTGCATTACAATTTAATCTGCGATATCAGAAGTATTGTCAGTCGCATTCTAAACTACGGAAGCCCTAGTTCAATTGTTGTTTGTAATTTGTATAAAAACGATGGTCATTTCCAATGTTACTGCTGATATGTGTTTTTATTCCACTTTTTTTTTAAATCTAATGGTGAAGAATGGGCTTTTTTTTTTTTATTTTATAAAGTCTTGGAATAACTATGTGGTATATTAATTATGGCTTTTAATACTTTACATTAATTTTTATCGTCTCAAATCTCTCAAACTACATACGTGTGCATAAACTATCACAAATACAATAATTATTTTTGTATGTATCAAAAAAGGAATGTGAAGTTTATAATATTTTTCATATTCTGAGATACAAAAAAATGATTCTTAACTGCAGTGTAAAAAAAGAATAATCTATGATTTACATTTGAGGGTATGAGTTTCAAAATTTGTCTTATCCAAAATACCAAAATAAAAAAAATCGCGTTTTCTTAATCAATCTATTCTGTTGGTAAACCTGCACCGAAAAAACACTACAATATGCAAAAAAAAACTAGTTTTATCCTGTATTTTTGGCATTGTAAAATATTGGATTACAATGTAAACAAATGGACACAGCCAGAGGTTTCTCGCGATTTCCCAAAATTTGATTTTTCTGGATAAAGCAAGTTTTGAAACTCCCATCTTCATTTCTTATATCCATTTTATTTCCCATGCAGCAAATTAAATATATCAGGATACGCTGATTTAAATCACTTGATTTAAAAAAAAAATCATTGATTAAAGTCACACAATTACATTTTTTAATTTTTTTTAGCTATCAAAATAATGTTGAAAAAATTAACATGTTATTTAAACAAAACAAAACAAAACAGTACATTCTTAATAGCACACTCTAAGAATGTTCTTCCATTTTCAATTGCAATCAAGGGTGGATCCAGTCCTTCATTTAGAGGGGGGGTCATGGCACCGTTTTTTGTTTTGGAGGCGGAAGGGGGGATCACATCTTAATAAGAAATTTTTTTATTGAAGGCTGTTCCCATATCCAAAATGGCTACTTCTGATTTATTTATCTGTATTACCTGTGATCTGTATTTTCTGATACTTTTGGGAAGTCATTTTCATTCCTAAATATAAAAAAATTGCATTAATATTCGTAAAAATATAAAATTTACACATTTTATTCAGATGCCAAGAAACTGAAGAATTTCCCATTTTCTTTTAAAGGCGAAGAATCATTCAGAAATTGAGCATTTTAAGCCAATTTTTACGACTTGACAGTTACAAAAATACCATCATGGGGGACCAATTGGCTGTCGTGGCCTGAAATACAGTTTAAAACCCTACATTTTACGGAGATTTCCCGATAAATTCTTTGCCATTATCGAAAAATGGAAAATGCAAACCAATCACATTTGTTCTGAATAAGTACACTTGCAAATGTCTTGCATCTAAGATTAAAAATAACTTCATGGATGTGTCAGAAATTACCTACTTTGGATTTAAGTAGAGCTTTAAAGAGTCAGAAAGATTCTCATTGTTAAGCAAGGGCTAAATTTGAAAAAATGTAATGTATATTTCATTTTTAAATGTCCTTTAGAAATGTTCTTTGTTCAAAGGGGGGGGGGGTTATGCCCCCCATGACCTCCCCTTTGGATCTGTCATTGATTACAATCCTCTGCTTGCTTATCTTTATCATGATTACGTTTCCTGATTTAAAGTAAATAAATTATTGGTTACCTTGATACTTTGTCCATTTTTTTTCTCTGAAAGTGTCAGTATAAGGAATTTTTATTATAAAAGAGCTTAGATTTATAATACGGCCAGCTATAAAATTAATATTTTATTGTTATTTGATCTTGATTTGTAAAAGTATGTATTAGTTACAATGAACAAAGAATTCATTAATATTTTTCTGGGTTCTTATTCAAGGTTTAGCCTAGCATTTGTTTACTGGTGAATTATAATCCTTTTATATATTGTACTAATAATATATACAGTTGAACCCGGTTAAGACGCGTTTCAGGGGAGTGGGCAAAAGTTGCGTCTTAAGGGAGATTGCGTATTAAACATGATTTGCATAATGTTGCAGGAACTGGTCTTATTTACACATCCAATCGTCTAAATGAACATTAGAGTTTTCATTTAAATGCTTACTGTTGAAAATTTTGCTTATACTTATATTTAGATTTAAATTTAATTGTATTCAACTTTACACATATTGTTTCTTTTTATAGTTTCGACTGAAATAATAAATGAAAATAAATATGGAATCAAAGATGGCTTTATTGTGGTTTAATACATTACAACTAAAAATAAAACAACATAAATAATTTTCCTGCTTGACTAATTTTTTAACAGAAAGAAAAATGTATTAAATCTTTGAACCACAATTCAGTTTCGGCTCAGGCTCTTAGCGCAGAGGATAGAACTAAGTTGTGCCATTGCCGCGATGAAAGTGTTAAAGAATACAGATTCGTCCATCTTTCTATATAAAAGATAAAATTGGTATTAGAGGATATAATTATTGATAACTTTTCTTAATTGCATTAAAACATGATTTACTTTCTTTTCATTTTGGGTTCAGGTCAACTTGCGGGTCGCCAAAAATTATTTTGTCAGGTTCAGATTGTGTTGCAGGTCTAGGAAAATATTTTTTGATGGATTGCGGGTTGATTTCAAATAAAATTTTTTGGTTCAGTTCAGGTAAACCCAACCATTTAGTAATCTAGTGGGGAGCCTCTATCTGCGATTAATCCAAGAGCCGACAGTACAAAAACCTATGTTATCACGCACAAGAAAAACATCTTTATTTTATGGGATAGTAGAAGTAGGAGAATCTATTGATTTATGTCTGCCGGAAGTGAAGTGGTGCATAAGTCAAAAATTAATACCGCCAGTGGTTGACTCGTAGGTTTATCATTGTGTTTGCCGTACAATTATCCTCCATGTTTTCATACCTTTTTTTGTATGGCAAACACAATGATAAACCTATGAGTCAACCACTGATGGTATTAATTTTTGGCTTATGCACCACTTCACTTCCGTCAGACATGGGTCATTAGATTCCCCTACTTCTACTCTCCCATAACATAAAGGTTTTTTTCTTGTGCTTGATAACATAGGTTTTTAAGCTGTCGGCTCTTGGACTAGATTGGCAGTTATGGATCTCTCCAACTCCCTTCTTTCACCGAATTTCTTCAAAGCTTTCACACACACAAAAAAAAGTCAAAAATTCTTATTTATGGTCAAAATATGCAAGTGATAACTTCAGTTTAAACCCCCTCTAAAATTGGCACCTACTATTTAATCATTTTGTGCCTCCTTTCAGATACATAATCATCTAAGGTTCTAAGATGCAAAGTGTGTTGAGCTATCCCTAGAAACATTTACAGAAGCTTATTCTTTATTTATTAATTGGGTATAACAAAATATTTTACTTATGAAAACATTCACACACACACACAAAAAAAAAGATTAAAAAAAGTCAACAATTTTTATTCTTTGTTAAAATATGAGAGGGTACTTACGTATTTTAACGCCACCGCAGCAAAGAGTTCCTTCATACACAAACAATTCAGAGAATGTGGGGCAGTACTAAATGGAGGAACAAGAGACATAGGGGGACAACAGACATCATTTGGAATCTTATTTATCAGAGTTCATATGGCGACAGCATCAGGTGAAAGAAAATAGAGACTGTTTTGAATCCATGTTAAACTCTATATCGGCCTATTTTCCACCAAAATCCAATTGACTACTTTGTTTTTAAATAAAGTGTTAAGTGTTATATTTTATGATTTGTTGTAAAAATTTTAGGTGTTCATTGGCGCCACTTAAAAACCATCAAATCTGTATGTTGGCGTTAGTGCATAATTACCTATGAGAGATAATTTCAGTTAAAAGCTCTCTCAATTTGGTACCCATTAGCAGCAGTGCACCCCCCTAGCTACACAACTGCTCTTGTCATTTAAATTCATCTTTAAAAGTTTCTAAAATAATTCCAAATACAGCAAATGATTTGTGAGAGCATGATAAAGCAGTGAAGTTGCAAATGTTGGGACAGTTAACAACTGCAGATGAACCAAGGTCATTATCTGTCAGTAAAACAGATCCATGTCATATTAATCAATTTTTATTCACCAAAACAGAAAGACACTGACATAAATGATCACCTGTAACTCTGCATGGTTCTTCGATTCCCAATAAAAGACATTCTCCATTTCCTAAGGCAAGTGAAAGCCAAACTATCCTCTGCTTCCCAACCTCAATTCCATTCATTACTCTCACTAGTGGTGGTTATTTATCTCTTGCGACATCTTAGGAGATATTTTTAAAAGGTAAAAAAAAAAATAGAAGGTTTTTCTACACAGCGGGAAAATGAAAACATACTGTTATTTTCTAGAATCATGTTATAGGAAATCTGCCAGATTTTAGAAATAAAAGGCTAAATTACCTGTCATCTGCCAGATAGAACTTTTTTTCCGGCGAGGCTTGGCAGAAATCTGCCAAATTGGCAACAATGATTAATGACAAAAACATTTCATGTAAAATTAAAAATTCCATTACATTGAAATTTTGTTACAATAAACAAATATTTACATGCTAATAAAGTTTTTCAACAGTAGCTCTAAAATCTGCACAGCTTGGAACCAAAAGTTCGGTGGATTACAGAATTTGGCAGAACACGGATTTGTGTTATCTGTTTTGTTTACATATATTATCTTTAGTCTGATTATAAACTAGCAATATTTTGCGTAAAAAAGAAAATATAGTGCAATAGTTACTTATTTAAAATACAATTATTTGCAGTTTTCATGTCAATATTTACTTTTTAACCCCTTGAGAGGCAAGCAATTACGTATGTGAAATGCTGAATTCCCACCGGGATCTTTGAAAAATTCTATTTCAAAATAAGTAAAAGCAATTTTATGGCTTTTTTCCACCAAAGTTAGAAAAGTAAAATTTAATAAAATTTTTCTGGTGTAAAATTTCATGGCTGTTGGTTTTATATGAGGTTTAAAGGGCTTAATTTTTCCTTATTGGCTTTTAAAATTTTAGGCTTTTTTTTTTTTTTTTTTTTTTTTTTCAATTAGAAAAAATAATAACAGTGCAGAATGATTTCCATCTATGCAGTGTTGAATTCAGGGTGTGGCCGAAGGGGGGTGGGGGGGTTGATATTCACAAGGTTAATAGACATATAGATTGACTCATTACTAAGGATTCTGCCCAGCCCACTCTCGTTGTTATGAGGGGTCATACGTCACAAGAATCCCTATTTCCGTAAGAGTAAAATAGGAGTAATCGTTTTATTAAAAATTGTACAAATTTTTATTTTTCAAGTGCTAACATCCACATTTGACATTTTATTTTACTTCATTGGGTAAAGCATATAGTTTATACACTTTTTCTTCGTAGAGTTAGAAGGATTTTAAATTTGAGGATGTGAAAGTTAAACAAAATTTATTTCCTATATTATTTAAGCCCAAGTTATAGTTAAACCGCCAGTGTGCAAAATGTTGCATTGAAAATTCCTAAAAAATCACTAATTACAGAGTGCGAAGTTTACTACATTATGCTAAAACTTTGAAATTAAATTCCTTTTATGAACGTCAAAAAACTGTCATAAAACACGAAAAAGCTCTCGAAATTGCTTTAAAAAATTGCAGAACATTGAAAAATATATGCATGATTTCTGAATAAACTTCACTAAAAAGAGGTCAACATTTATTATACTGGATTAAAACATTGTAATCAGATTCCAGTAAATAATGTGGAAGAATTGCCGCAAAAATCATAAAAAGTTAAAAACCACATAAAAAATTAAATAAAAAAAAATTGTAATTTTCAAAAAGTTTTTATTTCTTTTTCTTACCTTTTTAAAAACATATAAAAATATATCTGCTTTAGCATTATCTTTTCTTTTTAGTATTAAAATGCTTTTCTGTTGTAAATAATTCGCTGGTAAAGGTGGATAAAATTTTCTTTCTTTATAAATAATGCAAATGATCCAAAATTTGGAAAAGTCCAATCGACAAGTTTCAGGAAATTCTGGATTTTTGACTTTGTACTTTACTAATATGCTTTAAAAGAATGATAGTTGCATATGTTGTATTTTTTAATGTTTTCTAGAAGTTATACAAAATATTTTTATTATTACAAAATATTTTTAAACTTATTAGCTTTTATAAACGTAATTCTCAGAAGTTATTTTGTTTTTCTAATTTGTAGAAATTCTATATTAAAATGTATGCTTTTAATTAAAAAATGAATTCAAGTTGAACCCACTATTTTACTAATTTAATAAATATTCTTATCTATCTGTTTTTCTGTATCTATTCGCATGCGAGACATTTTTATTCATAATTTAAGTTGTTTTTCAATATTTTTTTCTGGTTAAGAAGCGTATTTTGCATCCTTAAAAAATCTAGCAATATCTCTGATTTCCATGTTTATTTTATTTTATTTTTTGTTATTGTTATAGACACAATTAACATTTCTGCACCTTAACCTACAAACGTTGTTGAGATAGACCTCTCGCAGAAAAATGTATAATTTGAAATTTAATTCATATAACTGCAGAATCTTAGTCATCTTTGGCCTACCGCTGTAAGATCCATTTGCATTTTGTTAAGAAATGTTACAGGTAACTGATTGTTTGAATAATTAACGTTTCAGTTGTAAAATATTTTACCTGCAGATTATTTTCTGCCCTTGAAGTATCTGTTGCAGACACTTGGAGAATTTTTTGCTGCTGGGCCAGAAGATAATCTGTAGGAAGATTGCAGAGTACACACACTATTAACTTTTACATGAAAAATCAAACCAAGTTAAGTTACGATGCAATTTTTAACTAAGCTTTTCGATCTAAATGCTTCATTAAAATATGGAAAGCAGAAAAGGTTTATCATGTATGTAACAAAATACACATTGCACAATTACTTCATTCTGACTATATTTTATTAATAATTTATAAATTGAATTGCATATATAATTCAATTTTGTGTCAACTTTTTTAGGAGAGCAGATAAGGAGCCCACTAATGACTCTAGACTGTGTAGCTGTCATTTCAAAGATGGTAACAAAAATAATAAACCAACTATTTTTTCCTACCGACAAGACAAGGAATTTAATTTTCCAAGCCCTGAGAAAAGAGTTAAAAAAAGTAAGTTTAATGCATAAAAATGTGTCAGTTTCATTTTATGTGAATTTTTAATTTCTTAAACATATTAAAAACTCAGCATTTTGCTATTAATATTCGTATCATTTGAGTTCAGAATGGTTTAAGCATTTGTGGGGCATGGAGCTACTGGAAACTTTGGAGTCCATTTCCTTGTTACTGAAAATTATATTTCATGTACTACCCAATGTTTTCCTGGGCCATGATAGTAACAAAAATCCTTCCAAATGATCTTACTGTTGCCTCCCCCCCCCCCTCTTCGAAAATATACACAAGATGTGCTATGCATACTCCTGGCTATTTAAGTTTTATATTTTTAAATGGAAGACCAGTGTACCCCAGGCTTAAATATTTAAATAGTATGTGGGTTCTATAACTTACAGTATATGTAGGAAGTGTTGGGGATCCTACTGCCTTTGGCGGTATACACCCTTGAATTTCTATAATTATCAATTTTTAAATGAAAATGAATCCAAACAAACTTTGAGTTCGGGGCTCCATTGTCTTCGAATGTGCTGTGCATACTTCTGTCTATTTTAATTTAATATTTTTAATTGAAAAACCAGTGTAGCCCACTCTCGTGATAACAACCACATTCCATCTTTAGAGTTCAGACAGGAATAGCTATCTCTTTATCACAGAACCAGAAATGTTCCCAAGAATAGTTGTGAGCAAGGCTCTGACAAAGAGAGAAGTGTTTGTTTTTTCTCTCAGATCAAAAAGAAATAGATATCTCTTTCTCGCAGAACCAGAAATGTTTCAAAGAATTGTTATGGAACAAAGAGAGAGAAGTGTTTCAGATTATTATTTTTTTATTTTTAGAAAAAAAAAATGTGTACAATTTTTTTTCTTTCATTTTATACTTTATTAAAAAATGTAAAAACAAAGCCACATTTACACTTTTCAGGAAAATTCAGTTTATTAAAAGCCAAAAATCTGCATGTAAAAATGTTTGCTATTTCTATATTATGTTGCAAAAAGTTCATTGATATGAATTTATAACTCAGTTATTTATTTTAATCTTTTTAGTGAAAACTGTTTCTGAAAGCAATCCAGGACCTTCAGGGATACAAAGTACAACAGCAGGAGATGTGATCCTTGAGTGTGAGGTTCAAATGCTTCGAAAAGAGAATGCAGAGCTAAAAAAACAAGTGGAAAAAAAATCGTTTGTATTTTCCTTTTAGTCGCATCGAAGATGACCCAAATCTTGTACTAATGTACACTGGACTTCCAAATAAGAGAGTATTTTTTGCGGTGCTCAATTATATTAAGCGATTCCCGTTTAATTATTATGGCTGGACTGTTCATCTTCCCATCGAAGGTCAACTTTTTATAACATTACAAAAACTGCACTTGAATTATAATTTTCAAGATTTGGCAGTTAAATATTCTGTTTGCATTACAACAATTTGTAATGTATTTTATACATTGATTCATGTGCTACATGAATCCCTGTATAAATTTTTGTATGGTGAAAGTAAGAATGTACCCTCTGTGCACAAAATCAAAGAAACTTCACCAATTTCTGCAGATTGTCCTAACTGCAGATTTGTATTGGATTGTACAGAGGTTAACATCGAAACCCCAAGGAGCGATATGGAAGCACAAAAAGAAACATACAGCAATTATAAGAAGGGGCAAACTGCTAAGGCATTAATAGCTGTGTCTCCTGAAGGCAGAATTTGCTTCTGCAGTGATTTATTTCCAGGTTCGTATTCAGACAAACTGATTGTTGAAAAATCAGGTATTTGTGAATTGTTGGAGCCTGGAGATTTAATCATTGCAGACAAGGGCTTTTTAATCAGAGACATATTGCCAAAGGGATTCATGCTTAATATGCCACCTTTTTTGATGAATCCCCAATTTACTGAGGAAGAGGTAAAATTTACCACAGAAATTGCACGCGCCCGGATTCATGTAGAAAGGGCTATACAGCGTGTGAAAACTTTTCAGATTTTACATGAAGTATCTCATAACTTTCTTCCGTTTCTCACAAAGATTTTTCAAGTTTGTGTATTACTTGTTAATTTACAAACTCCCGTGCTCAATGAAAAAGATTATTTAAATCATGATTAAAATTAATAACCTTAAACTGTTTTTTTTTTCAATCATTGATTTTAATCAACTTATTCATTAATAACCTTAAACTTTTTTTTTTTTTTTTTTCAATCATTCATTTTAATCAACTTTTTCATTAATAACCTTAAACATTTTTTTTTCAATCATTCATTTTAATCAACTTTTTCATTTTTATTATATTTTTTTTGTAAATATCTTGTCTGGTTAATAACTGGAAATGTACATATGTGAGATGTTTGCATCTACATATCTGTCCTTAATACACTGGCCTCCAAAAGTTAAGGTACAGGGACTGGATGCTTTCGATTGCACACATTTTGTCGAATATCTACAAAAAATTATTGGCGAATTGTTCTTAAACTTCTGGGATGAAAAGAACATGTTTGATTTCATATTTTTTGCTGAAGATTTAGTCGGGCCGACAATTAGGGGGCTAATAATAAAATAATATTTGCGATCAGCTATGCAACAGAAAATACTGGGAATGGTTTGTCACTGCATTAAATGACTATTTGGGTCCTGCTCAATGTTTGTGTGCATTTGTGTAAGCATAGCACTCCTATTCATGAAATTGTTATTGTGTCGGTGAAAAATTCAAAAGTTTTTTGCTTATAGCATACAGAGTTTACAACCAAATTTAACACAACTTTCCAAAAACTTGCCAAAGAATAGTAGCAACAGTATAGTGTAATTAAAACATGAATATATTGAATATTTGATGAGATATGGACATTTTTATGAGAATTTTTAAAATTTAGTAAAAAAAACATTGCGGTAGCCGCTGATTTCGGCGCTATCTTGAATTTTGTTCCTGCAACTTAACTGTAAATTTCATTGTTTACATCTGAAAAAATACACGGATTTAAGGGCGTTTACTGTATTAAAATATTGGTCCTGTTAATGCATTACTATTAAAGACTAGTCGCCTCTGGCGACCAGTTTGGTCTCCCTTAAATGTATGCTATGCATTGCATCATGTTACTTTCATTCTTAAACTAATTTACTTGCTCAATCCTTCTCAAATCCAAAGATTCTGACAGAGAAATCAAGAATTCTTAGCGATGGTTATAATATTTCACACTTTTTTTGTTGTTGTTATGCATATTTAGTCTTTTTTGACAGATACCACTTAAATTCCATAACTGTAAAAATGAGTGAAATTTCAAGTGCTTAAACTTAGATTTGTTCTTTAATTATCTAAATTAAACTTATTTTACTTAAACATGCTGTTATTTTTTAGTAATGAATTTGTTTAAATTTTGCAAATCATGCATTCTTAAAAATTTTTCCCCTACTTTATAATTAAATAATGAATATATATACTTTTGTTTTTATAAATTTGATTTCCGAGTTCATAAATATGACAATAAAGTAACCTAACTAAGAGAAATAGCAAAATAAAATCCTCTTGAATGTGAACTGTAAACAAATGTTAGCACTGCCAATTTACATACTATGATGTCATAAGAATATTGTCCATTCATTGTTGGAGATCCTGCTTTGCGAATGATTACCTTCATGGTTTAATATTTTCTGCCGTTCAGGATGAATGAATCTCCTGTGTTTGTTTACTTTATGAAGTGAGACAGTAAGCTATCAACCCAATTTAAATTGAAGTTATCTTAGAATATCTATTTGTTTAAATGTAAATTAGAAAGAATACTTTGATGTTGAAATGAAATATTTTAGTTTATGTTATTATTGTTACGATTAATTATTTAGGTACTTTTCCACTACAAGGCCCTTGGTATATTTTTTTTTTTTTTTTTTTTTTTTTTTTTTTTAAGCTTGGCGCAATTAGGGCTTTAGAAAGTGAAATACGTTGACAAAATATATAAATAGTTATGAAAACAAACCTGGTGAACTTTTTTTGTTTATATGTATTTATTTGCATATAAACATATTATACATATATATGCAATATTTGTTTATATACAAATCATGATTATTATATACAATCATGGCACAGATGTCATATATGCCCCATATTGGCACAATTTTTTTTCAACGGCAATTTGGCGAAAACCTCGTTACCATATCAAGCAAAATAACGCATTTTGGTGCCAGTTAAGTACCCTGTGCATATGTGACATTGGCGTTAGAAAAAAATCATGCCGTATAGACATCTCTGCCCAAATTACTTCTGTTTCTATATAAAAATAAGGACCTATACTGGAAAAATACCTTTATTTATTTTATTTTAAATGAGGCGAATGAAAGATGTGTATTTTAAATGTATCTGATGTGAAATACGTCTAACACCAAATTGAGGAGACCGAACTTTTTTTGTGTGTGTTAAAAGAATTTCGCATTAAAAGATTCATAAAAAAAAAAAAACACAAATATTTTTGACGTCGTCAAATTTTATTTAGATTTCCTGTTAAACTTACTAGTAGGTTGCATTCATTAGGATAAAAAGCAATTAAAAAAATATATAAAAAACATATCTTTTTTTGAAGTATCTTTTTCAGCATTCTGAGATCTACCTTGTTTGAATCTAATAAGCAAAGTTGTCTCTAAATCTTCGTACTTAGCGGTTCTCATATGTTTTTTCTCTGGCTTAAACATACTGAGCTCAAATATTAATGTAATGATATTTTTTTTTTGGCAATGCTGAACTCTTTGCAGATTTCAATTTTCAACCTTCTTTTTCATCAACTGTACCTTCATTTGAAGCAAAATAGCAGTTTGTTTTCGGATAGATTTTTCAGCCATTGTGCTCCTAAAACATAAGCAAAAAAAACATGAAATTCAGTGATTTTAAACTAACTTTCAAATTTATGCTTTTAGAGAATGAGACATATGCTCAAACCAATATTTTTAGATAAATTTCTGATTAAAAGGAATCATAATTGGTTGTAAATTATAAACTTCAAATTCTTTGACTTCATTGTATAGGTTTGGCCCTCTATCGCCTTAAAGAAATAACAATCACTTATTTAATGTAGAAATGTGTCGTGATTTCAATAATTTAAAAGCAAATAATTAAAAATGAATTTTTCTAATGAAACCTTCAAGTTAATTACCGTCAAATCTTGACAGGTGCTATCTCGGGTTCTTGAACCACTTGATGGGTGGTACATATTAAAATACATACAGAATGATATAAAATTAAAAAAATTCTGTAACTTTGCCCCTACATCTGATGTAAAGTACATTTTTAATATGAAATAAAAATTTTTTTGGTGGTCATTTTGCATTCTGATTTTTCAGAATACTCTGGAAATGGGGTCTCTGAATAACAGGTTCCATACTGTGTATATATACAGGGTGGTCATAAAAAAAAAAATTACCGATATATTGAACAAGCAGCCGGTCCGTTTAACCGATCGAGATGGTATTTCAGATATAGTTGTTTAAAAGGTTTGAGCTCAGGATTCTATGAATGGCAACAAATTAGCACTCACGGTTACGGTTATAGGCACAGAAACTCGAAATTTTTGAATAGCAATGCCCATTTTTTCCGTGCAAAATACTCAGCGCATGCAAAAACCTTAAATAGCGCTGGAACGATACGTGTATTGCAATAAACGGACGCGTTATGCACGTATAAAAAACAGGATTGGGCACACGGAGGAAATTTGCATATGATAGAGGCAAGACACCAATCACAGAACGCCTTTCACCAGACAGTCAGTGTAAAAAACAGATTCTTGCCTCTGTCATATGCAAATTTTCTCCGTGTGCCTCGATCGTGTTTTTTTGCCATTAGCAGAGCTGTTGTTTCTGTGTGCATAACACGTCCGTTTATTGCGATACACGTACCATTCCAGCGCTATTTAGGGGTTTTCACATGCGCTGAGCATTTTGCGACAAAAAAAAAAAATTGGCACTGCCATTTGAAAATTTCAAGTTTCTGTACCTATAACCATAACCATGAGCGCCAATTTGTTGCCGTTCACAGAATCCCGAGTTCATACTCCTGAATAACTATATCTGAAATCTCATCTCGATTGGTTAAACAGACCGGCCGCTAGAGTTCCATATATCGGCAAAGTTTTTTTATGACCACCCTGTATATCTATTTAATGGATGCACCTCACGAGACAACATAAAAAAAGAAAAACACCTATCTACAAATTTGAAAATAAAATATCTCCAATATTTTATAGATAATTTAAAGAATGAAAAAATGATCACAACTGAAAAAATGCATGTTAAATCTGTTTTTATGTATGACAAAAAAAAGACAAACATGATTATTAAGTTATTCAAAAAACATTTTGATAAAAATGTATTAATTTTTGTAAGTTTGGCAACCATGATTGGTCTCTTTTTATATTAAAAATGATTGACACATTTGGTGACCAAATTAGGAAATCACAATTTTCTTTTTTCATTATATGTAGCATACCTTGCACCTGGTGATAGTATGAATTCCCTTGCTTATCTTTTAAGTTGAATACAACCTCACTTTCTTCAAATATATACACTTTTACACCATCTTTCTCTCTCAATTCTCCATTTATTTTAGAATCGCAAAACTTAATAAACCATTTACCTTCATGAGTAATCTTCAGGAGGCGGAGTCAATTTTAGAAATTGGGGCATTTAATTTCTAAAATTTTGTCGCCAACAGTACCATCAGGTGAGCAGCCTAAAATGCCACTTTCATGTAAAGACAAACCCGCATCTTTAACTTTTACCTTGTTTATTTCCTCATATAATTCTTTAGCAGTTTTTTCGTGAATTATACCCCACTGCACAGCCTTCACATTTTCAATATGGTATTCCCCCCTCAAAGTTTTCAGCAAACTTGGAGGAATACGTGCTCTATCTACAGCTGATAGCACTAGGCCAAAATTACTTGAAGTGATACGCCCTTTTCTAAATTGACCCCAAAGGTAGTTAATTCTTTGGCCAATGGTTTTACTGTAAATCTCTTGTATGTTGTTCTCAGTTACTTTTAAATTTTCGATGATAAAATGAACTCTATCTTGTAAAGTTTCACCTTCACACAAATTCATCAAATCATCAAATGACAGTACTGTACAATCCGTTTGTATACTTGGTTCTGGTGAAAGTAGCCAATATACACCAGTATATTTATCAGACGATAAAACTGACTGTAAAAATTGTCTATCTTCATCGTCTGGCTTCCTCTGTAAAGCTGTAAAGTTATCAGAAACAAACATTTTTTCATTTTTCTTATCCTCCTCAGCTTCCTTGGGCTTATTCCATGTGCAAGGCTGGTCTGTTGAGCTGATATTATTAACAGAATACAGCAGCAATGTTGCCATATGGCTGCATCTGTAATTTCCATTCCTGCAACTGCAATAAGCACTGTCTATGGTACCATTTCTGAAGCGTACCTAATGAAAAAGTAAATAAATATATGCATAAGCTACCATTAAGATTTCAAAAATATATATAACTGTTTGGCATGCAGCAAATTAAATTACAGTAAACTCTGTCTAAGGCGGAATCGATTGGGACCGCGAAAATTTTCCGTAGTAGACGATATTCCGCCTTAGACAAATTTTACTCTTTGTCTATGGATTTACAGGGACTTGAAAATCTTTCAGAGTTAGACAGATTTCCGTCTTACACAGAGTCCGCCTTACAGAGAATTTACTGTATTTAAAAATAATAAGTATAAATGAAAAAAATATTTTTTTATAAGTCCTGCTAAACTGCAACTTAAAAAGAAACATTCACATTGATGTAATTTATTATGTATAGTAAATTACCTAGTATAATCAACAGAAAATATTGACCTGTCAATGTCACTTAACATACAATTGTATGGAGTGATTAAACAAGATATGCCACACCAAACATGTAATAATTGAAATAAGAGAATCACCTGCACTCATATACATGCACAAAATGAGCAAATATTGAAAACTTGCAATTTTGAAAGTGTACCGTAATTTCCGGCCTATAATCCGCGGATTATCTGTCAAAAAAGTGCAAAATTTTGCGATGCGGATAATCTGCCGCTGCGGGTTATCTGATAATTTTTTTTTTCAGTTTTGAAAAAAACGAACAATTTTAGCATGTTTGGTTTGTTACTTTTCCAATAGATGGCAGCACCAAACAATCACTTAATCTGGCTGCCTGCTTACGTACACTTGATACTCATTACGCGCATGCTCTGTAAGAGCAAGCTTACTCAAGAAAGAACCGGATTTTTGAACAATAAACGCTTTTTTCCACAATCGCCATTTTTTTAATCTAGTGATAGCGTGAAAACATGTCTTGCAAAAAACGTGCTAGTTATACCGCCGAATTTAAGCTAAAAGTTGTGGAATATGCAGAGAAGAATGGAAACAGAGCAACGGGCCGTGAATATAATATTGATGAATCTAATATTCGATTGTGGAGAAAAAACAAAAAAGATTTGGAAAGTTGCAATAAGAAACGGCGATCTGATAGATATGGAAATCCGTCTTGGCCATCTTTGGAGGAGGATCTCTATCACTGGATTACAGAGGAGAGAGCGAAGGGATCAGCGATATCAACAGTTAAAATTAGGCTGAAAGCTAAAGCAATGGCCCGCGAAAGAAATTTAGAGAACTTTCAAGGTGGTGCTACTTGGTGTTACCGATTTATGAAGAGACGTCATTTAGTGGTAAGAAGTAGAACGACGATAGGCCAAAAATTGCCTAATGATTGGCAGGAAAAAGCTGAATGTTTTTTGCAGCATTCGAGAAAAATTATGCAGCAATATAAATTTACTGAAAATGAAATATTCAATATGGATGAGATTCCTCTCAGCTTTGACTGCCCTCCAACACGAACTGTAGACACTGAGGGAACGACAAGTGTCCCAATTTGCACAACTGGTAATGAAAAGACATCTTTTACCGTTGTGTTGTCATGTTCAGCAAGTGGAGAAAAACTCCCTCCTATGGTAATATTTAAAAGACTGACCATTCCGAAAGAACATTTTCCGAAAGGATTGGAAGTTAGATGTAATCAGAAGGGATGGATGAATGAAGAAACAATGATATCATGGATAAATAGCGTGTGGTTCAAAAGAAAAAATCGTCTATTCAAACCCCGAGCTCTTTTGATAATGGACTCTATGAGAGCACATTTAAAAGAAACAGTTAAAAGGGCATGCAAAACATCCGGTGCAAAGCTGTCCATTATTCCTGGAGGATTGACAAAAAAATTACAACCATTAGATCTGGGCATAAATAGATCTTTTAAGTCTAAAGTAAGATATCATTGGGAGCAATGGATGTCCAGTGGCATTCATACTTACACAAAAAGCGGAAAACAACGTCGGGCTGCATATTCAGAAGTTTGCAGATGGGTAAAGCAAGCATGGGATGATGTAACTGAATCGACGATTAGGAATTGTTTCCAAAAATGCAGCATTATTGAACAAAAAAACGGAAACATAGAAGACCCTGAATCCGAAGCTGAAGATGAGAACTCCGAATTAAATAATGATGATTTTTTAAGCTTATTTGTATCCGATTCAGATTCCGAATTTAGTGGGTTTTCATCCGAAGGAGCGCAATAAAATATTTAGTATTAGCATTGCTTATTATTCTGCTTTATTATTTTTTTTTATTATTATTTTTTCCATCAATTGCCGATTGCTATTCAAAGTAAGTTTCAAATTATTTGCCTGTTGCTATTCAAAGTAAGTTTCAAATTATTTGCCTGTTGCTATTTAAAGTAAGTTTCAAATTATTAAATAACTACATAATATTTAATATTTTTCATATATGTTCTATGTTTCATGGATATTGTTTAAAACTGATAAATTGATTAGATTCATACCTCTAAAAACCGTATTTGGTGAAAATCTAAATTCGGTTTTTATATTTTGTTATTTCTCCAATAGATGGCAGAACTGAAATATTTGTTCAATTGCTCGTATTTTCAAGTTTAGCTATACACTTCACGTCCGGAGCTTCGCTCCCAATTATAGTAATAATAATGTAATAGATCGTTCTGTTTAATTATAAATATGCTTTATAAAATTTATAAAGTATCTGTTTATTTATATAATTTTAATTATTTGTTTAATTAAATCACTTCATATATTATAAATAATTTTAGCTTGAAATCCTTTTATTAATATACTGGAATGGTTATATGGAATCAAAAAGAAAACACAGTATAGAACTAGATCTGTGTAGAGATAAAACATCTAAATGAATTTTTATGAAAAATAAGACTTTTACATGAGATAGAAATTATGGAAAAAAAGGATAGAAAATATGATAGCTATCTTGCAAAACATTACTAAAAAAATTGCTCTTATTTTCGTTTGTATTTTTTCAATTATTTGTTAAATACCTAGTATAATATTTAAATATTTTTCATATATATTTTACTTTTTATAATTTTTTTTTTTATATATAACTTATGATATATTAGTCTTGTCTCAAATCCATATTTGGTATAAGTGCATATTCCAAGATCCGAGTTTTTTGCCTTATTATTTCTCCGACAGATGGCACAACTGAAGTGCTTGCTCAATTGCACGTATATTCTTTCTTTTCTATGCAATAGATCTTCCTGTAATATGCTTTATAAAATTTTACTTAATATCTGTTTTTTATAAATATGCTTTATAAAATTTTATTTAATTAAATCATTTCATATGTTATAAATAATTTTAGATAGCAATCTCATCTTATTGCTGGTATGTTAGAATTTACTGGATTAAAACACTGTGCAGAGATAAAAACAAATAAATAAACTTTTAATAAAAATAAATAAAATAAAGGAATAAATAAATTATGATAGATATCTTTAAAAATATTTAAATAATTTCATATTTGGTCAGAAAATAAATTTAAAGCCGTAAAACAGGAACGGCAATAGTGCGGATTATACGCCGGTGCGTATTATCTGCTGAAATTTTTTTATAAAGGCTAAAAATTGCGGCTGCGGGTTATACGCCGCCGCGGATTATAGGCCGGAAATTACGGTAATTGTTCATCTACTTGTCAAATGAAGCATTTTGTTGCGATTTACTGCAATGACAACAAGCAGCAAGTACTCTGGATTGATGCATGAACAACATGCCATAATGTTGCCTATAACATTAACACAAAAAGTGGCAAAATCATTTCTGGCATAAACCCATACATTGATATAATTTAATTCAGAAACAATTACCATATACATATATAGGGTTTAATCTAGAGCTAGCCAAAAAGCAAACTGGAAGTGCTTTTTGCCCCCCTTCCTTTTTTCCTAGATTAAACTCTACATATATACACACAATACATAAATGTTAGAGGGTTTAGACTCCTGCGAGTGATGCCCGCCAACTCCTGTTCAGGTTTTGCAGCCTCTAAAAACATAGTAATGTGCAACATTTTAAAAATATATTATCAGGTTACAGAAGATTGAATGATATTGTCACTATAAAGGCGGCTAATAAATTTTGTTCTCTTTTTTATAAAGTTTATTCGATATTAATACAGTGATTTTTTTAATGCAATTTTTAGTACCAGTACGAAAATTTTGAAATCAATCTCATTATTAGAAAGAGTAAAAATGCTGTGTCAAATGGTTTATTTCATTAAACATAAATAATATCAATGGATGTATAATTGCAATTTTTAGACATAAAATTTATATGTAAGCAACAGAGTCAGATAATATAGACGAACACGCGAACACCATTCGCAGAAAATTTTCAAAGTTTGCAGACAGTTTTGATGGGTCTTTTTTTTTACAAGTTTCTTTATTTAAAAAAGAAATTAACAAGATCACAGGCTCATACGAGTTAAAAACTTAAAAATATTGTAAATGCGGTGCTTATGCCAGAAAGGTGGGTACATTCCTTTTTTTTCCCCTCCTGCCAGGGCCGTTAGCAGAAACAGTGTAGCACCGACGCGGGTGCTGCAGATTATGTTAGGCTTTGCAGATTAATTTAACAGATTAAAATAAATTTTATGTTAAAAAATAAATGTTAAATGTTGATCTCTTTTTAAATAAAGTTTATTTGGTTGGGAATTTTAGCGAATGTTTATGTGCTTGTATATAACTTTTCATTTTTGCTGTTGGCGGCAATATAGGACTCGGGAGGAGCGCGGCATTTTTTTGCAGAAAATTTTAAAGACATTATTTGAGTTCGCAGACAGTTTTACATTTTATCTAAGTCTGGTAAGCAATTTCTTGGAATGCCTACGTCTCACAGAAGTTCCGGGAATATTATCTAAAACTTATTTTTCAGGATAAAAATTTGGGGACACTTTTTTCCTTTTCCCTTCCTATTTTCGATTTTTTGAGGAATTTCTGTGGGCAAAAATGATGCGTAGCATGTCATTTTTACAAAACTCCAATATTTTGTATAGTTACACTCTATGGTGCGCCCTCAGCATCGCTGACTGGTAATGGGGAAATTTCACCCAGGAGGAATGTTTTCTTTTGTGTATAACTGATAATGTTTATCTTGAAATCACCCAAAATCAATTCAGAATCGTTAAAATAATAGAAAATAATTTTTAATTACTGTTTTTAATAATGCATAAACGTAAAGAAAACCACGTGATACAAAAATGCGACAGGATTGGTTCTGATGTCATTTGCCGCTAAATTGAAATGCTTACGTTTTGCATGTATACTCAGGGGCGGATTTAAGGGGTCGCGATGGTCGCAATCGCGGGGGGCCCCGCATCCCAAGGGCCCCCAAACTTCTTTTAAGTTCAAAGAGAAATATGACGTTTTGATAAAATGATTTTCTGAGTGTTATTTTTTTAATTTTTCAGTTAATATTACAATATCATTTTCATGTAATAAATATAATTTTTTTCTATCATTTGCTACTACCAGAAATGGTTTAGTTTTCCCTTATCTTTTTTTTCGTTTATGAATTATCAGGACTGTGATCGTTTGTGGACGGATAGGGTGAGATTCAAAGAAACTTGGGTTGAGCCGAAAGGAGCATTGTTAGAGATTCTATGACGTTTTAATTATACAGATTGAGGGACTAATTAAATCATGGGCCATCAACTTGAGGCCCTTAATTTTGGGGGCCCCACACTTGATATGCAGTATTCATAAAGCTGATATTTTAAGTGAATTTTTACTTTGTTGCTGATTATCTATACTAATAAAAGAAAGTTTCGCTCTGTGTCTGCCTGTGTGTGTGTGTCTGTGTGTGATGGCTAGCATAATCTACCGCACGTAGAAGTCTGAACATTTGGATGAGAATAGTCTAAGCCAGTTCCTGATGCACCTGAGGCTCCGATTTTTAATATTTTAATACCTGAGCCTCCTGAGCCCTTCAAGTTTTTATGCCCTAAATTTTTAATAATTTGCCTCTTTTTTATCCGATTTTCTTCGTTTTTCGGGGCCTTTTGCCATTTAGTTATCCCTCTTTCTACGTTTCAGTTAAGATCCTGGCTCCCTGGGGATCGATATAGGGTCATGGAAGTTTTTGTGCTCTAAATTGTTAATAACTTGCCCTTCTTAATCCAATATTCGTTTTTGGTTCCATTTTTCAATTTGGTTATTCCCCAGATTATACATTCCAGTTAAGACCCTGGCCCCCTAGGACCTGGTCCAGAGGCCCTTGAACTTTTTGTCTGCCATGCATTTTTCACTCCCTAATTGTGTCGCCCTCTCAATGAATAACTTTAAAGTTGATTTTTGGATTCCTGTCCCCGGGCCAACACTCTCATATGTTTATCGGGGCCCTAAGCCCCTTTTTAATGCATCCCCCCATTTTTGCACATTTCTTTAAAATTTTATTCTAATTCGTACGCTATGCTCAATATCGTCTAATTGAAGATCAAAAGCGCAAAGTACTAGGGCCTTTTAACATGTTTTCATTTAAGGGCCCTGCTCTGAACTATTAGTTCACCTCTTTTGCATCTCCTATTAAAGCTTCCTTAAAAATGGTCCTATTCACTAGCTTTTTTCTCTAACAACTTCTTAGGTCCTCCAACTACTACATGAACCAGAAAACAATTTCTCAGATTTCAGCTACCACCAATTTTAAATATTAATGGCTTTCTTGGGGTCCTTGTTGCATCTTCTTTAAAAATAATCCATTTCGCTTGCAATTTTCTTTTACATAGTTCTTGGGTCCTCCGGCTGTTTTATAAACTACTAAAAAATTTCCTTATGTCCAACTACATTCGAGTTAAGATTGTGGTCCCCTGGGGCATATGGTACAGGGCCCCTTGAAGTTTTTGTGTCCTTAATTGTTAATAAATTGCCCCATATTAATCCGACCTTTGTTTTGAGGGAACTTTTCCATTTAGTTGTTCCCCCATTTCTACATTCCAGTTAAGGCCCTACGCCTTAAGGCCAACTTGGTTTTCGATTGGCTTCGGCGCGTGCGGAGCACTTCAGGTATGTGCTGCCTCAGACAAAGGCAACCTAGGTCACAGGTTCGTCCAGAAAGAGGCAGTGGCGTAGCCATGGAGGGGGTGGGGGTCCAAATGCTCTGGATACTAGTAATATTTTAAAGTTTTCTTCGTCTTGATTAATAGCAGAAAATTCTCTGATTAGATAAGGTGAATTGAATTTTACAAAATCACTGGTTTCCAGAGCATTTGGACCCCTAACCTGGTTACGCCACTGGAAAGAGATTTGTTGGGAACACACTCGACGCTGCCGAACGCACTGGGGCCCAGAAAAATTAAGTTCATTTGAAACACTTTATGATGCCGATGGCATTGGAGCACCGATTTTCGAAGATATAAAATCATACAAACTTTAATTTTGTTTAAGGTTATTATAATGGGCCCGCGCAATGCCGGACGGGTCAGCTAGTAATCAATATTTAATTATTGCACAAGTTTTATTATTGCATCGTAAGTGTTCATACTTTTTTCCTCTCATAAAATGCTCCACATCCAGATCAAAAATGACACATGACAATAAAATATATCATGACTGTCAAAGACAACATCCCCCATAGTTTTCCCCAATATGAATTTTTTCCATTTTAGCAGTCATTGTTTTGCTAATCGCAATTGTGAAAGTGCCACTTTTACATTTTTGGGACCATTTTTTATAGCATTCACTATTAAGACACACGCAATTACAAACCTACATGCAGATTAGTTAATTAAATTGGTGTTTAAAAAATATCTACCATATATATAAAAAATCCTAATGAAACGAATTTATGAAACGACTGATTGTATTTCACAGCTATTATTCCTAAAATATGTAACCTTTGGCGGTGAAATTAACACCAACTGTCCGTATTGATCCGCGTTTGTCAAAAATGGTATTAAAAATTAAAAATTTGATTTTGTTTTCGAGGAATTAATTTTTTTGCTAATTCAATAATTTTGCTAAACAATAATTTTGTAATGATGGCAACTAAATGACTCCATTTTTGTGGAAAAAAAGGGAGGAAAGGGAAAAATATAAGCATTATTAGATTTATTTTCTTTTTCGTCATTTTCAAATTGAAATTATCTTTTATTTCAATCGAAAGTGAAGACAATATTGTGATTAAATAATATTTTTCAGGAAAATTTGTAAAAATAATTCATTAAATAATAATAATAGTACGATTAAATAAATAATATTAGCCCCCGGTTTGCTATTTCTTTCTCCCAGCTTATTTTGTCTCCAATAAATAACGTTACCTTGTATACGCAAGCCGTAAAACAAAAGCCGATGTTTCATTGTGCGATTAAATACTCTACAGCATTTTTTGAAACTTTTAAGCATCGCACATTTTCAATCTTTATACCGTCGTATTGGGAAGAAAAAGTACTTTTTAATGCAATTTGTTTGAAAACTGCATCTCAATTTGTTTTTGAAATATTAATTTTTTTGTAGTTTTTAGCGACATTTGTTTCATTTTGGCAACTCAAGTACTCCATTTCTTGTGAAAGTAAAGCAAAAATTGCTGAAAAATAGCAATTATATCTTTTTGTTGCCATTTTCTCATAAAAATTGATAAAAAAATTAATTAAAATATGTGCTATTTTGAGAAAAATATAAATGAAGGATTTATGATAAAACATGGAGCTATTATAAACTATATTTAATTTTAAGTATCTATATTAATGCAAATGACGTCATTTTACATAAAATAAAAGCGTGTGCTCTAAGTCTTAAAACTTAAATATGTTTTGCAGTAGAGTCCCAATTATCTGAGTCCCATTTGACTGAGTTATTTTCTTCTGATGGACTGGTGGCTTCTATTATTATGAAACAGCCATTATAAATGAAGCGTTAGGTGAAGATGAAAGAGCAGTCGTAAAAAGTTAGAACTCTGATTTTCTGGTCAGAATGGAGAAGAAAAAATGGCCATAATTTGTTTTTTCAAAAAAAAAAAAAAATTATGGCCATTTTTTCCCCATTCTGACCAGAAAATCAGAGTTCTAACTTTTTACGACTGCTCTTTCATCTTCACCTAACGCTTCATTTATAATGGCTGTTTCATAATAATAGAAACCACTAGTCCACCAGAAGAAAATGAGCAATGGAAATGCCGGGGCGACACTAAATTCTGAAAAAGCAGAATTCCTGTTCTCTAGTTTTTTTTATTTATTTTAATCAAATTTTCCTCATTTCAAGATGCATTTTTTTCATATTTTATATTGTTGCCAACTTTAAAAACAGCGCAAAGAATAATATTTCATTTCAATTAAAAATTTATTTACACGTGACTATTATACGTTTGCAGTTGGCAGAGCCCCCTAGTATTTTTATAAAAATTCAGTGCAGACGGTTATAAAATAACTCGTGGAGCTTCGAATTCTTTTATATCCATAAAGCATTTGCCATTCTTTAAGCCCAGCTGTGTAACTAAAAGGAGAAAAATATAAAATTTAATTTGGTTATAATTGATGAATTTATTAGATTTCTGAAACTGTTTTATTAAAACATGAAATTAAAACTGCAAGCAAGATAATGGCATCCAGTGTAGGCCACTGCAGCCCCATGCATTAAAACCTCATACATTTATATCTTATTTCATGAAATAAATGAGCCAGAAACGAAAAGCAGCGAAAAGAGGTTTTGAGTTATAGCTCAGCAGATGCTGAAATATTGTCTCCTTAGTTTCTGATTAATTTTGGTTTGAATTATCATTTCATGTTCTTAAAAAATTGAAAGGAAAATAAGATTTTTAACACAGATTTTTAACACATAATTTTAGCACATTTATCCGTAACAGTATCCAAGTTAGTGTAAATTAATCTGATGTAATTTGAATATGAAATGAATTTCATGTAATTAATCGTTAAAGATTTTAATACATTTTCATTTATTTGTTAATAATTATTGTAATTTAGTTTTGAATAGCTATTATTTTAAAACTAGCTGACCCGCCGACATTGCATGGGCCCATGAAGAATGACTCTTAAATGAACCTCAAATTTGTATGATTTTATATCTTTAACACCATTTTGTCTGAATTTATATTTTTAAATGAAAAAATATTGAATTAAAAGTACATGCTATTTGGTATTTTATTTTCTGAGTAATTTGATTTTTTGAGTCTATGCTTAACAAAAGCGAGCGAAACCGTGATGAAGCACTCGGGTTTTTACTGATTTCGTCGAACTTTTCACACATTTTATTTTCACTGATTACATTACCGATTAGGAAAAGGTTTCAGCTTTAAGAACATATTTTTGCTTCGTCGGTGTCCTGGAGGGGCGAAACCGCAACGAAACACTAAAGTTTCTACAGATTTCGCCGAAATTTTCACAACATTTTATTTTGTAAAATATATTTCTACCCATCCGAACATCTCATAATTTTTGTAGGTGATCTAAATCTACTAAGATTCTCTAAAAAGTGTTTCGAATATGTCTTCCGTTTTTAACTTTAGTAAGCGGTTTGGCCGATGTAAATTAATATGATAAAATTCACCACCAGCCAGGAATTCCTTCTTTTCGATGTTCATTTTCTCATGATGCGTAAATAACGCTTGCTTTTTCCCTCTCGTTGACCGAGATGAACTTTTAATGAGAGTGTGTTGCGATTGTTAATGTATAACTCAGCTTATAAGTAGATATTTTAGAATTCTGAGTCTCAGATGTATCAGGAGAGGCCTTGGACTACCCTCACAAAACTTTTCCGCTTTGTACGTGCGGTAGATTTTGCTAGTCATCGCGAATACACACACACAGAGTGAAACTTTCTTTTATTTGTATAGATTATAAATATACCTAATTTTTCAAGATGGAAGGGGGGCCCCAAAAAGTTCCAGTGAGAAGGGCCCCTCACTTCATAAATCCGCCCCTGTGTATACTTTCTCTTCCTATTTGCAATCTCGTTTCATCTGTTTCTTAAAATTTATTTAACGTTATGAACTTCAAATTTGCGAAAAAGTAAGATCTATCTTAACATAAAATATATCGTTTATTTTTTATTTTCATTAAAATCTTGATTTGAAAATGCCGATTTTGGCCAGATTTGAAGGGCACACACACAGTAAGAAAAGTTCATAATAATTATATGGGAGCAATTGATGGTTTGTTTATATTTTATAAAATATTACTTAACACTTTTATTAAAAACATACTATAGGGAAAAAATTTAAATGAGCTCAAGTTGGGACAAAAGGTTGCAACATACAATATTGCAGACTATGGATCATTTTCTTAAAACTACTGCACAACTTTTAATACCATATTTATTGTCACATTAAATAATAAACAGGAAATCAATCTAATTTTTCAGATTTATTCAATTTTCTATTTAACAAACACAGAACCAAGAGTGGCTTGTTTAAATAATTTAGTTTTTCATGAAGTCGATACTACTTTTCTTTCTTTCTTTTCTTTTTTTTTTTTTTTTTTTTTGGCTACTAAAACTTGAATAGTTAGTTTTTCTTTTGTTAATGAGTTAAAAAATAATCTGAAAAATTACAAATAATTATATTTATAATCTGAATACCCTCTAAAATATTTTTAAATAAAATTTCATTTTAGATATCAGCATTTTTAATTTTAGAAGTTCCTAAAAGAAATATGGAACAAAATTATCTTTTAGACATAAATGTTTAATGGATACTTTCCACATTAAAAAATAAAATAATTATTCACAAAACATAAGTATATTAAATCCCCCAGTAGCAGAAACAGTGCAGCACGGCAGCGGGTGCTGCAGATTATTTTAAACCTTGCAGATTAATCCAACAGCTCAAAAAGAAATGCTGGGTTTAAAAAATAGCTGAAATTTACTTTGTCTCTAGATTTATGGTATTTTTTGTATCCTTTTATTATATTTTCTTTATAAATGGAGATTTTGTTTATTTTATGGGATTATATTATTTCTTATGATGATAGTAAGCTTAGTCTAGCATTGTTAGGTCACAGATAAATTTTAATTTGCTGCAGACTGATGCAGAAAATTCTGCTTCTGGGTTAAATCCTTTAAATATTTTTACTTTGTTTAAAACCTGCAAACACTATCCAATGAAGTTCTAAATTAAAAATAACGGATAACTATATGCACCATATAACACTGTGTTTCTTGCAAATTCTTTTGCTGCCATCTACCAGCACTTAATATAAACAAACTTTATGTTGTAATCATACTTTTTATTTAATTCATATTATCAGATTTGAAGGCGTTGCAAATAAAATTTCTTATTCTCATTAGAATTGAAACAAAGACTGTATAACACAGTGCTAAGAACATATTTTAATTATCTTGCAGATAAAATTAGGAATTTTAACATAGTAAATTTGTAGCGAAAAAAAAAAATTTACTTTAAAAAACAACGCAGATTAAAATAATTAAAAATTTGCTGTTTAGTGTATTACAGAATAATTCAAAATTAGTTTTTGAGTAGTAAAATAATGTATATCAATATAGAGCAAAGAATAATATGCAAAAAAAAAAAAAAAAAAAAAAACCTTCTACTCAGTAATATGAATATGTAAAATATTTTAGGAACACTAAAAAAGTGCTTCTCAGGCAAATTTACTATACTATTTGTGCAACATGACACTGTACAATATTTAACACACGTTGCTACTCATTTTTACACAGAAAATTTAAAAACATATAAGAAATATGTCAAACACTTAAACGAGCAACGTAGAATGACAATGTTTACATGGCGAATGACATCACAGCCACTTTTGCCAGAAATGCAGTGTTTTCCTGCCAAAACAAAAACTGCAATTTTAAAATTAATTCAGTGAATTATTAAAGCTTCAAATATACATAAAATGGTATCAATTTTTTTGATTTTTTGTGTTCTTATACATAAAAGTAAAAATGAAAATCATGAAATTTTCCCATTGGTGTTAGTTTCTAGTTTCAACACCAAACGTTCCATATTTTAGAAACATAATCAGTCATTTCATAAATTTATTTCATTAGGATTTTATATAAGATAGAGTAGATAGATAATTTGGTCCAACTACATAAAACTGTTTTTTTTCTTAGTATATCATATTTGTTTTACATAATACAGCATAATACTTACACGAGTTGGATGTATTTCATCATGCAAGGAAGCATGTACTTGTCCATGAATTTCTTCATTTTCTGGATCAAAATTGAAGCTTTGAAGATGTGAGGATTTTAAATGGATTTCACCGCGTTTAATTAATTTGGGATTACTTGAGAAAAAAACAGTTATGTCATAAAATGAAGCCATATTTTAGAAGAACAATGCCACTTTTATAACTTCAATCGATTCTTTTTTCTTCTTTACAAGTTCTTTTCATAAACACGTCAAAACTTTCCAGGATCTGTTAGTAGAAGAAATAAGCAAAATATAATTAAGTAGAAGAATGTGAACATTTTGTATATAATAAAAATCAATCATTAAAAGGAAAACAATACTATTTAAATCCAGTAGACTCTAGACCAGGAGGCGGCAATACATAAATACAATCACCTCATCAAGTTCACGGCTCAAATTCCAGAAATAGTTAAAACTTGATTTGCATATTAAAACGCATCGGTCTGCCAAATCATATTTTGATGGAAAACACCTGAAAGCCCTATTTTAGCGATTGACTCGTAGGTTTACTATTGTGTTTTCCCGCTCCCAATCTATGCTTTCATATTTTTGGGTGCAGGAAAACACAATGGTAAACCTACTGGTGTATCAGTTTATTAAATTAAGTAATTTTGAAGATCTGACCAATCTTTTCCCAACCAACCAAAACATCCCTAGTGACCCACAGTTTGGAAACAACTGCAATAAGACATAAAATTGAAAATTTTTGATTTATACCAGACAATCTTTTTTCAGCGTTCATTCTTATAAACATTTTTTAATGCACAAGATTAAAATCAGAACTAAATTAGCGAATAGAGAACGACAAAGAGAAATTTTCTGAAATACTTTTCTTATCCAGTTAATATGGAAAAACATAGAAAACAGTGATCTATCATTAGCAAAGGTATATTGAATTACTTTAAGAGATAGCACAAGCAATGAAATTTTAGAAATGTTACTACTTCATCATACATGTTTTTTATAATAAGGGGTGAGTTATGAAAAAATAGTAAAAGCTAAATTTTTATTGGTTATTTTTTTATAAACCAAAAACACTGAAAGGTGTCTATTACTGGCATATGTACCCTATATACAAAACACAGAGTACAATATTTTATTTCTTTTCACACTGTAATGATGATAAGCAGAGTCTGATCAAGCTAAAGACAGGCCAAGGGCCTGGTGATTCATTCGAAGTTTCTATTACCTAACAATAACATAAAGTAAATATGCAACATATAAAACTAAATGTGGTTATATACATTTGTTCATTAAAACAGTATCCTGTGAAAAATCTTTTCACAAATTTGTGATAACGTTTTTAATAATAATAAGTATAAAAAACTGCACACAATTTCCACAAAAACAGGACGCTGTGAAAAAAAACTGGACCCATTCAAATCTATTCAACATCAAATTACTTCTAAATAAAGCGAAAGTAGGTTTTTTTGGACTGACTAGTCTGTAAACATCACCCTTGTTTTCAAACACAATGTGAACAACTGCTATGTATTTAAGCTTGCTTCCAGCATGTTAATGTAAAAATGAAAAACACACTAAAGCTGTAAAAATATGAAATTGGATGAAATTAAAATATAAACTTCTGCATAAATAAAAAAAAGATAAATCTCGACTTAATGCAAACATCACCCTTGTTTTGTGATTCAGCCGTAAACAATGAAATAAATAAATCAAACTGGGAAAAGATAAAAACAGAAATTCAGTGAAATTTATACAAAAATTAATGTAGATTATGTCTCAATACCATAGATTCCAATTAAAAGTAATTAAATCATTATTACACGTTGAAGAAAAGCATCCAAATATTGAAGATATCACCCATTCATAGCCGCAAAAAAAAAAAAAAAATAAATAATAATAATAATAAATATATATATATATATATATATAAAGCGAAAATGATAATGGATAACAATCTTTGAAATATTAATATTCAAAAACTAAATAAGGTACATTCATAAAACACAGGATAAAATCACAGATTTCTTATCACACTGAAATTATAATGTTATCAGACCCTGATGAAAACAAAAAAAGGCTCAGGGCTTGTTCATGTATTTGGAGCCCACCTTACTATTCTGTCACAAAAAGTTAATATTTTTCGATGGCTTAAAATAGATGAACATAAATACATTAATAAATAAATATTTTGTTTTTATTTTAGCCTCTAAAAATACAAAATATAGATCATAATCAGTAAAAATACAGTAAGTCAAAATACACTTAAAACAGCTTTATGGAGAGTAGCAACCTTTCAAAATTTGTTACGAAGGGGAAAAATTCTTTTATTAAACATTGAAAATTACGATTTTCTATTAAAAACTTGCGATCCCTGATCAGCTGAAATCACAGTTTGGTGATAGTTAGAAAAGTTTCTTAAAAAAATAAAACATTGTTTTAGTTGTAAGTACACTAACTTGCTTAATAGTACTATGTATTTTCATCATTTTTATACATTGAAATAGAATTAATGTGCGGCTTTTAACAATAAGAAAATAAATTAATAGCCACACATTACGAAAGCCCTGGTTTTCTATAACATCAAAAGTACAAATCAAAATATACATTCTAAGGAATTTCTATTCACTCATAGTCACAGAGTTACTAAGACAAATTTTATAGATAAATGCTAATGGATAACTCTGCACAGTTGTTTTAATATTTTACGTATTTTGAAAAGCTTATTGATGGCATGAAAATACATACGATAACGAAATGAAGCAACATTTAAAACTTAAATACAGAAAAGTAGCATAGTTCACGTGAAAAAGTAAGTTAGAAAGCAAAAATAATAAGTAGACTTTATTAAAATATCAAATCTCTCATAAATTAAAAGAGAAAAACATCTTAAATTAATGTAAACATCACTCTTGACAAACGATTCAGACATAAACAATAAAGTAAATGAATCAAACTACAAAAAAAGACTCAGAAATATAATGCGATTCACATAAAATTAATGCAGAGTATGTCTGAATGCTATAAATACCAATTACAAATAATTAAAACATATAAAAAGACCCATCAGAATATCCAAACTATCGCTCAGTCATGGCCGCCATTACTGCTCTTACGGAGCTTAGCTAAACAGTTTTTAATTAATTCTAAAAAAATGAAGAAAAAAATCAAAAGTTTAGTGACTTCTTTATAAAAGTCATACCTTTAACTATGTAGAAAAATGCTTTTAAAGGCTTAAAAATAATAATTAACAGCTGTAAAAAATTATTTATTATATCCCTACCTTAAATTAACAGGCAATTCAATTTGTTTATGCCCAGCGGCGTATATCAAAACATACAACATAAATAAATTGAGAGTTTTAAGTGAAAGCACAGAAACAGATTTGTAGAGTTTTGATTTCAATGAGAAACTTACGTGTAATACAAAAAACCTACACATAAAATCAAATGACATAAAATGGTTAACCCTAATGGTTGATTATGTCGGCACGTGTAAGTATATGATGAGCATTTATCTTTAATGTGTATGAAAACTGTTAAGGCGTTTTTGCTAAATCTCTATATTACTAAATGTTTAATGAGAACTAAATACATGATGCTAAACGATGAATCTATCAAAATTAAAAAAAAATCGGGCGTGACCCATGAGCGTACGTTATGTATAGAGTAGTGTTCGAGGATAGATATCTTTGTTTCTGTTGATATAATTTAATAATTAACATAATGAAATAAAGATATCTATTTATATGTGAAGTGTATGAAAGGTTCTAATTTTTTTAATTTTTGGCTGTTACCATTCCGTTCCGTAGAATAGAATAAGCAACAGCATTCCTAGAATCAATATTGCATGAGTCTTTCAGAATGGCTCAACTGGAGAATGACCGGTTATTTATACCTTTTTTCGGTAGGTTGATTTGTTGATTAATTGCCGAATTGTGCAGCGTTCTGAATTCGCGATTCCAGCACTTGAATACGTCCTCTGGTGAAATTGTCAAGAAATATCTCTGAGTCGGCAAACATTTTGCAAGCCCATTATTAAACGACATTGAAAACGTGTATGTTTTTCAACGCTAAAAACTGTTTTCTTTGTGTGTGTATAATTTACATTTACAATGGATAATGTTTACTGCAGTGTTTCCCAGTCTAATACTCGTTTATTTGATCATACAAGAGCCAATTATCCACTCTAAAGGATTATTAATATACACCTTCGTGAAGATTGGATTCGAGTGTTGAAAATCGGCAAGAAAGTATGAAAACGCATGGACGTTTGCGGCATGCATTTTCAGCCTAAGATTTTTTTCCCACGAGGTAAGAAAACTAAATATATTTTATATATTGCTTTGTTAATTTAATTTTCACATTAAAAATTAATAATATGCCACTTGTTTATAATTTTTTTAATGTGGAAATCAGGCTTGACAGGATTTTGATACATGACCTGAAAAAAGGTATTGCAAATAAAATTTCTGTTTTACGAGCGCGATTTTTAATTAAGTTGAAGTTTTAAATTGGGATATCTGATTGTAGTTTCTTGCTTGCCCTTTTAGTGAATTAAAATTTTTATATAAATATTTCAAGAGAGTACATGTAAGCAGCGATTGATTAAAAAAGATATAGACAGGTTCTGGAATGCTACAATTGAAAAGTTCATGTACTATATATTTGTGATACTAACATTAGTAAATAACGGTATGAGAAACATAAATTATGCACAATAACTGTTTTTAATTTTAAATCTGATAAGTTCTATCTCAAATCTTTTTGATATAAATATTAAAACTTACTAAATTAAAAAAAAATATTAATGAAAATGAAGTATTTTCTTATCTAAATATTAAATCTGAAATTTCATTGTTGTAATTACATATGACATTTTAAAATATGTCTGCAAATTTGTTCAGCTGCCTGTCAATGCATAAACATTATTCAGTCATGCTGTATAATATTAATTTTTCATCTCTAAACCATTTAATTTATAGATTAAAAGAGATATAAGAGTAATATAAAGAGTTAATGTATTATAATATCAAAATTCTTTATATAAGAAACTTCATTACAAAAGTGCTAAGCCATTTTTGCTTGTAGCATTATACTAAAACATTAATATGTAAACTTTCCCATTTCTTAGATTTGAAATAAACTTATTTCTAAAGAAAGAAGAACCGCAAACTGTTCAGAGCCTGCATTGCAAATGTTTTGGGATGATTCAATTCTCTTTGATACCAGTACTTGGGATGATTGTCCTACATCCTTCGTCAGTGGTTCAAAAGCCATAAAAAAGGAAAGGTAGCTGGCAACCTCCAGCTCTACATATCCATTTAATCTGTCAACATCCATCTCAAGAGTGAAAAGGACTACAAGAAAAAACTTTCTTGTTCTTGTAAAGACTGTTTAGATGACAATAACACACTACGAAATATAAATTGTAAATAAAGGCAAACGCCTGGAGAATTTCTAGAGCGGGTAGCGCCTGACATATTGTCTGGCCGCTCACTCGGGAATTTCCCCCTGGTTTTGCTATATTTACATATTTAAAAAATATATAAACAAGTAAGTACAAGAAAGAAAACAGGTACGTAAATTTAAATATAATGTTGTTTATTCAATTTAAGATAACATTAAGTGAATTATTCAATTATTTAAAAGTATTATAAAAAAGTCCAAAATTTAAAAATCATCTTCTACATTATAGTCTTTTTCGAATATTTCAAAAGGCATAGCATCAACCCTAGCGATGACTTTTAACACTCTGACGTATTAGGTCACCAATGCACAGAATATTCATTGGAATTCTAATCCATGTATAGTTCCTTTGATTATCTACTTTACATCTATTTTCATGTAAACTGGCATGCAAAGAAAACTTTTGTATAATATACAGTAATGAAGAAAGTCGAGTTTTAAATAAATTAAGAGTTAGGTTTGTAATTTTTTTTTTTTTTTTTTTTTGATCTGTTACAATTTTTACATATTCTTCATCAAGTTGATTTTTGCATTTTATTGGATCCTCTGCCTCCCAACATAATTGTTTCTGTGCCTCATAAGCTTTCATTTCCAAGAATTACGTCACTTGAACTGTCTTTAATTTTATCATATTCAACTTCAAAGTCCAACTCCTCTGAAAATAAGAAATTATAGCATATTATATTAAATCAAATCTTAGTACCAAATAAAAATAAAACACATTTTATAAAGCACTTTTATAAATTTTGTATTTAAATGACTTGGAGGGAAGAAAAAGAAGGTAGACAGCTATGTATAAAATAAAATGGTACTACTTAGTTATTCCGTCGACCAATTTCGCCAAATTATATAAATCACCAAATTATACAAATTGACATAATATTTATTTTAAATAACGAAAGAACAAATAAGTTAGTATAACATTAATAAATATACAAATAAAACGTCGAAATAAAAATCACGATGACGTAAACACATGTAACTTGCTTAAAGTCAAGTGAATGTGACATTTACGATCAACCATTATTAGCATTTAATCTTATAGTTTGGCGATAGATTTTTGGTCAACAGGATAACTAAGTAGTACCAATAAAACTAATTTTGAGGTACTTATAAATAATTCTTTAACATGTATTCATAACCTTTTATCCTAAACATACATTTAAAATTTATACCTGTTGTCTGATTTTTAATCATTTATCCTTTTCAGAATAATAATCTTACTCTGATCTTAATATCATCTGACAACCTCTTGTGGCCAAAAAAGTGTCATTGAGTGCATGTTGAGCGTTTTTAACATCACATTTCTCTAGCCAAATTTTTTTGTTGATGTCCGATGATAGTATTTGGCTTCCTCTACTTCAGTAGAACTTATAAATTAGAAATGGTGCTATATATATTAAGATTTTCTATCGTAAGTATACATATCTTCAGATCTTTTATTCTAATTTTCATGAAAATTATTGGTTTAAAATATGTTTAACTTAAAAGAAGTTTGATAGATATATTATTGTAGGCTGTGTATAGTGATAATTATTCTTTTTTTAATATTGCAAAAGTGTTAAAAATAGAAAATAATATATTCTAGTAAAATATGCAAGAAATCTTCACTTGCCTAGATATGATGAAATTGAAGCTGTAAATATAAGATGTTTTTATGAAGCAATATGTTCGAGATCCTTTTTTAATGGTTTTCATTGATTCTAATGTCAGAGAGTATTCCTAAGTAATAGACCAGTTCGTTAGGTGGCAACGAGTCACGTGATGTCCATATTTTTCCATGTTTTTGACGTCATCACCGCTAATGGAGCGGGAGATTTGGTGATTTTCTTGGCGATTTTCTGGCAACCTCGTATACTTTTGTTGACATACTAAAATTGTAAACAAGAAGCTATTAACCAGGATAATAGCTTATAAAAAACATTATGTAAGATAATATATTTAAGAATATTAATAAAAGCAGTGTTACAAATTATCACCTAAATAATTATTAAATATACAGTGGATAAAAAGGTTCCATTAGCAGCTATAATCATATAATAAAAAAATGATTTTTCACTCAAGATTATTTATTATAAAGTAAATGAAAATTTGTAGTTACAAAAAATATAACGATTGATTGACATATTGCGAACGGAAACTTCCATATTTATTAAATGTTTCAATCGTAACGCCTATTGTATATATGTATTATATATATAGGGTAGATGTGCCAGTAATGGACACCCCTTGATGTTTTTGTTTCATAAAAAAATAACTAATAAATATTTAGCTTTAATTATTTTTTTTATAATTCCCCCTTGTATGTTTTATAAAACTGGGTTATTGTTGACACTTTTAATCAAACCAATCAGGAAGCAGAAAATAATGAGCGTGTTCAGAGGTGCACTTTGCGCCGCGCGCGCGCTCAGAAGTTTATGCCATGGAGTAGGTCTTATCGAAGAAAGGAATTTTAACATAATTCAATTATTTCATTATTTTTATGGTTCAAAAAAGGTAAAACCAACGACTATATTTCTTCATCCTTCCAAAGCATGGTTTTCGTAACAGGAATACATGCCTATGTTCACTCAGATAAAATCTAAAATAGTCGGGAAAAATATCACGTGACCTTCTTTATCTACTTTAGCCCATTTAGCATTTAAAATTAGTTAACCAACCGCACGCAAACTCCGCGCGAGCTGCTCAAAAAAATTGTGTGGGCGATTTGATCACGTGATTGTGCGTTTTCTGCTTATGTGTTATTGGTTGTGCTTTGTTTGGTAGGTTGATTGATACAATTTAAGAATTCAACTGGTGATCTAAAAATTTTAACTTTTTAACAATTTTCTTTTTATTTATTTAAAAATGATTTATCAGTTGATTTATATCTTCTGTCATAAATAGAATGCTGTTAGTAAACCAAGATTCTGATATCAACATATGAGATTTGTTTGTAATCTACTATACTGGATGGATTTCAATGGAATTTGCACTGTTAGTTAGACAGTTTTTCAGAGTAGGTTTTAATATATATATTTCTTATTTTATGATTGCATATTTTAATACCGTGTGGATAACAGACCAAAATACATCATAAAACATGAGAAATAAATGGCATTCAAAATTCTGTTAGTATAAGCAAAATACTTACTTATACTTTCAGTAAAAAATTTATAAACATTCTAATCATACTTTATTCATTACAAACTAGGCAGCAGACCTATATATTTTATCTCTTTAAAAAATATATGTACAGATATTTTTAGTTAAAATAATTTACAACTATTACATTTTATTTTTATAATGTTCAAAGTAGAATATGATTTCTAGCCTAGTCTGGATAAAAATTCACTCGTAAAGTACTCAAAAAAAAAAAAAAAAAAAAAAAGGAATTTTTCGCACAATATATATTATTTTTTCATTTGGATTTGCTTAATGTTTATATCATTATACATATACATACTACATATATAATCACTTAGAAACAAAACTTTGAATATTTAAAAGGCGTTCAGATCTAAAACTTTCATCTCGAAATACCTCATTTTCTCACATTTAAATGAGTATTTTATTATTATAATAAAAATACACGTGCCTCTGTATAACAAAAATAAAAAATATATCTTCATCAAAAATATCTTATTCATTATGAAAAATATAAAACAACCAATAAACAAAACAAAAAAAAAATTGTGACACAATGTGGGACTGGAGGGATTCGAACCCACAATCTCTGGTCTCGAGTTCACTGCCTTATCCATTCGGCCATCTAGCACACGTTCCTTTTGCAACAAAATATCTTTATAATTAGCACCTTAATTAATCAAATCCATGATCTGTTCCTGAACATACTACGTGTTATTCCATACATGATATGGACCCACTCCATGTTCCTGTCTCCTGAGCTCGCGCGCGTAACGCGCGTGCTTCTTGAACACACTCAATGTTTCAAAGTTTCGCTGTTTTTCTGTGAAAATCTTAATGAAGAGGCTAAGAGTTGGCTTCGTTTAATCAATTTATATATTATTTATTTTCTTGCAAAATTTGAATGTTTTTGTTTGAGTAGCGATAGAAAACTTTGAATTTTATATACCAATGGCCATTTACAAAATTTCATTTATTTTTAAGATTTTAAGAGGGGTGTCCATTACTGGGATGGTTAATTAGTCATTTTCCAGTAGTGGACACCCCATGTAGACATTGCTAAAAATGCAATTTTAGTAATGTTTATAGTGCATAAAATACTTTGGCTTAACTGCAAACCTAAATAATCAAATTTAATTTTTAAATTATACTTACCAAAATGTAATTAACACCACAACTTTTATAAATGGCTGCTTTTAAGTTATTTTATGAGATTTTATGAAATTTCAATATTTTATTTTATTTATTATTATTATTTTTTTATGTAGTACATATACCTTGCATATTTTATAATCCGGCAATCAAACCATCCAGGAAGCAAAAAATATTGTTTAAGAGCACAGTCAAAGAGGGGCTCATAGGGCTTAATCACTCACCGTTTAAATAAAAACAATTAAGTTACAGAAGCTATTAAAAATCTATTTTCTGTCTTAAATGTTTCCTTATTTAAAAAAAAAAAAAAAAAATGTAATACTATTAATGAAAGTTACAGGTAATATTCATGAAACTATAGTAAATCTGCAGATCATTGGCCTCAAACATCAGTACTACAGTTTTATTTTGAAATTATTTTATTTAGTATTTAAAATATTCAACTCACAATATCATTTCTTTCATATTTGTAATATTAATTATTATAAATGATATATCAAGTAGAGTCTGGAAGATTGTTAAAAATAGTGACACAAAACTAAACATTTAAAAATAGTGCCACAAAACTAAACATTAATATTCCAAAACTTTTTTTTTAATGACCCTTTAAATCCACCACTGTTACAATAATTTGATAGCTGTAATTGCCTGATATTTAGTATTTTAATCTATCCATCTAAAATAATTAAAACATCGATCTTCTGATAATTTCAATAATTGATACAAACAATAAATGATTATCACAAATACTTTATTAATTACTGGTATCCTAAATGTTAAATTTATTTGAAAATAACTATTTTGTTTCATTAGTATGTATTCATTAAATTCTGGTTCTAAATAGTCATAAAAACAATTATATTTATTACTTTTTATGGGGTGTCCATTACTGGAACAGAGGGTGTCCACTACTGGGCCAGAAGGTGTCCATTACTGGGCTTTTGATATATTTCTGTTATTTAAAATTAAATTTCTATTCATATTGGGAAATGAGGCTATAAGAATGGTTAAATATTGTCGATAGATTAATATAATATTGAAAAAACTGGAATATAATAATTTTAACTATTAATAAAAAAATAATTTTTAAAGAAATTCCTTAAGGGTGTCCATTACTGGCACATCTACCCTATATATATATATAACCGTATTTTAAAATACTAGGCTGTAATGTCAAACCAGGATGCATTTTTTTTATTAATAATAATAAAAGCATGACACACAGAAATTGTATTGTATTTAAATTTCTTGTTATTTCTTTATTTTACTGTATTAGAATTTATCAAATTACAAAACTAATTAAATACTAATGTAAAATCAATACTTAAAATAAATGATATAATTCAAGAAATTGAGCATACATTAATATTCATTAGCAATATTCACAAGTCATGAAATGTCAGCTTTTTAGCTTTTCCTTTACAGCATTTATCACTGCTCTAAAAAATTAAGCATTCTTTTAATATATTAATTAACATTGACAAATTGAATGTGTGCTGTAGATGTTTCTTAAAATAAATCTGATGGCACATTTGAAACTCTGAAAAATGTTTTGAAAGTTTTTACAGATTATGTTTGTTGTGTTTTCACAGATTTATTTTACTTTAAAGTTTATTATTAATTGTTAAGTTAATAGAAAACTAATGTACTAAAACTTGTTAAGACAAAATCGCTAGAGACGAAGGGAAATTTTCATTTTAGATAGATTTCACTCAGCAAATATAATTATATGGTATTTCTTTCACCAGAGCCATGAAATTTTTGTATATAATGAAAAGACTGTCTTTACCAAAATCCTGCACTAATGAATGGTCTCCTAATACACAATAAAAACACTGGAGAGTAAGTTTTTTTTTTTTTTTTTTTTTTAAGTACCGGACTCTATAAACTCGGCCCCTAAAATAGACGCCGTACCCGACTCGACCAGATAAAATGAATCCAAACTTTGAAATCGGCCGGGTCAGCAGAATTAGTACAGTTTTTTTGCTGAGCCAGGTTGGGAGATAAACAAAATAAACGGTCCTGACCAATATAACAAATTAAGTGGGACGACTTCCGCAACATAAATATTGGGCCATTTTGCGCATGCAAAAACACCGGCTCGTTAATGTAAATCCTAAGAAAGATATTTTTTTAAAAATATGTCGTTCGCATTCCATTATTTTTAAATGATCTTTTTTGCATTGGATAGCTGAGGTCGGTCTCTACAAAGAGTCATTTTTACTTTTTTGATTGTGTTTATAGGTTTTTTTTTTTTTTTTTACTAGAATACTTTCCCTTATGAAACTGATTCTGAAAATCAAAGTATACTACGAAAAAACATCTGTAAACAAAATCGAAAAAGGGTCGAGATTGACCTCAGCTATTTGACGCAAAAAAAATAAATCATTTAAGCATATTGAAATGCGAACCATGTATTTAAAAAAAAATTCTTCCATACGATTAACATTAGCGAACGGCCGTTTACCCTTGAGGGAAGTAGCTGATCCATAGGGGAAAAAAATCGGCCCGGCCCGTACAAAAAATAAATTAATTAATTAATTAATGGCCCAGCATAAAAGTTAAAAGTTTGGCCTGGCCCGGAAAACATTTAAAATCTCAGCTTGATTCGACTAAATTTCTTCAAAACATTGATTTTTACGCTGATATGGTTAAAAATTGTTTCGTAGGAAGAGTTCTCAACAAAAATACTTATTTTATCTTTTTTTTTAATGTTTATAATCTTTATTTTTAAAGAAGCACCTAATAAAATCACTCAAGTACTCATTTATAACTAATAAACAAACGTAATTTTGTCAAAAAAAAAATGGCCATAATTTTTTTTGCAAAAAAAAATTATGACCATTTTTTCCCTCCCATTCGGACCAGAAAATCAGAGTTCTAACTTTTTACGATTGCTCTTTCATCTTCACCTAACACTTCATTTATAATGGCTGTTTCATAATAATGGAAGCCATCAGTCCATCAGAAGAAAATAACTCGGTGGAAGCAGAAACTCGGATAGGCGGGACTCGGTAAATTGGGACTGTACTGAATATGTCATTTTAAAAATGATCTTTAGAATATTTTTGTTGATGTTCAGAGGGACCACCCCCTTGGATCTGCCACTGTAGATTATGTAGTTCAGTGTTACATATTTTAAATTTTAAAATGAGTCGTCTATTATAAAATTAGTAAAATTCTTTTTGTAAATAAACTTTGTGGAAGAGGGGGGTGGGGGGGGATACACCAAAATCCATGTTTGAGCCGGGTGCAAAAAAGGCTAGTTTCGGCCCTGCAGTTATCAATAGGTGAACTGCTAAAAAAAAAAGAAAGAAAGAAAACAGGAGTGTTTCTAGTTATCCTAAAGTGTTTTCGGCAGTGTGAGATCTGCACGGGCCGGCTTTTAGGCACGGGTCATACTCTTTTCTGAAGGTTCTGTCCGGGCCGGGTTAAGGCATTACTTTTTTCCTGAAAGATCGGGCCGGGCCGGACCTAACTTATTTTTTCTGTACAGAGCCCGGACTGGTTTCATTCCTAGTCTTCATGATCCAAAATTTTCAGTCCTAGTTTTGACAAAGCCCGTATGAAAATTATTGTCTTGTCGTGGCCTGGTCCGTTCAAAGGTCAGTAAAATTAGGCCTGGACCAAAAATGTTTGCAAAAAATGCATACATTTTTAAATCGCCATTATTCTACAATTAAACATTAAAATTTATATTCTTTTTAAAGAGTAGTAGATTTCATACGCTTATTAAAATATAGCTAAGTTAAAATATAGTAAAACGAGTGAAAAGAACCTGCCTATGACGGAATCCTGTTTTAAACTGAATAACATATTGAGGATCTTGTCTATAACGCTTTTTTTTTTCTTTTTTATACAATTCTGTCTTAGCAGATTTTACTGTATAACATTTTTCAGATTTTTAACACTTCAATGCATAGAATATGGATTAACAAAAGTAATGATAACTGAAACATTTACATACAAGAAATAGAGACTCATTAAAAAAATAAATATCACAGCCTGCGGCACTTCATCAATGTTTTGTAGAAATTCAGTCGGGTTGGGCCGAGATTTTAACTTTTCCAAGCCAGTCTTAGGCCGAACTTTCAACTGTTATATTGTGCCGGGCCGAACTTTTAAATTTTTTACTGGGTTGGGCCAATATTTCTTTTGTACGGGCCGGACCGAACTTTTAATTTTTGTATCGGGCTGGTCCGTGCCGATTTTTTTCTGCGAGTCGGGCAGTCCCGGGTCGAATTTTTTTCTACGAGTCGGGCAGTCCCGACCTAGAAATTTCGGGCCGGGCCCGGAAATTTCGGTCCGTGCAGACCTCTAAGTGTCTCTATACGATATTTCAAGACCTCTAAAATCTGGAAAAGCTGCGGCCGAAACGATTCCGGAATTGAGATTGTACAAATATCAGTTCCTTGGGTGCGGCGCTTACGTCGATAAACATTTTTTAAAACAGATTTTCATTGGTGTGGCACTTACGGTGGGTATTCCCGAAAATACTGTATATATCATTTTCTTTTTTCTGGGCACTGTTTTAATTCCATATTCAGTAGAACAGGAAAATAAAAATGGGAAATATAATAATTAATTTAATATGCTATCTCAAAAAATGCATTTTTCAAATTCTTTTATTAAAAAATTGATTGTTATTTACTTTTATATTTAAATTTTTTATATATTTCTTTTAAAAAATCCTTTTTGGACCCAGAATTTGTAAATTTGTTTACATTCATTAAGCAATGTGAATTATAGAAAATTGTGGATTATAGATCCTTGACTGTATTTTATTACTATAATAATAGTTCTTTGAGAAAAACTGTATTTTTTGTTAGTTAGGCACAGTTGATAAATTGACAAATAGTGTTCTCGTCACAATCATTTGTACTGCATTCATTTCATTTAAAATATAAATCTTTCACTCATTTTATTCAAAAATAAACGACCAAGTGTGTGTACTACTCGCGCTCAGAGGATTCTGTACAATAAATCTATGAACTATTAACTCTATTATTTAAAAAAATCATTACTAAAAGAAAAATAAAGCTTTGTAAAAAACTATACAACATAGGGTTTGGTATAGCTGTATATATACTAGAAAAGTATGAATGGGTATACTGTAAATGTTCAAAGAGATGTGAAGCCTAAATTCTATCAAATGTTTCTATTTTTTATAACAGTTATTTAAATAAAATAAAATTTGCTTTTTCTTTTTGTGTGCAAAAATTACCTTAAACGGGTTTTCAGGAGGGCAGAGACAATTTTTCTTTTTGATTTAAGTGTTCAACAATTACTTTAAAAGGGGGTTCTTTTTACTTTTGTATGTTTGCAGCGATATAAAGATATGATTTTACATTTAAATAACTTTATATCAATTAACATCTAAAAGAGATAGTTGCTATTTAAAAGGTATGACTATTTTGATGTAAAGAAAAAAAAATAAATAACAAAAAAATATATTGTTTGGATAAATAAATAACAATTTCAAAAAACAATACCCTTTTCCCCAGAAATATCTTATGACAACCAAGTGTCAGACTTCTCCCCCAACCTAAAATGATTATATATGCACAGCCCTTATATCATGCAAATCAGCCAAAAAAATGTAGATTTGTATAAACACTGCAGCAGCAAAAGGAGGTTGCATTTCAAAATTAAAATTTCTCCCAGAGTATTTAAAAAACTGATAAGATGTATTAAAAATAACTTATGTTACGATAAAAATATGTAAAAACCAATGTAAAGAAAAGCATACGTAGCACAAAACGTTTATAATTTGTTTCAAGGCTTTATAAAAGGAATCTTTATTTCAACACAAATTTAATGAAAGAAAATGTTAACAGCAATATGGCTAATGTGAGGAATAATTATTAATTATCAGTGTGTTATTAATGTGGGTACTACTTGATTACCCCGTCAACCAATTTCATCAAATTATACAAATTTACATAATTTTATTTTAAATAACGAAAGAAAAAATAAATTAGTAAAACATTAATAAAAAACAAAAAAAAAAGTAGAATTAAAAATCACTTGATGACATAACAAACACTTGTATCATGTTTTATGTCCAGTGAATATGACATTTACGATCATCCATTATTGGCATTTAATCTTATAGTTTGATGACAATTTTTTGGTGGACGGGATAATCAAATGGTACCTTAATGTGTACGGGGTTGTACATGTATAACGTTAGCAATATTTAGGTAATTTTAGCCCCTTCCCCCTCACTTACAGTATTATATGTTATCATTCCTCCCCCCCCCCTCCCCCCTCCATAATGATATCATTATCAATGTTTAAAAATCCTTTTTATTTTTATATGTTACTACTATTGTTCTTTCCCACTCTTTTTTTTTTTTTCCTCTTTGAAGATTACAGCGGCTTTTCTATGAAGCCTTTAAACACATTAATGCTAAACTTATTTTGTTTGTTTCGGCTTTTAGTCCAGTGGTTAGGGAGTTGAATTCAGAATTAATTAGGGGAAGGCTGGGAATTATTTTAATCCCTTCAGTTTAGGTCTAGAATGAATGTGCTATGTTTTCCCCCTCGTACTAGGTGAGCGTTAGGAAATATGTATAGATTTACAGTCAAAAAACACATTTTTTTACATACCATAACAGTTCCTCCAAACAACTAACTCTGTCAAAAACATTGTCAATACAAATGTTGTAGAGCTTAAAATTCTGAGTAAAATGAGTAACTACACTTAATATTTTTGTTGAACATTAGATCACAATTCCAGTTTAAAGTTTTAGACCTGTGGTCAGGGGGTTGAACTCAGAATTAAATAGGAGAAAACTGGAAATTGTTTTAATCCCTTCAGTTTAGGTCTAAAATGAACATACTATGTTTTCTTCCTCGTACTTGGGTGAATGTTAGAAAATATGCACATATTTATTTTCGAAATAGCCCACATTGGTTTTTATTTGTCAGATATTGTATCATGCAAGGAGTAACAATTCTCCAAAACCCCTTCCAAATAAGTATATTGGCTGCACCACTGGTATAAGGAATATACACACAAATAATAATTATGAAAAATTGGGCATAGATTATGAAATTCTCACCAACAATAGCTAATAAGAACTTTATTTTTTTCATACAATGAAATGAAATATATTAATGAGCCATTTAAAACAACATAACTGAGTAAAAATCTATTTTCAGCACTTGTTGGTCCCATAACACTTTTTGATGCATTATATTTATTGAATTTTGCATTTAAATAGCACACAATGGACCTCATTAACATTAAATAATTACATGGCGATCCCAGTATATTTACGAGAGTTAGAAAGTGGGAAAATAGACAAACCAAAACTATTCAACTTACTGAATAAACACTTTTCAACCATGTTGAAAGTGTTAAAAATGAGAATATTTTCTCATTGTTTTATATCTTAGCCATTTTGTTATTAAAAATAAATAGATAATTAAAACTGTTAAATGAAAACAACAAATTTTTAATAAATTTCTTTTATTTGACAGTACAAGTTACAGAAACAAAATAAAACTTCTTTATATTATAAATATTATTACATAACAAAATTTATTATTGAATATAATGATTACTACATATAATAAATAAAATAACATTGACACAATGCTTTGCAGTATAGGTGAAAACTGGGAAATTGAGTTAGTAGCCGGTGGCCGGTAGACTCAGTTTCATTAGTGGCCACTTTTTAAAGTTAGTGGCCACTATAATGTTTCAAACTTTCTTGACATCTACATAAATTATAATCGATGTATATATACATATTTTTCTACAAGTCAGAGTGTTATACCAGCCAACTATTCATGATAAGAATAGGGAAGCAGTCAAAATTCAAGAAAATTACTTTAAAACCACAAAATCTGTTACATTAATTTTTTTTAGAATATATCTTTAGATTATTTGTATATGTTCATAAACACTATTATCAATTTAAATTACTATTACTTTCTTTATGTAAAAAATAACTAAATCAAAATTACAACAGTTAGGTGTATACAATTAAAAAAATATCAAATAAAGCACAATAAAATGTTATTTGGATTTTATTTAATAAGTAAATGTGTTATTAATATACTACACACATTACATACAGTTGAAATCTAAGCTGATGAGTGTATTCCGCTGGATTAAACAGTATCTCATGAAGAAAAATAATCTAACTGGTGAGCATGTGGCAGGAGTCGAAATATTGAAAATACTGCAATGTCCTTAAAATCCACTTGCACCCGGTGAAAAAAAAAAAGGAATAAAATATTTGAAATGCATGTGGAGTCAAAGCTGATGAATATATTTTGCAGAATAAAACTGTATTTCTTGAAAAAATAATCCAACTGAAGAGCAATGGCGAAAAGCGGAAATATTGAAAATACAGCTAAATCGTTGTAATCTGCTTGCATCTGGTAACAAAAAGAATCAACCACTTTGCTAATTAGATGTAACCAAAGTAGAAATGCATATTTTTATGAAAAAAGCTATATTTCACATGGCAATCGATAACAGATTTTTTATCGCCACTTGGAAAGTGGCGACTAGGGTGGCGATTGATGGCCGATTTTTTAATCGCCACTTTTACAACTTTAATCGCCATGTGGCGAGTGGCGACCGCCAATTTTCACCTATACTTTGCAGAAAATTTATTGATCTGCAGAAACAGATATTTACATTTTAATTTAAAAGAAAGATAAAGCATTTGTAAAAATTGAGTAAAAATAGACGGTACTTTTCTGTTATATGGACACCATTGTTGCCAAGCATAATAGTTGACACAAAAGGAAAATCACGTAAATTGAAACATTTGAAAAATAAAAGAAAAAACAGTGTCAATAGTAAAGTGAGCTTTTTTAAAAATATAACATTTGAAAATTACAGACTTTTAAGAACTATTTTATTAAATCACCAATATATACTTAAAATAAATGAACAAATAACTGTTATACAATAAAGTAATAAAATAAAACTCATATTAAACTACTGGTATAAAATTAAAAATATTTTTTAGCATTGCAGTAAACATTTCATTGATCAAAGATCAGGATAGAAATAATTGGGACATTAAGTACCAAATAGACTGTATAACTAGCGAAATTGTTACCTATTAAGACAGGTTTTATTTTATAAAGAAGTGGGATAATCAATTAATAATTTTCAGTTTGTATAGTAATTAAAAAGTAATAAATAGTACATCAAAATTAAAAAGCATGTTTCTTGACATACTTAAACAAAAAAAAAAAAATGAGGAAAGAAAGAAAATTTCAGTTGATCAATTGAAATAAACAATAATTGGTAAATAATATTTAGTGAGACAAAATGAAATAAGCCTCATTCAAACTGCTAAGAATATCAGCAGATTTGAAGACATCAGAAATGCAAGTGATTTACACTCCTGTTCTATTAAAAAGAAAACATTTATGGTTTACACATCAAAATTTCTAAAAACATTACAATAATACATTTAGAATACTGTATTTACTACTCATAAGTAAGAGAAACTTACTGTGTGGGCAGAATATAGGCAAGACAAAATAGCTTTTGGACTATTGGTGTTAAATATTTATATAATTAGAAACACATCTAAACAGAACTTAAAATTATTTAGTATCTGTATTTACTCAAGTAAGATGGAGTGATGAAATCAGATCCGATAACGCAGTGTGAACAGGGTATCAAGGTGCTAATTATAAAGATATTTTATTGCAAACGGAACGTTTTCTGGATGGCCGAATGGATAAGGCAGTGAACTCGAGACTAGGGATTGTGGGTTCGAATCCTTCCAGTCCCACATTGTGTCACAATTTTTTTTTTGTTTTGTTTATTGGTTGTTTTATCTTTTTCATAATGAATAAGATATTTTTGATGAATATATATTTTTTATTTTTGTTATACAGAGGCACGTGTATTTTTATTATAATAATAAAATACTCATTTAAATGTGAGAAAATGAGGTATTTCGAGATGAAAGTTTTAGATCTGTACGCCTTTTAAATATTCAAAGTTTTGTTTCTAAGCGATTATATATGTAGTATGTATATGTATAATGATATAAACATTAAGCAAATCCAAATGAAAAAATAATATATATTGTGCGAAAATATCCTTTTGCACGTAGAATAATTCCTTGTTTTTTTTTTTTTTTTTTTGAGTACTTTACGAGTGAATTTTTATCGAGACTAGGCTAGAAATCATATTTTACTTTGAACATTATAAAAATAAAATGTAATAGTTGTAAATTATTTTAACTAAAAATATCTGTACATATATTTTTTAAAGAGATAAAATATATAGGTCTGCTGTCTAGTTTGTAATGAATAAAGTATGATTAGAATGTTTATAAATTTTTTACTGAAAGTATATAAGTAAGTATTTTGCTTATACTAACAGAATTTTGAATGCCATTTATTTCTCATGTTTTATGATGTATTTTGGTCTGTTATCCACACGGTATTAAAATATGCAATCATAAAATAAGAAATATATATATTAAAACCTACTCTGAAAAACTGTCTAACTAACAGTGCAAATTCCATTGAAATCCATCCAGTATAGTAGATTACAAACAAATCTCATATGTTGATATCACAATTTTGGTTTACTAACAGCATTCTATTTATCACAGAAGATATAAACCAACTGATAAATCATTTTTAAATAAATAAAAAGAAAATTGTTAAAAAGTTAAAATTTTTAGATCACCAGTTGAATTCTTAAATTGTATCAATCAATCTACCAAACAAAGCACAACCAATAACATATAAGCAGAAAACGCACAATCACGTGATCAAATCGCCCACACAATTTTTTTGAGCAGCTCGCGCGGAGTTTGTGTGCGGTTGGTTAACTAATTTTAAATGCTAAATGGGCTACAGTAGATAAAGAAGGTCACGTGATGTTTTCCCGACTATTTTAGATTTTATGTGAGTGAACATAGGCATGTGTTCCTGTTACGAAAACCATGTTTTGGAAGGATGAAGAAATATACTCGTTGGTTTTACCTTTTTTGAACCATAAAAATAATGAAATAATTGAATTATGTTAAAATTCCTTTCTTCGATATGACCTACTCCATGGCATAAACTTCTGAGCGCGCGCGCGGCGCAAAGTGCACTTCTGAACACGCTCATTGATACCAGTTTGTTAGCCATATTCTTGTGTAGTATGTATTTTCTGTTCGCATTATCTTTATGAAACATCATCGCCAACGTTTGTGAACAAATGCATAATCAACTTTTGCTAGCGTTTGAAATACAGTAAACTCTGCCTATGGCGGTGTCGATCAGGACAAAGAAAATTTTCCGCAGTAGACAATATTCCGCCTTAGACAAATTTTACTGTATATCTATGGATTCGCAGGGACTAGAAAATCTTTCCGAGTTAGACAGATTCCGTCTTACACAGAGTCTGCCTTACAGATATTTTACTGTATATTATTTAAACGTGTTTTTATTGTTTATACAATTATAAAATTGTCCCTTTACTTTATTCTTGACATAATTATTTATATTAAAACTTGATTTTCTTTATTTTAAGTAATTGAAACTAGATTTCAGGGTTTGTAGTGGGTACGTGCCCGAGCGTTTTTTTTTTTTTTTTTTTTTTTTAAAACCCGGGTTTTTTACAACGCTGAACTAGGGTAGATGTGCCAGTAATGGACACCCCTTGATGTTTTTGGTTCATAAAAAAATAACTAATAAATATTTAGCTTTAATTATTTTTTTTATAATTCCCCCTTGTATGTTTTATAAAACTATGTTATTGTTGACACTTTTAATCAAACCAATCAGGAAGCAGAAAATAATGTTTTAAAGTTTTGCTGTTTTTCTGTGAAAATCTTAATGAAGAGGTTAAGAGCTGGCTTCGTGTAATTAATTTATATATTATTCATTTTCTTGCAAAATTTGAATGTTTTTGTTTGAGTAGCAATAGAAAACTTTGAATTTTATATACTAATGGCTATTTACAAAATTTCATTTCTTTTTAAGGTTTTAAGAGGGAGTGTCCGTTACTGGGATGGTTAATTAGTCATTTTCTAGTAATGGACACCCCATGTAGACATTGCTAAAAATGCAATATTAGTAATGTTTATAGTGCATAAAATACTTTGGCTTAACTGCAAACCTAAATAATCAAATTTAATTTTTAAATTATACTTTCCAAAATGTAATAACACCAAAACTTTTATAAATAGCTGCTTTTAAGTTATTTTATGTGATTAATAAAATTTCGATATTTTATTTTATTTATTATTATTTTTTTTATGTAGTACATATATATACCTCACATATTTTATAATCTGGCAATCAAACCAGCCAGGAAGCAGAAAATACTGTTTAGGAGCACAGTCAAAGAGGGGTTCATAGGGCTTAATCCCTCTTCGTTTGAATAAAAACAATTAAGTTACAGAAGCCATTAAAAATCCATTTTCTGTCTTAAATGTTTCCTTATTAAAAAAAAAAATAATAAATGTAATACTATTAATGAAAGTTATAGGTAATATTCATGAAACTAGTAAATCTGCAGATCAGTGGCCTCAAACATCAGTTCTAGTTTTATTTTGAAATTATTTTATTTAGTATTTAAAATATTCAACTCACAATATCATTTCTTTCATATTTGTAATATTGATTATTATAAATGATAGGATCAAGTAATCTCTGGAAGATTGTTAAAAATAGTGACACAAAACTAAACATTAATATTCCAAAACTTTTTTTTTTTTACCTTTTAAATCCACCACTGTTTCAATAATTTGATAGGTGTAATTATCTGATATTTAGTATTTTAAACTATCCATCTAAAATAATTAAAACCTCGATCTTCTGATAATTAGGGGAAACTAGGGATACTTGACCCAATTGTTAGTTTTGGTTTTTTTTTTTTTTTTTTTTTTTTTTTATGGGTATGTAAATGCAGTCTATGTATGCTAAATGAAGTATTACACAATATCTATTATTATTATTCCGAAATTATTATTTGTAAAAGTAGTAAAATATGAATATTTAAAAATTTCAATTTGGATCAAGTATCCCTATATATAGGGATACTTGACCCAAGTCATAAATTTGAGAGTATGATTTTAAATTATAAACAAAACACTTTTACATAAGAACAAAATTAACATTAAGGTCAATAACTTTTTATTTTTGCCAAACAAGTTAATACTTTTAATTTTTATTACATAGGCCTAACAATAATATGCCCAATTTTAATTTTTATTGTAGAAAGTTCAAAATATTAGCAGTCTGAAAGTTCATCCTGTACCTAAATAAGTTTCAGAATAAGAAAATAATTTATTCAACTCCCAATGTAAACTCATATTTAAACACAAAACTTGTAATTCTATCATTTTGTATGGAAAACTCAGGTGGGTGAAGAATAGCCTCGATTTGGTCAGTATCAACTTCTGATATGTCATCCATTTCAGGCCATTTAAATCTGGTACCATCCATTCTTCTTGCAAACTGAATAGTAAGCCCATCAGAATTAATTTCCAGAACCTTTCCAACAAATCTTCTTATATTCCGTTTCTCACAATATTTGACAAGGACCCAGTCGTTTATTTTTGTGACTCCAGAGATTTTGTCATCTTCCTCGCTCAAGTTCGATTCTGAATTGACAATAGACTTTAAGTCGAAGTCGGGATCGGAACTTTCACTGTCTGTATCTGGTTTGTTGGTAACGTTCTTAATTGCTTTTTTATGTACTCCTAAATATGATAGTAGTTTTCTTGATATTGCTTTTTCTTTCTTTCGTTTCTTCTCTTTACGTGCTATATGTTTAGTTTCAATTTCCTTTTTATTTGGTGAATCTGTCAGAACAATGCTCTTGCCTTTTTTGAGACCTCTAATTGTCATTTTTCTTTTCCCCACCTTTGGAAAGGACTAATCTTTTCAGGACTAACACTGAAACCTCCTGAACTTGAATTTGATGGAGTGTCAACTTGTTCACATCTTGAAGTTGAAGGCTGTTCTGTTGGAATAGAGGAAGAGCATGGTTCTGGATGATCATCTGGATTAGTTCGATCAGTTACTGCTGAACATAAGAAGTCCTCTTCTGCAAAGATACTATCGTTGAAAGGCCAAATGCCTGTTGCTTTGAAACCACTTGTTATGTTAGAGGGTGTAAATGCTTGTAGAAATGCTTTTCCAACAAGTTGAGCTATATCATAAATTGTAATTGGTTCTCCAGGTTTGTGTATTGTCAGGCGATTTGTGCAATGAACATTATAATATCTTTTGAAAGGAGAGTAAACTGATACATCTAGTGGTTGGAGTCTGTGAGAACAGTGTGGAGGGAATGTTAGAATTATAATGCCATTGGCGCATGCAAAATCAATGGCAGCCAACGATATATGACTTTCATGATTATCTATCAGTAACAAAATTTTTTTTTTCAATTGAGCATCGTACATACTTAACAAAATGGTGTAAGAATGGGAGAAAATTTTCTTCTGTCATCCAACCAGAAACATGAGCTGCTGCACCTGAACCTGTCAGAGCTCCAAACAAAAAAGCTGGATTTAACTTCACTCGAGGGAAAATGAAAAATGGTGGGATGCTGTTCCCCAAGGCATTAATTCCATTACACACTGTCACTAACTGTCCCCTCTAGGCTGAAGTTACAAGACCAACTTGTTTTGATTTTGAAGGTGCTATCACTTTGGACATTTTTGAACTGTTGTTATTCCGGTCTCATCCACATTCCATATGCTGTCAGGTATTACGTAAACTGATATTTATGTAATACCTCGCTTAAATTATTAAAAAAAGTTGAGACATTGTGTCGATTAAAACTGGTGGAACGAGATAAGCTGGTGGCTTCTGGTTTCCTTAAAGACAGTTCTGGATGTCTACTCATGAAGCCTCGCAACCAAAAATAGCCGGCTGCTTTTTCTTTTTCCCAATTTTCTGGATATCTTTTTTTATTTTTTACTGCTAAGTCATAAGCAAGCTTGGAAGTTAACTTGGTGGTCAAACCATGATTCATGCGAGCCATAGCTTCTAAATAGTTAGACAGTTCTTCTTTTTCATTAAAAACTTGTTTTGCTTTATATGATGGAACAAAATTTGTTGTTTGCCCTCCCTGGATTTTTCTGACATATCTTCTTAAAGTATTTCTACAGAGACCAAATTTTTTGGATACTGTATGACATGGGGCACCATCCAGAACCTTTTCCACAGCTTTTTCCAAAATACCAGGAGGAATAGCCTCTCTGGGTTTAGCTCCCTCTTTTCTTTTATATTTTTGGGGCATCTATAAGAAAAAAAAAAACAAAATAAATAAATAAAACATATGCTAAATGCATTTGAATAGTACTAATCCTAATCTTGGATCAAGTATCCCTAGGTGACTTGGGTCAAATATCCCTAGGCAGCGTGGGTCAAGTATCCCTAGGCGACTTGGGTCAAGTATCCCTAGTTGCATGTTTAACTACATAATCCCAAAATGCAGCCATTTGCTAATACGTACATTAATACTATTATACATGTTAATGTAGCTAAAAACATGTACAAAACAAATCACCAATTAAAAAAGTCCTACCTTTAAACGAAAAAAATTATATCATCCGAGTTTACAGCACAAAAAAATTACTTTTGGGGCATGAAAATGTATTTTGTCTGATAATTTGAAAACTTATGCAGCGATTCAGTTGTTATTTTTACCATGTGGTCTACTAACTGAAAGATAAGAAATGATGCCACTTCCAACTTCCAAAACTTTCCCAATTCTGAGAAAAAGGCCTTGGGTCAAGTATCCCAAGTTCCCCCTACAATAATTGATGCAAACAGTAAATGATTATCACAAATATTTTATTAATTACTGGTATCCTAATTGTTAAATTTATTTAAAAATAACTATTTTGTTTCATTAGTAGGTATTCATTAAATTCTGGTTCTAAATACAGTCATAAAAACAATTATTTATTACTTTTTATGGGGTGTCCATTACTGGAACAGAGGGTGTCCACTACTGGGCCAGAGGGTGTCCATTACTGGGCTTTTGGGTGTTTTGATATATTTCTGTTATTTAAAATTAAATTTCTATTCATATGGGGAAATGAGGCTATAAGAATGGTTAAATATTGTTGATAGATTAATATAATATTGAAAAAACTGGAATATAATAATTATAACTATTAATAAAAAAAATAATTTTTAAAGAAATTCCTTAAGGGTGTCCATTACTGGCACATCTACCCTATTTACATATTTAAGTGTCACTAAAGTTGTTAGCATTTATATAATCGTGAGATCGTTTTTATCCGTATTAGGAATAAAAAATTCAGATATCCTGATTCAAGTGAAAGAAGCCCTTTTTTTCCCCCCGATTTTCGAAGGAAAAAAAAAAAAAGCTGTAGTCACACTTGCTACAGATAAAAAAATTTCCAGATATAAAAATCGGTAAAAGACTCAAAGCCAGTTAGCAAACAAATGTAATCAAAGGTTATTTATTTTTTTTTAATATTAATTTTATTGGTTTATTTCTCTTTTAGTTTGATTCTATATACTATTCAAGACCTATTCTATGCCCCTATTCACAAAATACAAATTTACATACTGGAATGGTATATTTTTAAAATCAAATCCTCATATTTAAGTCGGATAGAAGTTTAATCATTTGTAACTTTTATAATGTATAAGTAAAGCACTATTCAGGGTTGGGTTTTTGACGTCAAAAAGTAGTTTTTGACATGACCTGTCGAAAAGTGTCAAACTGTTGAAAAGTGATTAGTTCGTTAGTGTTATTTTATATTAAATCAAGCAAAAAACTGATTAAATGATAATTTATGTTATATAATTTATCGGTATTTTTCGGTTAGCCGGGCGGCAGTGTTATACATATTTATATACATACATATATGTAAATATACATATTGTATATATACATACATGTAACACTGATGCCCGGCTAACCGAAAAGTACCAAACTATTTTTATTTAGTTGTACCATAATATTTAAATTGTAATAATTCAAATTATTTACCTATTGTCATGCTCAGAAAAATAGGTAAAAATGTTGAAACTACTATTAAATTCCTTTTTCAAAGTACTATTTATATCTTTAATTACTATTACTAATATATGTTCAGTTTGTTATGAAAAAATTTAGCAATCTTAATTTATGCTTTAAAAAAAAGAAAAAAAAAACTTGTGTAAAGTTAAAGAGGCCTCTATTCAATGACTGACAAGTTACCTACATTTTTAATGATTCTAAAAATGTTTGTTTTTGTACATAACCATTTGATATAAAGCACAGTTGCAACACAAATATTCTCTGGGTAATTAAATGAATTATGTTATGCAATCAATATAATTAAACATTCTTTAAATCAATATCTTAAAAAGGTAACTACTTAGTTATTCCATTGACCAATTTCGTCAAATTATGCAAATTGACATAATTTTTATTTTAAATTATGAAAGAACAAATAAATTATGTAACATTAATAAAAATACAAATAAAACATTGAAATAAAAATCATTTGATGGTGTAAACACATGTACTAACTTGCTTAAAGTCAAATAAATGTGACATTTACGATCAACCATTAGTGGTGTTTAATCTTATAATTTGGTGATAGATTTTTGGTCGACGGGATAACTAAGTAGTACCCTTAAAAGAAAATGGTTTGTTAATTTCAATAGTATTAACACCTATATAATATATCTTCATTTTATTATGTTAGATTCAGTTTAATTATTTAGGACAATTTGTTTATGTTAAATTTTATTTTTATGCAATTTAATATTTTTATTTGAGCATATTATTTCAAATTTTAGCTGTAAGTCTAGCCTTAATCCTTAATCATTTTCTCTGGAAAAGACTTAGAATGGGACTAACATTAAAACAAAATAAAAATATGTATATACAAGGGCTTCGCTAAGGGGGGGGGGGGGAGGAGCCTCCCGCCCCAAACATTTGCGAATGTTATTACACTTGGCAAATTTAAAAACTTAGTTGGCAAATTTGTTTAAAATTTTTATAAAAAACTATAATATATTTTCTATTTCTGATAGACTTGGCAAAAATTACAAAACTAATTGGGAATATTATTAAACTTTTAATAAATAAGAACTATATTACATTTTCTAACTGATAAGTTGGCAAAATTATAAAACGAGTTGGCAAATACTGAAATTTGACTTGGCAATTTAAGGTTCTCTCCCCCACCAATAAAAAGTCTTAGCGATGGCACTGTGCATATATTATTTATATGTAATTTTATACATTAAATTATACAAGTATTTTCATCATGTATGTACTTTCATTTTTAAAAATTAAAGTGTTTCATAGTTTGTTAGTAGTATATATTTTTAATGTAATGAAACCTTTCAATTATTTTTTATTCTATATTTATAGCTTACAACTATTTTCTGTTTTCTAAGCAACTTGTTGAACCAATATCATGTTTTGAGTTTTATACAGGTTATGTGGTTTTTAATGTCTAAATCTGTCAAAAAATTTACTCATCTAAAACTAAATCTATGAAAGATTGTAAATTTAATGCAGTGGTGGAAAATTGGCGCAGAGGAGGAGCCTATTGACACCACTAAAATTTTATAGTATTCTTCACCTTAATAAAAACGCAGAAATTCTGTCATTAGATAAGGCGAAAAATACTACTAAAATTTAGTGGTGTCAATAGGCTCCTCCTCTGCGCCAATTTTCCACCACTGTTTAATGTTGTAGTACAAATAATTTTAAGCAGTTTTTGGATTCAATTGTAGGTTTTTGACAGTCGTTGTCAAAAACTATGTCAAAAAGGTTTTTTGACACGACAGTTAAAACTGTCACACTGTCAAAAACTTGCCAACCCTGCCTCCTCCCCCCCTTTACCAATAGGGAAAAGTGGGGTGGAATGGGACAGTAGGTTTTTTTTTTAATGTATCGTTCTAAACATTGCATCAATTACACATTTAGATGAAACAATAGTACCACAATCTTCAGTTGAAAAAAGTTGCTATCGGCATAAGCTTGCAATTGTATAAAGAAAAAGGTTACTTAAAGAATCAAAAGTAAATTTGCTTCATATACATTTTATGCTTTCTGTATATTAAGGCTGTTCTCAAATCCAAAAGGGCAACTTTATGACATAAGTTTTAATTTTATTTTTGTTCTGAAATGCATGAAACTAGTGGGTATTGTTGTTCAGAAACTATGTAATCAAGGTGTTTTTTTGCAAACACAATACTTCTTTCAGAAAATAGTGTCAAAGTGGGCATTTTGAACCGAATTTCCACGCGAAAGCAGAAAAACAACTCGAGAAAGGATGAAAAACATGTTTGTCACATGATCAAAATCGCTTATAACTCAATAGGTATTTGATTGATCAAAAAATGGAAAATTCAGTTTGATTCCAAATTGCTTCCATGGGCAGGCTTTTCAATTTCATATCTTTCCGCTAAAAAATGAATTTGTAAATGTCTCGAAATGTTTTGCACTTGTTGAGCAGAGCAGTTGACTTGCGACTTGAGCCTTAATGACTTGTTATGCATATATGTAATAGTTTCCTTATTTATGGAACACTATACTGAATTTAAACTATGCCTAAAAGTAGCATTTTTGTTTATAAAAGAAGTTTAACGTTAAAAAAAAGGTATAGGGAGGAATGGGACATGCCAGCAAAGGGAGGAATGAGAAAGTCTAATTCCTTCTTTTTAATAAGATGAATGTAAATTGTTAATATGCAAATATTTTTAGAGGGTAATCTATTAATTATAACATTGAAAATATATTCATTTACTTCAAAATGTAAATAAATTGAACTGGTGATTTTTTAAAGTCATCTCTGACTGACAATCTTGAAATTTCCTCCTAGTGATGAAAATACTGGAATTTGATCGAATTTGCACAGACATTACCATTTACTAACCTGCAATTTTGTTAGACTGTATATGTAGCCAGCACTAGACTATTTGTGTCTTATGTTTTTGTGTCAAACAAAGTTCATTTTCTTATTTGTGTAAAAAGTGCGCCATTCCTCCCCACTCTTCCCCTACATTTAAAAATCTTTAAAACTGCTTAACTTGTTTATCTTTAATTTGCATTTTATTATTAAATATGGCCTAAGCATTTATATTTGTTCCAGGTTCATTTGCTTATGTTGCTGCTGTTGTTGCGAGTCAGGCTGGAAAAATCTAATAATTTGAATTTACTGCAGTTGTTGGTGAGTTATATTTGTATATTTTTTCTGTGATTGGGGAGAAGACTTTCTCCATAGTGGATTTATTAAGTTAGTGATTAATAATTTATGAACTTCTCATAAAAGATGTTGTGCTTTTTGTATTTGCTAGTATTATCCAAGGCGACACTAGATTAAAATAATGTTATGACGTATCTAGAGACCGTTTAAATTAATATATTCTTTAAGTAAAATTTACCGTTATAACAGCAAGTTTTAATCCACTTCATAAATCTTTAAATTGTAAAATAAAATGCTGTATTTTTAAAATTATTTATTTAGTACTTTTCAGTATAGGAACCCGGGCATTTTCTTTTTAAGCTTGCTGCAATTTGGGCTTCAAAAAGTGAGAGTTGTTGCCAAATGATATAAACAGCAGTGAAAACAAAACTTATGAACTTTTAGGCTTGGTTTATAAGAATTCATGGAACAGATGTGTTTGTGATCTGCAGAAAAGTAGTTAAAATTAACCTGTGGGTAGGGTTCTCGCCATTGTGACAAAATGTTTCATTTGGTGAGTAAACAAAGAATCAGGCTCGCCAAATTGCGAGTGCTCAATTTCTGTTCTTTTTTGTGTATGTGTGTGCCAATATAATCGAGATCTTATCTGTGATACTGAACGATTGATATTGCTTTTCAAGCTCAGTCACACCATGCCATTCACATTACTCTATTTATAGAGGTACAGACTCAACATCTATTCAGTTTAGTAATAGCCAAAGATACAGAAATGATTATGCAATAGGTACTTCTCTATTGTCAGTTAATCGCTATCTATGTGCCGGAATCGCTCCAGTAAAAACACGAGCAAAATTATGCACATCAAAAGCCAAATAGAGTAAAAGTTTTGCTGGAATAAGGCGTTGAAATTAACCAGGGCTGTCTGCCCACCTACCCGCCCAAAAAAACCCGGGTGGGCTTTTTTAAAAAAAACCACTTAATAAAACCCAAAAAAACCCACATAAAAGTGGGTTTTTTTGGTTTATACAAGTTTTTTGCTGCACAGTATCATTTATTTTTAATTACTACTTATTTGTTTTTATTCTGTTATACATGTAAGACTAAAATTTAATTAAATTTAGGTTTTCAGACATCTTTGTATAAAAAGATAAAAATGATTTGAAAGAGCTGCAAAACCCAAACCTCATCAAATTAAAATTATCCAAAAGGAAAAAATGACTATTTTTTATCATTCATTATCTAATATGTAAAAATGAAAATTTGTCCGTCTGTAATTCTATACAAATCGACAGTTTGGAAGACAGGATTGTGAAATGTTACATATATGTGTATTAAAACACGGCCGAGGCAACTAAATTAATCCGGATCTAAATAATTTATAGTTAATTTTTAATTAATAAAACATCACCAATTTAACAGCAAGTTCCTATCAAATTTAAACATTTTACGTTATAGCAGTTGCTAACAATTAAAAATCCACAATAAAATTCTTATCACAAAAATTCCTTTTCGATTGCAAGATTTCTATGTGAAAAATGAAAATGAAATAAATAGTTTGATGAATATAAAAAAATTAATATTACGTCATAACTTTTCTATTGCAAGATTTCCAAATGAAAAATGAAATAAATAGTTTGACAAATTTAAAAAAGAAGTTAATATTACGTCACATTGTAAATGTAATGGATGGTTTAGGAAATGTAATGTAATGGATGGCAGGTGAATATATAATGTCATATGAGTTTGAAAAAGCGCATTGAAACATGATAAAAACCTGAGCATAAGCTCGATAAGATAATTGGCATTTTAACATTTTGAAGTTCTCTGAATTTGTTTTCGCCATTTTTAAATCTATTCCATATACATACTCTTGTGTATGCATGTATATTAGAATTTCCACAAAGGTTTAGGTCCCTAGATCTCATTCTTAGTGAAGAACTGGAATAAAGATGACAAATTGCCATTTTTCTTTAATAATGAAAAATTCTGTAAATAACAAAATACTCGGAAACAACTTTTCATCAAAAGGTTTTAATCTCTGTCTCAATCCAGATCACAGATTTTATTTACTAAGTAAGTAGGTAATCTGTTGTCTAGATTAAATGAATAAAAAAAGAGTGAAAATTACTTAAATTAACAGGCAATCCTTGATTTTTCAAAACAAACATTCTTAAAATTCTGTGCAACGCCGGCTGCTTTAGCTAGCATTATATATATATATACTATTACATATCATTCATTAAGGTCCATATAATTTATTTAAAAAATTTTTTATAACAGTTGCTTAAAAATATGTTTATAATGTATTAAGTATTTTAAAGTTGAACTGCATTTAATATTTCATTTTGTTTTACACTCAAAAATCCCCATTTTTGTTATTAAGAGGTACCACGTAAAATAATAGATACGATGAAAATCAGAAAATGATAAAGGAGGCATTTGTAGTGTGTACCTATCTGAATAAAAAAAACTTTTTTCTTTAGACACTCTCCATATAAGTAAAATTGAAATCTATTAAATACAGCCACAACTGCAAAAATACATAATACATTATGAACACATTTTCTATGTACTATTAAAAAAATGAATTATAACCTATACATTTCATAGTCATTTTTCCTATGTAGTCATAAAAAATTAAAAGTACAAGTTCTTTGGATTATATTAATTTGGTGAGAGTTGGGTCTTGCAGTTCGTTTAAATCATTTTTAATTTTTATGCAAAGATGTCTGAAAATTTAAATTTAATTCAAATTTTCTCTTACATATATAATAGAATCATAACAAGTAAGTAATTAAACATAGTTGGCACTGTTCAAAGAAATGGCAGCAAAAACCTGAAAGAAACCAAAAAAACCCACATGGGTTGGGCTTTTTAAAAAAAACCCGGGTTTTTTCAGCCCTGAAATTGGCCGTTTACCATACTATCTATTAATTATATGCAAAGTATCATTTACCGGTCAATTTTTTCTATCGGTTAGAGTTGAAATCTCATAGCAATTTTTAGTGTACATTTTCACAATGGTAAATCAATGATAGCTGTTTTGAATTTTTATTTAGACTGCTAAAAGAATGTCTAAAACATTTGCACATTTAGGAGACATGTAGAATGTACTTATTTTTAATAGTTTCTGTATTGGATATTCAAATTTCTGTTTTATAAACAGTTACAAAAAATTGGGTTATTTTAGGATGTATGGAAAAAAAAGGATACAATAAGGGGTTAGCTATAAATTTTTTCAATGTTTTATGCCAAATTTATTTTGCTAACTTTTTTTTTTATTTCTTCGCCAAATCGCTAATGTTGGTCAAAAGCCAACGAGAACCCTGCCTGTGGGAAAAAGACAAAATTTTGGTAATGAACTGTTCTTTGTTGCAAACCAGATTTATGGCAACCACTAGCTGTATTGTTTCAGGAGGTAGTAATAAATTTTTACGATCTCGTTTTGCTTTTACATTTTGTATGTAGATATTTTTACATTTGTTTCTTTAAAATCAGAATTATTCTGTTTTTTTTTTTTTAAATCTTTCCTACTCATAACTAACTTTAAAAAAAATTCTGCGTAATTTAAGTAATAATTTTGTATTATTTCTGTTTAACTGAATTTTATGATCTGATCTTCTATATCAGTGGCTCTCAACCTGTGTGCAGTGGCACAGTAGTGCACCGCAGAGAGATCTTAGGTGTGTCGCAGAACTTTTAAGCAAGCTGTGTCAAATTTTTAAAAATTTGAATGTATAATGTCTGGCATTTCATATTATATGATTTACTTTGAAATAAAATTTAGTGTCATAAATTTGCTTTACTTGTATTTGGGAGATTTTTCTTCTGTTGAATTAAATTCTTTCAGAAAAAAAAACCATGTCTCCTGAAGCAAAATAACAATTTACAAACAATTAAAATGCAGTAGAAGATATCGTTAAAAAATGATTTAAGAGTATGCCTATCTGAAGATGTTATCTTACACTGAAAGCCTTCTCATTTTAAAAAAGTCAGAAAACTCAGATCTTATCAAAAACTCTTATCTCTTTAAATGCTAAGCTAATATGGCAAATTACTGTCAGATTAAGAAATATTTTTTAACATTAGCAGTTCCTTTCCTCATACAATTTCCTATAGGCTATTACCTGTAATTTCCTGCACTTCTATTGATCAATAAACCTATGCCTTGAATCCGCTTGTCCATATATATGGTAAAATTACATTATGCTTTGCACTGATGATGATATGGTGAATGATATCGAAACTAGTGTTAAAAAGTTGCTTAAAATGGTGCTTCTTCTGCTTATAAATATTGATCTAAATTAAAGAGGAGTATATAAAAAAGATTATAAGAAATTTATTTAAAATATTTTTTTTTTCCTTTATTCAGCTCAGATGGCCCATTTTGTTTGTGATAGTAAATAAATAAAAAATTATATAAAGTCATTTATTCTGTAATGATAGATAATCCCTCCCTTTTTTAAGTCATAATTTTAGTGTGCTGTCACATTTAATTCAAGATTTAAGTGTGCTGTGACGTAAAAAAGGTTGAGAAACACGGTTTTATATTCAGATGCTAAATTTATTAAAAATCAAAGCTTACTTTTGAAAGTTTTAATATTTCTTCTATTTTCAATTGTTTTTGTAGTATGTTAATGGGCTGAAAATTTCATTATTGAATTTGATTGCAATTATAAAACTATAAGAAAATTTCATTATTGAAGTTGATTGCACTTATGGAACTCTGAAGATATTTTGTTTTGAAATGTGCCAATCACTTTAAAGCATTAACTTTTTTAAAGTGCCATTAAAATAGTTTTAGTTTTGAAAATAACTGCCATATTTCAACTTCAGAGTTTCAGATTGGTGATCATTTTCAAAAATGGCATTTTGGGAAAAAGTCACGAAGTTCATTTTGAGGGCCACAAACACATACATCTGTTCTGAATTTATATGTTGGAGTTAGTTAAATTTGATTTATATATATATGTATTATAAGTTGTTTTCTATATACAATTTACTTGTATTCAAAAATAGACAGCTTTCTTATAAATTTCTTTCAGTAATGAATACTAAATTATTATCATTTTACTAATTGAAGCATAAAACTGTATATTATGTTTCTAATTAGAGAGTCAATTATTTAATAATTATTAAGATGCTATTTCCTTCATGAAAACACCTGATTGCTAATCTTAATCCTATGGAAGAAATTTTTAAAAAACCTCATTTCCATTTCAATATTTTAATTTTTTTTTTTCCTGCATTTTATAGCTGAGATTGATCACCACAAAGACCTTTTTTTACCTTTCGATTTTCTTTTAGTGGCCTTTATTTACTGGGATAATTTCACTTTCAAAACTGGCTCTGAAAATCAAAGCCCCCCCCTCCTCCCCCCTTAAAAAAACCTGCAAACAAAATCAAAAAAGTAAAAAAGATTCTTTGTCAAGATTACCCTCAGCTATTGAATGCAAAAAAAAAAAAAAAATAAAAATACTGAAATGCAAATGAGATATATATATATTTTTTAATTTCTTTTATAGGATTAACATTAGCAAGCAGGTGTTTTTGCAGGAGTAAAGTAGCCCCTTAATTTTAAGTAGTGTTAACAATTTAATGTTAAATGCAGTTTTTAATCATTTTAATAAAATGTAAATATCTGTAGTTTTAAATATAGTTTTCCAAAATTATTATAAAATTTTTATGTGCATTACGTTATTATTAGAGATCGACTGAAAACTCATTTTCTGTCCAAAATCTGAATTTCATCGAAAATGCAGCTGAAAATTTGGCCAGACCGAAACTATCAGTATTTCAAAAATCTGGTTTCTTCCTTCGGAAATTTTCGACTTTGCTTATCGATTTGAACTTTATCGACTCAAATGAGACTATTTATTGCTACGAACTTCATTGTTTATAATTATCAGTCATGACTGATTCAAGACTTGACTGCAAATAATAAAGCAAGCAATGCATATACAGTAGCCTTCCTCTTAACCGGAACCCCGCTTTTAACCGGACGATTTTTTTCTCAATATTAGGCAAAATTCAGAAAGGAAATTTTCATTCCTCTTTATGGTTAATTAACTCAAATTTACATAATGCAGAATAATTTCAACTTCTTATAAAGGTACGTAACAAGATTTTCAACAATTTAATTTGTATTAAATATCGTTCATTATTTGTTATTAGTGATAATTTTTATTTCAATTCAGTGAACTCTTTAGCGGGCAATGTCCACAAGAAGGACACCTGATTTTAATTCCAAAGCTGACAAATGGCATCAAGAATATTTAATTAAAATTTTCCTTTTATATGTTTTATATATGTTTCCTTTTATAAGTACTGGAAGATAAGAAAGTTTTTATTTTCTAATAAATTCGTTTGTAAATCCTGGTGTCAGTCCATTTTTTCATCATTTTAGAAACAGACTTACTCCACACCGGAAAGGGTGTATTACGACTAGTATGCATTTCACAAAATATAGAAAATATGTAGTTTTTAAAAACTTACACAAATTAAAAAAACTAAATGTATCCTAGGCATTTGATTAATTAAATATGCAGTTACTTATTTAATTTTTTTTACTTCTCCGCTTTAACCGTTTTTTCGCTTAACTGGTTAGCCTTTCCCGTTTAGGCCAGTTAAGAGGGAGGCTACTGTGTAATTAAACTTTTTCACGTACTCATTAAAAGCTGCAGACATAACAGTAATAGAAAATTTTCAGTTTGAAATCACAGAAGTGTTTTGAATACTCTTTGAGTGTCATGGATGAATTATGTTTTGTTTTATATGAAAATAAAAAGTTTTGGGTCGAAGGCACAGAGAGTCAATTTGGGCCACATATGTAATTAATTAATAATTATATATATTTAATAAATATGCATAATTAATTAATAATTATGCATATATAATAAATACGTATAATTAATTTAATTATGTATATTTATGTATGTATTAATTACTTTAATGTATACAATTTAATTACTTTAAACAGGTTTTTGGACGTTTTCGTTTTCTGTTGAAAATAGGTAGATCACCGAAATTCGGTTTCGGCCTTAAAAAATTGTTTCAGTCTATCCTCAGTTATTATATGCTAACTAATGAAATTACTTATTCTGTAGTTTATGTAATTTTTGTAATTTGTAACTAATAATTATAATTTTATTATTTAAAACATAAAACATTGATTATATTAGCAATTAGAGATGTAATTGTTTGGGAATATAAACTTCTTGGTAGCTGTGATGTATTTTAAAGCAGAGGGAGAGGGGGGAATCATAAAAATTTTATTTAAATTTATAAAAATCATGTCTTTTTTATATCCTAATAACAAAGATGTTAGCAATATTTAATTTTTTCTAGCATAAAATTTGCGTGATGTTAGTTTTTTATCCTCAAAATTATCTATTTCTCAATATAAAAAGCATAGGTAAGATAAATTGGGCTTACCTTATATTTATGTATATCCTTTTTGACATCTGGTATTTTTCTTTTCCTCCGGATAGAGTAAATAAATCTATATCTTGCTCCTGTATTTCTTATTTATTCCGTATATGTGACTGATGGTCTGAACTTCATGTTGTTTAAAAAGACGCATATTTTGAGTGTCTTGTGAAGTTAAATTAGTGCCGAAACTTATGAATAGAAAAGTAAAATTACATTTAATAAGAGCTTTAAGCCATACATCTCTCAGTTTTGAGTAACAACTGGAAGTAGAGAAAAAAATACATGAATAAAATATTATTAACAATAAAGAAACAGGAAATTAATCCCATAAATCAGCATAACAAATAATTTGTATCAATATTTATATTTACGGTAATTTAAAATTAGAGTTAATAAATGTTTTATAGTTCTTGAGTATTGCAAAAATGTTTATAATAAAATATCTGTTTATGATTGTGCAATCACTTTTCAGTTTCACTTCCTTCTTTTAGATCGTAAACACTTTCGATAATTACTTTTGTAAATCACATTTGACACATGAAAAGCAATTTACTTCACTTGATTATTTTAATGTCCTTGTTTGGAGATTATATTTCACAATATATCTGTCAACAATTCTCCCCTTAATCTCCTAACGAGGATTGTTCTGTAATTTCAGTTTGTTTCTGTTATTTAGAAATTCAGCCTTGGGCTCTGGTTTCGTAAGTATGTCCGCCGTCATTGACTTGCTTAGGCAATAACGCAATTCAATAATTTTATCTTCTTTCAGCTGTTTTTAATCACATTATATTTGATGTCAATATGCTTCGATTTATTAGAAAACTTTTCGGATTCTATCATTTTTATGCAAGATTTATTATCTTCATAAATTACTATAGGCAATCTTTGCGGTATATCGAGATCTTCTAATAGTTTTAGCAGCCATATCAATTCCTGTGTTGCGCTCGCCGCTGCAACGAACTCTGCCTCTGCAGATGATTGTGCCACACACGTTTGTCGTTTTGTTATCCACTGTATTGGATTCTTTCCTAAAAGGAATAAATTGCCTGTTGTCGATCTTCTTGTTTTTAGATCTCCACCCCAATCTGCATCAGTATATACTTCTAGGATGGGTGGTTCTTCTGTGCTAATTACTAAATTTAAGTCTTTTGTTGAATAGAGATATCTTATTAATCTTTTAACACCTTTCCAATCTCTTTCAGACGGCGTTTTGTTTTTTCTGCTCAAGATGTTTACTCCTACTAAAATATCGGGCCTACTTATTGTAGCAACATATAACAGCGCACCTATTGCTTGTCAGTACTTAGTGTTATTTGGCATTTGTGTTTCTTCATTGTCTAATCATTGAAAGCCTGTTTCCATTGGAGTGCCATATGGCTTAGAATCTTTTAAATTAAATTTTTTTGCGATTTCTATTATTTTTGCTGTTTGATTTAGTTTAAAGCCGTTGTGAGTCTTTTGTATTTTTATCACGAGGTAATTGGAAATTTGACCTAAATCTTCAAGTGCGTACGTAGATTTTAGTTTATCTATTATCTCATTTATATTTTCATCTTTTCCTGCGATGAGAATATCATCTACGTAGACTGCTATATAAACCCTGTTTTCCCCTTCTTTTCTTATAAATAAACAATTGTCAGCATTGCTCTGTTTAAATTTTAATTCCTTTAGTGTTTCACTAATGTTTGAATACCATGCTCTTGCAGCTTGTTTTAGTCCATATAGTGCTTTTTTTAACTTACAAACCCAGAAGCAGAATTTTCTGCGTCAGTCTGCAGCAAACAAAAATTTATCTGCGACCCAATAAGCCTACTATCATAAGAAATAACAGAAACACTTAAAGTAAGCAAAATTTCCATTTATAAAGAATATATATAATATAAGGATACAACAAATACCATAAATCTAGAGACTTAAAGCAAATTTCAGCTATTTTTTAAGCCCAGCATTTATTTTTAAGTTGGTGGATTAATCTGCAAGGTTTAAAATAATCTGCAGTGCCCGCTTCCGTGCTGCACTGTTTCTGCTACTGGGCTTACAAACCTTATTGGGTTCTGTAGTGTTTATATACCCTTTAGGTTGTGATACATAGACATTTTCTTCCAATTCACCATGTAAGAATGCAGTTTTGATGTCAATCTGCCTAATATTGAGATTGTGGTATGCTGTGGCAGTTATGAAGACTCTTAAACTTGTGTGAGAAACTACTGGCGCATAAGTTTCATCGAAATCTACTCCGTATTTTTGTCTAAATCCTTGTGCGACCAATCTCGTTTTGTAACGCTTGAGTTTTCCGAATTCGTCATATTTCGCTTTAAAACTCGATTTCGACCCAATTACTCTTGCTCCTTGTGGGGGATCAACTAAACACCAGGTTTCATTTTCATTAAGGGAATTCACTTCCTCTTCTGTCGCTTTTATCCAGTTCTGATTTTCTATAGAATTTTCTATACTCATCATATCTTCCCAACTGTTAGGTACATATTCTGGATCGTGCCGGACTGCATAAGCAAACCTGTCCGGCGGTACACCTCTATTGGTTCTCTCTGACCTTCTCACTTGTGAAATTTGTTGTTGTGACGCGGGTGGTGGACTTAGTTCATTTTGTGTTGGTGTCAGATCTATTTCCATTTCATTCGTGTCTTTCTGTTGTGTTTGTTTGTTTGTTTCCGCGATTAATTTTCTTCTATCGAGATTTTCATTAGTATCTGGATTATTTTTATTTTCTATAAATTTTACACTTCTGGCCAATATTACTCTTCCGTCACTTGTATAGATTCTGTACGCCTTAGAGCGACTGTCGTATCCGACAAAAGTGCCCTTTTCCGCTCTATTATCTAATTTTCCTCTCTTTGATTTGTGTATGTAAGCGTATGCAGTACAGCCAAAAACTTTGAGATATTTCAAATTTGGTCTCCTATTCATCCATAATTCATAGGGTGTGGTGCTTACCGATTTTGAAGGTAGCCGCTTCTGTAAGTGATTCATGGTACATATGGCTTCCCCCCCATAATTTGTGCGGGAGATTTGCTTCATTTAGCATACTTCTAACCATATCAAGTAGGGACCTATTCTTACGCTCTGCGACGCCGTTTTGGCTTGGGTTAAGTGGTACGGTAAGTTGATGATGAATCCCATTTTCTTTTAGATATTTTTCTATTTCGTTCCCCGTATATTCACCACCTTTGTCCGATCTGATCTCAGTAGGCATTTTTCCGAATTTGTTTTTCACCATTGAGATGTATTCTTTCAATTTTTCTGAAGCCTCACTTTTATTTGCCATTAAATAAATTACACAATCGTGTATAATCATCGATAAAAGTGACGAAGTATTTTTCCCCCCAATTGTGGGTGTATTTATAGGGCCACATACATCAGTATGTACTAACTCGAGCCTTTTTGTAGCTCTATATGCACCTGATTTAGGAAATGGGGTCTCGCTGATTTTTGACTTGATGCATACCTCACATTTAGCGTTATGTTTGCAGTTGTTGATTTTAATTCTCTCAACTAAGTCCTTTGATAACATGGACTTTATTGTGTCGTAGCTCCTATGCCACAAATCTATGCAATTTGCATTTGAACAGTTGTAGGTGACATTTGCATAGTGCTTGTGATTTTTATCTTTACTAACATGTATTTCGTACAGATTGTTTTTAAGTTTACCTTGAAGTATAACGTTGACTTCGTGAATTATATCACATTTATCTTTTTCAAATTCGACTTTGCAGCCGTTTTTAGTTGCCCTACTCACTGACAGCAGGTTAGTTTCTATGTCAGGAACGTATAGTACGTCACGCAATATAACTTGTTTGTTTTTATTTTCGGTATGAATTATTACCTCTCCAGATCCATATGAAATCAGTTTATTACCATTAGCGACTGTGACGTTCGTTTCATTATTATTTGTAATTTTGGTAAAAAATTCTTTTGAATTTACTATGTGACTGGAACTGCCACTGTCCACTATAAAAGTGCCTTTATTTTCGGACTCTTCGGTTAGTAAAGCGACACTGTTGTTTTCATTTACTGTGTCTTTTCTTTCTTCATGTTCCGCATTTTTATGTAAATTATTTTCTTCATAAACTAGTGATGTTGAATTGTTTTTATTTTTATAGTGTCTGTTATTAGTGTAACTGTTGTTGTTTTTCGTTTTTAGAAACCAGCAGTCTTTATTTGAGTGGTTTTTCATTCTACAGTGTGAGCAGTACTTATTGCTGCCTCTTTTCTGTTCTGAATGATTAAATTTACCTTGAGTTTTATAGGCTTTATTGCTGTTTTCGGAATTTTCACGATTATCTACTCTACGAGTATATTCGTCCGTAAGCTTGCTTTTTATAAATTGTACGGTTAACTCAGCTTCATCTCTGGCCTCTAGAGCAGTAACTAGGGTATCGTAGGACGGCGGCAATGAGCACAGCAGCAGTGCTGAAATGTGCGAGTCAGTTATGTTTTCACCAATCGCTGACAGTTTATCCACTATCTCTAAAATTTTAGTAATGTGGGCTGTCATATTGCCACCTTCAGTTAATTTTGTACTGTACAGTTTTCGTAGCAAGTACAGCTTACTAGAGAGATTAGATCTCTCATGGATTTGTTTAAGTGCGTCTCATGTTTGCCTAGCTGTATTTAAATTTTTGACATGCACTATTTGACTGTCGTCAATGGACAAATTTATTAAAGCCTTTGCTTTTCTGTCTTTCTTGGTCCAAGCATCGTTCAATGGAGTGGGGGCCTCTTGCATAATAACTTCAATAAGTTCGTCTCGAATTAATAGCATTTCGACCTTGAACCGCCAATTTGCATAATTGTTAGAATTCAATTTTTCAATGGTCGTGCTATCTTTTGTAGAAGAGGCCATAATGTTGCTAAGATTCGTTTTATTTTTTTTTCTAATAAATTACCCTATCGGACTATTACCAAATTTGTATTTTTATTGAGAAATTGTTTTTTTTTTTTTTTTCGTTCTCATAATCAATTTGTTAGCAATATTTAATTTTTGCTAACATAAAATTTACGTGATGTTCGTTTTTTATCCTCAAAATTAACTATCTATTTCTCAATATAAAAAGCATAGGTAAGATAAATTGGGCTTACCTTATATTTATGTATATCCTTTTTGACATCTGGTATTTTTCTTTTCCTCCGGATAGAGTAAATAAATCTATATCTTGCTCCTGTATTTCTTATTTATTCCGTATATGTGACTGATGGTCTGAACTTCATGTTGTTTAAAAAGACGCATATTTTGAGTGTCTTGTGAAGTTAAATTAGTGCTGAAACTTATGAATAGAAAAGTAAAATTACATTTAATAAGAGCTTTAAGCCATACATCTCTCAGTTTTGAGAGTTTGAGTAACAACTGGAAGTAGAGAAAAAAATACATGAATAAAATATTATTAACAATAAAGAAACAGGAAATTAATCCCATAAATCAGCATAACAAATAATTTGTATCAATATTTATATTTACGGTAATTTAAAATTAGAGTTAATAAATGTTTTATAGTTCATGAGTATTGCAAAAATGTTTATAATAAAATATCTGTTTATGATTGTGCAATCACTTTTCAGTTTCACTTCCTTCTTTTAAATCGTAAACACTTTCGATAATTACTTTTGTAAATCACATTTGATAAATGAAAAGCAATTTACTTCACTTGATTATTTTAATGTCCTTGTTTGGAGATTATATTTCACAATATATCCGTCAACAAAAGATTATATGATTTTAAAGATATAAAGATTATAAGATTATAAAGATTAGACAGGCTCAGTCTGAGGTCGTGAGACCTAACCTTTTCCAAATTTCTGCCAGTGACTTGGTATAAATAGCAGTTTTTCTGTTTTAAATAGATTTTCAGATAATTCTGTTTCAATCGTTTAACGCAATATAGATAACGCTTTCCTGTTTTCAGTAAAATGTATTCGGAATTCGTACAGCAATTTTTAAATTTTTCTCTAATTTTTTGCTTTTTGCAGTGATTTTTTGACATTTGTAAATGGTATTCAGTTTCAAACTTGCAGCCTAAATATTAATAAGAAATTTTTCCTTCCGTGATTTTAAATAGAGAATTTTTGATGCAATTTTTTGCATTCCAATGTGATTTTTTGTCATTTGTGCATGGAATTCGATTTCAAACTTAATAAAGTTTTTCCAGAATTTGTGCAGTGATTTTTAGATATTTTTCGCATTTTGTATGTCGGGCGTGTCAGCTAATATAATATAAAATAGTGTTGAAATCAATTTAAAAAGTGATAAAAATAAGTAAATAATAATTTTCATTCGTTATTTTAATAAATGATTATATAATAAAATTAATTTCATAGAAACTTTTTCCTTGTTTATTAGTAATCCTCTGCTGTTCAAGCAATCCCCAGTTTCTATGGCAACAATTCAGTTAATCTAGGGTAATCAGCACTGCCAAATTAAGGTGAAACAAAGTGTATGTGTGACTTTTAAGATAAACATTGAATTCTTATAAAACTGTATGTTTTTAAAACTATTTTTATTTTTATTATGATTTTCAAAAAGAATTTTAGCTATCAACAGGTTAAATTGAGCATATAGTGAAACCTCCCCGTGCGATCACCTCCCTGAACGATAATTTTTTATGAAACAAAATTTATTCCCATAGGCTCAATACTAATTTTACCTCCATTCAGAGACCATCCCAGTTGAACTCTCTCCATGAGCGACCCATTTCTTTGAAGAAAATGAAACAAATTCCGTTTTTTTCTGGTCACTTGAAGAAGGGTTTGTTAGAAAAATAATTATGGAGAGCGCATTATTCATCAAACTTCTGAACTAAGTTTAGAATTTTTTTTTATTTTGGGTAATTTTAAGTATTTAAACCCCTTTGTGCCTTTTTAGGCAATTAATTTAACTTTGATGACAAATTAAGAATGACCGTCAATAAACTCCCCTGTCCTATTCTGTCAGGAAATTCTCAAAGAAATAGATAAATTAATGAAATCGTCATTATTTATTCCCGTCCAAAAAAAAAAAGAAATGTATTTATTTACCAGAACTTCGATAGGGCTTGGAAATAAAAGTTATGAAAGATAAAACCGTAAAATCAAAGCAAACGTCAATGTATTAATTTTTTTTTAACTCTATAGTAATTAACTTATGTAATTAACTTTTGTTTTGATGCTTAAATTTTCATATTTTTTCCTAATGTGAAAAATAAAGTTTAGTAACATTGTTACCTTTTTTCAACAATTAAAATCTTGATTTAAACATGACCTCCATTAAGGAGACCACCTCTCGGAGTGACCAATTTTTATTCGAGCGGAACGTGGTCGCTTTAGGGAGGTTTTACTGTATTTTAAACATTAACTTTAATTGGAATTTGTCTTTTTTTAATTATGTTTGATTGTTATAACAGAGTGTCATTAATGACTATTGCTACACAATGTTATTGATCACTGCATAAAGTAGTTGGTTGGCAATTACATGAAAAAATACTATTAGTTCTTTAAAATTCTCAATGTTGTAAAAATATTCAATTTTCAAGTTATAACTTTTATCAAATAAATTCAAATCTCACATTTACATACTTAATATTATTTCTCAAATTTTACATAGTTTGTAAAATTTAATAAACAGAATAAATAAACTATAGCAAATTATTAATTATTATAGCTAGTATTTACTTCGTCAAATTTTGATTTTGACTCGTATCTTTCTAGTGTGTGGAAATGAAGTTTGAAGAAGACACGCTATCTCTAACTGCATTGGAAAGGTCCTGCATTGCAAGATCTGCTGATTGAGATGGAAATTATTTTCAAAGGAAAAGAATGAACAGATAAACAAGAAATAGATGACTTGCAGATTTTTTTTTTATGTAATAGTATAGTTATGAATAATAATAGTTTGTAAATAAAAAACATTTAATTCATTTTTGTGATTAATAAATTTTATTTGTGCTACATAGTAAGTTTTATTTACATTTCTAAGAATTTACTTAAGTTTTTTTGTATTAGCACTTCCATGTTTGAGATATTTCAATAAAATATTTATAAACTTTTAAAATTATTGTAAATTAAACTTAAAAGTTGCTATTCATGACCAAAAAAATGAGAAACAATTGATAAAAATTGAATTATAAAATCTAGCTAAAATTTTAATTTAAATGAAACATCTATAAATTAAGATGATATTGAAAAGCTAAACTGTTTTAATTTCTATTTATTTCAAATGCCTGTTATGCAGTTTAGAGATTATATCAATTTGTATTTCTAAAAAAGTATTATATAGTTTCACCTAGGCAGTAAGGAAGCTCCTTAATATATATATATGGATATAATGAAAATTACCATGTTTTAATTATCTTCTTTCTTTTTATCACTTAAGACTTTTTATAGTATTTTTTAATTTAACTGTTTGTTACACAGAAATTTGTTGTGTTCAAATAATTTTTACTTTCTATCAGCCCCCATGTCTTACTGATTTCATCAACTAAGTAGGCATTAGAAATTCTGAACTGGAATTAAGATAGCTTTTCTGTTATATATTAGTCTATTTTTTGTGTAGGTGTACAATTTCTGGAAGTTTTGAAGTGATGGAAAAAAGCATTTTTTCTATTTAAAAGGAAAAAATAGATTTTTTTTACAAATAAGAGCTTTTCATAAAAAATATTAAACATTTTTTGAATTTATGTAGCTCTAAAAATAAAAAGGTTTTATTTTTACTTCATATGAATATATTATAAATGGAAATAAAAATTTTAGTTCCAGAATACCTTTTCATACTGAATTTAACAGCATGGTTTATAATGTATTATTTAACTGTTTGTGATGGCCATTTTGGTTGCACTTTCTATTTTAAATTGTCATTGAAACTGATTTTTAAATAAAACAAAATTTGCTGCAATTTGTGTTTATGTAATGAAAAAATGGGATTTGAACAGATCGTTTATCCCCCCTCCCCATAAAGTAGTTCAGACTCTGATTTAGAAGGAAGGCAGTCATAACGATAAAATATAAATTTTGTTCTAACTTAATTACTTTAAAAATTTGAAACTAATAATATAGATTTTTTAATTTAGGAGTAATTTAAAAAAAATAGTTCAGTTTGAAAAGAACAACAGGTGGATTTATTGTTTTTAAATAAATTTTGACAGAAATTTGCTTTTTCTTTTCTTTTGCAAGTTTTTTATATAATTAAAAGCAATAAATAAGTCTAAAGAATAATATTTATAGTAAAAATGAAAAGAATAGAATTAGCTACATGTTATTTTTTAAAATTATGGTTAAGTATTTATTGAGTATGTGAAAAAAGTATATGAAAAACTGTTCGTGTAATAAAAATTATTTTTTCAAATACATATTTCAGCCTTACCATTTCCTCAAATCAGTATATGATTTAATTTTGGATATGACTTTATTTATGAGAAAAGTAGCATTTAATTATCAGTTTTACAAGTTAATGTTTTTATGTGGGATATTGAACATTAAAAAGATCAGATTGTAGAGTGAAAATAAACATGATATTCCAACAGAGTATTCATCCCCAGCATCGTAGAGTCGGTAAGTTCAGGATGAATATTGTCATAAGAATAAAATATATATTTTGTTCTGCGTTAATTGAATGTTTTTAGAAATTGGAAACTATCAAATTTTATTAATGCTTTGATATTTTTTTAATATTGGAATAATTTGTCTCAAGAAACAAAACATGCCGATTTTTGAATATGTAACTTAAGGGGGCTGGTCAATCAGCTTCTGATTTCCTCTTACTAAAGTAAAGTCTATGGGTATTTGATGCATTCATATATTTGAAATATCGCCTTGGGAAATTAATATTTTTAACTTCTATTTTTTGTGTACACTTCCTAAAAGATGTCTCTTTTTTTTCTTAGTTCTCAAAATATTTCTAAAATTTTTGCTTAATTTTATAGGAAGTGTTAAAAGCTTACTCACAGTTTGCCTGCTTTTAACACATAAAATATTAAATTCAGCATAGAATTTAGAAATATTTTGTAAACTAAGAAAAAAAGAGACATACTTTAAAAAGAGTACACAGAAAAAAGATGTTATAAATATGAGAGAAGATATTTTAAATATACAAATGCATCAAAAGTCCATAGATTTAACATTACCGAGGAGAATTCCGAAGCCTCCTTAACCCATTAATGATGAGCCTCTTTTACATTTCTTTTAATTCTTTGACACCAGTTTTTCCTCATTGTAATTTTAATTATTTAATCGTTCAAAATTTGAGAATAGATAATGTGGAAATTTCCAAATTAAAATACTGGTATTCAAATTTAAAAGTTTTGTTCGCCTTACATGGCAAGCTTTCTTGCCAACCGGCTTTAATGAGTTACCACAAAATGTTTTCAACTAAATTGTGGCAAAAGATTTTTAATAAAAGGGGGAGGGGGGACAAAGTTTATATATAAATTCAATTAAACAATGTGAAGATTTATGTTAAGGGCAGAAAAGAATAAATTCTTTCAGCTACATATTATTTTTAATAATTGTTGAATATTTCTATTGATTATGGGGGGAAAAAATTAAAAATTGGTAATAAAAATAATTTTATACAAGTAATACTATATTACACTTTCAACCTTACCATTTCCACAAAATGCAATAATTTGTATAATTTTGCATATCACTCTTTTTTTTTTTTTTAATTATGAAAAGTAGCATTTAATTATCAATTTTACAAGTTAATGTTTTCAAGTAGAACATTGAACATGGAAAGAAACAATTAAAAACACCCGAATGTACCTATTATAAAATTTTGAATAAATTATTTTATTAATGGTATTCCAATTTTACTAAAAAAAAATAAATACCTTCGAAACAAGAAAAGTTTTTTCCCCAAAAAAATTTCTAGGTTATTTCAGAGCATTTCCATCACTAATCATTTGTCAAATTGTCACTCAAGATACATCATAAAATTCGTCCTTTAGATATTTTCTGCATTATTATGAAAGTGAACTTAAAAATTTAATTTTCTATATCATCGAAATATATATATATATATATATTTCTATATCAACCAAATAAAAATTTTATTTTAAATAATTTAAAAACATTTTATATACATGTATATTCAAACCTGGATTCATTAATATAGAATGGCTAACACTTTTTCCCCTAATATAAAGAGATATTGATTAACAAAACTATGCCAAGACAGATAATCAATATCTTCCTATGTTGGAAAAAAAACTAGTATGTTGTGGCCATTACAAAACTTTCTTCTATATAAATCACGTCAATTAAATCATTCCAATAGTACAAGAAATTACATCAATTTAGCACCAATTCATATCAAAGTATATCTGAATTTGAAGTTAGGTGAAAATTCGTGCATTAGTTCTTGAGATAGAGCTATAGCAGAAATTCTGAAAAATGTAGCATAGCAGCGCCACCTGTTGAGCGATTTGCAACAAAACATAAACAGCATTAATTCATATCAAGGTATATCTGAATCTGAAATTTGTTGAAAATCCAAGCATTAGTTCTTGAGATAGAGATATTGCGGAAATCTCAAAAAATGCAGCCTAAAGCGCCACCTGTTGAGCGATTTACACCAAAATGTGTAAAACATCAAAATATGTCAAGGACTAACTGAATCTGAAGTTTGATGAAAACCCGTGCATTAGTTCTGGAGATTGAGCTATCGTGAAAAATGCTGCATAGCAGCGCCACCTGTTGAGTGATTTACACCAAAACATAAACTGCACTAATTCATATCCATGTGTACCTGAATCTGAAGTTTGTTGAAAATCAAGAATTAGTTCTTGAGGTAAAGCTACAGCGGAAATCGCAAAAAATGCAGCATAGCAGCGCCACCTGTTGAGCGATTTGCACCAAAATTATAAAACATCAATTCATGTCAAGTACTAACAGAATCTGAAGTTTGATGAAAATCCGTGCATTAGTTCTGGAGATTGAGCTATCGTGAAAAATGCTGCATAGCAGTACCACCTGTTGAGCGATTTACACCAAAAACTATTTTGCACCAATTTATATCAGGGAATATAATTTTTTATTAAATATAAATTTTTGTTAAATTCCGTGCTGTAGTTGTTGAGATAGAGCGCCCACAAAATTTGTGTCACATACATACAGACAGACAATTTGTAAAAACATGTTTTTCGGAATCTCTGACCCCTAATAAAACATGTAAATCCGTCGAAAACCGAAAGTCAAAAATTTTCACGAATCAATACTTTCTTCTTGTAAAGATAGAAGAAAGTAAAAAGCTTTGCCATTTTATAATGCCGAATCCAGTTTTAACCAATATCGGCCTGTCCGGCTTTCCCCGATATTGGAAAGTATTATGTTGTGACCATCACAAAGCTTTCTTTTATATAAATCACGTTAATTAAATCATTTAAATAGTACAAGAAATTACATCAATTTAGCACCAATTTGTATCAAAGTATATCTGAATTTGAAGTTTGGTGAAAATTCGTGCATTAGTTATTGAGATAGAGCTACAGGGAAAATTCTGAAAAATGCAGCATAGCAGCGCCACCTGTTGAGCGATTTGCACCAAAACATAAACAGCACTAATTCATATTAAGGTATACTGGAATCTGAAGTTTGTTGAAAATCCGTGCATTAGTTCTGGAGATAGAGCTATTGCGGAAATCACAAAAAATGCAGCATAGCAGCGCCATCTGTGGAGCGATTTACACCAAAATGTACAAAACGTCAATTCATGTCAAGGACTAACTGAATCTGAAGTTTGATGAAAATCCGTGCATTAGTTCTGGAGATTGAGCTATTGTGGAAATCGTGAAAAATGCTGCGTAGCAGCGCCACCTGTTGAGTGATTTATACCAAAACATAAACAGCACTAATTCATATCCATGTATACCTGAATCTGAAGTTTGATGAAAATCCGTGCATTATTTCTTGAGATAGAGCTATTACGAAAATCGTGTAAATGTTGCAAAATGCAGCATAGCAGCGCCATCTGTTGAGCAATTTACACCAAAACGTTACCAGAAGCAACTCATATCAAGGAATAACTGAATCTGAAGTTTGATGAAAATCCGTGCATTAGTTCTTGAGATAGAGCTATTACAGAAATCGCGAAAAATGCAGCATTACAGCACTACCTGTTGGGCGATTTACCCCAAAAACTAATCAGCCCCAATTTATATTAGGGACTACTTGAATATAAATTTTTGTTAAATTCCGTGCATTAGTTCTTGAGATAGAGCGCCACAAAATTTTAGTCACATACAGAAAGACAGACATTTTGTAAAAACATGTTTTTCGGAATCTCTGACCTCTAAAACGTGTCAATCCGTCGAAAACCGGAAGTCGAAAATTTTTACGAATCCAATACTTTCTTCATGTAAAGATAGAAGAAAGTAAAAAGGTTAGCCATGCAATAGCGGCCGGTCCGGCGTTCACCGATATTGGCCGGCATTGCGAAATCGCTGTTCCCGATATTGCTGTGCTACCTGGGGTAGTCTACAGAAAGCGAATTTTAGTGCAACTCGGAAATGCATATAAATTCATTATGTTAGTAACAGTGCAAACCGTTTTACCTCATAGACCATAACATTACGGAATAATTTTGTGTGCCCCTGTAAATGAACTATAAGTGGTATGCATAACATTTAAAAAAAAGGTTTTTGTAATGCAGCTCAATATCTCATATATTTCATTATGTTTTGAAAAGTGCTAAAAATGCACTGCAAATTATTTTTTCTCATATACTATTCAGGGATGAGAATTTTCCGTCTTTTGGCGGATTTCTGCTTTTTTGTTATTTCAAGGAATTTCTGCTTTTTTTTCCCTCGAAATTCCGCCTTTTTTTCCGAGGATTCCGTATTTTTTCTCCTGCAAAATTTTGTTATTTTCCGAAATTTTCACTTTCCTATCGATTCCGTTTTTCTTCCGATCTCGAAAGAACATTCAAAGGTGATGAAAAAACGGCAAATTTCGTCAAAAGATCGCGAAAAAGCGGCAACTTTTGTCAAAAGATCGCGAAAAAGCGGCAAATTTTGTCAAAAGATCGAAAAAAGCGGCAAATTTTGTCAAAAGATCGCGAAAAAGCGGTAAATGTCACCAAATGATGGCAAATAAACGGCAAATTTCTTCCAAAGATCGCGATAAAATGGCAAATTTCGTCAAAAGATCGCGAAAAAGCGGCAAATTTCGTCAAAAGACCGCGAAAAAAGCGGAAAATTTCGTCAAAATATCGCGAAAAAAGCGGAAAATTTCGTCAAAAGATCGCGAAAAAGCAGAAAATTTTGTCAAAAGATCTCGAAAAAGCAAAATTTTGTCAAAAGATCGCGAAAAAGCAGCGAAATTTGTCAAAAGATAGCAAAAAAAACTACAAATATCATCAGAAGATCGCGAATAAACGGCAAAGTTCGCGAAAAAACGGTAAATTTCGTCAATAGATCGCGAAAAAGCGGCACATTTCGACAAAAGATCGCGAAAAAGCTGCAAATTTCATCAAAAGATCGCGAAAAAGCTGCAAATTTCATCAAAAGATCGCGAAAAAGCTGCAAATTTTGTCAAAAGATCGCGAAAAGGCGGCAAATTTCGTCAAAATGGCGCGAAAAATACGGAAGCAGGACGTTTCGGTCCCGACACTTCGGTCCCGTCATTTCGGTCCCGCCGTTTCGGTCCCAAGACATTTCGGTCCCGAGACATTTCGGTCCCAAGACATTTTGGTCCCAAGACATTTCGGTCCCGAGACATTTCGGCCCCGAGACAATTCGGTCCCGAGACATTTCGGTCCCGAGACATTTCGGTCCCAAGACATTTCGGTCCCAAGGCATTTCGGTCCCGAGACATTTCGGTTCCAAGACATTTCGGTCCCGAGGCAATTCAGTCCCAAGACATTTCGGTCCCGAGATATTTCGGTCCCTGCTCCAGCAAGCTGAAATTTTGTGCACTTGAAATAGGTGACAATTTTATAGGGGACATTGTAGAGTTTTTTAAATAAAGGCCTTAAAATTTTAGTAAACACACACAAATTTCGTATGGTAATCATTTTAAAAAACAAGGGGGGGGGGGATTGACATTTTCTATATTTTAGTGTATCATAAGTATAAGGGTCTGATAAATTAAGACATTTATAACTCGATCTATAATTATCGCAAAACACTCATATTTTGTATGGTAAACGTAATCTTTATAAAAGGAGGGACATTATCAAATTTTTTAACTGAACACCCTAAATTTTAGTATAACTCGAATATAAGGACTCGAAAACGCAAACACTTATAACACAGATCAAAATTGTCGCAGCCCACACAAATTTCCTATGATAATCATAATCGTTTTATAAGGCAGGGGGGGGGGGGGGCTCTGTTGACTTTTTATATATTTTAGTGTATCTTAAGTATAAGGTCCTGATAAATTAAAACATTTATAACTCTCTCTGTAATTATCGTAATCACACTCATATTTTGTACGGTAAACGTAATCTTTAAAAAGGAGGTACATTATAAGATTTTTTAACTGAACCCTTGAAATTTTAGTATAACCGAATATAAGGGCCCGAAAACCGCAAACACTTATAACTCGCAATCAAATTGTAGCATCCCATGCAAATTTTATATTGTAGAAGTAATCGTTTTCAGAAGTGGGGGAAGGGAGAGTTCTGTGGATTCGTTATAGAAGCTCCTCATATTTTAGTCTATCATAAATATAAAGTCCAGACAATTTAAAAATATTTATAAGTCGAGCTTAAATTTTCATATGCAAATGCCCATGCCAAAATGCACATATTCAATTGTATATAATTTGCACACTATGTGGTTAATAATGAAAAAATCTGCAAATATTTTTACAAATCTTTATTTTATCCTATTATTTAACGGCGCATCAATTTTAAATGTATTGCATTTTACATATTTTTTAAAAAGGGGGTTCTTAACATGGAATTGTGATAAAGACACATTATTTTTTAAATTCTGCACCGGAACAGACTAGAACTTTCTATTTTATTTTAATAGTTATTTTAATTTACTATTTTTTGAAAAACTATTTAAAAGTTTGCATTAATCTTTTTACATGTAACAATAATATTACCGCTATTTCTACCGGTGTCGAATGACAAGTTTAAAAATATTTTTAATTTTGAACCACTTCACCGTTTGCCCCGAGATAACTCGGGGATAAAAGCACTTTTTCCCCATACCTGTCGACGGTGAAGTGGTTTGCAACAATTACAAATCCTTTTTAATATATTTAAGACTTTTATATGCTTATTACATTCAAAAACTACGAGCACAATAAACATAAATCAAAATTTTAAAATTTCTATTGTCATAAAATATTCTTTTCGTATTTAAAATTAATTCTGTATTTCAAATATTTCTTTGTTATTTATTTGACTTATATACTTAGAATTAAAGCAGCCTACATGTTTTAATATGACAAATAAAAAATAAAAATGAAAATACAAAAAAAATAACATAAAATCTCAAAATAATAATGTATAGTGAATCACTTTTACGTAAAATTTCATTTTAAATTAAGAAATTTTATAAATATATCACAATGAAGAAATTTGGAAATTTAGAAAACATATTTGGCTTTTCTTGATATCTATATGTTATTCATTCAAAAGAATATTATACATGTATATATATATGTCAAGTGTAGATGTCCTGGCTTCCCCCATTTGATTATGCTAAATAAAGATCCAGATAGAAGAATTATTCTACTCGCGCTCTCTTTGTTCTAGTCAGCCGGCGCTTTTTTGTGGCCATACGGCATTTTTCATCTTTAATGGCTTAAAAAAACCGGGACGACATGCAGTGGCGTAGCCAGGATTTCGTTTCAGGGGGGGGGGGGGGAGGGTCCAGAATTTTCCCTTCATGTTATATATATAGTAAAACCTGTCAAGATGAAATTGTAAATATTGGTGAAAAATTCCGTTTTACACAAGTTTCCGTGTTATTTGGTGTATTTGTATAGTAATCTTTTCCGTAGCACTATGGAACATTTATGTTTAAGACAGAACTCCGTTATAGGCAGGTTCCATTTTTAAAAGTTTTGTGTATTTATATAAATATACTTATTTATATTATGTGAATAGAATAAAACTTGTCAAAATAGTAATTGACTATAACAGAATCCTGTCGTCATGTAACGCTTACGTTACATGGTCTTAATATGAATTGCGATACAATTAAATTTGCTGAAAACCTGTCTGAAAAGGGGATTTTCACCCTTCTTTAGTGAAGCATAGCGAAACCTGTGAAAGCGGAATCTTTCTATAACGGAATCCTGTCTCAAACGGAAGAGTTTGAGAATCCCTGCGAAACGAACAATAGATCTTATTGAGGTAGTGTATCTTAGAAGTATAATTAATTACACTTCTTTACATGGAAGCCTGTCTAAAATGGAGCTTTTTACCAGTCCTTGGAATCTTGTCTTGACTGTGTATATATGATAGAAGTATTTCGAGTAACTTTAAGAATTTATGTATATCCTTATTTAATTTCTTAATTTAAAAAAAAAGCATGGATAAAAAATATAAGGCCAATCTCTATAACTGCAACTAATAATACATTCAAGTTACATTAATATTTACCAGTGAAAAAGATTAACTTATGATGTAAAAATCTGAGCGCATACTGAAGAGTTAAATTTAATTAACCCATTTGCTGTCATTCA